>JAGSMR010000043.1:1292500-1992500 GCA_029286605.1 Sericinus montela
TATTTAGAGATGGTTTTCCCGCTATCTGTCGGTTGTCATATTCAAGGCTGTTTCCCTTAGTCGCCTCTTACGACGTACTCGGGAAGAAAAGGAGTGGTAATATTCTTACGCTGTTACCATACGTAACAGTAGTTCATTCAGTTAGCTTTTGTATACTATATTACATAAAAGCTAATTAAACTATTAGTAATGTTTTGTTATAGTAGTTTAGCTTTAGGGATTTGCATTGGAATATGTATATATTCCATTGCTATACAGTTTAGATTTATATTATCCAAACTAATTAATACCTTCAAAATATTCAAAGTAAGAGTGTAATGGTTTTTATTTTTATGCATTTTGTCAATGCTGGGTTAGACAGAGGTCTAAACAACTAGGTCTTTCTGATCAACAATTCACCGTAGGTTATTTAGGAAAAAGTGATAAGAGCTGCTCGCCGTCTCTGAGTGGTAATGATATTAGAGTGCTTATGGATTTCAATAACATCCTTTTTGGACTAAAATTCTACTTTGATTTAAATGAAAAGTTCTGACCAGACTTTATTAAAGAATCGGCATATTTAAGATGCAGACGGTTTTTTTTATTTTTCTTAACGTCTGTTTTATTAGTTCTTATCATCAGAAGTCACGATAGCCGAGTCGGGTGGATGGATGGACTTGAGTCAAGAGACCCTAGTTCGATCCCCAGGTGGCAGGCTCGTACCAATGGATTTTTTCAATAACTTATGTAAATATACAGTTGGCTTGGACATTAAGACGGCGACGGGCTCAGCCCCTGTCACGTTGTCCCAAAAATATCTTCGGTGGAAGGAGGGTCGAAACTACGTATTGGGAATGGCGTGTAGATATATATTTGATATATTGTTTATTTATCATCAGGGTATGCTACTGCATAAACTATATTCTACATTACACATATAATCATTATATAAATAATATAATACTGAGGTTTTAAGGCAACGTCACTAGAAAACTACGATGACAAAAATTCACTTAAGTAAACTGTATGTATTAATTACGACTCTGGTATCAAATATTAATTATTATTTAACGTCAGTTATTTAGAAAAGTCATTCTAATATCATTGTCTAATATCAACTAAAGAGTTCTTTTTATGGCGATATCTACGTTTGATCATTTTAACTGTAAAAGAAAGTTGAGGTGGACTTATTTATTCTGTTAAGATATTTATAAGCAGAGACACGTCTCATCAATTCAGCTTTTAAAGTATTTACAGATAAGATAAAGTAGTATTTAAATCACTAAAATTTATTTCCTAATTCTTTCCTAACGGTGTTGTAACCCGTGATTCGTGAAAAGATAATATATTTCTAAAAAAAAATTAAATTATTATTAGTAAATAAACTTTGTCAAACTTCAATTCTTAGTGGATATTGAAATGAAAGAGAGCGATTTGATAAAATAAGAAGTATTATAATATATCAAAAGTCTAAGTAATATAATATCACAAGCAACCGTAACACCAGAGGCGCTGCAGGTTCATTTAAGAAAAGAATAAGCTCTCTTCTCTAAGATATCTAAGTCGAAAGCGCTAAATTATTATTATGTTTATTATTGTCAATCCTGTAAGTGTTAGTTACAATCACAAATTAAGCTTTATGGTCTTTTTGTTATCTCAAATAAAGTTGGCATGCAATGTTGTACTGCTCATACATGACACACTCATTGTATATTTTGCCTAATTTAATTGTTTTGAAAGACTTTTCTCGCGATTAGTGGTACGTGAAATTTGATTGCGCGATTTACTAAAGCATATTAAGGTATGTAATAATACGTTATAATATATTTTAGGCGACCTCCGTGCTCGAGTGGCGTACGCATCGAACTTCAAGGTGTCACTTGCCATGAGGGGACCTCATAGCTAGTGTAGGGTTTACTTCCCGGGTGGGTCAATGTAGAATAGAACAACCACTTTTCACGTATTCTATATGTATATTGTCACAAATTTGGGTGTTTATGGTACCTTCGTTGTTTCCTATTCCATGACACAAGTGCTTTAGTTACTTACTTTGAAACGCAATGTATGTGCTGTTGTCCTTGTCTTTGTATCTATATACGTATTTAAAAAAAGAAATGTTCGCAAAGTTTCAACTAATAATACACAGGTAACACCAGCTTAATGAAAGTACATTCACCTTTTTCTAGCCATGGCTATAAAAAGTTTGATAAAATTTAATTAACTCAATTCAGAATCAAAAAAAGTAGCAGATACAGCATCTAATCGAGATAAAACATAAATATTTTCGTTTTAAATTTCGAATTTCGCGAAACAAGTATCAATATGCATTTGTATCAAAACATGTTTGAAACTTATTCGAAGCTTGATTGCCTAAACGGGTTCCATAACATGAAGTAAGACGGGAAATCACTTCATTTAACATTAATGTTAATTTACACGTTTTTAATGCGTGGGAACGAGACGCATAAACGATACTTATACCATTTCCCTTGATCTAATTAACGTTTGCGTGATTCATTGTGATATGTATCTACATAGATACAGTAAGTTATTTCGCACGTGGCTTAGTATGTTTTATCAGTGGTTAATATGTCAGTAGTTTAAGGGTTCAAATAGGAGAAATTTTATTATTTTTTTTTTTTTCAAAACTAGTCGGTCTGAAGCTCTAACCAAGTTGGTAGTGACCCTGCCATCGAAGCTGTTTGAAATTGAGTCATGGATGTTTATATGTGTATATGAGTACGACTGTTTTTTTTTTGTTTTACTGTATACTAATAGATATATATATATATATATAGTATATATGTGGTAAGGGTCGAAAAATCCACACCACAACCGAGTCCGATTCATTTTGCGGTCGTATGCTTTAGCACGGATTGTCATATTTGTTATTTTAGTTAGATAATTTATTATAAGGTTTCTTTAATATTCACTTTCGTTTTTTATGTTGTCTTCGTTATGTATTCAGTTCTTTCAGTTTGGTGAAATATGGTCTAACATATTTATTTATTTATATATTTAATTTAAAAATTTGTCTTCATTATCTCTGCCTATGCCAGGGTCGGCAAGTGCGTGATTTTAAGAAAACTATGGTTTCTGGCACTGGACTAAAGTCATGGACGACTTTAATTTTCATTCCAGAGCATTCAACTAGAAATACTAAATTCAAATAACTGTCAAATTAAAGCTTCATGTCCGTTATTTTTTGCCTTTGATAAAACCACTATTGCGACCATTTAATAAATGTTTTATTTTTATGCGTAATATTATGGCATATCGCCTGCGCCATAGTATTCTAAATAATGTGATTCTATATGAGCACTCTAGTTTGTGTAAAGCTTTATATTTCATTTCCGAAATTACCTTTAAGCGCAAATATGGAGGGTGCAATTAATGTAATTAGATAAGAAAATTACAGGACAATGCTATTAAGTCGCGTAACGAATGGAATTATGAAGTAAAGGAAATCTGAAGCTTAGATGAAGAGAGATCTACAGTGATAAAATATTTACACGGTTGTATATATTTTATCACAATAGTATCTCTTACCTTATACATGGAAGATCAGATACTTGAATTAATTTCAATTGAATAAATAAACATCTTCGTTCATCCTCAATATTGAGGTAGACAGAGGTCTAGACAATAAAATCCTTTCGACCCAACTTTCACTAGACTATTTGGGACGACGTGACTGGTGGTCGTCTTATCGAATCTAATGGTACAATATATTTCTATACATATATATTTACATAGTTTAATATTCATATATGTATGTAATCATTATCGTCCATGACTAGAGAAAAAATCATTCATATTCATCACACAAATTGCAACTAGCAGGATTCGACCACGCAACGCTTCCAAGGGTCAAATTAATTTATATCAATGAAAGTTGTAAAAACAAACATATACATTATGTACATTCAAATACAATAGTTATTCGATTTCAATCCCTATCTCAAGTTTAATATGGATGCTATTCGATAGTTGCGTATTGTTTGATCACTTTACGTTCGTATCAATAGCGCAATTGGTTGCCTAACAAACAGTGGCTTACTATTTAAGGGTTACACGTATACTTTGCAATGTCCGCCTTGTGTTGTAACAGACATTCATAATTCACGATTGCAATATACAATAAGACTGACACTAACTTATGTACGTAACTTATGTACGAATTTCATCGTTGGCTTGGACATTAAGGCGGCGACGGGCTCACCACCTGTCACGTTGTCCCGAAAATATCTTCGGTGGAAGGTGGGTCAAAGGGACTTAATTGTCTAGACTTGACCTCTGTCTACCCCTGTATTGGGAATTGCGTGAAGATATTTATTTATTATTTTTTTTTACTGACACTAACGCCTATTCCAAAACTATGTTCTGCCCTTCTCTATCTGGTCTTCTGGGTCAGTACACTATTATCTAGAAGAAGTGCGGATAATTTATATCTCCTTCTAGTTATGATGCCCTGGTACTTTGATGCTCAGTTCAGAAAACTTCGTCTCTTGAAATGCTTTCGAGTGGTTACGGGCTGCAGTAGCAACTAAGTATCAGGTTGACCATCGGGTAGGTTTAATTTTTACCATTACCTAATGGTAAGAATAACCCTACCCGTAGGTATATGAGGGCGACAAAGATAAATGACAATGACTAGCGAATGACTAAGTCACGATAGCCGGAAGTTATTCGAGTCAAGAGACCCGAGTTCGATCCTCAAGGCCCGTACCGATGTTTTTTTTTCAAAAACCTTTGTATGATTTGTAGCATTCGCCTGGACATAAAGACGGCGACGGGAACACCACCTGTTACGTTGTCCTAAAAATATCTACAGTGGAAGGAGGATCCAAAGATCTTAAATGTCTAGATCTCTGTCTACTCATATATTGAGAAGGAAGAAATGCGTGAAGATATTTATTTATTTACTTAGCAAATCCTTGAAAATGACAATAACCACCGACAGATAGATAATACCAGATAAAAACAATTCGGTACCGGGCAGCATCTAAGCGTTTAAGGGTCTCATCTTAGCGATCGCCAATGCGCTTGCCTGACGACCTCGGGAAATTTCCTTACGACTGAGGCCCATGTCCTACAATTGACTATCAAAGCCAGTTAAGTATATCATATCTTATGATGGAATGCATCACAGGTCTCTATGAAAAGCGTTCAATGATTTTTTTTTCTACGAATAATCCATTAAAATTATTTTCTGATATAGAGACTTCCTTCTTCACTTCCTCGCAGGCCGCTGTTTGAGTCGCGCGTGTTTGTCGTTATATAGGTCTTAAATAGTTTCGTTGGTTTATCGAAAATTATGAAAGTGTGAAATCGGAGTGCATTAACTTAAGGATCTAATAGTTCATCACAGCAGTAAGACAACATAGCACAAACATTCTCTGATTGCCTGGTACGTAAACGTCTATATACTATACAAAATGCAACGCACACCTCCACTGCAGCGTTCATTAACTGTTCCTTCAAAGGACTACGACTCAGTGGCCCAGGACTCGGACTCCTCATCAAATGTATCGGTTCGTTCTAAAAGAAAACGCGGAAATGACTACGCTGATGATTTTAATGCATTTAAAAATGAAATACGGGACATATTTTGAGCTTTCAGAAGGAGCAAGAAGAAAGAATTACAGCATTCCTAAACACAATACAAGAACAAAACTCAGCAGTGCATAAATCAATCGATTTTCTATCTGAAAAATATGATCATTTACTGGACAAATTAGGTAAATTGGAAAATGAAAGGAAGGAAAATATATTTGTATATTGAATCTCTAGAAAAAAAACTTGAGAAGCTGGAGCGGTATAGCTGTTCTACCTCCTTAGAGCTAAGAAATATTCCTAAATTAACTACAGAAAGTAAGGACGACCTTTCAGATATAATTATTAAGTCAATACAACATCTACAGTTGAATATTAGTCTTGCCGAAATTAAAGATGTGTACCGTATTACTACTAAATCGGAAAATAAACCAATTATAGTGGAATTTAATAGCGTATTAACCCGAGATCGCTTTCTCAACGCATACAAAAACATAACAGCGTTCAAAAAGTAACAAATTTAGCACAAAACATCTGCAGATTGAAGGACCATCTAGGCCTATCTATATTTCTGGAGTACCTCACTAGTAAGACGAGGAACTTATTTTCTTACTACAAGAAAGTATGCCAAAACCAATGACTACATGTTTTGTTGGACTACCCACGGCAGAATAAATCTGCGAAAAAAAAGAAGGTACTCCTCTAATCAGAATCAACACCGAAGCCGATCTAGGAAATTAAAGCAAATGTGACTATCTTTTACTAGTAGGCAATATGTTCTTAAAACATTCTTGTTGTCAACTTTTCAATTCATATATTTTTTAAATTAACTTTATGCAGAATAGTTAACAGCTTATTGATATTTTCTTACAAATTATGTTCCTATTTTCTAAAATTTGTTATACTCATACACCCAAAGTACACTTCTCATATGCATCATGCACTCACATACATCATTCATACAAAACTAATCGTCTGAACACACTAAACACGTACTTAACCAAAAATTTTGCTCAAAAAATTCATATTGTTTTAAATTTATTTACTAGGAACTCAAGTATTTATAGTAAATTACTGATAATAATTCTTTATTACTCTGCGCTTTGTTTATCATTTAAGCCAAATAATGAATAAATCTAACAATAGTTTCTTAGCGGATATTGACGAAATCTACAATAATAAGTGTTGCACCTTCTTAGATGATCCATCTAAATGCTCACAATTAATTAATTCTGATAAAAATGTAACGCCATTGACAAACTTATAATACTCATTGAACATCAGAAGTATTAACCGAAATTACGATTTACTCCTCTCATTTCTTTCAATTCTTGATGTTCAGGTTGATGTTATTGTATTGACTGAGTGCTGGACTAATAAAATTTTGTTCCACCCATAATGACTAATTACTATATGTACCAAACTAACAATTTTCTAAATCAAAATGATGGCATTGTCGCATACATTCACAATACACTCAATATCTCCTCTGCTGAACCACCTATGCAAGAAGGAAATTGCTTGGTTCTTGATATCAAAGCACAATATACAATTGTTTGCTCTTATAGACCTCCATGCTATAGAAATCCAAGCAATTATCTATATTCTTTAAGTAAAGTACTACAAAGTATTGCTACACCACGTTATATTAACGGAGACATTAATCTAAATTTGCTTTCTGACAGTTTGTCTCCACGTCCAAAACTACCTAAACCTAATGGCAATGTATGGTTTACAGCAAGGTATAAATTTAGCAACGCGGAAAAACACATGTATTGATCACTTCATGATCAAATCTAAAAACTCCTGGAGAACTTTCGTATTCGAGGTTAACTGATCACTATCCTATATTAGCGTACTTTGAAACAAACATATCTTTAAATAACAACACGCATCATAAATTCAAACTTTATGATTTTAATGCCATTAAAATTGCATTAAAAAACGTTACTTGGAGTGAGTACTTCAAACTTACAGACGTAAATTGTGCTGCTGAGGTGCTAGTAACCAAACTACAAACTATAAGTGATTCTCACGTAACCATCAAATATTCTAAAAAAAAATACAACCGTTAAAACCGTGGATAACACCTGGAGTTGTAAAGTCTATTCGAAAAAGAAATAAAATACATATGAAAGTAAAAAAACGGCAAAATGATAAGGAACTTCAAGCTTATTACATTAAATATAGGAACTTAACCAATAAGATAATAAAAATTTAAAGAAAAGTATTATAATATATCAAAAGTCTAAGTAATATAATATCACGAGCAACCGTAACACCAGAGGCGCTGCAGGTTCATTTAAGAAAGAATAAGCTCTCTTCTCTAAGATATCTAAGTCAAGCGCTAAATTATTATTATGTTTATTATTGTCAATCCTGTAAGTGTTAGTTACAATCACAAATTAAGCTTTATGGTCTTTTTGTTATCTCAAATAAAGTTGGCATGCAATGTTGTACTGCTCATACATGACACACTCATTGTATATTTTGCCTAATTTAATTGTTTTGAAAGACTTTTCTCGCGATTAGTGGTACGTGAAATTTGGTTGCGCGATTTACTAAAGCATATTAAGGTATGTAATAATACGTTATAATATATTTTAGGCGACCTCCGTGCTCGAGTGGCGTACGCATCGAACTTCAAGGTGTCACTTGCCATGAGGTGACCTCATAGCTAGTGTAGGGTTTACTTCCCGGGTGGGTCAATGTAGAATAGAACAACCACTTTTCACGTATTCTATATGTATATTGTCACAAATTTGGGTGTTTATGGTACCTTCGTTGTTTCCTATTCCATGACACAAGTGCTTTAGTTACTTACTTTGAAACGCAATGTATGTGCTGTTGTCCTTGTCTTTGTATCTATATACGTATTTAAAAAGAAATGTTCGCAAAGTTTCAACTAATAATACACAGGTAACACCAGCTTAATGAAAGGGTTACTAACACTAGTTGTTAGTAACCCTTGCCTTTTTTCTTCTTCGGGTATTTTCTATTTCGGATTCTTGCCTTTTTCGGGTCTTGTGCAAATTGTATTATATTTTCTACGTAGTCACGATAGCCGAGTATTTTTTTTACATTTTCTGAAGTGTTCGAAGGGTCAAATTAATTTATATCAATGAAAGTTGTAAAAACAAACATATACATTATGTACATTCAAATACAATAGTTATTCGATTTCAATCCCTATCACAAGTATAATATGGATGCTATTCGATAGTTGCGTATTGTTTGATCACTTTACGTTCGTATCAATAGCGCAATTAGTTGCCTAACAAACAGTGGCTTACTATTTAAGGGTTACACGTATACTTTGCAATGTCCGCCTTGTGTTGTAACAGACATTCATAATTCACGATTGCAATATACAATAAGACTGACACTAACTTATGTACGTAACTTATGTACGAATTTCATCGTTGGCTTGGACATTAAGGCGGCGACGGGCTCACCACCTGTCACGTTGTCCCGAAAATATCTTCGGTGGAAGGTGGGTCAAAGGGACTTAATTGTCTAGACTTGACCTCTGTCTACCCCTGTATTGGGAATTGCGTGAAGATATTTTTTTTTTTTTAATGACACTAACGCCTATTCCAAAACTATGTTCTGCCCTTCTCTATCTGGTCTTCTGGGTCAGTACACTATTATCTAGAAGAAGCGCGGATAATTTATATCTCCTTCTAGTTATGATGCCCTGGTACTTTGATGCTCAGTTCAGAAAACTTCGTCTCTTGATATGCTTTCGAGTGGTTACGGGCTGCAGTAGCAACTAAGTATCAGGTTGACCATCGGGTAGGTTTAATTTTTACCATTACCTAATGGTAAGAATAACCCTACCCGTAGGCAATATGAGGGGCGACAAAGATAAATGACAATGACTAGCGAATGACTAAGTCACGATAGCCGGAAGTTATTCGAGTCAAGAGACCCGAGTTCGATCCTCAAGGCCCGTACCGATGTTTTTTTTTCAAAAACCTTTGTATGATTTGTAGCATTCGCCTGGACATAAAGACGGCGACGGGCACACCACCTGTTACGTTGTCCTAAAAATATCTACAGTGGAAGGAGGATCCAAAGATCTTAAATGTCTAGATCTCTGTCTACTCATATATTGAGAAGGAAGAAATGCGTGAAGATATTTATTTATTTACTTAGCAAATCCTTGAAAATGACAATAACCACCGACAGATAGATAATACCAGATAAAAAACAATTCGGTACCGGGCAGCATCTAAGCGTTTAAGGGTCTCATCTTAGCGATCGCCAATGCGCTTGCCTGACGACCTCGGGAAATTTCCTTACGACTGAGGCCCATGTCCTACAATTGACTATCAAAGCCAGTTAAGTATATCATATCTTATGATGGAATGCATCACAGGTCTCTATGAAAAGCGTTCAATGACTTTTTTTTCTACGAATAATCCATTAAAATTATTTTCTGATATAGAGAAGCCTACATTCAATATGGAGCTATTGCGACATATCAATTAATAAATTTATGTGCCACCACATACATGTCTATACTCCAAAAAGGTTTACCTAGGTTGACCAAATTGGTTTTAGTTATGTAGGAAAATTAAAGTAGTGTACTGACTATTTTAGAAGCACATTTTATTTATATTTTAAAATAACATAACCACGATAACTAAATATTACGTGCTTGGAATTCAAATTGTCATATTCCAGTTTGATCCTCAAGTGGAAAACTCCGGCCAATATTTTTTTAAAACTTATGTACTTTTTTTGTATCTTAGTTTGGACAAGAAGACGGTGACAAGACGGTGAGAACACCTGTCACTTTGTCAAAATTACTAATTTGTCTAAATCTCTGACTACCTCTGATTAGATAAGTTAACAAATTAAGTAATCATGAGTCATCTGACTAAATTACATTAACCATTTTTGAGGAACTGGTTTATTATCTTTTTACTGTGTGATTAATTAATGCTAAAATTCAACAGTGTTTTAATTATTTTCCTTTTTATATTTAGTAAAGTTCGTTGATTTTTACCAATACACGCAAGAAAACTGGTAATTTATATTATTTTTTTAGGTGGCAACAAATTTGAATCCAATCACGATATTTTATTTTACTATCTTGTTTCTTTCAAAATTATTGTAAATATGCTTTGCACAAAAAAGCTTTTAAAGTTCAATAACAAGATCATTATTCGTTTAAATCTAAGGTCATATAAATAAGAAAAAAACCGCACTACTTTTATCACCGACTTCAATGGCCAATCTCATTAATTTTTTGAGATGGATATACCATGATGGTAGTATGGTATTATTCTTACGAGATGAATGCGGTGGGCTATCTTTAGACAGAAACCACATTACTGAGATTAAATATCCTAAATTATATCACTGCGATTAAAATCTACAATACATAGCTAAGTTGTTCTTGTGCCTGGTTTTGAAATTTCGAGCAAAAAGTTGTATTTTAATTTTTTTTTTTAATTACTAAAAGCAACATATATTAATACTTCTTTTGAAATACAGTTTATAAATAAAATATCAGCTGTTTCGTGAACCGTATCAAGCACAAGTTAAGCCGAGCTCTCGTTAGAAACTTTCGCAATTTTACAGCCATGAATATTCAATAACAAACCAATTAGTATAAACTTCATGCCAAATTTACTTTCAACGATACTTTACGTGAATTATAAATTAATTTTCATTATCAACTTTCGCGTACTAAATAAATTCGTGTATATATTATTTTAGTTATTATCTTAATTAAATGTTTGATTAAAAAACTTTTAAAATATATTTTATTGTCTTGTCTTGTCTTGACTGGTCTACTCTTCGAGAGTGTCTTGGGTGTTTGAGGTACCTTTATTGTTTTCTTTACTGATTCCATAGCAAGTGCTTTAGCTGCTTATTTTGGGATCAGAGCAATGTATGTGACGTTTTCCCTGTTTATAAATATCTTCACGCAATTCCCAATACAGTGGTAGACAGAGATCTAGTCTAGACAATTAAGTCCCTTTGACCCACCTTCCACTGAACATATTTTGGGATAACGTGACAGGTGGAGAGCCCGTCGACGTCTTTACGTCCAAGCCAACTATATAATTCGTATAAAATTTTTTGGAAAACCCATTGGTACGAGTTTACCACCTGGGACCGAACTCAGGTCTCTTGACTCGAAATTTCACCACCCAACCACTGAGCTATCTCGACGTGGCTCCCTGTTTATGTATGTATTTATTATTATTTATAGTAGACACGACTTTTAATAACTGTTTTTATAAGTGAATGCCTGTGCCGCTCTGCTGTTAACCCATGTGAAAGTATTTCATATTATAAAGTAATTTTCGTTTATGTCGTGTCTCGTAAAGTTCGACGCAGTAACTTTCTTCGAACACTTTCTTTTCAAGTTAACCTTTTATTGTTTACATGCTAATGCTCCATTGTTTGCGGTGCGTGCTTAGAACTTCAATTTGCTACAGAATCTTGCTTTCTTCGGCATCCAAAAGCCTCAACGTCGTTTTTGGAATAAATAAATATATGACGTTATATTTATTATCCTACGTTTTACAAAAGACCGAGAAAACAACAAGTGAGAAGTTGTTATGAAGAGTGAAGCGTGAAACGAAAAGAAAGACCGATACTATTAATATACACGGCGGGAATTAATTGGACATTTGACAAATTGGCAACTTCTTTACAACCATCACAGAAAAAAGGTAGAATGAAGGATTGGCAGGAGCAGAGCAAGGTGCATTTATATGGATCAAATAAAACAAAAAGCTGAGCGTCGTATCAAGAGATCGAATGACTGTCCCATGATAAAGAGAAATAACTCTTAAATTGAAAATCATGAATAAATAAAGTGCCACTTGGGAATCGAACTCGGCTCTCTTGACTCGATATTCCAACCACCATACCACTCGGATATCGTGATTTTTTATTTTTTTAGATATTTATTTTATTATGTGGCTACATAGCCAGCGTTCTTAGTACCATGGCACAAGGAGTAATGCTCCAGGATTATTGTAGTTTTTAGTAAATAAATATTGTAAATATTAACTTAATTTTGATTCTAATTTTAGGTCAATATGCAGCAAAATTACAAGTACGCCGAATAGCTCACGTAACATTATTAAGAGTATATGCATGTACTGTAATAATCTGTTTAGTTCCTGGGTGATCAAGCTTCGCTTGGTGAGAAAAAGATGGCAAAATGAGATATTTCTTATGAATAATGAGGTAATTACTTTTCATAAAATGACGATGGTTTACATAGATTACTCTGATCTAAATAAAGTTGGAATGTAAAATATTATATAAATATGAACTGTGTTCAGAAATCTCTTGTTTCAGAAATTCTTCAGTAAAAATTTATATGCATGTGCAAAACTTGTTGGTTTAAAATAATAATGACAAAGATATATGATGATAAAGCACCTAAAGAAACACAGATTTTGCTCATTTTAGATGTAACATGTAGTTACTATAAATAACAAGATTTTAGTATTTATTAAGGTATTAAAAAAATATGAAAAAAATAATATTAAAAGATAAGCAAGGAGGCATCACTTAAACAAAAATAATACTAAGTGCGTACCTATTTAGTATTAATATTAATCTTTCTGTAAATATCATAGATATCGGCGTAAAAATATATCGTCACCTTTGCGCTTGAGTGTTGTAAGCCAGGAAGTTGTTACTACGTAATGGCAGAATAAACATCTTAAAACAAAAAATAAAAAAAAAACAGTTGAACCTTGCGAAACAAAAAAGCTGATCTTGCGATTTTAAATCCGCTCGTGGCTTTTCAGATCCAGCTATTGGGTCACCTACAAGATTCAAAGGATGCAAAATAAAGTAACATCCCACCTTAATTTGAAAGAAGTCAATATAGCTGAGTGATTGGGTGATCGGAATACGCGTCGAGAGACCCGAGTCGCTCCCCCGGTGGGTATGCTCGTGACGTATGGTTTTTTTTTCAAAAACATAAGTACGATTTATACCGTTAGCTTGGACATTAAGACGGCGATGGGCTCTTCACCCGACATGTTGTCCTGAATAATGTAATCGGTGGAAGCTTGAAAGGACTTAATTATCTAGATCTCTGTTTACCCCAGCATTAGATTGGCGTAAAGATATTTTTTTAATTATAGCCTCATTTTTTTGTAAAATAAGTTAAGGTAATAACTGCATGGAAAATTCTTGAAACTATTCATATGCCCATGGAGTGCGAATAGTAGGGTCAGCAAGCCCAAACAGAGCTGTGTCCTCACGGCGACTGGCCGGCCTTGTGAAACGCTTGCACCGCTTTCGACACTACATTACTCAACTTGGCTGTATAACTTAAACACGGCACGCTAACTCCCTCACGGTGCGTTACTGTCTCGTATAGAAAATTTTGTGCGTGCAAGATGAATTACTTAGGTGAAATATTCTTGAAAAGTATGACGAGGCTTCAGAATTTTGTACATACATCAACATGGAGTAAAGTTTGAGGAAATAATGAATTAAAAAGAATTTGACAAGTAATATACGCGTGCAAAAGATGCTCTCTCTCTAATTTGTTTTTGTTTAATATTAAACACGAAATAAACATGGTACATAAGAATCGTCAAAAATAAACAGAAAAGGCCAAAGTTGTCTACAGTACTATCTATGTATTTCTTTATTAATTTATTCCTTAGGGAAAACGTTAAGATTAAAACATAATGAATTATTTAGAAGGGCCTGTCATAAAAACTTTAAAATATAACTTGATATTATTATATATATTATAATATAATATTACATGATAGCCGAATGGTTGGGTGATCGGAATTCGAGTCAAGAGACCCAACTTTGATCTACAGATGGTTGACTCGTATCAATGAGTTTTTTTTTCAAAAACATAAGTACGATTTATACCGTTAGCTTGGACATTAAGACGGCGATGGGCTCTTCACCCGACATGTTGTCCCGAATAATGTAATCGGTGGAAGCTTGAAAGGACTTAATTATCTTGATCTCTGTTTACGCCAGCATTAGATTCGCGTAAAGATATTTTTTTAATTATAGCCTCATTTTTTTGTAAAATAAGTTAAGGTAATAACTGCATGGAAAATTCTTGAAACTATTCATATGCCCATGGAGTGCGAATAGTAGGGTCAGCAAGCCGAAACAGAGCTGTGTCCTCACGGCGACTGGCCGGCCTTGTGAAACGCTTGCACCGCTTTCGACACTACATTACTCAACTTGGCTGTATAACTTAAACACGGCACGCTAACTCCCTCACGGTGCGTTACTGTCTCGTATAGAAAATTTTGTGCGTGCAAGATGAATTACTTAGGTGAAATATTCTTTTAAAAATAAAGGCCTATACAATTTACTGCTGGAGACCATTGGAGTTTGTAGTATTTTTCATCGCAAGTCATCACGTTTGGCAAGTGGATTGATTCATTATTGAGTTTGAAAAGGGACCTTGCAGTTAAGCCTTGCCCATCTGTTTAATTGTGATCTATGATTAAAATTTTATCTTCTAATAATACCGTAACTTATTTTCTTACAGAATATATATAACGTCAAGTAACTGGTTGTAAAATATTTTCTGGTAACTTTTTTTTTTTGGAAATTATTATATTTATTAAATTAAAGAGAAATTTAAAAAATGAACTGACATGGGTGTAGTTGTTGATTTAAAATTTCTTTTAAATTAAAGAAATTTAAAAATAAACTGACATGGGTGTAGTTGTTGATTTAAAATTTCTTTTAAATTAAAGAAATTTAAAAATAAACTGACATGGGTGTAGTTGTTGATTTAAAATTTCTTTTAAATTAAAGAGAAATTTAAAAAATGAACTGACATGGGTGTAGTTGTTGATTTAAAATTTCTTTTTAAATTAAAGAAAATAAAATTAAATTTCGATTTCATCCACCATTAACTTACTACTAATAAAAATAAATACTTAATATAACTTTTACTATTAATAATAAAATACATATCTTTAAAATGCTCGTTTTATTTTTATAGTTTCAATAAATTTATTTTATTTATAACATAAATTGATTTAAATTTTAACTTTTTTATTTTTGTATTATCTAGGTTTCCAAATTTAACTTAGAGAGATGAAGGTATAAAAACAAAACATTAGTCAAGTATATAAATTACTTTCCGATATATTAATGTAAATCAATGTATAAATTTATTTCGTTTTAAATAACAATATTATATAAGACGAAACGTAATAAAATACAATACCACACAATGACAAGGTTAGTGAGTGAGAGAAAAAAAATATAATTTTTATTAAATGAAATCCTAGATTCGCAAAGATTAAACAACGTTTCGTCACAAACTGGATGTTGAATAACATTTGAAATTTGTGCTTACTCTCACAGCTTATGAACTCTTTGAGACAATGCTTGTGAATTTATTCATTGTGTATTATTATATATATTATAATATAATATTATATAAGACGAAACGTAATAAAATACAATACCACACAATGACAAGGTTAGTGAGTGAGAGAAAAAAATATAATTTTTATTAAATGAAATCCTAGATTCGCAAAGATTAAACAACGTTTCCTCACAAACTGGATGTTGAATAACATTTGAAATTTGTGCTTACTCTCACAGCTTATGAACTCTTTGAGACAATGCTTGTGAATTTATTCATTGTGTATTATTATATAATTTAATACATAATTTTTTGAGGTAATAATCATTGTTTTATTAAAACAATGAAAGCCATTTACACGCGACGACGTGGTCCTTTTCAACCCAGCAAACGTCTGTTTTAGGATATAATACATTTCATTTCTCAAGCAGGAGTGACCACGCTTCTTTAAGCTTCGAATATAGTTATTTTCAAACCGACACGTGGGGATAACCGCTCCAGACACAAACATTTCGGTTTAGTTGGAGTGGTTAACAGGTATATTATTAATGAAATTTTACATTGCTTGTATTCTTTTAAAAATAAAGGCCTATACAATTTACTGCTGGAGACCATTGGGTTTATTATTTTATTTATAACATAAATTGATTTAAATTTTAACTTTTTATTTTTGTATTATCTAGGTTTCCAAATTTAACTTAGAGATGAAGGTATAAAAACAAAATATTAGTCAAGTATATAAATTACTTTATTTATAGTACTATAGTATATTTTAAATTACTTTACTGTACTAATAATAATAAGCGAGATCAGAAAATTTAATTTCAGTAATAAATTAAAAACATATTACTAAAAACTTTTTGATTCGTTTAGACTAAGTTATCTTCACTCAATTCTCAATACAGGGGTAGACAGAGGTCTAGTCCAGACAATTAAGTCCCGTCGACCCACCTTCCACCAAAGATATTTTCGGGACAACCTGACAGGTGGTGAGCCTGTCGTCGTCTTTATGTCCAAGTGAATGATATAGCATAAGTTTTTGAAGAACCCATTGCTAAGAGCCTTTCACCTGGGGATCAAACACCTGTCTCTTGACTCGAAATTCCGACCACCCTACCACTCGGCTATCGTGACTCTAGACTAAATTAGTAAAGTATATTCAAACTTTTATCTAGTCTTGGAGGTTATTTTTAATAATGAACGCGGTCACAATGAAAGTGTTGCGCAATATATGGTCACGAAATGCTTCGGTGACCGTTAATGAACGTTGCAAATCAGGTTCTAATTTCGAATGGATGTTCGAATTCGACCATGACTTTTGATTCTTACGATTTATAGAAATTATCGTTTCATGTAACAAATCTTATTGTATTTTTTCTTTTTTTTTTTTTTTTTAAAAATAAAGGCCTATACAATTTACTGCTGGAGACCATTGGAGTTTGTAGTATTTTTATCGCAAGTCATCACGTTTGGCAAGTGGATTGATTCATTATTGAGTTTGAAAAGGGACCTTGCAGTTAAGCCTTGCCCATCTGTTTAATTGTGATCTATGATTAAAATTTTATCTTCTAATAATACCATAACTTATTTTCTTACAGAATATATATAACGTCAAGTAACTGGTTGTAAAATATTTTCTGGTAACTTTTTTTTTGTTTCGTTTTTAAACTAGTTTTAGACGAAAACATTAGAGGCATGAGTTGTTATGGTATAAAAGGTTCTCGGAATTGCTTTTTTTCTTTTATTACTTCTGACAAAATATTTCGCAGTTAACATGGAAACCAGTTCTAGATTTAATATTTTCTATGTTAATAATATTACGTTATGCCTAGAAGTCAATAAATAAAAAAATGAAATGATATTTTTAATATTGTTATTCTTTATTACATTAAATTTTCGTCTTAAAAATAAGATTTTAACAAGCAAGACTCAAATTACTTCAACGTGTATATATAAATTATCAATTGAAAATTTACAGACTGATCTGACAGATAGACAAATTCAGTATGTTTTTAGTATAGAGAGCTCAACGTACTCTGTGTTTTTTTTATTCAGCAAAATACTAGCAATGTCAAATAATATCACTGGACGACGACCTCCGTGGACAAGTGGCGTAAACACCGGTTTTCCAGGTGTCGCCATCTCGAGGTCCCGGGTTCGATTCAATATAGAAATATAGAAAAACCACTTTTTCAACATCTTCTCGGGTCTGGGTGTTTGTGGTGCCTTCGTTGTTTCCGATTCCCATACCTCAAGCGCTTTAGCATCTTACATTGGGATCGGAGGGAGCAATGTATGTGATGTTGTCCCTATCTATATATGTATTTATTTATTTATAAATTAAAAAATCACTAGTATTCCTGTTAACCACTCCTAGTAAGCTGCATGTACCAGGAGTGGTTTACGACAATAGTCGAATGGCTGACCCGAACATGCGACTTTATGTTTCACAATTTTCACCCTAAACCATTAGGCTATTGACGCTGCTATTGTACTATAAATTACTTTATTTATAGTACTATAGTATATTTTAAATTACTTTACTGTACTAATAATAATAAGCGAGATCAGAAAATTTAATTTCAGTAATAAATTAAAAACATATTACTAAAAACTTTTTGATTCGTTTATACTAAGTTATCTTCACTCAATTCTCAATACAGGGGTAGACAGAGGTCTAGTCCAGACAATTAAGTCCCGTCGACCCACCTTCCACCAAAGATATTTTCGGGACAACCTGACAGGTGGTGAGCCTGTCGTCGTCTTTATGTCCAAGTGAATGATATAGCATAAGTTTTTGAAGAACCCATTGCTAAGAGCCTTTCACCTGGGGAATTCCGACCACCCTACCACTCGGCTATCGTGACTCTAGACTAAGTTAGTAAAGTATATTCAAACTTTTATCTAGTCTTGGAGGTTATTTTTAATAATGAACGCGGTCACAATGAAAGTGTTGCACAATATATGGTCACGAAATGCTTCGGTGACCGTTAATGAACGTTGCAAATCGGAGTTCTAATTTCGAATGGATGTTCGAATTCGACCATGACTTTTTGATTCTTACGATTTATAGAAATTATCGTTTCATGTAACAAATCTTATTGTATTTTTTTCTTTTTTACATCAGGAGCTATGGTAGCAGTTTAATCAGAAAACGGTTTTATTTCTTTAAATTAATTGACACCAAATTCTTTTGGTCATTTTTCATTTCGGTATTTTTGAAATTGCTTGCGGTTTAAACAACACACTACTATATTTTTCATTTTGATTGCTTTGTTTTTAAAATTTTGTTTAATTTTCGAGTATTGCCAACTGCAAAATCTGATTTGTTTACATAAATATTTATATAAACTTTTGATGAATACATAAACAACACACGTAGCGAGGGGTTGTAAGTTTGGCAAGCGGTCTTAGTAATAGATACCTCGCACTGGTCAAATCTCAGATGGATACAGGTATAGTGGTTTATTTTATATACCTTCACGCATTTCCCAATATGGGGGTCGTTAGAGGTCTAGACAATTTAGTCTTTACAACCTATATTTCACTGTAGCTTATTTTGGGATGACGGGACAAGTTATGTGACAAATACTCGTAAACCACGATATAAATCGTACATAAGTTTTCAAAAAATTAATGGTACGAGCCTACTGTGGATCAAACTCAGTCCTCTTGACTTGAATCCATTAACCCAACCACTCGACTATTATGACTATTACAGGTACAGGTACAAGTAGTCTTATATAAAGCAAAATTCTTAAGGAAAACATATTTAAAGCTAAATTTAAAATATTAGCTGCTCTAAATCTAGGTGAACGGTTAAGTAATGCCTTTTTGACATTTATATTGAGAAATAAACTAAGTAAATTTAAAAATTAGCAGTCAAGGTTTGCATAACCATGTATTGTGCATAACCGTAGCTCGTGGACAATGAAAAGGTCCGTCATAAGTTTTTTTTTTCTCAAAGACGACATTTAGCAACAAAATACCTAAATAATGTGGACAATTGACGATTGGAAAAGATTCACTAAGTGGCAAAAATCGCAAGTATAAATTACATAATTTAAAAGATATACAGACAAAGAAAAAATAAGAAATATCTATAAAATATTTCGTAACAATTATATTTCGTAACAATAAATATTTCGTAACATAACAGATACCAAAGATTTAGATAAATTATAGCAAACACAATTTTTGCTTTAATAAAAAAAATATGAAATCCTCAATATTAGCTAGATATCGATACCGTGAATTAATATCAAAAGGTTACAGTGAAGTAACCTGTGTACAAATCTAACCTAAGTGAACTCGCGCGTGAAAGCTCAAAGGTCTATTAGCATCGAGCCTGTGAAAGTAATGTTTGTTATTGCATGTTTCAAGACAAACAGTGATTTGTGAAATTTAATTATTTCGCGTCTATTAAATTAGCAATTAAAAATTAAATTAACAAATAATTTCATTATTTAACATCCATTAAATATTTTAACGAATCGTAAGAATGTTTAGACAATACTTATTACTTCAGACGTGAATACTTATTTTTTTTTAACAAAGGAAATGCGATATTGAATTTAAATAATTAGTTAGAAACAGCATGAGAGCGATCAACTCATTTCCAGGGGTTAGTAATACCGAATACATTTTAATATATTTAATAATTAATAATATTATCCTTATCTTTGTAATTATAATAATATTCATATTTTTTCTGTATTTACTAGCACATTCAGTTAAGACAAATAAGTAATGTGTTTTCATTTCCATTAACTGTAATATTTAGCAATTAAAAACCTTATATGAGGCCATAAGTGCAAAATCGGATAGATATTTAAAGAATAATAAATAATGTGTGGAACTACTAAAAGTAATAAATAGTAGAACTACTAATAGTAAAATAAATACTTATTTTCTTTATTAAATATATTAAACTTATTAACAGACGGGCTTTGCACAAGCTACGATTAATACTAATGTTATTTAAAGCATCTTTGTGTAGTCAGATAGTCGAGTGGATGGTTCATTGAAAGTCGAAGCAGAAGACCCACGGTTCAATCCCCTTGATTATAGATCGTTCCAAAGAGCTTTCGAAACTAATGTAGTCTTTTATCGTTGGAATTAACACACAGACGTCGGCAGGCTGACCCTCTCTTACCATCCTATTGTTACGATATAGCGTGATGATAAAAAAAAACTTTTTTATTACAGTCATAACTGTAATCCACCATAACCAGGTCACTATTTTATTTCAATTACAAAATTACCGTGTTATGGTAACATTTTTTTACGATTACCAGGTTACCAGTCAATTTTATTAGTAATGTAACGCTCAGTGATTTTTATGATTACAACACCTGCTTTTGTTTAACCACAATTGCATTTTATTTTGACGGCTCGATTGCTTAGTATTGCGACTTCGAATCCCGCTGGTGGTAAATATTTGTGTAATGAATATGAATGTTTGTAATCGAGTCATGCATTTCAAATAAGTATTTATATTAATATTTACAGTACTTATTAACTAAAACCTACAATAATCGTAAAGCCTTACTCCTCGTGGCATGGTACCAAGAACGCTGGCTGCATTTCCACGTTGAATAGCTAGACTTAACCGTTGAGCTAGAAGAGAACCATCCCTCTTGTCAGTAGCTACGACCAGTTTTAACATGATTTTGTTTCTGTAAATTAAATATTTATAACAGTATTTATCTATATTAGTACATATTCATGTATGTGCATAGTATTACTGGCTTAAATACTAAGACGATGAGAGGCTTAACAAGGGTCACGTTATCTCAAATAAGCTCTGGTAGAGTCTGGGACGAAGGGACAAAATAGTTTTAACCTCTGATTATCAAGTATTGAGAAATGCTTGAAGATAAATAGTAATAATTATGCCTTAAAAGTGTTTTGTTACGAAATACTTCAAATCGGTTGTATAAGACGCAAGCTATGCAAAACCAATACGGTAAGGCATATCAATTTATGTAGAACTCGGTATAGAATTAGTAGCCTCAGTACCTTTAACCAATCCATAGTCTTTGCTGCCCTACATCGGTTTGCTAATTAACAATAAACAGGTCAAATCAATTGGCGTGAAGGGGTTCCGTGCAATGTTATTGGGAGATATACCATATTATTTTAACATATAGTCTTGTTTTAGGATATCTCGTAATCTGTATGTAGAAAACAAATATCTGTATATATTTTAAAGTCACGATAGCCAAGTTGTTGGGTGGTCGGAATTTCGAGTCGAGAGACCCGAGTTCGATCCCCAGGTGGCAGTACCAAAAGTTGAGTTTTTCAAAAACTTATGTACGAATATCGTTGGCTTGGACATAAAGGCGGCGACGGGCTCACCACCTGTCACTTTGTCCCGAAAATATCTTCGGTGGAAGGTGGGTCAAAGGGACTTAATTGTCTAGACTTGACCTCTGTCTACCCCTGTATTGGGAATTGCGTGAAGGTATTTTTTTTTGTATATATTTTTTTTGTATCAGGGGTTTAGGAGATAAGTACTAATGTAAAATAAATCAGACCGGTCATGGGTAGCACCGACTAAAATGGAAGGTATTTGTTACTTCAATCGCCAATACCTACTACAACGAAATTACGACGAATCCTCCTTAAGAGAGAGGTCCATATCTCATAGTGGACTTTTACACGCCGTTAAGTAAGTATTTAAGTGATAATCGCCTAATCGGATTATTCATATAATCAAGTTATAATATTAAATTATTCAATCCGAATTCAACTAAAATAGGATTCTAAATCACTAATGAACGGGAAAATATAACTAAATGATTTATGTATTCGGAAAGTTCGAGAAAAACCTCGAATTGAAAATTGAACACGAGTTTATGTAACACGAGTTAAAGCTTTATCACGAATGTATTAGTATAGAATTTCATTTGTCGCAGATATTATTCACCGATGAATGACCATACTTATGGCCATATGCTACAAATGTCACGGCGTACAAGTTAACTATATATGTTTGATTTAAATTGATTCGTATAAGCTTCGTATTTAATAACGTAGAGGGATAATTGCTTCTAAATATTTGAATGGATTTCTTGAAATGACTGGAGGAAAATAATTATAAACACAAGAAACTCGTAGGCATTATAATGGACAGTTAATTTAAGCTATTATGGTGAAGCACTGTATAATTAGTTCATTGATGATCTGTAGAGTATATGTTCTTCTTATGTTACAAACTAGTTAATGCTTGCGAATTCGCGAATTGTCTCGATGTTTTAAAAGCATCCGACCTATATTAAAATCGTGCTTCAGATCACTTTAACAGGAATCGTACGTTTTTCAAAATTAAAAGTAGCTTATATGATATTCTTGGTTAAAATTATTATGCCAAATTTCATCCAGATTCGTTGAGCCGTTCTGACATGATTAACAAACATTCATCCATGTGTGGTATCCATATCCATATCCATGTGTGATAGCAATGTAAATAATAATTTTAAGTACGTAGTGTTTAAAGCAAGTAAACAAAAATGGATACATTTTTTTTAAATACAGCTAAAGGAAAGAAAACGTTTTGGAATTTATTAATTTATATAGACAATATACTCAATCACATATATATAATAAAGATCCCATCATACCAACTTCGGCGAATGAATGTCTGGATCTTGGACGAACTTTCTTCCCCGGGAATTATAATAACATGATTTTGAGTCAATGCGTGGACGTAGTGGCATAAATAAGTTGCCTGATAAAAAAGCCCCCCAATTTCTAAAAGTTATAAAGTAAAATCACAAATTGCAAGTGCCCACTTTTGGATATAGGGAATCCCTCAAAAGATCTTTGAGAAATATTGGAACCGTGAGATGTGACTCATCTTCAATGCCAGCTTTTAATTTTGTAATAATATTTTATTTTTGCTATTATTATCTTATTTTATTTTTGGATTTTTTCTTGTTAAATAGTATGTAATGGATAAGAAGATTTCCATATTGAATAAATCTAGTATTTCTGGTTTGACCTTTCAATCTCGCTTTGACAGGCAACGAGTACAAGGCGTAAGCATTCAAGGTCTGTAAATAGATAATATTATGAGAAATTTATATAAATGTATATTTCTTTTCACTACTGCCAATGAACACAATAAACACTATTAATGTTCCAACGTTAAAAATGTGACAATTTTAAATCGTTCATTATTTTATAAATAATGAAATCGTTCATTATTTTTTACCTTTACGCAATCCCAGTACTGGGGTTAACAAAGGTCTAAACACCACAAATATTCTACCAATACGAATTAAGAGCTCTTTGGACGTACATATCGCTTTTCTTGGTGTTGCCAGCTCTGAGGTCCCAACTTCAATTTCCGAGCTCGTCTATGTAGAGAACACTTTTTCTACAGTTTCTCTGGTCTGGGTGTAGGTGATACTTTCTTTGTTTCTGATCCCATAATACAAGTACTTAAGCTTCACGGGTTGGAATCAAAGGGGGCATCACAATATGTATGTGATATTGTCTCTATGTATATATTTATTTATAATTATTTTTGATCGAACCTTATTGGGGACAACCTGGCAGGTAGTAAGTTCATCGCCATCTTAGTGTCCAAGCTTACATACATATATTAACATATATAAATGTTAACATATACCTATAAATAACCATGACTCGGGTACAAATATTCATATATAACACACAATCGTTTGCATAGTAGTAACATCGGTACATGTGAAAGGCTAGCACTTAATAAGCGTAAAGCTTCTGAAAAACGCGGAAGAGAAGTTTCTGCATATACGAAGTTACATACACGAAGCAAAAAGAGATACTCTACTTCCTGCAATGCTATACTATGCTAGAGCAGTTAAATAAGATTTCACGTAATTACATGTTACGAATACATTTTGAACTCGAACGAATGACAAATCTTTAATCAAGTTAATCAATGATCCGTTTGTTTAGTGGTAGGGAAATCTACAAAATTGATGGTTTTGACCAACCTTTCACCGGATCTTAATAAGGACCGAAGTGATAGGAGTTGAGTATTTCGCCGTTTTAGTGTTCAAGTCAACGATCTCTATAAAAATATTTTTGTATGTATACGTATACGTACATAGATATATATAATTACTGAGATAAACATTCATATATGTATAGACGAACACAGATGTACAACATTTATTGAATTTGAAAGTTATATCATTTACTCATATTAAATTTATTGCCTTTCTCAGTGTTAGATATTGCAGATTATATTTCACTTATACAACATTATTACTTTCGAAATATCTTATGATCATAAATTAAATACTTCTTCTTCTAACGAAATAAAATAAAGTTAAAGATAAAAGTCCACTGCTAAACATAGACCACAAATAAATCAATACATAGAAAAGGAATTTACAATATTGCTCTGATGAAAAAGTAAGTAGTCAAAATTCTTGTGTTATGGACTCAAAAATAACGATGGTATCACAAACACCCAAACCAGAAAAATGAAGAAAAAGTGTTTTTTTTTTTCTATATTGACTCCGGGAATTGAACTCGAGACCACAGCGCAGGTCATCATTAAAACCGCTTTGTACGCTACTCGTCACGGAGGTGTTATCAAATGTGTTAAAAACATATCTTCATGACATGCCGAAAAGATTTTTTTTTTCGTTTTTATGAATGAAAATGAAATGAAAAAACATGGTTTGTTTTGATTTTCATTCAATATTCTTTATAAAAATCGAAAAATTAGGTGACAATGCTGGTAATTCGTTTACTTTAATTCATATGAACGACAAAGACAATTTTTCTACATTCATACATCCAATCAATTGATTTCAATCTATACTGTGTATTGTAGATATACACAGTATAAATTGGTTGAGAAATTAAATTATACGTGGGTAATATCAGAAAAACAATTTCAAGCAAGTATAGATTGGACGACTTTTAGAAAGCATATTATTAAATATAAATTTTGTTTTGTTAAGAAATATATGTGAAATAAAAACACTTTACTTAGAATAATATAGCAAATCGACGCATCTAAGGTACACCTTGTGCTGTACACAGCAGTCATCAATCTATAAGCCAATTGTAGTCAATATGAAATACTGTGAAATGGAGTGTGTAAGCATAAAAAACTCAACGTTTCAAATGAATAGAACTCAATTTTTTTTTTAAATTAAGCTTTTTTGTTGACTGTAACCACTTTGTGATGTGTCAAGCAACGCCAACGCTCCGCTAGACTGTTCAACGAGCCGTTAATTTTCAGACTGTGAAAACGAAGTGTAAAGACCGCCCTTATTGCTCCTACGTGTACTTGTAACACGAAACATGTTATTATAAAGAAAAACGTGTATCAAGAAGTATGTAATTCCTAATCAAGTTACTTTAAATGAGATATTCTCGCATACGTATACGTAAAAAAATAAATAATAGTTTTAAAAAAAACTAAAAAACACGCTTTTATAGAAAACCGAACTAAAAAATATGAAATAAATTTGAATGAATTTAAATTAAGAATAGCGTTAAAAATTTCAAAAAATAACAATTAATAATAGTGTGAATAAAAAAATATTTTATTTCGAAAAAGGCGTGGGGTGCATGGTGTCAATAGTTATAAATATTTGATTCACAGATATGAGTAGAGTGATTTTCAGTTTGATAATACCTTAAGAAGCATCCCATACTTTTGTAAAATAAAATATTTTTTTATTCACACGATTATTAATATATATTTATTGAAATTTTTAATGCTATTCTTAATTTAAATTTATTAAAATTTATTTTCTATTTTTTAGTTGGTTTTCTATAAAAAGCGTGTTTTTTTAGTTTTTTTTAACTATTATTTGTTTACACATACATATAAAGGGTTAAAATTTTATTTTTCATCACTATATAAAATTTTATTAAAAATTTTATATAGTGTAGGTGTTGTACTAAATCTTATATACATTCATCCGTGCCAGGAATTAAAAAAAAGTGTTGTAAGTTTTCACCTGCTCATATACAGAAGTGGTTTAAATTATGTATGAAGACACATTTATATTCGCAGTATATTATATTGTCGTCTAAACGTTCGCGTAAATAACGGTTCGTTAAGCTCGCTTGTGCAATGCACCCGGGTTGACGTCGTTACGTTTTACGATTACGTGACGTTTTCGTGTCGTAACTGATCCAATACGAATAGGTGTCGCCGAGTCTGTTAGTGTACTGCTTATCATTGCCTCAGGAGCGACCCGAGCTTCAGTTTTGTCATGGCGTTTCGTAAGAATAGCAGTAAATTTATTTGAAATTACAAAAATTCTTAAATTACGCTATTCCCAAATAGAGTTTCAGTCCTTTCATCGAAGGCATTTTTGGAACGTAGGAGGTGAGCCTATCGCCGTCTTAATGTACAAGCCATCGATATAAATCGTACATAAATATAAAAAGGAATATAAAAATATCTTCACGCAAATCACAATACAGGGGTAGACAGAGGTCTAGTCTTGACAATTAAGTACCTTCGACCCACTTTCCACCGAAGATATTTTCGGAACAACGTGACAGGTGGTGAACCCGTCGCCGTCTTTACGACACATACATTTTACATTACATAAGTTTCGAAAAACTCATTGGCAAGAGACTACAACCTGGGGATAGAAATCAGTTATCTTCACACGAATTCCGATCACCTAACCACTCAGCTATCGTGTCTGCTTTTTTTAATTCTCATATTAAAGAGACTATTAGACTACACAATAGCCCAGTTGTTTGTGCCGTACCTTCAAAGCTAAGGTGTACGGATGCGAAACAAGCAGGAGCAAACAGTTTGCAGGAGCACACATATGCATGTGGAAAAACAGTTTTTTTTCCACATGCATATAGCGCCTTTTATTCTTTTACTTTACAGCCTATCAAGACTCCATTGCTAAATATAGACTTCCGCCAAAAGTATGCCAACAAAAACTATCCTGAGCTACTTGCTAAATCGATTCGCCACAACGTTGTGCAGTGATCTCTCGAATAGGGGATCGAATAGGGGATCATCCTAATTGGCACTATAGAGCCTATTTCCCCCCAAACAGTTATCAGTAACCTCTTTAATGTTAAATAGCACACAAAATTTTAGCACCTACGTTACTAAAATAATAACTACGGAAACATTGCAAGGACAAACTAGCTGAATATATTAATTCAGTATACCTTGACCGACATTTTATCGACGTTATACCAATATGATGCGAATAATCATTAATATACACACATTTAATAATTAGCTTGTAAAAACATATTATACTATATTATATTACTAAACACTGAATTAGTTAGAAGTTTAGACAGCTTAGAACTTTTAAATCGAACTTCACGAAACTTCGTCCGTCACGGGATCGTTCCGAAATTAATCTAGACCAAAAATAAACACACCGGTGACTTAAGCATTAGGCAGTAGCCTTTAAGGTGCAAGATGTCTATCGCCAATAGGCTTGCCAAGCATAGTGTTTATGTCTAACGCCTTCCTTATGGAAGAGGCCAATATCCTGCAGAAGACTTTGTAACATATAACACATAATGTGAGAAGTGATCAGCTTGTGGCTATATTATGTAGATATACGTTACAAATCGTTAGTAATTTTCCAAAATGCCTTTTCACAATTTTAGCAAGATCCTTCTTCATGGGAGATCAAATTTGCTTTCTTTTAAATTGAATTTGAAGCATCAATTGCCTAATGGTTTAGAGTGCGTACTGCGAAACATAAAGTCGCAGGTTCGTGTCCGCTCCAGATACAAGTATTGTTGTAGCTTAGTTGGAGTGGTCAACAGGAATACTAGAAATGTTATTTGACAAAAAAGTGACGCTGAGTACGTGTGTACATAAAAAATGGTTTTCTATGTTGACCAAAACAAACTATAATTGTTTTTATTTCCGATTCCATAACTACTTTGGGACTAATTTGGGATCAGAGGAATGTATGTGATGTCATCGCTATGTATTATATTTATTATTTAATAAATGAAATCATATCATATATAAATATGCAATATACATAGATCGTATAGCAATGTATTTGCAAAACAAATCCTAGAATGCGGAATTTAGCAAGAAAGATTGAACCGTTATTCTGTCAGGAACGGGTGCATTTAAGTGATCGTAATGTTAGCATGGCGCTGGCTAACGGTAAGAAGTGAGATTAAATGTTTACCAAGACCTTATAAGCCAAAATATATCATACCCTAAAGGTGTAGAGTCCATTATAGAACTGCTTGTATGTTTTTATGCACTACGGGTTTGCTGTGAACTATTTTAAATGGTGGAAATAAAATTTGTTTAATCATTAAATTATTTTGAAATTTAATGAATTACGGAAATTATGTAAATACATTCCGGCCTGTAAAAGTCCATTGTAGAACATAGGACTCTCCTAAATTTCCATTGCCAAGTCATTTGCCTTTTAATTGATGGATCGGCGATCGCACTTTCAATTTTCTCGCATTAACAACAATTATTGTTAACTGTAACTTAAGTATATCTGACATATGATTACTTATAAAAAGCATTAACGTAATTTTACAAATGACAGAGACAAATCAAATGAACAAAAAGGTTACAAATTTTTATAATTTTTTAAAGTAAATTTAGTTGATTTTCTAATGAGCAAGAATACAAATGTTAATAAAGATAACATGAACCGTGTATTAAAATTATATTTTATTATATTTTAGTGTACGGTAATATATTTCTGTAATTAAAATGTTTAACTAAAGTCACTGTTTTTATACGACCTCCGTGAACGAGTGAAGTTTTTAAAGTATCGTCAGCTTTGAGGTCCCAAGGTCAATCCTCGGTCGGAATTATGAAGTAAATACTATATCATACTATCTATGACTATATATGTATTTATTTATTTAAACTACATTTCGTGTAAGATATTTAAATTTGGCAGTTTAACGGTGTTACTAGGTATATATGTATTTATTTAGGTACATAAATATGTAACGTAATAGGTTTTACAAGCACTTCATAATATCACTGTAATAGAATGTTTTCTATCCAAAGGACATTTTGATGACAACGTCGCTGCGTTTGTTCGTGGAAATCAAGTTATGTTGAATTCCTGCGCTTGGGGCCAATTTAATCTTGGCGACGTTTGTAACTTAAATATGCGGCCAACTCTCAGAATAGTACATCTTGTATTTTTTTTATTTTCATACACATTCCAAATACTAGGGTAGACAAAAGTCTAGACAATTAAGACATTTCGATCCACCTTTCACCGAAGACTGGGACAACGTGACAGGCGATGAGTTCTTCGCCGTCTTGGTGTCCGAACAACCTAATTATTTATATTCTTTGAAAAAAGTGTATGTACTTAGATGTGCACGAAAGAATCTATACTCTTATAATAAAACAATGAAAACTCCATAAATTTCATACACCATGTATTACTTTACGTATGTAAAAAAAAACGAAAGTCTAGAAGAAAATGCAAATAAGAGAAAAAAAATATTCACAATAAATAAGCAATGTTATTCAGTACTGTACATAATTAAAAAAAAAACATAAATATATTTTACGTGTACCCATATTGAACACCTGTATTTTAAATTAAGAAATATTTTTACCTTGAATATTTTCGCGCATTAAAAAATCAATCTCAACATATTTCCAAACGCATCAACAAATTTAACGCGCGCTTCATAATGGCTATTGGAAAGCTGATAGCCTGATACGCTTGTTTTCGAATCTGAGTATTTATGTCTAATATAACTAGTGACAAATATTTGTATATTAAAATATCTTCATGCTACTCCCAATACAGGGGTAGAAAGAGGTCCATACAATTAATTTATTTGAACCCACTTTTCATCGAAGACATTTTTGGAACGTCGTGAATACGAGTCTGTCGCCGTCTTCATCAATATGTACAATATGTGATATTTTATGTAATATGTTCTATAAAAACCCATAGTTACGAGCTTACCCCCTGGGGGTTGCACTGAATTATTTACGATAGTTAATAATGTTTTTTAAGAGTTACCTAGACCTGAGAATCTTCCGCGAAAGCCATCTCAAAAAGTTAAACAGACCAGGTGGTTTGTGTCAGTCAAAGGTCGTTAAGTTGGTATCTAAGTATCGGGAATGAGATTAGTTTTTATTTTTCTACACTATAGGACATCCTAGTTCGTGACTGATGATACATGTTTCCAAAACACTTATAAATATTTATTCATTGACATCCACCGCATTGTAATAACATACATCGCTTTTCTTCCTTTCGGCAGCTTGATATCCCAGGTTCGATCTCCGGATCGGTCAATGTAGAAAATTCACTGTATATTTTCTCGATTCTGAATATTAGTGGTACTTTCGTTTTTGTTTTATTTCATAACACAAGTGTTTTAGCTACTTAGAGATGAGGGCAATGTACCTGATGATGTCAGCATCAATATATTTATAATTAATTTTTTGTGGTGATAGAACATTTCCTTTTATGTAAGGTTTTGTAGAATCTGCCTCTTTGGTTGGCAAAGTGCCAAGTGTACTAACCAAATATCTCGCAAGTTGTTCATCGTATTGCTGGATACATAATCAACATTTAAGAATGCCTTGGTCAAATGCTGCTTAGCGAATCTATACTCCAAGATATAATCCATAGAGTAAGCTACTCGTTTATGGAACGGTTCATGTGCTTCTTCATCAAAATCCTAATAAATTTGCAAAGCCTTTCTATTAACAGCTTCAAGAAATTTATTAAAGCAAAACTTTGATTAAATGTTTATTATAACATGAATGAATGTATTAATGATAGTGGCCCCTGGGAATGAGATGATCGCTCCCAGAAATTGTACGCTTTCTAGACAAAATCATATATATCTTATTTTATATCGTCTTACAAAATGATTAACCAACAAACAGGATACCTACGGAGTTTCATTCGACTGTTTCTCATCCATTAGTGAAACCCTACTTCTAAACGGTGGTAGACTACAAATGAATATCGATAAACAAATTAATATTTTTATTTCGATAAATAAATTATTTGATTTGACAGAGTGTAGTAAAAGGTTTATTTATGCCTTCATCGACGCCTTAATTTACGAGTAACAGTGGACGGAATAAATGCCTTTTGTTATTCAAGCCAGTCAACTCTTGGTGAGATGGAATATAAATCTAAGGTGTGAATATCAGAAAAAAAACTAGAAAGAAATAGATACATTATGTTAATTTCAAGATTTTTTATCACTTTACAAAATTAGAAACAAAAACATTTTTATGTTTGACATTATCATAAATATATTTTAAAGGCTATTTGTGCTTTGATAAAAAAACAGAAATATAGCTTGAACATTAACCACTGAATTTAACATTCACGGTTACAATAATTAGAAATATATAGAGTCTTAATGAAAAATGTAATACGGTGAAGGTCGACATGTGATTTAATTACCATTGCTAAGTACTGAGTTGTAAGAAATAATCACAAGTAATTTTCTGAAAGTGAAATTAAATGTGATTGTTGTTTGTTTTTAAATTTAATTAACGTTTTGACTTGCGGGGCTTTTAGAGTGCATAAAAATAAACTATATTTTGTAACGATGTTTTATAAGTCTGTTAAGCGTCAATAGCTTAATGGTTCAGGATGCTGACTGCGAAAGGCAACGTCGCAGGTTCGGACCCGCCGTTCGACTATTGTCCTGAACCATTCCAGACAGAATCATTATAGCTGAGTTGTAGTAGTTAACAGAACAAGTAATATTATTTGGAATTGCTAGCATTATTTAAAAAAAATCAAAAAATAAACAATGGCAAAAGATATTTCAGGTTCAGATAACTAGTCAACAAGTAACATGGTACAAAAAGTAATACTGATGAATAGTGACTAATACATCAAACAAACAACTGTATATAACATCATACTAGAGTTTGTGTTATTCAATTCATGAAAAATTTAAATATCATGGGCGGGATTCGAACCCGCGATCTTTGTAAATGTCACGCAAATAACATGGCGCGACGTAGGTAGAGAGTTCAAATCCAACTAGTTTTAGTAGTTTTTTTTTAATTTCTCATTATTTTAATACCTGTAAACAAGTAAGAAGGTAACAGAGTCCACGTCAGTGATCGCAATTAAGAATAGAACGTTAAATTTAAATAATGGGATAGAATGTGTTATCTATATATAATGTATTAGTAAAATACATACGTATTGTCAAGTTATCAAGGAAGAAGCTAATGATTGTATTGGAGTTTGATGGTCGAAATATGTAACGCGTAGAGAAAGAATTTAAAAATAATTAAAAGTTACTGCAATACGTCTTTGAAACCGATTAAATCGATTATGCTAAGTGTATCGAGATCTCGCTAAGTATTCGCTTTATTTTTATATAAGAAATTGAATTAATGAATTAATAACTTAATTGTACAACGAAATGTTAGAGAATGGCATACAAAAGTGTGCTTTCATGCAAATAAAAATAAAGTGAAAATTTGTTTGCATTGTTCTCTTGGTACAAGCGGTAACTGTGTGTACGATTGCGATTTCTAGCAGACGTTTGTTCGCCACTTTCTCTTAGTGAAACTATGTTTTTGTTCATTATCATCGTTAGGCTGCTTGTCTTAACGTCATACGCCGGTAACGGATTCTAAATTTAAATTGAGAACAGATACAGCTTTTTTAGAGAAAAAAAAGGAAATAACCTTTTGGGCGCACTAGAGACGTCGTTTTTTTACAAACGCAGACTGGACAACAAAGCGCATACAAAAGACTTCAACGCGAGCGAAATGAAGTTTCATCGTTTCTTTTTTTAAAATTGTTTTTTTTTTTTCGATTAAAACTTGGAGACTCTTTTTAAATATTAATATAAAAAGCAGAAATCGCATTATTTATGCAGTATAACTGTTCTTTAATTTCAAATCATGAACTGGTTTACTGATTTAATTTGAATATCGAATAAATTGTATATGCTAATACAAATCAAGGCTAATATAAACATCATCTTCGAAACTTTTTTGAATTAAATATAAACGAAAAAATATTTTTAAATAAATAAGAATTAAGAATGGATGGTTTATCTGCTGTTAATAATTTAACGATACCGTCAGCTATTAAATCAATCAACCAGAAATCAGTAAATATTATACAAGGACAACTACTATTATCCATAACCCCTACTACAATCACACGAAAATTATAATGTACAAGTTAAAGCAAATGAATTTTTTCTTTTGATTCGAAATACTTCAGTTGTTGTTTTAAAAATATGACATAATTATGATGCTGTGACTAAAAACTTTAATAAAATCTGTTATTTAATAAACTGGTGTGATTTAAAAGAACAATGATATTTTTATATCTTACCATTATTCCAATTTTCTTCGAAAATATTGCACTCGTAAAGAATTATCCTTTATCTCCACTTAACTTGCACTTGAGTCCCGCACTTTATGTACAGTCACAGACAAAACAAATTATAGAAAGGCACAAATCGAAAAAAGTAATCTAACCACGTTGTACAAACTATTCGAAATTTCGATATAATTTTGTCGTTCCCTAGATATAAAACATGTTTGTCCCGTCGTCTGTCACGCTGGAGAGACGGTTGTGGACTGAATATTCGGCGGAAAGTGTGATATTTCGCCCCGTTCGTTACTGATTCAAGAGGTGTGCGCGTGCGCCGATCGTCGGACCTAACTGTCTTGATAGTTTGACGTGAATTTCAATAAGAATTAAGATTGAAAGTGATTTGATGTCGTCAATATTATATAAAGAAGAAATAATATACAAATACTTAGCGAAACTTTGAGATTTTGAATAATGATATGCTTAAATACAGTTCAAGTGTCATTATAATTGTAAAAATACAGTACATGTTAATTCACCGAAGATAAAATTATTAAAAAATTTTCTGTAATTATTTTATTGTAAAAATAAATCTATAAGAGTAAATTATGTCTATATTAATCCGGTTCAAGAGAAGGCTATCTATCCTATTCTATCTAACTTTCATTTTTGAAAAGTATAAATTTTATTAATTATTACATATATTTAATTAATTTTGTTAAAAAACATTAATTAATTTAGTGATGATAACTGAGTGGCTGGATGATCGAGATTCAGAGTCAAGAGACCAGAGTTCAATCCTCAGGTGGTAGACTTGTACCAATGGGTTTTTCAAAAACTTATGTACAAATTATATCCTGGCATAAAGACGGCGATGGCTCGCCACCTGTCACGTTGTTCCGAAAAAATATGCGGTGGATGGGTCAATGAGTCTAAATTGCTACCTGGGGATCGAACTTTGGTCTCTTGACTTAAAATTCCGACCACCCAACCACTAGGCAATCGTGACTGTTTTATCTGGTGGTTTATAATCATAACGTTTCTTAACCGTTTCTTGTCGGATTCAGAATATGAAACCTATATATCCTGGATCTGATCTCCAGATGGAAAGATAGAAATGTAAATGATTTTCATACAGAAGAACATGCTACAATAAGGGTTAGGACGCCTACTACAAGCATTTAACAAGCAATATATTTTGAACAAGTGTTTTTCCAGTTAGTAACAATAATTATTATGACAACCTAACTCAAACAAATTATACTAATAAAACAAATATTTAAGGAGAACATCGGATAAGATATCTGATCAGGCACTGATCAGGCGGTAAGAATGGCTAGCAAGGTAATCAATAAAACTTTTATTTTCACACGTTTTCCCATGCCGAAGTATACAGAGGTATAGACAATGGCCGGTGTTGAGTCTATCGCCGTCAAAACAAGTTTGATATCTTTAATAGAAAATAAATTAAATTAAATATCTTCACGCAATTCCCAATACAGTGGTAGACAGATATCTAGTTTAGACAATTAAGTCCCTTCTTTTTTAATAAATTGTTTTGGATAAAATAATTACCTATGGAATTATCTAAAAGTATTTGCATAAACTCTTTGATAAGTCACCAAAAACAAAAAGACTGACAGTGGTAGAGCCACGCATCAGCTTTTGTTGTCGTATGAATGGGCCGGCTCGACCGGGGAAGTACCACGACTTCATAGAATACCGGCGTGAAGTAAAAAAGTCTAACAAACTTTTGTATTTCGTCTGGTGAGTGCAGGTAACCGGAGGCCCACACACCCCCATCACCCAAATCTGGGGGGGGGGGGCACTCTAAGGCTGGCACCGCATCTGCTATGTCTCTGGTATTGCGGGTGTTCATGGGCGGCAATAATCACTTACCAAGGAAGGAAGGCTAATAATAATAATAATAATTCATAGAAAGGATTCGTACCAATGACTTTTTTCTAAGCTTATGGACAATTTGTGTATGGAGGGTAGGTGCGAAACCAACAATAGCTGTTTTGGAGCTCTCGTAATTTAATTAATGTTTTAAACAAATCTTAACAGTTTTTCAAAATAATTTATTTTAATAAGTAATAGTATCTGGATATTTTGTTATAATATAACATGTATATAAGAACGTTATAAGCACTTACATAGTACACCCTCCCTCCATAAACTTTCATAGCACTACATTTTTGTATATAACATAAAAATGGCAAATATTTCTGATGTGGAAAATATACAGAAAGAACTGGAAGGAAGTTTATTTCTAAAAATGGCGGAATTCGAAAGACGTTTGAATGCAGTATCCACTCCACCAAACACAACACTTGTACAGTTACGTGATGAGTTCTGCGTTTTCAAGGATCTGGTAACTTCAATGCTTAGTCTTCTACGTCAGCAAATATTAGACTGTTCGAAAAATATTGATGAGATCAACATGAGGCATCGACGGAAAGCACTCCTTTTTCATGAAATATCTGAATCTCCAGAGTTAAATACACAGAATGAGGTACTCCAACTGATTCGTGGTAAGATGGGTCTTCCACATATCCCCGACTCTTCTCTCAAACAGTGCCATAGACTTGGTGCGAGACAGAACGATAAAGTTAGGCCTGTTCTTGCCTATTTTCATGACCATCACAATAGAGCAGAGGTTTGGAAGGCAAAATCCAAGTTGAAAGGATCCACTGTCTCAATCTGTGAATTTTTGACGAAAACACGACAAGCAGTTCACAAAAATACCCGTAAGTATTTTGGGGTTAAAAATGTTTGGAGTCATGATGGGATTATTCATATTAAGCTTCCTGAAGGTCGAAAGAAGATCTCCTCTGAAGATGAGTTGGAAGCTCTGAAGGTCAAGTTTGCTTCTGCACCGTCGTCTAACAGGGCTGGCAATAGTCCTCGTCATAAAGACAGTGTTTCAGTGAGCAAGAAGGTCTCTCATTCGCAGCAAAGCCCATCCAATTCTACTTGTCAGCAAGAAATAGCGTGAACTAATAATCCTGCTAGAACAAATCAGAAGCAGAGTGATGACATCAAAAGAGCAAGGCGTTTCGCTTCCAAGCGATAGTCTCTTCACTCCTTTAATAATCAAGGTGAAGTAATTAGAACATAATATTGACATTCTTTGTGTTTTAACATATGCACTTTATTTTTTATTCAGTTTTGTTGTAGACTTTCACACTTTTGAATACTTGGTCTTATAACTTTATTTATTTGTTTTTAGGCCATTACTGTATTTTATTTTATTACCTGTAATATTTATCAAAATCTATAACATCAATGTCAGTTTACTAAAGTAAATGAAAGTAACAATGTCAATGCCAGGTTATACGTCTGCTCTATGGGCACAGATAATAACAGTGGCAGATTTTCTTTACTTCATTGAGACGACTATATACACTGCGTAGTACTTAACCTCGTCGTATTAAATTCGCTTTCTATTATTTTGGATATTTTTCAACATTGTTTCGTTATTATGTTTAGTTAATTGATGCTTCCTGTATATTCTGGACATATATTTGTAGTTCTGTTTCGATATTGTTTTCGTTTTTGTTTTCTTTTTTTTATTTTCTACATGTTCATAATTGTGTAGTGTTTATTTTTTTCAGTTTGGTTTATTTTAATGTAAACAGTCAACTTGAGTCAACTTGATACACCAAGTATTATGATTGTTTTCTATACTTCTATATGATTTTGCATGTTTGTAGTTTACTCTTAGTTTTACATATATTCTTTTAAAGTAATTGTATTTTTATTTTACATTAATATTTATATTTTTATTTTTTATTATTATTTATATTTCTATTTTACATAATTACATTAATATATATCTTATTCCATTATGACTGATGATGATTCCTTTTATTCCTATGACTCAGACTTGTCTTTTGTTTCTTGCGATGACCAGTTAAATGACAACGTTTCTTCTTTAAATGGTCTTTTAAATAATGTGTTCCCTTCAGCCAGTAAACTGTTGAATATTTGTCACATAAATGCACAGAGTATACCAAGTCATTATGCAGAACTCGAAACTTCATTTGCTAATACAAACTTACACGCTATTTTAATTTCTGAGAGTTGGTTGAAGCCGTTTTTACAGTCAACCATGTATCCAATACCTGGTTTCGTACTTATAAGAAATGATCGTACAAATAAAGGTGGTGCTGGAGTTGCTATTTATCTTCATAGCTCTTTACCATATAAAATATTATCAACGTCTCCATCTCCATACTCTGCCTCCAATGAACACTTATTTGTGGAACTTGATGTCAAGGGCACAAGGATAGTTCTCGGAGTAGTGTATTGTCCTCCTTCTACTGATTACTTCGCCAATTTGGAAATGGCTCTCAAAAACATAGGTTCTAAGTATACACACTGCATAATCATGGGGGATTTCAACACTGATATTCTAAATAATTCTTCACGTACACAAAAACTTCACTCGATCATAGAGTCCGTCAATCTTGGAATTTTACCTTTAAGGGCTACCCATCATAATTTCGACATTGAAGACTCTCTTTTAGATCTCATTATTACTAGTTCTTCTGATCATGTGGTTGCACATGGTCAGCTTCCAGCCCCAGGATTCTCCCGACATGACCTTATTTATGCTTCGTATTAGCTTAGACTGCCTAAACGTGGTACTTCTTTTTACACTTCCGTAACTTTACGAAGATAAACTTGGATAATTTGCACAGTGATGCGTCTCAAATCAATTTTGCCTCGCTGGCGGCTGCTTCCACGTTCGATGAAAAGGTCGATAAATAGCATGATAATTAGTCTGTATGATGCCCATGCCCCAGTCCATAAGGTCAGAGTAAAACGTTTGCCAGCCCCCTGGATGACTGACGATGTGCGGAGGGCAATGGACAGGCGAAACCGAACTTTCTTGCGATTCAAGAGGTCTCGTATTGAAGAAAACTGGTTTTCTTTTAAAATGGCTAGGAACAGGTGTAACCAGATGGTACGAACTGCTAAACGCCGATACTTCCTAATCAATATAACTAACTCTTCACCAGCTGATGTGTGGAAATTTCTCAATTCGATGGGCGTAGGTAAATCACCTATCATGGAGTATGGTCCTTCTCTTTCCCACGATGATTTGAATCTATACTTTACTGCTACTACTGCAATGGACCCTACCATCCGGGCACAAACGATAGCATACATTGCTTCAATGCAGTCTCCACACATCCCTGTCTTTAATTTCTCTCCCGTGAATCAGGATGAGGTACGTAAGGCAGTACTGGCAATAAAATCCAGGGCCGTGGGATGCGATGAGGTTAGTAGGGTTATGATAGCCAACATCCTTGAATTTATACTTCCTGCTATCTCTCACATAATTAATTTCTCCCTAGACTCTGGACAATATCCCTCTCTTTGGAGAAAGGCTTTCGTGCGACCTCTCCCCAAAGTACCTAATCCTACACTTCCTCATCATTTCCGTCCTATTTCAATATTGCCATTTCTCTCTAAAATTTTGGAAGCCTGTGTACATAAGCAAATTTCCAAATTTATATATGAACATAACCTACTGAGTAACTTTCAGTCTGGGTTTCGTCTGGCCACAGCACCACAATTGCACTACTGAAAATCACTGATGATATTCGTGAGGGTATGGAGAAGAAGAAAGTTACAGTTATGGTGCTTGTGGACTTTTCGAATGCTTTTAACACAGTCGACCATCATATCCTTCTTGCAGTTTTTTCTAACTTTAAATTCGCTTCCACGGTATTGGAGTGGTTCTCTTCTTATCTTCGCGGACGTCAGCAATCGGTCTATATGGGACAAAAGACCTCTCAATGGGCGGGACTAGGTTGTGGCGTTCCGCAAGGCGGTATACTTTCTCCCATTATCTTCTCAATTTTTATAAATTTTATCACTTCTAATATTAATTGTTCGTACCATCTATATGCAGACGACCTGCAGATTTATGTACAGTCTGATATTGAAGAACTCCACGATGCAATTAATAAATTAAATGACTGTCTGAAAGCAGTATCAGACTGGTCCTTACGCTTTGGAGTATCTTTGAATGCAACAAAATGCCAATCTTTGCTGGTTGGTAGTACTAAAATGCTAGCTAAAGTCGATGTTGGAAACCTACCCTTTATACGTTATAACGATGCAGTGATTCCATTTTCGGGCTCTGTTAAAAATCTTAGGCTACATATCGATAACACCTTGAACTGGGGAAAACACATAACTGAAGTTAGCCGTAAAGTAACCGCCACGCTACGAGTGCTCTATCGCCTCAAAAATCTTCTTCCATGGGAAACTAAGCTTATGCTTGTCCAGACTCTCATTTTACCAATGATTGATTATGCAGATGTGTGCTACTGTGATTTGAACAAAGATCTTCTAAACAAGCTAGAGCGCCTTGTTAATAATTGTATAAGATATATTTTCAACCTTCCTAAGTATGACCATATTTCACAATACCGTTCTCGTCTTAAATGGCTTACTATTCAACAAAGGCGAAACTCTAGAATTCTGCTTGTTCTTTTCTCAATCATAAATGATACTACTTACCCTTCGTATGTTAAGGATAAATTTCAGTTTCAATGCTCAATTCATGATCGGTGCCTGCGGTCTTCATCTAATTACAAGATGAGTATCCCGCAACACTTTACCAATTTTGTTGGTCACTCCTTTACCATTCAGGCTACACTGCTCTGGAATTCTTTGCCCGAAGACATCAGAAAAGTTACCAATAAGTCGATATTTAAAAGACTTGTACGTGAACACCTTTCAACTGTCAGTTAGAATTAGTGATTGGTCATTACAGTCATAATAATGTTTTTTAAGTTTTATATATGTATGTATGAATATGTATATTTATGTATATATGTGTATATGTATATATATGTATATATGTGTGTATGTATGTATATGTATATATATTATATTTATTATTTGTATTAGTATTTTATATTGCATCTTTATTTTCGACAGGTCCCATATTGATTTTCTTTTCTGTAACCCAGTTTAAAGCACCTTAACAATATTTCTCCACGCCTCGGGTTGACTGGCAGAGAATGCCTAATGGCATTCAGTCCGCCCTTTGTATAACTTTCTTTGTGAAGTTTGCAATAAAGTGTAAATAAATAAATAAATAAATAAATAAATAAATAAATTTGTTAATTTGACTCACCACCTGTCAGATGAATGTTATTTGATGTGGGTCGAAAGTAGCAAATTGTTGTCAAGACCTTGCCGGGCGGGATTAAGCCGGGGTTCAAACTATCAAAGTATTTAACGGTTTATTTATAAAGTGAAACAGGCCACCGGTGCCATTTTTAAAAAAAATATGGATTATGCGTCAAAAAACATCAGTAATATTATATTACTGAAGTTTTTCTTCTATCCTGTGGTAAACAGAAGCTTATTTGGGACAACATGATAGGTGGTAAGCTTATATCCATCTAACGGCATATGTATTTAGTTAGGTAAATATTCATAAATATTGGTTACAACAAATGTTTTCCCTTAGCGTCATTATAAATACATAAATACCTTCACGCAATTCCCAATACAGGGTTAGACAGAGTTCTAGTCTAGACAATTAAGTTCATTCAACCCAGCAGTACCAATGGGTTTTTTCAAAAACTTAATTACGATTTGTATAGTTGGCTTGGACATAAAGACGGCGACGGGCTCACCACTAGTCACGTTGTCCTGAAAATAACTTCGGTGTAAGGTGGGTCAAAGGGACTTAATTGTCTAGACTAGACTAGACTCTGTTTACCCCTGTATTGGGAATTGTGTGAAGATATTTATTTATTTATATTATTTGTTTTTAATATCTCTGGAATAAAAAAGTCACACATACACAGTTCTTAATTGGAAAACACATGTAGATAGTGTATCGAGTCGAATCAATAAATTTGTATATGCACTTAAACGAATAAAAAACGTGACAAATATAAACACTGCTATTATATCTTACCATACATACTTAGAATCATTTTTCTACGTTATGGTCTTATAATTTGAGGTTACAGTACCAATCTTAAAAGAGCATTTGTCGCACCAAAAAAGTGCACGAGTGCGTTACGCGGACAAAACCACAAGAATCGTGCCAGCCAGCATTTTAAAAAAATGGTTTATTGTCGTTACGGCTTTTCTGTATTTATCAAATATGTGTATTTGTATTTAAGAATAAAGATTTAATAACTATTTCAAATGATCGTAATCCACGACATCGCAGACTATTTAATGTTGATCCTAAAGTAGCTTAATACAATAAGAAGTGTTTAGCTATGTGTGTACATATATACAATAAAATTCCTGGTTCTTTTAAAACTCATAAATTAAATAAATAAAATTATATAAATATAATTTTGTACAAATTCTTCTGTAAAAAATGTATTATTCTGTAAAAAAAAACTTTTGCATGCTATTAATATGTCTAGCAACATATGCTTGCTCTCAATTGTGATCTAATAGATAGGTGGTTCCATTTGTACTGGTATTGATTATCCCTAATTACCTATTGTACAAAATCAGTTTCTCATGTTCATTTCATTATTTTTTAATTTTATGTTAATTTTATTCATGCTTATTTTCTTTTTAATTACGCCATTTCTCTGTTGTTAAATAAAATTACATTTTAAGTAAAACTCAAATACCATTTGCTTACCTACATACATATGTTTTTTTTAGTTTCTTTTGTAATAGTTAATAAGTATTATGTCGGAGACCGCGCAAGGATTATTGAAGCGGCACCGACAGAATATCAGCGCTGCAGTAGCAATGCTGCAGCATATTGCTGAGTCGGATGCTTTTTCGTTGCTGCTATCTAACCATTTATTTAAATTGTTCTTTTTAATTGTTTATATGTATACAATTGTGGCAATGAATAATTTTTTTTCTTTCATCTTTCTTTCTTTCTAATTTGTCATATAATTAATTATTTAGATAATTAAACTAATCAGATTAGTTAAGACAAAATGTTTATTCGAAATTCACTTCAATTAGAAGTAAATTACGGTCTTTTAGTCATATTATAGTTAAATATTTTATAAAGGATTTGCTAAAGAAAATTAATTACCTTATATTATTACTCTTAATCTCGTTAAGGCAAACACAGACTGATCCAGATCCTCCATGCATCGAGACCAGGATATGCTGCCGTTACACGCTTTACCACCAGACTGGAAACCCCTGCCACGGGACCTGATGCTAACGCTGCACGGTCAGAGGGGGACCGGGGACACCACGGGTGAGATGTAAAATACGTAACGTTTTTACAGAATACCACAGAATTTTGTACTACTGACCGAGGGAGGAGCAACCCCCTAAGAGGATGACTCGAGTCATGTCGCCACTCCTCAAAGAACAAGACCCTACGGGGAATGCTGTACACCCATCCGCTTCTATGAGTGTACCTTATCGACTGCTTCAATCTGGCCTGCTTTGTCGTGGCGATGAGGTTTATTAATCATGGCTGGGATATGCCAAGCAAAACCATGAAAAAGCAACTTTAGCAGCGTTGCGTACGGCGTACGAATATTGCTACCCTTATCTTGCCATGGGTTTAGTAAGAGGAGACTAAGGGAAACAGCCTTAAATATCGTAATGGTAAATGATCGGTGGCGGCATAACCATCTCTAAAAATATTAAACCGAAATAATTATACCGAAGATCGGTAGAGAAGGGCGGCAGCGTCTGAGGTGCGAGTGGTCTGGTACTGCGATCGCCAATCCGCTTGCCAAGCGTGGCGATTATGGCCAATACTCCCTATATGGCCTTCAGTGGAGTTCGACAGGCCGTTATGTATGTATTTTATGTAATAAATACTTATACCTGGGGTTACTACCAGATGATTTGAAGGATTAGGATTATAATTTGACTTGACTCCTGTCCTCTGCAAAAGGCTTTGACAAAGCAGATATTTGTCAATGGCGAGCTCAGTAAGTATTTTACTCCAAACCATTTTTATTGTATTTTTGTACTCATTTTTACTTTGTAATCAAAAGAGGTTTTAATTTTATGAAACATTTTACCTCGACCTTTTTATTTACTCCAAGCCTCTGAGGTATTAAATTTTATGTTGCCTTAATAAGCTTTATAAAGCTCTAATAAAAGGGATCCCTGTTTAATCTCAGGAATAATAAAATGTTAAAGTTGTGTTAATATAATCAAAAAAGATTATTCTAATTAAACGTATTAACTTTTGTTACTTATTTTTTCTCGGTTTTGTAACTGATCGCTTATCCATATTTGATTGTCCTAAGATATTTTTAAAAAAAAATTGATGTAACTGTATCGGTACTGAGTGGACCTCAGAGAAGGCGAATGGGAAACTAGTTTTAAAAACCATAATGACAATCCGACAGATGGCGGGACAACCATCTCGAAAAATACCACATAAAATTATGTAGACCGGTGATGGGTAGGTTTTGCGTAAATTCATTATTAGAAAGACGGTATAAAATTCGCTGTTAAAACTCTCTAAAACTCAAAAAAGTTCAAGTAAAAAATTAAAGTTCAAAAGCAGGGTGAATAATTTAATTAGTATTTATTATTGTAGGGTATTTAATAATAATTTTATAGTTTATGGATCGTGACACTTGGTGATCAGTTCTCTCTAATTACCTCGTTAGGGACTATGCGTGAAGATAAACAATAGTAATAATTAAGAAGAGCATCACCCTCCTCTCTCTTCGGACCACGTAACATATGCCATTTATTTATTTTGTACGCGGAGTCGTGCAATATTACTTTATAATAATATCTCTTTAATGATTTTATTGTATACGCCCTAGTCTACGAACATGGGAGGATTTATATGGATGGATTTATGACGACCCCGTGGACGAGTGGCGGTTTTCATGGTGTCATCATCTCGAGGTCCCGGGTTCGACTTCCGATCGGATCAATGTAGAAAAACCACTTTTTCTACATTTTCTCGGGTCTGGATGTTTGTGGTGCCTTTGTTTCCGATTCCCATATCAAAAGTGCTTATATATGCTACTTTAAAATATAAAATCTTGATTCTATTCTAAACTCAAGATTATTTTAGCGCACAACAGTCTTCACTCAAAGTTTAACACTTTTGCGCTTAATATATCCTTTCACCTTTTACAAACGTTATCGTGGATGTGAGTAAAGCGAATATATATTCTTTCTACTGCAATTTAATTCGTTAATTTTTCTAAGATAACGACTATCCCAAACGTTGCCTCAGATTTTAAGCTATTTGTGTGCAAAACTTGGGCGTGATCTAGTAACGAACAAACATCCTAAATACCTTCAACTTATCATACATTATTTCCGATTTATAATGTTAATAGTCACGATAGCCGAGTGGTTGGGTTGTCGGAATTTCGAGTCAAGAGACCCGAGTTCGATCCCAAGTGGCAGGCACGTACCAACGGGTTTTTAAAAAACTTATGTACGAATTACATCGTTGGCTTGGACATAAAGATGGCGACGGGCTCACCACCTGTCACGTTGTCCCGAAAATATCTTCAGTAGAAGGTGGGTCGAAGGGACTTAATTGTCTAGACTAGACCTCTGTCTACCCCTGTATTGGGAATTGCGTGAATATATATATATATATATATATATATATATATGTATATATATATATATGTATATATATATATATATATATATATATATATATATATATATATATATATATATATATATATATATATATATATATATATATATATATATATATATATATATATATATATCCCAATTAACTTTACTTTATTAGAACTCTATTTAATTTTATAGCTGAAATATAACTGTTGATTGTAAAACGTACTTATATAAATATTTTCTAATATTTATAATACAATTTACGTATGTGTCATGGAAATCTATTCTTATAATAAGATTGACAACATAGGTACTATTGACCTCATATTATACTACAGAATTTTTCCATCTGTTGGTAGCAAATGGTATTATCATGGCTTCCGTGGGTGTCGTAAGAGGCTTTCAGTAGTCTCATACGACACCCACGGGATGAAAGGTTGTGCTAAACTCTGTTGCTGTAATTACACAACCAATAGTAAAATAATAAAATTTTAATAATTAAAAAGAAAGCAGTGTACTCCCTCCCACTACCTGAGTTTTTTGTTCAACGCCATTAAAATGCGTCGAAGATCGAAAATAACAAGGTCTAACTACATTCGCGTTTCTAATGGATAGTTGCAAGAATTTCTCTTTTCTAATGTTATCATTATATACGTATAGTATATTTAGCGATAGCAATTCCACAACCTAAATCGAACTAAATACATAATTCATGTGCGAGTTGTATTGGGAATGTTTCGCGCCATTTTTGGCAGCCATATTGTTGGTACCTGTCAGTTCTGTCGGAAGCGATTCCACTTTCACTTTTCATTGGCTGCCGTATGATTGAGCATTTCGCAAGATTACCTTATACGCTACAACAAACATCAATTAAATTGTTAATTAAACTTCATGAACGATTGCAGATCGAAAAAAAATGTGTTTCTATGTTCATCCTTACAAAACGATTGAAGTTTTTGTTTTCCTAACCAGCCAGTATTTTTTAAAATAAAATTAAAACTATCCCATAATTATAATCTATAATCGACAACATAAAATTAGGGACTCCAGTATCAGTGATTTAAATCCCCGAAAAGTTTTTTTACTAACGTAGTGAAGTATCAACCCGACTTTGGATTGAGATTTGGTACATCACTAATATTGGATAAAATTATTTACGAATTGTATCGCATTGTTTTCAAGTGTAATTTTTCTTTTACTAACAAATTGGAGCGAAGATTAGTAAATCAAAGTTGACCGTAGCCTAAGCTAACTATCATAATAGGACGTTTAAGGTCTCAACCCCCCCCCCCCTTCCTCCTCCCCCGCGACCAGTCAGTAAAACATACGAAACGTTGGGAAGTTATATAAACCAAATAATATGACATACCGACAGACAGATAGATAACGATTTTAAAAAATACCAGACCAAAATTCGGACAAGAGCATCTAAAGTGCGAGGTGTCTGGTACTGTGTTCGCCAAGACTTCCGCGGCGTTTATTTTAAACCCTTCTTAAAGGAGAGGCCTGTATCCTGTACTGAAAATTTACAGGCCATCTTAAGGAAGTATTACTTAATATGTAAGTATTATATTAAGTATTACTTAGTACTACTTAAATAAATTGGGAAATCATTTTTACGGAACAGTTTATAGTAATAAGTCTGCAACATAAGTTAAGTAGTATTAACATGTAGTGAGATATTTATTTTTAAGAAGCTGTATTTTTACAGCACGCATCAGCTTTTGTTGTTGCATGCATGGGCCGGCTCGACCGGGGAAGTACCACGGCGTCACAGAATACCGGTGTGAAGAAGAAGTCTAACAAACTTCTGCGTTTCGTCTGGTGAGTGCAGATAACCGGAGGCCCACACTTTCTCAAAGGCCGGCAACGCATCTGCTATGCTTCTGGTATTGCGCATGTTCATGGGCATCAAAAAAAACTGTGACATCTTAACTGACGACAAAGGCGGACATCTTAAATCCATCAGTATATTTTTTATATACTGATGGACTTAAGTATACATGACCACGCATAGGTATTAACACAGTAGTATGATTTCAATAATTATTTTTTCGTTGTATAAGGTCTACCGTAGAAACATTCATATTAATTACACTAATTTAGCAATATTTGGACCCGCAATGCTTGCGCAAGTAAGCATCAGGGTACCTAAATATGAATCTTAGTAGCAAAACAAATATTTTACATTATCTCTTCAAATCTTTTTTTACTTAATACTAAAATATACAAATAATTTATTGCTATGGGTTAATTTGAATTACGTTCCTTTTTATGGAACGCCACTTTCATTAAAAATGAAAAGACTAATCAGTTGAGCTAACCGGAATTACCAACGCCAGTATATACTCACCAGAATTACCAACAACTATGAGAACTGTAGTTTTATATTACTAAAATATAAATAAATATCTTCACGCAATTCCTAATACAGGGGTAGACAGAGGTCTAGTCTAGACAATTAAATCCCTTAGACCCACCTTCCGCCGAAGATATTTTTGGGATAACGTGACAGGTGGAGAGCCCGTCGCCGTCTTTATGTCCAAGCCAACGATATAATTCGTACATAAGTTTTTGAAAAACCCATTGGTACGAGCCTGCCACCTGGGGATCGAACTCGGGTTTCTTGACTCGAAATTCCGACCACCCAACTACTCGGCTATCGTGACTTTTATACTATTTACAAGAAATTAAAACAGTACCTAAGTTAAGTAAGTGACCAGTAACTTAAGATTATTCAGATATTATCACCTATAACATATTGGTGTAGCATTTCGCAATTGAAAAGCAAACAGGTGCTGTGAATTACAAAATTTAATCCAGGGCAAGCTCTGCTACGTAATTTCAGACGTAATTTTAAGATATTTAACCTTTAAACATGTGAAAGAGCGTTCGTCGTTGATTTCTTTGTAATACACAATTTACGAAACCTTTATAAAAGCCTTGTTACACTCCTACGGACTAGTGTTTCATCGTGGCGGGATCCATGATTTGTTAAATTATGAGGATCCTACATAGTTGATGTTGCTAAGAGGGCTGACTAGGGGCGCTGTCTGGCAAACTGGCAAAATCACAAATAGGTGTGCTACACTGACCACAGTGCCTGTATTAAGTAATCTTCCGCGACTGAAACTGAAGAATATCCAAAGATAAGGAGATATAGCTAGATTTATAATCGATTAGAAAATGCGAATATCCTGCCAAACCTTATGGCCGACTGGAGTGTTTGCTTTAACACGATGGACGAACTTGTGTAATTTTTTTGTTTATTTTAAAAATATATGTATAAATATCTTCACGCAACTCCCAAAACAGGGGTAGACAGAGGTCTAGTCTAGACAAGTAAGTCCCTTCGACCCACCTCCCATCGAAGATATTTTTGGAATAATGTGACAGGTGGAGAGCCCGTCGCCGTCTTTATGTCCAAGCCAAAGATAAAAATCGTACATAAGTTTTTGAAAAACCCATTGGTACGAGCCTGCCACCTGGGGATCGAACTCGGGTTTCTTGACTCGAAATTCCGACCACCCAACTACTCGGCTATCGTGACTTTTATACTATTAACAAGAAATTAAAACAGTACCTAAGTTAAGTAAGTGACCAGTAACTTAAGATTATTCAGATATTATCACCTATAACATATTGGTGTAGCATTTCGCAATTGAAAAGCAAACAGGTGCTGTGAATTACAAAATTTAATCCAGGGCAAGCTCTGCTACGTAATTTCAGACGTAATTTTAAGATATTTAACCTTTAAACATGTGAAAGAGCGTTCGTCGTTGATTTCTTTGTAATACACAATTTACGAAACCTTTATAAAAGCCTTGTTACACTCCTAAGGACTAGTGTTTCATCGTGGCGGGATCCATGATTTGTTAAATTATGAGGATCCTACATAGTGGATGTTGCTAAGAGGGCTGACTAGGGGCGCTGTCTGGCAAACTGGCAAACTCACAAATAGGTGTGCTACACTGACCACAGTGCCTGTATTAAGTAATCTTCCGCGACTGAAACTGAAGAATATCCAAAGATAAGGAGATATAGCTAGATTTATAATCGATTAGAAAATGCGAATATCCTGCCAAACCTTATGGCCGACTGGAGTGTTTGCTTTAACACGATGGACGAACTTGTGTAATTTTATTGTTTATTTTAAAAATATATGTATAAATATCTTCACGCAACTCCCAATACAGGGGTAGACAGAGGTCTAGTCTAGACAAATAAGTCCCTTCGACCCACCTGCCACCGAAGATATTTTCGGGACAACGTGACAGGTGGTGAGCCCGTCGTCGCCTTTATGTCCAAGCCAACGATATTTGTACATAAATTTTTGAAAAAACCCATTGGTACGAGCCTACCAACTGGGGAACGAACTCGGGTCTATTGACTCGAAATTCCAAACACCCATCCACTCGGCTATCGTGACTCAAATAATAAATATTTTCATCCTTCTAAATGTCAATAAAGGGATGAGTAGCACGAAATATACGGGACCAACAAAATATGAGAACCGTTGATGGGCAGCAGTCTAGTTTGTTAGGTGTCCGGTACTATCGCCAATCTTTCAATCTTACACAGATGCCTATCTCCTGCAATGGACTTTTTATGAATGTATGACTTTTTATTTAAAGAAACTATTGTTCAATCTTGACATCAAAAGTTATAACCAATACAGTAAACTAAAAGTCACGATAGCCGAGTTATTGGGTGAACGGAATTCAATTCAAAAGACTCGAGTTCGATCCCAAGGTAGCTGGCTCGTAACAGTAGTTTTTTTTTCAAAACTTGTATCGTTGGCTTGGACATAAAGACGGCGACGGGCTCATCACCTGTCACGTTGTCCCAAAAATGTCTTCGGTGAAAGGTGGGTCGAAAGGACGTAATTGTCTTGACCTCTGTTTACTCCTGCATTGGGAATGGCGTGAAGATATTTATTTATTTACACTAAACTAATAGCGTCTAGGCCACGGCTGGACAACCACCTCATTTAGAGTTTGCACGTTGCTAGGTAATTATTACATATACAAGAATAATTTTTGTACCAGATTCGGCCTACGTCTGACGAGCTCCGAATACCTTGTTAATAAGAATCTTAATTGTGACAAAATGTTACTAGTTACTCCAAAAATGTATGTCCATGCACCACCATGAAATAATAAGAAAAATACTTATTCAAAATTAGGCCCACACACCCTCTCCCCCATTTTTAGGGGGGGGGGGACACTCCAAGGTCGGCAACTCATCTGCTATGCCTCTGGTATTGCGGGTGTTCATGGGCGGCGGTAATCACTTACCATCACGTACGTGATTACCGCCGTGCGATAAACGTGCTCGCTTGCCGGCCTTTTCTATAAAAAAAATAAAAAAAGGAGGGTTGAAAGGACTTAATTCTAGATTCTTAAAAAGGATAAGACCTCTATTTATCCTCGTATTGGGAATATGCGTGAATATGGTCTACACGTGTATATAGACGATCACTATTTCAAACGGGATATAGCTTTGCGAGTACTTCACAAGCACTCAATATTTAGTTTGACCACTTTAAAATGAACTGCAATCTTTGTACAGTTAACATAAATAATGCGCTGGGTTGTATTGATAACGGGGGGATATGAAGCTCAGAACACGAAAGCCGGCGGGAACTACTTTCACCAGACTTGGTTCATTTTGCAATTGACCTTAATATAGCGAAGTTGCTGCAAACGGTGCATTGAAACAATTATTATATAGTTCTAGATACGTTTAACGAGTTTTCGAACGTAATTCAATATTATCGTTTAAAAGTAATCTAGGAAAATGTCATCGAAATTGGCTATGTGTGCGAATTTTACATAGAGGGATAAACTAAAATTTTACACGAAAGTTTGGTAACTAAATCTACAACAAAATTAAAGAAAAGATTTTTCATTTTGGATTTATTTAATAATTATTTTATCGTCTTCTCTACAAATATACTTTCTTACTTATCTTCACGTATAATCCCTAACGGGGTTGCCAAAGAGAACAGATCCCTAAATGTCACGATGATTAGACGCTAATAGTCACGTTAACCGAGTGTTTTTTATTTCGAGTCAAGAGACCCCGAGTTCGATCCCCAGTTAGCAGGCTCGTACCAATGGTTTTTGTTCAAAAAAACACTTATGTACCAATTATATCGTTGGCTTGGACGTAAAGACTGTCACGTTGTCCCGCAAATATCTTTGGTGGATGGTGGGTCGAAGAGACTTAATTTTCTAGACTAGACCTCTGTCTACCCCTGTATTGGGAATTGCGTATAAATATCTTTCACGCCATTCGCATACTGCGTTAGGCAGGGGTCTAAACAATTAAGCCACTTCGACCCACGTTGCACCGTAGACTTTTTTTGGGGACAACGTGACAGATAGTGAGCCCATCGCGACCTATATGTCGATTAGCGATATAGTTCCTACATATGTTGAAATAACCCATTGGTACGAGCCTGCTACCTGGGGATCGAAATCGGATATCTTGACTCGAATTCTTATCACCCAACCACTCGGCTATCGTGACTATTACTTAATATTGTTTACTTTTTGACGTCTATAATAATAATTTCAGTACATTATTCACACGACTAACATAAATATTTAATAACAAAAATATAAAATAAAAAATATATATAGCGCTGGAAATACATATATTTATACCAAATGCTGGATTTACAAGTCACGATAGCGGAGTGTTTGGGTGGTCGGAATTTCGAGTCGAGAGACCCGAGTTCGATCCCCAGTTGGCAGGCTCGTACCAATGGTTTTGTTCAAAAAAACACTTATGTACCAATTATATCGTTGGCTTGGACGTAAAGACTGTCACGTTGTCCCGCAAATATCTTTGGTGGATGGTGGGTCGAAGAGACTTAATTTTCTAGACTAGACCTCTGTCTACCCCTGTATTGGGAATTGCGTATAAATATCTTTCACGCCATTCGCATACTGCGTTAGGCAGGGGTCTAAACAATTAAGCCACTTCGACCCACGTTGCACCGTAGACTTTTTTTGGGGACAACGTGACAGATAGTGAGCCCATCGCGACCTATATGTCGATTAGCGATATAGTTCCTACATATGTTGAAATAACCCATTGGTACGAGCCTGCTACCTGGGGATCGAAATCGGATATCTTGACTCGAATTCTTATCACCCAACCACTCGGCTATCGTGACTATTACTTAATATTGTTTACTTTTTTGACGTCTATAATAATAATAATTTCAATACATTATTCACACGAATAACATAAATATTTAATAACAAAAATATAAAATAAAAAATATATATAGCGCTGGAAATACATATATTTATACCAAATGCTGGATTTACAAGTCACGATAGCGGAGTGTTTGGGTGGTCGGAATTTCGAGTCGAGAGACCCGAGTTCGATCCCCAGTTGGCAGGCTCGTACCATTGGGTTTTTAAAAAACTTATGTACGAATCATATCGTTGGCTTGTAAATAAAGGCGACGACGGGCTCACCACCTGTCACGTTGTCCCGAAAATATCTTCGGTGGAAGGTGGGTCGAAGGGACTTAATTAACTAGACTAGACCTCTGTCTACCCCTGTATTGGGAATTGCGTGAAGATATTTATTTATTTTATTTATTTGGATTTATTTTATTAACTAAATGATTAATCTTCAGAGTAAAAATATTAAGTCGTTATAAAATGTTTACCCCTCACGGGATGGCAACCTGTAATTATCACGTATGGCAGGTGACTGACCCGTGGGGACTACATCACGTATATTGATCTGATCACAAGTTAGGAAAGTACTTGTGTTAAAGAGTAAAAATATTAAGTCGTTATAAAATGTTTACCCCTCACGGGATGGCAACCTGTAATTATCACGTATGGCAGGTAACTGACCCGTGGGGACTACATCACGTATATTGATCTGATCACAAGTTAGGAAAGTACTTGTGTTAAAGAGTCAGAAAGAACGAAGGTTCCACACGTGCGAGATAATATCTAAAAAGCGTTTTTACTTTGTCCCGGTCGGCAATGGAACCCAGAACCAGGCGCTGACGACACCATGGATACCAGTGTACTCCATTCTACCATAATAATGTAAAATTTTACTAAAATAGGACATAACTTTGTTTCTTTTGCGAATGATATTTTTGCAATCTTTGTTTTGTGCCCCAAATAACAGCGTTTATTAACTGCCTGTGAGCGTTACAAAAAGTTGTACGAAGACAGGCAGAAGATGTCATTATAATTGTGTAACTCGTAATGATATTAAAATAACCAAATACATTAAGACTTGAATAAAATATCTTACAAAATATATTTTAAAATGAAAGTGGCATTCAGAAGCGTTTGTGCGTTTTTTTATTCATTTAAAATTAAAATGTTTAAGTCAATTTGCATTTCGTGCATTTAATTACTATAAAGTAGAAACTTTTAATTTAATTTATTTAAGTAACAAATATAATATTTAAATATTAGCCGTTTAGACCATTGCCAAGAAAGCCACTGTTACTTTATTACAGGAAATTAGAAATTAGATTATTTTTAATATTACTCGAATACAACTTGGTAATTGAACTAATTAACACACAGATACTGCTATTATAAGATATTTGCTGAAGGGAGAGTCAAGAGTACTTGGATACCTAGACGCGCATGTATGGAGAAACATAAATCTGAAAGAAGCGAAAGAGGTATGTAAGGAACGTGACACTTGGCGATCAGTTCTCTCTGTTTAATCCGTCAGGGACTGCCTGTGAAGATACATTTTCAGATTTACCTTTGTGTGACTTCATAGAGCAGATATAGAATTTAAGGCTCAGACCCAGACACTAAGCATATTTGTTCACTTAACGGCCCTTAAAGGTTCTATTTTGAATATAGGCGTCTCTTCCATAATCACGATAGCCGAGTTGTTGGGTGGTCGGAATTTCGAGTCGAGAGACACGAGTTCGATCCCCAGGTGGCAGTACCAATGAGTTTTTCAAAAACTTACGTACGAATTTCATCGTAGGCTTGGACATAAAGGCGGCGACGGGCTCACCACCTGTCACGTTGTCCCGAAAATATCTTCGGTGGAAGGTGGGTCAAAGGGACTTAATTGTCTAGACTTGACCTCTGTCTACCCCTGTATTGGGAATTGCGTGAAGATATTTATTTATTTGTTTATCTTCCATAATCGCTGCGTAAGGCAAGCGGCATGACGATCATAGAAACAGACACCATAGACATTGTAACGTAGTCACATTTCTTTCCGTTACCGGTCAGTTTTAATAAAATAAAAAGTAAACAAATACATAAATATATTCACGCAATTCCCAATACAGGGGTAGACAGAGGTCTAGTCTAAACAACTAAGTCCCTTCGACCCACCTTCCATGATAATTTCGGGACAATATAACAGGTGGCGAGCCCGTCGCCATCTTTATGTCCAAGCCAACGATGTAATTCGTACACAAGTTTTTGAAAAACCTATTGGTACGAGTCTGCCACCTGGGGATCGAACTCGGGTCTCATCACTCGAGATTTTACAAACTCGGCTATCGTGACTTCATTAACATTTAAAAAAGTTTGTTATTTTTGAGATGATTATCCAGCATCTGTTGGTCAGTAATTTTTAAAGTAAGAAAAAAGAAGACATGACGGAAAAGGGTGGTTAATTCCTATAAATATAAATACCTTTAAAGCGTTAATAGGTAATAGGTTGGTTCAATGTCGCCACTTGTCAAATGGCGAAATTGAATTGTCGTAAATCACTCTGAATACAAACATTGCAGTTGATTTAGAGTTGTCCGGAATACTTAAATGACGACCTCCGTGGACGAGTGGTGTACGCACCGCTTTTTATGGTGTCGCCATCTCAGTGATCCCTGGTTGCATTCCCGATCGGGTCAATTTAAAAACACTTTTTCTACATTTTCTGGGGTTTGGGTATTTCCTTTATTGTTTCTGATTTCATAGTACAAGTACTTAAGCGCTTACTTTGGGATCAGATCAATGTATGTGATTTTCGTCTTATCTATATATAAATAATAAATAAATAAATAAAATATCTTCACGCAACTCCCAATACAAGGGTAGACAGAGGTCTAGTCTAGACAATTAAGTCCCCTCGACCCACCTTCCACCGAAGATATTTTCGGGACAACGTGACAGTTGGTGAGCTCGCCGCCCGTCGCCGTATCTGTTATGTATGTATTATTTATTAAATATGACAAACGAACGACCTGAAAAATTCCCATGTAGGAGAGCATCGAAGATTTGCCGTAATTGCACGCAAAAACTAAATTGGCGATCTTAGTTCCGGTTCCAAACCTTTCACCTTGCTCGCCATGTGGTAATGGCGTAAGAATGTACTTTTATTTTGCAGGTGTAGAAAGATGATTATCCCACCATCACTTGCTAGCCAATTGTATTTTAATGGTTAGGTACAGGAAGGTTGGGGTTATATATTCTTACGTCGATACCATACGGAAAGTCTCAGATATACCAGACTTAAATTAAGCCCACAGTGTCAGGTACTGTGATCGCCAAGCTGCTTGCCATGAGTGGCGATTATTGCAAACTCTCCCGGAGTAGACAGAGATTCAGAGGATTAATTTATGTTTACCCAACTTCTATCGAAGACATTTTTTGGGGCAATTTGATAGACCGTGAGCCTGTCGCCGTCTTTATGTAAAAGCCAACGATATAAATCTTCACGCAATTCCCAATACAGGGGTAGACAGAGGTCAAGTCTAGACAATTAAGTCCCTTTGACCCACCTTCCACCGAAGATATTTTCGGGACAACGTTTGATGTCGCAAGTTTTAAATATTTGCAGATTATGTGACTCAAAATTGTTGAAGTTTACGGACACACTATACAAGAGGATATCCGCAAACTACGAAGGACTCAAACATATTAACATTTGTGACACACATATTGCCTATTTAATAGTAATTGCTTAAATTACTTCCCGATTTCATGTTTCAAGTACAGAAATATCTAATAATGTGCCAATTTATAATAATAATTGCTCCGTTATATTACATATATAACGACGACCAGTCAGGCTTGTAGATGGTCACCCGATCTTTTGAAGTATCACGTCGTCCCAAATAAGCTTTTGTGAAAATTGTATTAATTGTCTACAACAATTAGAAAACTTAACTATCTGTCTCTACCCAGTGTTTGAAAACTGCGTGAATATAAAAATAAAACAAATACAATATGGAAAAAGAGCCAGTGTAATATAGGGCTCTAAGACATTCCATTTTAGTATTAGGATGACAACCTAATTATTTTGTAGAGATTTACTAGTTTCCAAAGGCAACAACTGACTCATTTTAACACTCCTCTCACTTAAACTAAAGAAAATAAGACAAGCTTTTTAGTAAACTACACATACCAAAACACACAAAGAAGATAAAATTTTACTTATGTGTAAATAGTTTTAAACTCAGTATCGGTATCGGTATAAGAATACCACCCCTTTCCACCCAAACTTCTTAGTCTATTAGTAATATATATCAAACAAAACTAAAATTCTAGTATAGTATAAATCATAGTAGAAACGCACCTTAAACATGTTTCACATTAATAAGGGTATAACCACAGAGGCGGATATAGGTCGACATTTTTTCCGGACAGGAAGAGAACCGTAGACCGGTTTGCCGTGAAAGCTCGAGTTGAGGCTGTAACAGCTAAAAAAAACACAAGCAAAGCAATTCAAAACAAAAATTTACCGGAGATACGACGTGAATTTACCATTTTGTGTATTATATATTGAGATGTCATAAATTTATTCAAATCTTAGGAAAAGTGTTTATAAATGAGGTCTCATATCAAAATACATACATGATTTATTAAATTTGTAGAATCGTTTAAGAAAAACGTATTACTTGGCTTGATGTTCTATTTCGTGAAGTGGGTTCGAAGGACTAATTAGTCTTGATTTTACACACAGTAAAAGGTCATGATGTTATAAAATACATAGACAGGGAATAAATAACATGCGTTGTTCTGATCTCAAAGTTAGTAGCTAAAGCACTAGAGTTATGTAATGAAAAACAACAAAGATACCACAAACACATAAAGTGTTTGTCTACACGTAGAAACGTATGGGAATCAAACCCGGGATCTCAGAACTGGTGGCACCTTGAAAACCGGTGTGTACGCCAAAATGCCATGATGCACATTTATTTTCAATTTCAAATTTCAAATTCTTATTTCATAAAGCTTGAATGGAAATGATTTAATGACGTCTAAGTCTAATTCTGGACGATACAGGAAGTTGCTAACTTTTTCCATTAAAAAATAAGTTTACCAATATGCATTTAATATGTATTTATTTATTTTATAATATGTATTTAAGTTTCTCCTTACATTCATCACGAAACTGTGGTAGAAAATAAAATCGGGCATAAAAAGGAGTTAAAATTCAAATAGAAAATGGAAATAAAACTATTTAAATCAACATTTTCCTAAATTTATGTAGCGGCTTAAGTAGTGTAATAAATAAATAATAGTGTTGTGGCTGTAAATAATATATAACTGAACTCATAAGGCAGCTATATATAGAATTTAAAAAGCTGAACACTAAGTGCACGAGGAGGGTTTCTCAATCCAACAACACGGAACGTCCAAGTGTTAAACAATGACCACAGAGTAATGCCAAAGTGTCTATTTGTATTCGACAAGGTTCTGTGTGTGAACGACCTTGCTTGTGCTAGTTGTGTATCGTGTTTGGATTTCTAAAATTCAACCTTCACAATCATCATCATACTGGCGTTTTGCATTAGAATTTTATGATTATGGCACAACGTTTGAAGTAATCATGTTACATAAATATTTATTATTATAACACATGCACATAGATAGGGACAACATCATGTATATTTTTCTGATCCCAAAGCAAGGTGCTAAAGCACTTGTGTTATGGAATTGGATACAGCGAGGGCACCACAAACTGCAAGACCCGAGAATATCGATAAAGAATGCTAAATAAAATTCTACTTCCATCCTAACCCAACCGGAAATAGAACCCGAGCCCGCAGAGCTCAGGGCTACCTTGCAAACTGTTGTGTACGCTACTCATTCATAGAGGCTTAAAAGTTCCACTAAAGTGTATAGAATAATTTATTATTTACTTATTGAAGAGATTAATTGAAAAGAATTCATTGAGGATAGTTGTCTACCCTCTCTAACACGGAGTAAGAAATTGTTTCTCAGTTCCTCTCCTTTCTCCTCTGTAAATTCTCCGACTTATACACAATAAAGCTCATAAATAATAGGTTATGGGTCTGTTCCTCTTTGTAGGGGATGCAGAGAAGAATGGCAGGACTTTTCTTTCGCTTCCTCTTCATCAGTCTCTTCATCAATAACGGGTTAGTCAAGGGTACTATTAACATGACTTATTCACATTTTCTAACAGACTCATTTCTAACCCAGTCACTAAACAGGTAGTTATCAGAATAAGCCTTTAATAAAGTGTATATATATACTAATACATTAACATCTCATTATACAAATAGTTTACACTGTATTGGTAATAGCCTTCAATTGATAACATAATACATAATGATCTCTTATGGTCCAATGCAGTAGATAAAACTCTCTCATAAGGAGGATTTGCCATAATTGCTAGGTTTGGTAAACCGATCAAGGGCTGCAGTGCAAGAAATCTTAAAGGAAAGGTGTAGTGAAAAGTGCAAGACTTACCGCAGGGCTGGTACCGATTATGTTATGTGGACGAAAACTATGGGTTTGCCAGAAAAGCATAATAGCCAGTTGAATAAAGAGTAAATCTAAATAAAGAGTAATCTCTTCGTAAAATGAAGGGATTTTAGTTTGGCAGACCGAAAACGAAACGAAAAGATTCGCAATATGGCATGCTCGAATGATGCTCTTATCACTAAAATGGATAGAAACGAGCTGTTTCAATTCGCCTTCGATAAGTTTTAAGATGGGTACGTTGAGCGAATGAGAGATAACCGAATGGTGAAGAAAATATCCGGTGCGTACCTACTACTTATTACTACTTGTTACTATTTATAGGGATCGAGGAAAACCAAGACTAACTTTCGAAGAACTTGACCACCTTTTGTTCTCTCTGGTTACCCCATCAAGGACTATACTTGAAAATAGTTGTAAAATTGTACCTGATATAATACCATATAATCATCGTAACGGCCTGTAAAAGTCCACTGCAGTACATAGGCTTCTCCTGTACGGGAGTGTCTCGCGTCGGTAAGCGGATTGGCAATCGCAGTACCAGACAACTTGCACCATAGAAGTTAAAACCCATCATCGATCTGTAGAATTTTGGTTTGCTATTTTTCGCGGTAGATATCTCGGCATCAGTCGATTAGCAATGACATTTTCAAGGCCTCACCTTCGAGTGGAAAGGGAGTGATATAATTTTACGTTGTTACCACATTGCAAGGTCCTTATTATGTTATAAAATAAAATAAATAACTTCACGCAATTCCCAATACAAGGGTAGACAGAGGTCTAAACAATTAAGAAGAACAAAGAAGTCTTGATAATTAAGTCCCTTTGACCAACCTTCCGCCGAAGATATTTTCGGGACAACGTGACAGGTGAGCTTGTCGTCGTCTTCATGTCTAAGCCAACGATATAATTCGTACATAAGTTTTTGAAAAATTCATTGGTACGAGCTTGCCACCTGGGGATCGAACTCAGGTCTCTTGACTCGAAATTCCGACCACCCACCACTCGGCCATCGCGACTTATTATGTTAATTAAAAAAATACATGGCATAAAAAAAAGCAAGTGTTAATAAAGCAAAAGTTATTATTTTAATAGAAAATATTCACTTTAATCATTACATAGATACTTTATGTTAAAGATAAAACAACGTGCAATAAAGAGGGAACAGAATTTTACTTACTTTGATAAAATATTTTCTTGCTCGACGAGACGCCACATTGTTATGAAGCTTGGAAGAAAAAATGTGCTTTCTTGAAGTCTGCGGGAATAATAAGGAGCTACTTTCAGAGCTTCATAAATGAGAAAATAAGTTATAGTATTTTCTCTACTATCTACTTCAATTCAGAATAAATGTGTTCTGTAAATAATATACTAATAACACAAAATAATATTAGATTTAAAGATTAAAAATGAGTGATAAAAACTGAAAGTTAATTATATTTCATATGCTGAACTAAAAAAAGAAAGCATACACGTAGAAGGTATTTACATAAATTATTATTATAACTAAAAGCATTTATATAGACAGCTTATGGATAGTCAAAAGGCTGGCACAAAACATTGAAATAAAATATTTTAAAATAAAACGATTTTCGGATTTTATCGCGTTTTTAATTAGTTTTTGCAAACTCTTTTTATTTCCCGACGTTTCGGATGCTGTATTAAAAAATGTGTAAAAAATCGCATAAATACAAGAAATCATTATAAAATATTTTAAATCTTTTTCAATAGTAAGACAAAATTTTTTTGTCAACTAATTTGTTTGAAAGAAATGTATTCTTTATAAGAATGAAACATTCAGTAGTAGATTGTTAAAATGAAGCAAATTTTGTAAAAACTGCTGTAAACTTATATTAAATTTTTGTTACAAGATATTTGCTACAAAAAAGCTTAAGGTGTTCATAACAGAAAATGGAAGGTAATGCAAAGAATATTTGATTTTTTATATGAACTTAGACTATTCAAAGATGTATGAGTTAGGTACTGGTAGTAAAGAAATACAAAATGTAATTACAAAATGTAGTTTTATATCATTCTAATAAACGTGTTATTATAGTATCAACGTTTCACATAAAGATATCTGAGTAAAAAAGTTTAAATTGTACCTAATTTGATAATTCAGTAACAAACACACACACACACACACACACACACACACACACACACATATATATATATATATATATATATATATATATATATATATATATATATATATATATATATATATATATATATATATATATATATATATATATATATATATATATATATATATATATATATATATATATATATATATATATATATATATATATATATATATATATATATATATAAGGAGTCTTTGTCCCTCCCAAAATTTATGCACTAATTCTACTAGATGCGCCACCACCAGTACACTCGAAATTAAATAACATATACCACCACCGACAATGGGACACCATGGGACTAAACATGGTATTATCAAGCGTATAGAATCTGCGATGAGCGACCGCAATGTCGCTTCTTTTCACATTTTCAATTCATTACTTACAGTTAAGCAACACACATACCTCTCGGGTTCTGGGAGTACACTCCCATGAGCTTTGGTATTCTGAACGTTAGGCGAATAAAAGTTCGTTTTCTGACTACGTCCATAGAAAAAACATGCTAATCTATTTCAATATTTCTGGTGAAGTAAGAATTAATAAAAGTGTATCATAAATACTTGCACACAAATATAAAGGCTACTTGAAATCCACTGTTGGACAAAGGCCTCTCGCGTAAGGCGTTTATACTTGCCATATTGCCACTCCTGGCAAAAGGAATACTGAACAAAGTATTAATTACATCTTAGACGCTGCGTGTCATCACTCTACTTAATTTGGTATTAAAAAGTCACGATAGCCGAGGTGTTGGGTGGTCGGAATTTCGATTCGAGAGAACCGAGTTCGATCCCCAGGTGGCAGTACCAATGAGTTTTTCAAAACACTTATGTACGAATTTCATCGTTGGCTTGGACATAAAGGCGGCGACGGGCTCACCACCCGTCACGTTGTCCCGAAAATATCTTCGATGGAAGGTGGGTCAAAGGTACTAAATTGACTAGGCTTGACCTCTGTCTACCCCTGTATTGGGAATTGCGTGAAGATATTTATTTATTTTATTTTTACACAATATTTTTCAATATTAACGTTATTGCTCAATATTAATGTTATTGCTCGCGTATATAATAACAATAAATAAATACATAAATAGGGACAGTATCTCATACATTGATCTCATCCCAAAGTAAGTACTTTAAGCACTTCTGTAAGAACGAAGAGACTGGTACCACGTTCTCTCAACCAGAAAAATTTTAGAAAAAATTCTACCCGACCGGGAATCTGGAGCCTTAGAGGACCGTGGACCTCCGTGGACGAGTTTTCATGTGTATCTAGACACATGAAAACTCGTCCACGGAGGTCGACAAATACAATAAATCAGTCCAGGAAATTCAATTTTAAAACAAAACCTTCATTAATCACTAAGAATTAAAAGCTTTATATTGGATTTAGTATACTTCGTTAGAGTTAAATAAGACAGCTAGTATATATAAATTTGCATAACACTGAATAACATTGCAATTTACGCGCTTCGTATACAATAACGTCTAATGGCCTCTAGTGAAATACCTCCTCGGGGTGTTTCACTACGTCATCACATTCGCCAGTTGTGTGAAAGGAAAATGGATCGTATATAAAACTTTATTGTCATTCCGCTCTGAATATGAAATATAAGCGAAGGAATAAAGCCGCTTGATGCTATTCAAAGGGTTTCTATTGAGGCGAATAAACAATACCTTGTATTGAATCTCAACAACGGTATTAATCAACTTAATCGAGTATTCCCTTATCTAAAACAGAATAGAACATAAAAATTTATTTATATAATTCAATCAACCTAAAACTAATAACAATTACTTAGTTCAGAAGAACTAAAAAGGTAACCAATCAGCACAATTCATGTCCATACCGCTGGTATACCGTGGACACCAGAGCTCGAAGTTATTACAGTGACCAGAAAACCAGTGCTTTTACCAAAAACCAAAAACTTTTATATTATTATAAACATTACAAATACTTAATTATATCGCGCCTGTTAAATTATATTTGCAATTCAGTTTTACTTGTGCATAATATGTGTAGACTATACACTTTGTAATAATTTTTTGTTAAAACTAGAATAAGTAATATTTACTACGCAATATACTTCTTAGATTTATCTCAGAATAGCTTACTTTATTTATTTTTATTTATTTATTTATTATTATACACAAAACAGACTAAAACAATTACATGATAAGATTAAAACTCTAACGTATTGGACAGTCCTTGTCCAAACTATGTGTATACAGATTTAAAACAAGGACACGGTGTTTTCTTTCTTACACTTAAATATAAGTAATGAAAAAAAATTTAGAAAATTTACACAAAGATATAATAAAACAAAACTCACAAATACAGAAATCACTAAGCATTTACAAGAGGGCTTTCCAAACACTTGACTTATATGTGTTCAAATACGAAATAAATACATCTATATTTGTGTTGCTAATAGTAATTTCGTTATATTTCCTACACATTTGAACCAATGGATTATAATATGAGGTGTTGTTATTATAAACATTTAATAGAAATGTCTTGGAACTTCTACCTCGATGCATGGTACTTATATCTATCTGAGAGAGTAAGAATGGACAATCCACGATTGAATGTAGTAATATGTATAAATATACCAGCAATGCAAACTCTCGCCTCATTTTTAGTGACGTAACTTGAAAGTATGTGCACCTATCAGAGTATTCTGCTAATGTACGTGTTAAATAAAAGCGCCAACATAGAACTTTAAAAAACCGCTTTTGAACTCCCTCTATCCTATTAGAATGAACAGCATAATAAGGTGACCAAACTATAGATGCATATTCAAGAATATTTCTTACTAAACTGGAATATAGAATGACTGTACTGTTAGGTTTCTTAAAGTTTTTTGTGTTTCTTAAGATGAATCCTAATTTTTGATTAGATTTTTTTATTATATGCTCATAATGGCACTTGAAAAATAATTTTTCATCGAAAAACACACCTAAATCCTTCACTTTACTAACTCTTAAAAGCGTGTGTATTTTTTGTTTTTTCTTTGTGAAGGATATTGTGAAACATTTTTTTATATTTAATTTCATACAATTATCAGTACACCAGTCGGCCACTGATTGTAAATCTTTCTGTAACATATAACAATCGCCAATATTATCAATTGTTTTAAATATTTTCAAATCATCTGCATACATCAACGTATTGCAGCATAATTTTTTGACTAAGTCGTTTATAAATATTATAAACAAAAGCGGGCCTAAATGTGATCCCTGCGGAACTCCCGAAGGAACTTTAATAGCATTTGATCTGTATCCCTTAAGTGCCACAATTTGAGTTCGGTTAGAAAGGTAAGATTTTATCCACCGCAATAGATCCCCGTGAATACCATACCATTTTTCTAATTTCATGCATAACAGTTCGTGGTTAACGCAATCGAATGCTTTCGCAAAATCGGTATAAATGGCATCAACTTGCTTAGATTTCGCAAACGCACTACATATGTGGTTTTTATATGTCAATAAGTTACTGACAGTGGAGCGGTTACACACAAATCCATGTTGGTTCAGACTAATGAACGGCTTTACATGAGCATAGATATTGTCATACACAATGCTTTCAAATAATTTAGCCATACATTATAATAAACTAATAGGTCCATAGTTCTCGCAATTCGATTTCTCACCGGTCTTGTAAACTGGAGTAATTAAAGCCAATTTCCAAATATCGGGAAACACATCACTGCTTAGACGTTTGTTAAATATTATCTGCATTGGGAGTAATAATTCTGCAGCACAAGATTTGACAAAAGAAGGAGGGATCCCATCCGGTCCTGACCCTTTGCTTTTGTCCAATTTACGTATTTTATACATTATGGTTTCTTTGCTTACTTGAATATTAGACAAAGACTGATTTACGACAATTTGATCACAACTTGGATTTAGGAAGGGAGTTTGATTTTTGTTGTAAACTGACACAAAGAAAGAAGAGAACAATTCACATATTCCCGTACATTCAGAACTAGATTTTCCTTTGTATTTTGCGATTTTTTGTCACTAATATAATGCCAAAATACTTCTGGATTATCAAGCAACGAATCTTCTACCTCTGATAAGTATCGGTTGTAACAATTTCTCATGATCGCTTTGCATCTAGCCCTTAACATTGAAAAGGTATCATAATCACGTGGATTGCCAAACTTATTAAAACGTTTATGATATTTATGTTTTTCTTTTAAGCAATTAATCAAAGAGTAGCTAAACCACGACGGATATCTTAAGTTACGCACTTTCTTAAGTGGTGTATATTTAGCTATAATTTTATTAAGATATTCATAAAATATGGCAACTATTTCATTGGCATTCTTATGAGAAAAATGTTTATCCCATGAAACGTCTTTCAACTCTTCCCTTATCCTTGACAGATCGGATTTGTAGAAGTTAAAATTTTTATTTTGATTTTCTTTCTTTAGCTCCGATGTTTCATAGTGAACACGCACATCAATTAATAATGAAGGGTGATGTAGGTCTGCTTTGCTAAGTGGGCCTGTCTGCGACACAAGAATATTTTTCTCCGTAGACAACACTAAGTCAAGTAATCTGTTGTTGTGATTACGAATTTGGTTAAACTGAAATAAATTTCCAATCGCCATTGTATCTGAGAGAAGTACAGCCCGTCTATCGAATGAGGTGGTAGGGTCTAATATGGGTGAATTAGAACTAATCTGTGACCAAGTAATTTTAGGGGTGTTGAAGTCTCCAACCATTAAAAATAAGTTATTCTCTGATTTGTTTTCAGTAATCACTTTTATACAGTTATCGTAAAAGTTCGACAACTGAGATATGGAAAGATAGTCAGGCAAATAACAAACGCAAATGTGAACTTCGAAGATAACATTCCCAAAATTAATATGCGCGCTTACCCACAAATCCTCAAATTCCGATTCCCATAAACTACGACGAGAAGCATTAAATTTTTTCTTTATAGCTAATAGTACACCACCACCACTGGATTTTGCATTACTGTATGAAGATGTGCATCGATCTCTACGAAAAGTCACATATCTATTATCTATAATTTCGGAACTAAATATACCAGCATCGAAGTTAGTCTCAGTTAAACAAATAATATCGTAATTGGTACTCAAAACAGTGATTAATATATCACTTGTTTTTGTTTTTAAACCATTAACATTTTGGTAGTAAACTAACATAACAAAAATATAAAACAATTCCAGAAGCAAATCTCAAATGGAAAAAAAATCTCGACTTATTAGTTATTTTAAAGAATAAATTACAGTAATTTTGAAATAGTTGTGCAGTTTTTTATTTGGATTGAATTAGAGGTTTCATCCTTTCGTACATATATCTTACCAAACTTAACCCATACGAATTTATATCCTTTGTCCCGTTTTAATTTTCTAGCTTCTGCTAATAATTTTTTGCATTCAGGTGATAGGTGCTCTGTTATAAAGATGGCTCTCTTTTCACCTGGTACACCAATATCACTGGTATTTAATTTATTATTTTGGTGTGCTTTATTGTACCGTTGAACCGCCGACAGGAAAATATCACGGAGCCGAATTGAAGTAAGAGTGACTAAAATGTTACGTGGACGTTCCGACTTTGGATCCATTTTAGCGACTCTTCTACAAGCATTAATGTCTGTATCTGTTAATACACATCCCACTACTTCGCAGATTTTCTTAAATACCATTTGAACATTCTCATTTCTCTTTTCGGGGACTGCATGTAGTTCGATATTTAAACTCCGCGATTGATGGTCAATTAATGAAATTTTATGGTTTAGCTGATTAATTTCTTTTTCCAATTCTGTGCTTTTTTTTCGACAAAATATGAATTTCTTCATATTTGGCCTGCAATTCGTTTTCCATTATTAAAATTTTTTATTGAAAAATCTGTAGTTTCCGTCAGATCACTTTTCAACGTGCCAATAACTTCCTCTACCTCAGTATGTACAAGCAATTTGATTTCATTCATCAGAGCGGTTTTGATTTCAGCAATCAAGGTATCAAAACGTTTTTTCAATTTTCTATCCAACATATTACCAATTCGTCTGAGTGTTACATCATCCTCGCTATCGCTAAATGACTCGTCTTGGCTTTCCTCTGCCATTTTAATAGGAGTGCTGTCAGACTTTGGTTTTTTAGACGCACACACATGACACAACCACTCTCTAGGCAACTTAGTAGCACCAATGCATTTACGATGATAAGCTACTTTGCATTGCGCACAGTTAATTGCCTGTGCCACAATTACGCTTTTATTACAACAACCGCAAATAGCCATAACTAAAAATTAATTAGAGCGCCTGCGATAACAAATTAGCAACGATTTAGCATAACCCACATTGAAAGGCGCATAAGTTTTTATTCATTACCGTCATTAGCAAAATTATTTAGTTTCAAAGAACACTTTTCAAAACAGTTTTAAAATACGTCGGTACTATATTGTAATAAATTAGTTGTTGCACACTATTGCTCTGTCACTATAGCACAAGCTAATGGAAAGTTTTGACACATTTCTGGATATTACTCAAACTATATTTTTAGTTTAGGTTATTTCACAAACATTTCTGGGCAGAATTTAATGAAATTTCTATATGTGCTACAGTTTGTTTACACTAACCACGGTTGAAATAATTAATTAAAACAAAGTAAGAAAACACGGCTGCTTCACGCACAAAACGCGGGGGTACTGCACATTAATATAGTATAAAGTGTATTAATTTATCTTTGATTTAATTGCTAAAATAATTCCGCAGGCGCTGGTAAATTGCTGTGGTTCGTTACTATTTGTCAATATGCAATAGATGTAAAAGGCAATCATGACAAGACGCAAGTCATCACTTACTGGCACATTAATTTTCGAAACCCGTTCTACTCTAGTCTCTCTTTCTTTAGTCTCTAGTCTCTCTTTCTTTCTTTTCAGTAGTTTCAAAGGTGGTATCGAAGCTATTGTAAAGATTACGTGCTTAATAAAATTTTGGTGTTCTGCGCAAAAAATCAAAGCGTATAAAATGGTGAAGAAAATTACATTAACAAAGAGAATTTTGAATGAAATCTAGCACACACAATTTATAACCTCAATTAAGACTCAGATATACTAAAAATAAAGCCTCGTAGGGTAGCTAGTATATTATAAAAATAAGCGTCATTGCAATGTATAGATTAAAATATAAACAAGACATATAACATCAATACAAAGCCTTTATCAAAATTATACAGAAACGAAATACTGGAATACTAGAGCGCAATCAACCACCAGAACAGGCTGGTTTTCGACCAAGTTTTTAAACTACAGACCACCTACAAGCTTTAAGTCAAATAATTGACTTGCACAATGAGTTTAACTTATCATTATACATAGCATTTGTAGATTACACAAAAGCTTTCGATAGTCTTACACACAAATAAATATTTTCAGCACTAGAAAATCAAAAAATAGATAAAACATACATTGACCTATTAAAAGTTATTTATAAAAATAGTACAGACAACATGAAGTTACCTACCTGTGCTGGTACAATATTACTTGTATAGAAAGGTATAAAGCAGGGCGACCCGCTCAGTCCTAAACTTTCCACAAACACACTCGAGGAATTATTTAAAACCTAGGTAGACTGTTGAAGCACAAGAAGCAGTAAAGTCAGCAACAAGAGAATAACAAATCTCAGATTTGCGGATGATATAGTGCTATTTGCGTCAACAGCACAGGAACTCCAACAATTGCTTCAAGACCTCAGCACGGCAAGCCACAGGGTAGGACTGCTGATAAATCAGTCAAAAACACAAGTCACGACAATAAGCACAAAACGTAGGGTCGTGGTAGATGGGCAGGAGATATACTATTCAATGAATACATCTATTTGAGCCAACTTGTCTCAGTCAGAAACCGGTAGGGCAAATAAATTGAACGCCGCGTTGGAAATGAATGGAGTAGCTACTGGTCATGAAGGAGTTTATGAAGGCCAACCATCCTCCTTCACTCAAACGAAAGCTCATCGATATATTTATCTTGCCTATCCTAACTTATGGTGCACAGACTTGGTGTCTGACCGAGTCTCAAAAGTTTTAAAAGTTTGCCAAAGAGCGACGGAACGCAGCATCGTATATATAAAGAGAATAGACAGTTCGAATTTGGAATACGAAAGACCGAGTTGTTTGGAAGCATATGGGGGAGACCTTTGCCCAGCAGTGGGAGAGTATATTGTTAAAATGTATATATAGCAATTAATACAGTTACACACACCTAAGTATAATATCACGATAGCCAAGTGGCTGTGTGATCGGAACTCGAGTCAAGTGACCCGAGTTTGATCCTCAGGTGGCAGGCTCGTACCAATGGATTTTTACAAAATTTATGTACGATTTATATCGTTAGCTGGTCGTAAAGACGGTGACGGGCTCACCGCCTATCACGTTGTCCCAAAAATATCTTCGGTATAATATGTGGTGGGTCCAAAGGACTTAATTGTCTATACCTCTGCCAACCCCTTTATTGGGAATAGCATGAAGTTTTTAAATATGTCAGTTATTATTACCAAAGTCAATAATAAATTAGGCTTACTTAAGTAAGAAAGATTTGCCATATTTGCAAGCAAGCGGATTAACTGCTATCAGTCAACGGTCTGTTTAATTTCTTTCTGGTATAGTCTAGGTATATATTCAAGACTTTTTCCTTAGTCACCTCAAGCGACACGCGTACAAAGACGGGTGTTACACCGATACCACACGGCAAATAAATAAGACGTTTGATTGATATGCAATATACGAAGAGAGCATTTATCAAACAAGCTAATAATTCAAAAAGGATAAGTAAAAGTTTATTTATTACCGCAGTATTACTTTTAGATCAAGTTTGAGAGACATCGTTTGTCAAAAATAAAACTAATAACATTACAAAGTCACGATAGCAAAGTGGTTGGGTGATCGAATTCGATTCACGAGACCCCAAGTTGATCCCCAAGGCTTGTGCCGATCCCCAAGGCTTGTGCCGATCCCCAAGGCTTTTGCCAATGGGTTTTTTCGAAACTTATGTGCGATTTATATCGTTGACTTGGACAAAAAGACGGCGATGGGCTCACCACCTGTCACGTTGTCCCAAAAAATGTTTTCGGTGTAAGGTGGATATAAAAATACTTAATTGTCTACCCCTGTGTTGGGAATGGCGTGAAGATATTTTTAATGACATTTAATCTTAGAGATGAGCTCTTCTGCTCAAAATCACTCCATGAATTTGAATGAGAGTTCGCTTAACAAAGCTTTTAAAATACATATGAAATCTATGGTTGGCCACGTACTATTTTTTTTTAACTTACTCGAACTCAGACCTTTATAAGGCTTCGTGACGAATACGTTAGTTTTCATGGCGTCACCTGCTCCGAGGGCCCGTATTTGACTGGACTTTTCAATGCTGAAAATCCAAGAATATCAACAATTTGGAATCACTTGAAATTGCTTTTTATCTATGAGATTTTGTTGCTGAAAGATTTCATATCTTTCAGAAAATAATATTTCCTCATTAGTTTGCATCTTTAATCACATTTATAAAGAAATTTTGTTAAAATTTTGCCGTAATAACGGCTGTCAGGTAAATTAGTAAATAATAGAAATTGATTCAAAACAAAGCTAATTTTTAAGCCTTGTTAAAGGCTAAACAAAGTTCGCTAACGCAGCAATAAATTTCTAAACATCTTCTTTGTAGTGAACCTTGACCTAAATCCATTCTGAAAATATTTATATTTAAAGGTTTACCCTTTAACTTTCAAGGACTTTGTTTTTTGGGGTGTTTTGACACTACCCTCTTACGGGCTGATAAAACGAAAAAATATCGTACTTTTTGTTTGAAATGACAGTTGAAAATATTATACAAAAAAAATCTTCACGCCATACCCAATTCAGGGGTAGACAGACTTATGTCTTTTTAAGTCCTTTCGCCCCTCCTTCCACGGAACATATTTTTCGGAACCCGACACCGTGTTTATGTCCAAGCCAAGATATAAATCGTACGTAAGTTTTGAAAAACTCATTGGCACGAGCCTTCCAAATGGGGATCGAACCGGGTCTCTAAACCCGAATTTCGATCACCCAACCACTCGGCTATCGTGACTTAAAATCTTACAATCTAGTTAAATTTCAGAAACTCTGAATTAATTTCTTATTTACTTGCTTGCATAGTTAATATCCTATAAAGATATCCCTGCAGAACATAGAACTCTTTCATAAGGAGAATTTTCCATAATCGCCATGCTTGGCAGGCGGATTGGCGATCGCAATTCCAGATTTATCGCACCTTAAGCACTACTGCCTATCACTAGTTATATATCAGATATCAGAATCCTCAGTATATCAGAAAACTTTTCGATACACATAAAGAGCGGGAGACAATATTCTTCTGCTGTAGTTTTAAAATTTATGTACGAATTATAATATATCGTTTATAATTATCGTTATAATATATGGTTGGCATGGACATAAAGAAGGCGACAGGGTCACCACCTGTCACGTTGTCCCAAAAAATGTTTTCGGTGTAAGGTGGATATAAAAATACTTAATTGTCTACCCCTGTGTTGGGAATGGCGTGAAGATATTTTTAATGACATTTAATCTTAGAGATGAGCTCTTCTGCTCAAAATCACTCCATGAATTTGAATGAGAGTTCGCTTAACAAAGCTTTTAAAATACATATGAAATCTATGGTTGGCCACGTACTATTTTTTTTTAACTTACTCGAACTCAGACCTTTATAAGGCTTCGTGACGAATACGTTAGTTTTCATGGCGTCACCTGCTCCGAGGGCCCGTATTTGACTGGACTTTTCAATGCTGAAAATCCAAGAATATCAACAATTTGGAATCACTTGAAATTGCTTTTTATCTATGAGATTTTGTTGCTGAAAGATTTCATATCTTTCAGAAAATAATATTTCCTCATTAGTTTGCATCTTTAATCACATTTATAAAGAAATTTTGTTAAAATTTTGCCGTAATAACGGCTGTCAGGTAAATTAGTAAATAATAGAAATTGATTCAAAACAAAGCTAATTTTTAAGCCTTGTTAAAGGCTAAACAAAGTTCGCTAACGCAGCAATAAATTTCTAAACATCTTCTTTGTAGTGAACCTTGACCTAAATCCATTCTGAAAATATTTATATTTAAAGGTTTACCCTTTAACTTTCAAGGACTTTGTTTTTTGGGGTGTTTTGACACTACCCTCTTACGGGCTGATAAAACGAAAAAATATCGTACTTTTTGTTTGAAATGACAGTTGAAAATATTATACAAAAAAAATCTTCACGCCATACCCAATTCAGGGGTAGACAGACTTATGTCTTTTTAAGTCCTTTCGCCCCTCCTTCCACGGAACATATTTTTCGGAACCCGACACCGTGTTTATGTCCAAGCCAAGATATAAATCGTACGTAAGTTTTGAAAAACTCATTGGCACGAGCCTTCCAAATGGGGATCGAACCGGGTCTCTAAACCCGAATTTCGATCACCCAACCACTCGGCTATCGTGACTTAAAATCTTACAATCTAGTTAAATTTCAGAAACTCTGAATTAATTTCTTATTTACTTGCTTAAAAATAGTCAACCAATGGGTTTTACAAAAATTTATGTACGAATTATAATATATCGTTTATAATTATCGTTATAATATATGGACATAAAGAAGGCGACGGGGTCACCACCTGTCATGTTGTCCCGAAAAATATCTTCACGCCATACCCAATTCAGGGGTAGACAGACTTATGTCTTTTAAGTCCTTTCGCCCCTCCTTCCACGGAACATATTTTTCGGAACCCGACACCGTGTTTATGTCAAGCCAAGATATAAATCGTACGTAAGTTTTGAAAAACTCATTGGCACGAGCCTTCCAAATGGGGATCGAACCGGGTCTCTAAACCCGAATTTCGATCACCCAACCACTCGGCTATCGTGACTTAAAATCTTACAATCTAGTTAAATTTCAGAAACTCTGAATTAATTTCTTATTTACTTGCTTAAAAATAGTCAACCAATGGGTTTTACAAAAATTTATGTACGAATTATAATATATCGTTTATAATTATCGTTATAATATATGGTTGGCATGGACATAAAGAAGGCGACGGGGTCACCACCTGTCATGTTGTCCCGAAAAATATCTTCACGCCATACCCAATTCAGGGGTAGACAGACTTATGTCTTTTAAGTCCTTTCGCCCCTCCTTCCACGGAACATATTTTTCGGAACCCGACACCGTGTTTATGTCAAGCCAAGATATAAATCGTACGTAAGTTTTGAAAAACTCATTGGCACGAGCCTTCCAAATGGGGATCGAACCGGGTCTCTAAACCCGAATTTCGATCACCCAACCACTCGGCTATCGTGACTTAAAATCTTACAATCTAGTTAAATTTCCGAAACTCTGAATTAATTTCTTATTAACTTGCTTAAAATAGTCAACCAATGGGTTTTACAAAATTTATGTACGAATTATAATATATCGTTTATAATTATCGTTATAATATATGGTTGGCATGGACATAAAGACGGCGACGGGCTCACCACCGGTCACGTTGTCCCAAAAATATTTCAGTGGAAGATGGGTTGAAGGTTATTATTTGATTTTTGTTTTTCAAGAAAAATATACTTACTGAAAATTATTGTAAATATAACTTTCAGTTTCATATAAATGCTATTTATATGAAATTCTGTCTTTGTCACTTAAATTTTACTTATTCGTTTTACTTGTTTTTCTTTGGTCTTCATAATTAATCCTACACACAACGAGTGGGAACGTATATTCCAATGGGACTACATTATTCTATTCAGAAAATAGTACTAAAAATTTTCAAATGACTTCTAATTTTAAGATTCTATTTATCTCTTTTCTTATCTTAACATTGAACAGCCTATTTAAATAAGTTGGTTATAACAGTGGAAGAGCCACGCATCAGCTTTTGTTGTTGCATGAATGGGCCGGCTCGACAGGAGGGAAGTAGAAGTCTAACAAACTTCTGCGTTTCGTCTGGCCAATACATGAGGGAGGGCAATCTAAGGCCGGCAACGCATCTGCTATGCCTCTGGTATTGCGGGTGTTCATGAGCGGCGGTAATCAGTTACCATCACGTTACCCACATGCTCGTTTGCAGGCTTTTCTATTAAAAATATGGTTATATAGCCATCTGTCGGTAGCTAATTGCACTTTCAAGGCTTGTCGTTTAGTCGTCTTTCAAAACACCCACGGGAAAGAAGAGGGTTCAATATTCTTACACAAATACCACACGGGTCATTTTGTTGATGAGTTAAATGTTAATGTCGTCCATTTTATTTCTTTATCAGTCTTTATTTCTTCGATATCAACTAAGTGATGTTTAATGGACAATCCTAACCGAATACTTATGGTCATTAATGACAGAAACATTGCTTTAGCGATCACATTACAGACACTTACTTCATTTTTAATGCATGCAATGCAACACTTCAACAGTTTAAATAGCTGTTTTTCTACATTAGTAACTTTCGAATAAAGAGAAGTCGTGGATAAAAGACATAAATGTATGTAGTCTGTTTACAATCCTGAACAGAACCCCAAATACCTTAACATTATTCAAAATTAATCTGTCTTTAAATTCGTACTCGCGACTTCTGCCGTACTGTGGCAAGCTCTTACCTCTGAGCCACGGTGTGTCGGTTGATTTTTAAGTTTCTCTTTAATTTAATAATCTATTTTTGATTTTCAATTGAACAAGATTTTACAATTGTAAGATTTTTTTTTTATAATCTGGTAATCCTTGCAACGTTGATGTTGTTTACATCTTTTTCATTTTATTTACCCTCATCAAAGACGAAACAACATTCGCAGCCTCTCATCAAAATGCAGTTAACGTACCCGACGGGAACAGACGCAATGCTTTATGAACACAACGTTTGTCCTAGTTAATGTACCTCAAAATATTTAAATTATCGCTGAAAACCATTACTAAATAATTAAAACTTCCGTGAGACATTATTAATCAAACAATTAAAAACGGCTGAACTCTCGTAGAGGTACTCTAGTAGTCGTTCTCTAGTCTACTACTAAATTATAATTAAAAAAATAGTCACGTTGAGTCACGATAGCCGAGTAGTTGGGTGTTCGTAATTCGAGACGAGAGCCCCGAGTTCGATCCCCAGGTGGCAGGCTCGAAACAATGGGTTTCTTCAAAACCTATGTAAGATTCATATCTCTGGCCTGGACATAAAGACGGCGACGGGCTCACCACCGGTCACGTTGTCCCAAAAACCTCTTCGGTGGAAGGTGGTCTAAAGGACTTAATAGTCTAGACTAGACCTCTTTCTACCCTGCCTACCTGTATTGTGAATTACGCATGTATTAGGAATAGTGTGAATATATTTTTTATTATCGTTGTTATAGTCACCATATTATTACAAAAGAAATTCTTCTGACCATTCCCAATTCTGGGACAGACAGACGTCTAAATAATTAAGTCCTTTCAACTCATCTTTTACCGAAGACTTTTTTTGGGCAACGTGATAAGTGGTGAGCGATATAAATCGTACATAAGTTTTGAGAAAAAAAAATACCAACCTACCAGCAGATCCTGGGAATTTAACATGACTATCGTAATATTTTAATAACGATATTTATTTATTTATTTATTTATTTATTTATTTACTTGTTTTCTTTGGTCTTCATAATTAATCCTACACACAACGAGTGGGAACGTATATTCCAATGGGACTACATTATTCTATTCAGAAAATAGTACTAAAAATTTTCAAATGACTTCTAATTTTAAGATTCTATTTATCTCTTTTCTTATCTTAACATTGAACAGCCTATTTAAATAAGTTGGTTATAACAGTGGAAGAGCCACGCATCAGCTTTTGTTGTTGCATGAATGGGCCGGCTCGACGGGAGGGAAGTAGAAGTCTAACAAACTTCTGCGTTTCGTCTGGCCAATACATGAGGGAGGGCAATCTAAGGCCGGCAACGCATCTGCTATGCCTCTGGTATTGCGGGTGTTCATGAGCGGCGGTAATCAGTTACCATCACGTTACCCACATGCTCGTTTGCAGGCTTTTCTATTAAAAATATGGTTATATAGCCATCTGTCGGTAGCTAATTGCACTTTCAAGGCTTGTCGTTTAGTCGTCTTTCAAAACACCCACGGGAAAGAAGAGGGTTCAATATTCTTACACAAATACCACACGGGGTCATTTTGTTGATGAGTTAAATGTTAATGTCGTCCATTTTTATTTCTTTATCAGTCTTTATTTCTTCGATATCAACTAAGTGATGTTTAATGGACAATCCTAACCGAATACTTATGGTCATTAATGACAGAAACATTGCTTTAGCGATCACATTACAGACACTTACTTCATTTTTAATGCATGCAATGCAACACTTCAACGAGTTTAAATAGCTGTTTTTTCTACATTAGTAACTTTCGAATAAAAGAAGTCGTGGATAAAAGACATAAATGTATGTAGTCTGTTTTACAATCCTGAACAGAACCCCAAATACCTTAACATTATTCAAAATTAATCTGTCTTTAAATTCGTACTCGCGACTTCTGCCGTACTGTGGCAAAGCTCTTACCTCTGAGCCACGGTGTGTCGGTTGATTTTTAAGTTTCTCTTTAATTTAATAATCTATTTTTGATTTTCAATTGAACAACATTTACAATTGTAAGATTTTTTTTTTATAATCTGGTAATCCTTGCAACGTTGATGTTGTTTATCTTTTCATTTATGTGTGAATAAGATAAATACAAAGGACGTGTTAAGTTTTCCGAACCAAAGCGAGATTTGTATAGTTGGTTTGAACATTTATTCAAATAAGCAAAGATGACATGTTCATTGAAAGACCTAAGCTGACTACACCTCTAACACGATTTTTTCATAGTTCTTGTTGTTATATAAGTCACGATAGCTGAGCGGTTGGGTGATTGGAAATTGAGTCAAGAGACCGAATTCGATCCCCAGGTGGCAGGCTCGAAACAATGGGTTTCTTCAAAACCTATGTAAGATTCATATCTCTGGCCTGGACATAAAGACGGCGACGGGCTCACCACCGGTCACGTTGTCCCAAAACCTCTTCGGTGGAAGGTGGTCTAAAGGACTTAATAGTCTAGACTAGACCTCTTTCTACCCTGCCTACCTGTATTGTGAATTACGCATGTATTAGGAATAGTGTGAATATATTTTTATTATCGTTGTTATAGTCACCATATTATTATTATTATTATTATTATTATTATTATTATTATTATTATTATTATTATTATTATTATTATTATTATTATTATTATTATTATTATTATTATTATTATTATTATTATTATTATTATTATTATTATTATTATTATTATTATTATTATTATTATTATTATTATTATTATTATTATTATTATTATTATTATTATTATTATTATTATTATTATTATTATTATTATTATTATTATTATTATTATTATTATTATTACAAAGAAATTCTTCTGACCATTCCCAATTCTGGGACAGACAGACGTCTAAATAATTAAGTCCTTTCAACTCATCTTTTACCGAAGACTTTTTTTGGGCAACGTGATAAGTGGTGAGCGATATAAATCGTACATAAGTTTTGAGAAAAAAAAATACCAACCTACCAGCAGATCCTGGGAATTTAACATGACTATCGTAATATTTTAATAACGATATTGTTATTATTTATTAACATTATGAAAAAGGAATCAAGTAAAGTAAAACTTCATCAAATCACATGGCATATATTCTAAAATATCCATTAATGGCTCTTAACATAACATTTTTCTCTTATCTGAACAAAATATTTATGACTTCGAAATTTCTCTTATTATGTAAAAATAACAATCAAATGTCAACTACTTCTTCTTGCCTTCTTGTTTCTTACGTGTATTGGATACACTTTTAGTCAAAGCATCGCGTATTTGTGTATACGTTTGTATTGCTTCATCTCTAGCTTCTAATGCTTCGATTAAAGCTGGACTGAACTGGGAGTCTAAAAAAATATCAGATACATACTATGATACCAAAGTAAGTTGTTGAAGCATTTGGGTCGTGGAATCAGTAATGACGAAGGTGACCAGTGACTAGAAACAATGTAGAAAAAAATATTTTTTATATTGACCCTTGAGGATCGAACGAATCCTTGTCTACTTAGTCAAGACCTGTTATAATTGTCTTTAAATTCGTACTCGCGACTTCTGCCGTACTGTGGCAAAGCTCTTACCTCTGAGCCACGGTGTGTCGGTTGATTTTTAAGTTTCTCTTTAATTTAATAATCTATTTTTGATTTTCAATTGAACAACATTTACAATTGTAAGATTCTATTTATCTCTTTTCTTATCTTAACATTGAACAGCCTATTTAAATAAGTTGGTTATAACAGTGGAAGAGCCACGCATCAGCTTTTGTTGTTGCATGAATGGGCCGGCTCGACGGGAGGGAAGTAGAAGTCTAACAAACTTCTGCGTTTCGTCTGGCCAATACATGGGGGGGGGCACTCTAAGGCCGGCAACGCATCTGCTATGCCTCTGGTATTGCGGGTGTTCATGAGCGGCGGTAATCAGTTACCATCACGTTACCCACATGCTCGTTTGCAGGCTTTTCTATTAAAAATATGGTTATATAGCCATCTGTCGGTAGCTAATTGCACTTTCAAGGCTTGTCGTTTAGTCGTCTTTCAAAACACCCACGGGAAAGAAGAGGGTTCAATATTCTTACACAAATACCACACGGGGTCATTTTGTTGATGAGTTAAATGTTAATGTCGTCCATTTTTATTTCTTTATCAGTCTTTATTTCTTCGATATCAACTAAGTGATGTTTAATGGACAATCCTAACCGAATACTTATGGTCATTAATGACAGAAACATTGCTTTAGCGATCACATTACAGACACTTACTTCATTTTTAATGCATGCAATGCAACACTTCAACGAGTTTAAATAGCTGTTTTTTCTACATTAGTAACTTTCGAATAAAAAGAGAAGTCGTGGATAAAAGACATAAATGTATGTAGTCTGTTTTACAATCCTGAACAGAACCCCAAATACCTTAACATTATTCAAAATTAATCTGTCTTTAAATTCGTACTCGCGACTTCTGCCGTACTGTGGCAAAGCTCTTACCTCTGAGCCACGGTGTGTCGGTTGATTTTTTAAGTTTCTCTTTAATTTAATAATCTATTTTTGATTTTCAATTGAACAACATTTTACAATTGTAAGATTTTTTTTTTATAATCTGGTAATCCTTGCAACGTTGATGTTGTTTATCTTTTCATTTATGTGTGAATAAGATAAATACAAAGGACGTGTTGAGTTTTCCGAACCAAAGCGAGATTTGTATAGTTGGTTTGAACATTTATTCAAATAAGCAAAGATGACATGTTCATTGAAAGACCTAAGCTGACTACACCTCTAACACGATTTTTTCATAGTTCTTGTTGTTATATAAGTCACGATAGCTGAGCGGTTGGGTGATTGGAAATTGAGTCAAGAGACCGAATTCGATCCCCAAGGCTTATAAAAATGGGTTTTTCAAAAACTAATGTACGATTTTTATCAATAGCTTGGACATAAAGACAGCGACGGGTTCACCACCTGTCATGTTGTCCTAAAAACCTCTTCGGTGGAAGGTGGTCTAAAGGACTTAATAGTCTAGACTAGACCTCTTTCTACCCTGCCTACCTGTATTGTGAATTACGCATGTATTAGGAATAGTGTGAATATATTTTTTATTATCGTTGTTATAGTCACCATATTATTACAAAAGAAATTCTTCTGACCATTCCCAATTCTGGGACAGACAGACGTCTAAATAATTAAGTCCTTTCAACTCATCTTTTACCGAAGACTTTTTTTGGGCAACGTGATAAGTGGTGAGCGATATAAATCGTACATAAGTTTTGAGAAAAAAAAATACCAACCTACCAGCAGATCCTGGGAATTTAACATGACTATCGTAATATTTTAATAACGATATTGTTATTATTTATTAAACGTGTTATTATTTATTAACATTATGAAAAAGGAATCAAGTAAAGTAAAACTTCATCAAATCACATGGCATATATTCTAAAATATCCATTAATGGCTCTTAACATAACATTTTTCTCTTATCTGAACAAAATATTTATGACTTCGAAATTTCTCTTATTATGTAAAAATAACAATCAAATGTCAACTACTTCTTCTTGCCTTCTTGTTTCTTACGTGTATTGGATACACTTTTAGTCAAAGCATCGCGTATTTGTGTATACGTTTGTATTGCTTCATCTCTAGCTTCTAATGCTTCGATTAAAGCTGGACTGAACTGGGAGTCTAAAAAAATATCAGATACATACTATGATACCAAAGTAAGTTGTTGAAGCATTTGGGTCGTGGAATCAGTAATGACGAAGGTGACCAGTGACTAGAAACAATGTAGAAAAAAATATTTTTTATATTGACCCGCCCGGGGATCGAACGAATCCTTGTCTACTTAGTCAAGACCTGTTATAATTGTCTTTAGATAATTCTGCCCTCACCGGACACCATTACAGTATTTGAGAGCAATTTTTTTAGTCGCCTTTTACGACACCTGCGGGGAGAAAAAAACATATCTTCACACCAGGTATACAGGGGTAGACAGAGGTCTAGAAAATTAAGTTCTTTTGATCCATCTTCCACCGAAGGCATTTTTCGGGAAGAAGAAGTAGAAGACAGGCAAATTCTTACTTAGACACTATAATTCGAACTCCGTAGATGAGTAACACCGGTTTTCAAGATGTCGCCATCTCGGTCGGGTCAATGTAGAAAAACCACTTTTACATTTTCACGAGTCTGGTGGTATGTGGTGCCTTCGTTGTTTCCGACTCCCATACCACAGGTTCTTTAGCATCTTACATTGGGATCGGAGCAATGTATGTCATGTTGTCCCTATATATATGTATGTATAGTAAAAGTCTGATCACGTCATTGGGATCACGTCACATACATTGCTCCGATCCCAATGTAAGAAGCTAGGTTTTTCAACATTGACACGCCCGGGAATCGAACCACGAGATGGCGACACTTTGAAAACCGGCGTTTACTCGACTCATCCACTGAGTACGTCTAAATTAATATATAATAATGATAATGAAGAATAATTTAAGAAAATAGGACGTTTTACTTCCTTATCAATGGTAACCCGTCTGACTAAAGCTATATACGTACCAACTAAAAGGTTTTCAAGCAGTTCGATTCGAGTTTTCTGCGCTCCTAAGACATTAATGTCATTGTAAGTTTGAAGTTGATCCATAAGCTCTTTTGCTGCTTCTATGCAAGCTTGACGGTCAATTCTATACTGCTCGGCGATTTCCGGTGTTATTATTATACTAAATATTAAAAGAATTTTTTGTCATGTTAAACTTTTTAATATTTAACAACCTAAAGCCTAGTTGGTAGTGACTCTCTCTAGGGGTGACAGGTTCGATTCCCGCTAAAGGCAAATATTTTTGTAGATGAATATGAATATTTGTACTCGTGTCATGTTTTATCTATGAAAGAGTAAATAAATATTGAACCATTGGCTAGGACATTACGGCAAAAGCTCACGACCTACCATTGTAGGCTTAGATGAAAGGTGGGTCAAAATAACGAGAATTGGTCTAGACCTCTCTGTCTACCCCCGTATTGGGAAAATGTGTTTAGGTTAATATTATGTCTTCAACGTTTCTCGATACTAGGACGATAAAAGGTGTAGACGATTTCGTCCTTTCAGCTCACATATCAATGGAATTTTTTCGGTGTAAAGGTGACAGTTGGTTAGACTGTCGTCATCTTAGTATACAATTCAAAATTCGTACAGTACTTTAAAAAAAAGTAATTACTCTCGAGTCCTCTGATTCGAATTCTGATCATCCCACTTGATAATCGGGGTTTTAATTAATAATAATTGTAATTAACCATTAACTAGAATTAACTGAGGATTATTATCATTTTCCAGAAAAGTATTAATAACAAAAAAATATACTATCAATTCTGCTAGTGTCAAATTAGGTGTATACAAGTTTTGAGAATTTTATTAGGTATTTTACTCTTATAAAGAGCTTACTATTCCTCTTCAATCTTCTCTTTTGTGCACGATGGAACAAAGTCAAGTGGTTTAAATGTGTCTTTTAATTCATCAGGCATGGTCAAGTATTTTATTTCTTTGGTAACATCCGCGTTTGCTTCTGAAACTACAGAATGAAAAAACACTATTACGTAGAAGTTACCAATCCATTACGAAGAATATAGAGATACCTCTCGATAGTCATCGCAACAGAACGGCAATTTCTATTTCAAGCCAAAGGACTAAACAATTGTCTAGTCCCCTGCTCCCCGCGAGGGCTAACAATTCTTATAAAATCATCAGAATCAAAGAGACATCGAATCGAGTTTTAACCAAATCAAAATAATTAAAAAAACAAAACACATTTCTGTGGCTAGTCTATTATTAAAATGAGTAAAAAAATATAATAAACTCTGTATATAGCAATGGAAATAATATTGTGTCGGAGGTTAACAAACAGTTACTTTGGCAATCTGCTTCTTCTCTGTTGCTTTATGCTTTAGCAATCTATAGAACAAATTTCATACCTTTAATGCAAAACATTCCCATTCCCGCTGGAAGTTCATAATAGGTGGAAGTATCTACAAATACTTGGATAAAATCCAATGAGCATGAAAATTTCAAGTCTATTCGTTAACTACTTTCTTAAGCGGTCATGAATTACTGTGTTTTAAACAAAAATCAATTAAAAAATACAACATTATTCTTTACCTTGACTCACAGTAACTGGTGTTGGACCTTGTTGCGTGATATTAACCTGGTCTGAAACTACATAATTATTACGTTAACAACCTAACAAGTCTGTATGTTTGTGAACAAAATAAAATAAAGAACGTACTTAGATTAACTGTGGTAGCATTTTCAGAGACCTGTAAAATATTTATGTATTATTTTTAATAACATACATTTTACATTCATTTTTAATAATATACATTTTAAGAGTAAGTAGTATTATTAAAAATTTTAAAACATTAAATAACATAAAGTATATGAAAAAAAATCATTATTCAACCTATCAAGGTCAGTACCACAGTCTATTAACTTTGTTATTGTTTACCGCCAAATAAGATTGTAAAAACTATTTTTTTTAACTGGGGGATATAGTAACAGTGTGATTACGAACAATAAGACATTCAATCTTAGACGGCATGGGGGAAACTAAGGTGTCTTTCGAAATGGTTTTCAGATTTTTATATATAATTATAATGACCACCTCCGTGGACGAATGGCATATACAGCGGTTTTTCTGGTGTCGGTCTCTGAGGTCCCGGGTTCGATTCCCGGACAGCTTAATTTAGTAATGTGGTAAACCACTTTTTTATTTTCTCGGGTCTGGGTGTTTGTGATACCTCTGTTGTAACTGATTAAACAACTGCGTGCCTACCTACTGGAGATTGCTTTCGGGTCTCCTGAAAAACTAAAAACAATGTAAAAATATTGTGACATTACCTCGCTAGATTTCGTTGTATCTGTGTTCTCTATATTGTGTATTGATTCACTTTCGAGAAATTCAGTTCGAATTTCTTGTCTGCAAACAAAAAATTAAGAGAATACAAAGCATGATTTTTAAAATTTTTAACAAGCTGTGATATATTTAAAAATATAGCTTCACGCTATTCCCAATACAGGGGTAGACAGAGGTCTAGTCTATTATGTGCAATTATGTGCCTTCGACCCACCCTCCACCGAAGATATTTTGGGACAACGTGACAGGTGGTGAGCCCGTCGTCTATTACGACTTTTTTAAATTAATATTAATGTAATCAATTAAAAACTGTTGAACCTTAAAAATTTTACTTTTCCTTAAAAATTAAATTATTACCCAATTTTAAGGATTAAAGCAAACAATTAATATGTTAAGCTGAAATTTTTATTATCAGTCCCGGGTTTAAATCCTGCTCATATAATTGAAATTTTATACATTTCACTTTAATTTAATAAAATTAAATAACTTTTATCAACCAATCACAAAATAAATTATATTTTGGAGTCTAGCTAGAGTCTAGTTCTAGCCCGGGGTGTGATATTTATGGGGGCCAAAATCAAACTTTCTCCGTTACGTTTTCGATAATAGTCATGTTCGGGCGTCATATTTTGCACCACTCCCAACACAGAGTACTCATTGCAGCATAGTAATATGTACTTGTTCATGTTTACATAAATATGCATCTATAATTTTAATAAACATGAATTATAAAATTTGTGTATGTAAATGCATCATGCATTTTTTCAGTAATATAATGAAATGAAATGAAATCATATATTCATCGACATAAGAATGTACATTCGTTTATCGATAGTCATTTTTAATCTACCACCATTTCGCAAAGACAATTACAAAGACGGCAAAGACGACGACGGGCTCACCACCTGTCACGTTGTCCCAAAAATATCTTCGGTGCAAGGTGGGTCAAAGAGACTTAATTGTCTAGACTTGACCTCTGTCTACCCCTGTATTGGGAATTGCGTGAAGATATTTATTATTTATTTACCATTTCGCATATAAGAAATATATGCATTTACCCACATTTACTAATTTATATATTTCATAATCGTTCGCAAGGAGTAAACTTCAGTCGTGCAACCGAGCTGCCTTATAGGTTTATTTTATTTATATGTCACGCAAATGAAATAAAACTATATGTTTAACTATATAGGTTATTAATCAAGCATAAGGCCATGTGTGCACACCTTAACAATGCTCCCTTCGCATTGCGACTAGGTTCATTAGCTTCCCAAGACCTTACTGCGGCTGCAAACTCTAATTCTCTAGAATCATCACGTTTGACTGTAATCCCAGTTTCGGCAGAGAATGCGCATTCCATCTCAACATATGCATCTCCAGGTTGAGGTAACGTAACGGGTGGTTGAGGTAGCGTTCTTGGTTCTATCTTCTCTTTTTCTTTAACAGAACTAATCTGAGATAATATGAATTACGCATTATTTCTTGTACTTAGTAAAGAGTTTGTATTAGCTATTCAGTACTTTGATATATACAAGTAAGTGAATAGCTAATGCAATCAACTAACTTACATATAATAACATATAATTTCAATAGTGGTAGAGCCACGCATCAGCTTTTGTTGTTGCATGAATGGGCCGGCTCGACCGGGGAAGTACCACGACCTCACAGAATACCGGCGTAAAGTGGAAGTCTAACAAACTTCCGCGTTTCGTCTGGTGAGTGCAGGTAACCGGTGGCCCACACACCCCCCTCCCCCAGAATTGGGGGAGGGGGGCATTCTAAGGGGGGCAACGCATCTGCTAAGCCTCTGGTATTGCGGGTGTTCATGGGCGGCGGTAATCACTTACCATCACGTGAGCCACCTGCTCGTTTGCCTTCCTTTTCTATATAAAAAAAAAATAACGATGCAGTTTCTCAAGCTAAAGTTAAATTACACACACGTATATTGGCTGCAGGTTACAGAAAATTTAAATATAAATATCTTCACGCAATTCCACCCACCTTCCACCGAAGATATTTTCGGGACAACGTGACAGGTAGTGAGCCCATCGCCGTCTTTATGTCCAAGGTAACGTACATATACGTAATTAACGTAATATACGTAATTAACGTACATAAACGTATACATATATAATTTGTACATAAGTTTTTGAAAAACTTTTGCCACTTGGGGATCGAACTCAGGTCTCTTGACTCGAAATTCCGACCACCTAACCACTCGGCTATTATAACAGGGTAAAGAATGTTCATATTTCTATATTTTGAAAGCTGAAATACTTTCTTGTAAACAAGTACCTTCGATTCATTAGGCTCCGAAATTACAATCTCAAAGGTAAATACTCCTTGGAGATTGTAAGTTTTAAATAGGTTTTTCATGCCCAGCTTCAGGAGCAAGAGAATCAACTCAATTTCTTTTAGGTATTTCGCCAAAGTCAAAAATATCATCAAAGGATGATGATTTCAATTATGATAGACCTAAATAGCCAGAACGCTAGTGATAAATATTATTGTAGGCTAAGTTACGTGGTACTTAAATAATATTGGTCGCAAATAGTTTCCTTGGATGAGTTTTATGAGTTAGAGTAATATATTTAAATATATGCTAAAAATACCATCTGAAGAGACAAAAATTGAGAATAAGAGGAAGCAAAATTATAGTAATATGCCCGGCACACCTTATTCTTAGTAACATTAAAATTCACTTGTACTTATTCCACTACTCATTTATTTATATTAAAATACCAGACAGGTTAGGCCTTTAAGGAAATATCAAAGGTTTTATCAAAAGCAATGATTAGTGCAATAAGTAAAAGATAATTTTATATGAAGGTCCAGCAAGAGTCAACAATAGTGAGTATTCAACACTTACTCTTAATGTTTTCTTGGACGGACTTTCAGTTTTATATTCTTGGGAATTTTGAATTTCAATTACTCTTCTCCATTGTTTTAATGTAAGTGGCCATCCATTTGGTGCGCGAACCCTTCAATAAATTGATTGTGTTTAAAAATTTTGTGATCTAATTTAAAATTAATATTAACAATTTAAAGCATCTCACTCTATTGTATAGTTTGTCTTCAGTTCTTGTGTCACCTTTGGCTCTTTAACCTAAATAAAACAAAATTAATTATTGAAAAACTTCAATAATAAAATTTATTCAGCATTTGTTTTTGTCCTTCTTTTTTGCTGCGTATCAAGAGATACTGTACTTAAGCCTCCCCTAGATTTGCGTTTGAGTAAACGCATTGCATTTGCATTTATTACTAACAGTTATACCGTTAAATATGATCATCGTAGTTAATTATTTTAAAGAAAAAGTTACGTTATAGTATCTGGTTAGTAAGCCAAGGCTGCTGTGTTTGAATTATTCTATGAGAATTGGTTGCAAAAAAGCAATCAGCTTACCTGATGGTAAGCGTTCAGTGAGTTCCATGTAGACTCAAAATATAAAAGCAGCGCAGTGAAGCATAGCCGGGTTTGACAAGTAAATTATAATATTCCTATTCATTCTCTGTATTACAGTCACGATAGCCTTGGTTGGTGGTTGGATAGACGAGTGGCGTACATCCGATATGTACGCCACTCGGATGTTTCCTTGATGTCCTCGCCAGGTCTGAGGCCCTGGATGCGATTTCCAGTCTAGTCAATGTAGAAAACACTTTTCTACATTTTATTAAAGTCTGGGTGTTTCCTTCGTTGTTTCGGACTCTAAAAGGGCTTAAGCTACTTGCTTTGGAATCAGAGCAATGTATGTGATTTTGTCTCTGTATGTGTATGTATTTATTAATATAGTATAAATTTCTCGGGTAGAAACTAGCATTAACATAAAATAATATACAACAAAACAATTCTAAAAATTGATAATTCTATTACTTTGCATCACCTTAATGGACGACCTGACTTTAACACCAGCGCTTAAGGGCTTTGCGTGTCTAACGGAGCGTTGTGATCTAAAACTCGATAGACCAGATTCATTAAGAGGCTGCAACATAATATTGTATACTAAAATTATCATTTCATAAATATTTGGTAAATAAACAAGTTTTCATGTTTTATCGGTTTCAGTTTACCTACCTCTTTTTTCCGTGGGTGTTGTAAGAGTCGACTAGACGAGAAGTCATAAAAATGCAGTAGGCTACGGAAGGATGATGATATAACCATCTCAAACGTAAGCAGACCTAAAGGTATCAAACTAGAGAGGGACAAGCATCTATGGTGCAAAATATATGGTACTGCAATCGCTAATCCGCTTATTAGGCGTGGCGATGAATGTGAGCTGTGTGAGGTATGGGTGGATAATTCAAAGTCAAAACTTCTTAATTTCATTATGCAATTCTATTGATTTTTTAAAGCATATTTATGCTGAACTTTTGTGATTAAATTTTTTTTCTCTTAAATTTAATTCTTTATTTCATTTATGCTCATGTAAAGCTCTACACACTGCTCTAGGCACTGCTGGTCGGCAATGGTGTTTTTGGTATTTAAGGGCCATAGTTGCCTTTTTCCGAATCTCCCTGTACGAACTCTTTACGGAACTCTTTACTGTTAGAAAGAATTTTAATAAAAGGTCAGAGACAATGTTTTTCTTTTTAATTTTAAGCGTTTAAACTACTAGTAAAAAAGCTAGGTTTACATTAAAAGAGGACTATCAAAACCAACTGTCGCATTGATTAATCAGAAGTGATAAAATGCCAATAATACAATGGAACCCATAATGACGACATCCGTGGAGGCTTGGCGTACACACTTCGATTTGATTCCCAGTCGGCTCAATATAGAAACATTTTTCTACGTTGTCTCTGGTCTGGGTTGGTACACCTTCGTTGTACACCTTCGTTTGAGGTACCTTCGTTGTTTCCACATGATGATGTACCTATCTATACTACATTTATTTATCTATGTATGTATTTATGATATGTATTGCATAATGAAATTTAAATTCACTATGATAAAGAAATCTGAAATTTGTATATGATATAAGAAAAACATTTCCCCGACCCATTATGTACAGAATATGTACATTGGGCACATTTTAATACCATGTTAGCATGAGAAGTGGATAGCTGAGGTTCCTGTGATGGCTGCAGTCTAATGTATGGCCAATACAGCTCTCCCCGCCCTGAGCATGTTGCAAGTTCTTTCAATTCGCCATTGCTTGCTGTGGTCCGAAGTACTGCTTCCATTTCGAGCTATGTGCAAAATCAATAAATATTATATAACATATTAATTTAAATCATACGAAATAACATCAGTTAAACGCGAATGTATTCCTAAATTAACTAAAAAGACGACTTCCATGGTCGAGTGGCTAGCACGCCGGTTCAAAAGGTTTCGCCAGCTCTGCGGTCATGGGTTCGATTCCCGTACCGATCGATGTACAGAACAACTTTTTCTATGTTTACATTCTACATTTTCTTGTCATATAAATTTAGAAATAAATTAAAATAAGCATTAAAATGACAGAAAAGCTTACATCTGACGAGGAAGCCGCAGCTCGAAAGGAAATAGTTTCTGCTTTCGTTATAGAAATTTGTATTCCACTGATTATGTTCCGTTGGTTTGGTACAAAAACTTCCTCTACATGCAGCTTCGTAGCTGAATGCAGTGGTAGCTCTTTACACCGGTCAGTTTCGTTATCACAGATGTGGAAGACGTTAGCAATGCTGGACATCACGTTCAGCTGCCAATGAATGTCAGATGCGACGTTTGTTTGTTGTTTGTACGTTCCGTGGCCAATGACAGTATATCTGTAAGAGTAGCGGTCTATAAATGTGAACTGTATAGCAAGGGCCTTCTCTTGAATATTAATATGAATATGTGACGACCTCCGTGGATGAGTGGAGTACACGCTGGGTTCTATGGTGTCGCCAGCTCCGATGTCCCTGGTTCGATTCCCGGTCAGGTCAATGTAGAAAATAAATTTTTTCTACACTTTCTCAGGTCTATGGAAAGTTCATCAGAGAAAGGTGTTCGTGGTACCTTCGTTGTTTCTAATTTCATTACTCAAGTGCTTAAGATACTTACTTTGGGATTAGTAATTTAAAAAGAAATATGAAACTGAAAAAATTCATAAAAAGCAACGAAGGGGTGAAAAATTCTTTCACCAAAACCTATCAGTCACAGCAACGGCGCAGGTTTAAACTTACCCTTCTATATTTGGACTAAATTCCATAGTCAAATGTGTTGTGTACGCTTGAGGCAGCTGCTCCTTAATATCATTGTTGTAAACTTCAATATTACTGTGTACATTATTTGTGCCAATCGTACTTTGCAAATCAAAATGTACTTTCACCAGAGCGTGGCAATAAAAGACTCCTTGAAAGAATGGAATCCAAGCGCACTGTGTTGTCAAATGTGTGGTGCCTTGATATTGCTTTAAGCTACAAGTTCCAGCCAACGCGGATGCGACTGAGTAAGCATGTTTAGCCCCAGGGTACATGTGGAAGAACTCATTCATTAATGCGGTCAGCGCTTCTAAATTTCCAAACGCATTATCCATTAACTGAAAAGAAATATTTTTTTTTTCAAAATTAGGTCGGTTGCTGTTCGGTTGAGATGATTCGTTTTATTTCATTGTTCTTTTTTTAATATATAGCTTATCTACTTGCCACTATGTTTTTATCAACCAGTAATATCCGACTTACGTAAACAAACTTCCTTTAATTTTGTTTCGGTAAAAAACTTAAGAAAGCCATGTATGTTTGTAACAAAATAATAATAAAAAAATTATTTTTCGATAACGCATTAAGTTTGCCAACTTTTACGGAACGGCATGGCATACCTTAACTAGTATCAATTGCACTCTGAGATAAGAGCGGCCTTATACGGCCGTATAAGGCCGCATATACCGCCCGCACATACCGCCTTCTTATCAATATCCCATCTAACTCGAATATCATATCTAACTGATCCCGCTAATATTGTTCAGTTTAGGTTGTTAGCTTTGGCAACGAAAAGTGTGGGTTCATTCCCATCCGAGTTTTCAAACTTAAATTTGATAAATGTAAACTTAATTAAATTAAATATCTTCACGCCACTCCCAATAGAGGGGTAGAGATAGGTCTAGACAATTAAGACGTTTCGACCATTAATTTTGATCCATGAAATATGAACCAACTGTCATTTAATTCGAACGACTAATGTCTCAAAATGTATTTCAAGTTAGCTTAAAAACCCCTTATTAGTACCCAATGAATATAAAACTTACACATTTCATAATCTCGGGAGTGACAGGAACACGAGACGCCAGACATTTTCTGGCCCTGAACCCTCTCCAATGTGCTTGTATGCAAGTTGCAGCTTCATATCGCCTATATATTTTATCTCTTAAAGTCTGTAATACCCCACAAGGTAAATCATCTGCAGTTGTCTCACATACTCTTCGAAGCAATTTATTTTTTGTATACGCATCAATAATAGTTTCGTCTTCAAGTATCTAAAATAAAAACATGTAGAATAATAGTCTTTATGTAAAATAATAAAATATAGTTCTTGAGTAATAGTCATTCGATGAAACTGAAATTACACCCAAATTTGTTAGTATCAGAGTGATGATGCCCTTTGATGGGGGTTGAAAAAAGTGACTAAACTAAAAGCTGAGAAAATGGCCAAAATCACCACCAGGTCTCAGCATAAAAATATAATTTACAGAGAGTCTTTAACTTATAGTGACTTTATAAGAAGTATTTGTATCTTAGATAAAATTTATCGTCGTTTTTCCCGACATTGCGATTTGTTAAATTCATTTGTAAAATCATAGATACGACAGAGTTCTGAATATCTGGCTAGACTACTAACACTATACTACTTTCTGTTATTTTATGATAAATATTCTATGTCAACAATAAAGTACTTAAGAGCTCAAGGGACTTTTTATATTATAATTAAAATACGAAAAGTGTCAAATTTACCGTATCATAGTGTACCCCTAAAATTTCCAATTCTTCTGCATCTGGCATACTACAGTCACAGGGATCATCATTCATGAAATTCTTTAAAGATATTGAAGAAAACGCTTTTTCCGATAAACCAAAATCTGGATCATACAAGTAATGCTGAAGCACTGAACAAGCCGACTGAAATTCAAATGGCAGTAGTCGTTTCCCGAGATAAGTTTGCAACGCCTGCCGGAACATCCAATGTAGATGACTTTTACTAAAGCCGACTTCTACAGGATTCCAATCTAGGTCAGGTTGATATGATCTGTGAATATAATTAAATCGATTATTGATGATTACGTATACATGTACAAGTATGTAGCCAAAATTAATATTTTAGTTATCGAAACACGAATCCGGTGGCTCGAGTTCGATCCCCTGGAGGCGGGCTTGTATCCTCGTTCTGTGCTCCAATGAGCTTTTTTAAACTTATGTACAAATTATATTAGACAGAAAGGATCTGAAGAAATGTAGGAACAAAACACCAAAAAGATCTTCTTTACCTTTAATCTTAGTTGGATCGTCGTAAAAATATGCCACATTTCTTGTCGTGGGTGTCGTTAGAGATAACTTAGAGAAAAGATTTGACCTTATTAATGTCTACGGACTGATTGTGGGATATCCATCTCGAATGAATACTAGACCAAATAAGGGAGACCAGTGATGGGCAATAGCGTCTCAAGTATTGTACTGCGATCGCTAGTCCGCTTACCGAGCGTGATTTTGGTAAACCCTCCCGCGGGAGAGGCATACGTGAGGCTAGAGTGCACTATAATAGTGCTGTTATATATCCATAAATACCTCTGACATCCACAGTGTTGGGCACGCCTGAACATATAACAATAGAAAATGGTTAAAGGGACTGTTACTAAAGTAAACAAAATAAATAAGTTATATATTACGTCATTAAATACATATAAAATACGTTTTTTTTTAATATTCATTTTTCATCGTTCTCGCCAGAACCTAAGGTGCAAGCTGCACCGATACTGCTTTTCCATAATCGCCAATCAAGCGTATTGCTAACATTTCAGTTATTTATGTTATACGTTACGCGTTTGAATCAAATCAAATGTGAACTCGTTGTACATCCCACTCAATAAAAAGCAATCACCTGTAAAATTCACGGTCCATTGGAGAGAGGTTTAAACTTGATTTATTCGCCCGCAGTAAGTTCTGGAAAGCTGTACCGAGATTATTTAAAAACTTCGCAACCCAAGGGCACTCGCGGACTGCGGCTTGTTGGATAACATCACGAGTTCCGACGTGAATTGTGGATTCGCTTAGTAGCATAACATACCAAGGAACTCTTGAATAAATCCACAGTCTGTCAAATGAGAAATAATTTGTGGACTATGTTATAATTTGTAACTAAATAAATATCTTCACGCCATTCGCAAAGTTTGCGTGAACAGTTCAATACACTGAAGACAAAATTTATAATAACATTTCTGACCATTTATTAACCTAAATTAATAAATATATAAATATCTTCACGCCATTCTCAATACAGAGGTAGACAGAGATCTCGACGATTAAGTTTTTCCGACCCACTTTCCACCGAAGACATTTTTGGGACAACGTGGCAGGTATTAACGTAAATAAAAATAAATTAACTAAAATAGAGGACTTAGTTGTCTTGTCCTCGGACTATCCCTATATTGGGGAATTCTTAAAGTAAAAAAAAAAAGATTAAATGTGGATTGTAAACAGTGTTTAATTGAGGAGGTCCATTTTCCTAATGTATTCATACTTGTCGTAAGGGGTAGGTAATCACTAATAATATGCAATCCTTACTGATTTGGCTGTCATATTTGTGCAATTTTAGTAAATTCACCCATTGAAAAAAAAAATTACCTGCAAAATGTTGAGACGAGTTGATAGATGCAGCTGGCTGAAGACCGTCCTTTGTAAAAAATTTTAAGAAATGCCTATGTTCAGCACTGGACTCTTGATGGCATGTAAAAAGAATACATATATTAATAAAAGAATATATCTATGTAGATAGGTCTATAAATACGTATTTCATCACCATCCTAACTGGATGGACCAAGAACACAAAGAATCCTAGATTTATAATAGCAATTAACTATAATCAAAGAAACTACTTTTATCTAAAGCTTTCAGCATTAGTGATAGTATTAGATGAAGTTAACATATATTATATTTTGTATTGCTATTATATTTTGTAAGGCAATACCTGCAAAAATGTCGTCCCGGTTTAAAAGTCACTTCCGTTGCATCATATCCGCGAGTTTTCAAGCTCGTCTTTACCTTTGGTAGTTCACAATCAACGAACCAATCAAATTTTTCTATTATAACATATCCAGGCTCCACGTAATCCGCTTTCGGTACGCCCCCGTAAAGAAGCACACGCGGATGAAGCATGCTACATAATATTTTCAAATTACTCTCTTCAGGATTGTCGATTTGCAGATACAATGGTGCGTTCTTTGGCGCCGGAATATCGAGTTCTTTGTTCGGTGTCGATTTAGTAATCCTGATCGGAGGATTGCTTGCTATTGAACACAATTGATACATTGATGGATAGTGAAGGACACTAGTACTTTTGATTACTTTCTTTATCTGAAATTGATACATTTACGATATATTTTTTTAAATTGGTTAAGGCTTGGATACTAAGACGGCGATAAGCTCAAAATCTTTTGTTTTTCGTTGATTCAAATAAGCGTCGGTGAAGTGCGTAGAACTACTACGCTTTATTGTCTACTAGACTTTATTGTCTAGACCTAAGCCCTAAGCCTTCCCCAGTATGGAAAATTGCTTAAAGATTAAGTAAAAAAAATGTGTGCAATTCACATGCGGCAGTAATGATACCATTAGAAAATTAAATTTGATGCATTCAATCTCATTCTCTCGGATGTTAAATCCTATGGATATAATATATAGCTGGATAGCCTTTGTCTCTTTTCAGCGTTGCTTTATCATTTCGTCGACTTTCAAATCACAACGGCGCTGAAGAAATTTTCACCTCAAAACTATAGCATGTTAGATGTCCCTATCGTGATATATATAACAGATAATGTGACAAATAATTCATAGAACGGAACCGTACCTATAACCATGTATAACCGTACCTAATATACCTAATGATTATTGCGTTTGATAGCGACATGAATAAGAATTTTAAATCAGGTTTAAAATCTCGAAAAGTAGTCAACGGATTGATTATAGCTAACGTTATAGCTATTTACAAGCGAGTTAACTTTTATAGTACATCTGCATTTTTTCACAAAAATCAGGAATTGGAATAATTATTTGTAATCGAAGAGGGATGTTTCAAGAGTACTCGGATACCTAGACGTGCATGTATGAAGAAACATGAATCTGAAAGAAGCGAAAGAGCTATGTAAGTATCGTGACACTTGGCGGTCTGTTCTCCCTGGCCATCATATTTATAATTATTTATCTGATTTTTAATCATTCTCAATCATCAAAATATTCCGAAAACTTAATTAAATAAATTGTGTCGAATTACGAGCTTGTTGATATTCTAAATTATTATATAATCTATATTATTATATAGTCTATATTATTATAGGGCACATTATCTATGTATCTTACGGTATCAAACTGTACCCATTCGCGTAACTCCTCTCTCAACTGCGGTGTCATTGTCTGGTTGGTTGTTACCGAACGATTCCCCTCTTTGGCAACTTTCTTTATCTGCAATTTAAAACGAAAATTGTATTTTGTTCTTTTTTCTTCTTAATTTTCAAACAACAAATAATTTAAATCTGAATCATATTTACACGATCGGACATTACACAAGTGTACATAATTTATTTAGGAAATCTCAAAATGATAATGATCAAAACGATTCCCATAATTCACATTTAATTATTAATGCAAAATAAATATATTATGTGTTTTTTAATAAAGAGAAAGAAAATCATTTTATTATGAAAATACCACCAGATATAGAATAGGCAAGCAGATTATAAAATTCTGAAGCTAATAAAATAAACGCGATCTCCACACGTCATTTTTACCGAACGTTTTCGTCATTTACAAAATGCGGCATTCAGAAAACTAGGTAAATTTTTTTTCTAAATATTTTTTAGGAGGAGGACGCAAAATAAAATGATTTTTTAGAAAATTGAAGATGGATTAAAATCTGTATTTTCTTGATACAAGGCTACTTATTACTTCGTTTACGTGCATTTTAAGGTAACAAAATTAAATTAAGTAAAATAAATATCTTAAATTAATTAAAATAATTCTCAATACAGGGGTAGACAGAGGTCTAAACAATTAAGTTCTTTCGACCCACCGTTCACTGAAGAACACTTTTTTTGGTCAACGTGACAGGTGGTGAGATTGTGGCTTGGACGTAAAGACGGCGTTACATCCAAGTCAATGACATAATCGTACATAAGTTATGAAAAATCTACTCCAGTATTGTAAAGTAATAATACATCCATATTTAAGTACAACATCACATACATTGCTCTGATCCCAAAGTAATTCAGAGCTTGTCACGATAGCCGAGCGGTTGGGTATCGAAATTCAAGTCAAGATACCCGAATTCTATTCTCAAGGTTGTATCAATGGATGTTATCAAAAACTAACGTACGATGTATATCGACGGCTTCGATGCTAAGATACGACGGGCTCACCACCTGTACCGTTGTCCCGAAAATATCTTCGGTGGAAGGTGGGTCGAAGGGACCTAATTGTCAAGACTAGACCTCTGTCTGTATTGTAAATTGCAAAAAGATATTTATTTTATTTTTATTTGTTTTATTTAGAGCTTGTGACACTTTGAAAACTGTGACATTCTCCACTCGGCGATGAAGGTCGAAGTGCGTAAAGATAAAAAAAACAAAAACGTAATTCTTGAAAACTTACCACAGGTGTGGTGCGTCCATGTTCTTCTCGAAAACCAAATGTTATCTGGAATAATAAACAATACTCCTATACCTGAGAGCAGAGAGACTCATCATCATAATACCCTGTAAAAGTCTACCGCGGGACATTGTATATTAAAAAATAGTATATTAAAAAAATATAGCTTATAGTATATTAAAAAAAGTCCCATGGAGCATCGGTGTAAGAATAATAGCACCTCCACTTATCCCATGGGAGTCGTAAGAGACGACTAAAGGAAAAAACCTCGAAAAGTGCAGTTGGCTACCGATAGATAGCGGGATAAACATCTTGAACAAAAGCTTACAAATACTAAAAAATACTAGACCAAAATGAAGCAGACCGGTGACGAGCGTCTATGCTGCAAAGCGTCTGGTACTGCGAACGCCAATCCACTTGCCAAACGTGGCGATTATGGCAAACCATCCAGTACCGAAGAGGCCAATGTTTTCGCATAGGCCGTTATGATGATATGCTGTGTATAAAAAACTTATACTAAGAAGTTTATGATAAAGAATAAGGTTAAGATTATGCTCACCGACTCAGTACTCTGAACATCCAATAAATGTGGAGCTAGCGATAGCTTGAGTAAACCATTGAGTTTTAAAAACCTTGTCCTGGGACACTCGTACGCTTCGTACAAACCGTGCTTACGCATCCAGTCTACCCATCGGAATTGCTTCCATAGTGCTACTTCTGCAAACGTTTATTTAATCTAATTAACATAATAAAACATACATACATACATACATACATTCGTAGCGGACAGAAAAACTCCATTGCATGGATCATTACCGTAAAAAAGTTTTTTGCCACAATCATCACGCTTGGCAAGTGGATTGGCGATCACAGTTCCAAACACTTCGTAATTGCTGCCCGTCTCTCTGTTATCCCACCTAATATATACGGAATTTAATGTAACGACACCCACGGGAAGAAATAAGCTGAAATATTTTGACGCTAATGTTACAAAACCAAAATTTAAAGTTATAGTTAAACAAGAATATTTTGCACACCAGAATTATGTTAGTAACATTTTCTTTTAACGTGGATTTGTATATGGCTGTTAGCCATACACACATCACCAATACCAAGGAATACCAGATGGAACAAGAACAAAGAAAAGAGACAGCACCGCCAAGAGTAAAAAAAATTGTGTAAATAATATCCATTCTCATTCTTCATGCCATTCCCAATACAGGGATAGTCAGAGGTCTAGACAATTAAGTCTTTTCGACCCACCTTTCACCGCAGACATAGCAACTAAGAAAATATAAAAATATATCTACACGCTATTCCCAACACTGGGGTAGACAGACAAGTCCTTTCGACCGACGTGATAGAGATAACAGGGACAACGGGATAAGTGATGAGTCTGTCGCAGTCTTTATGTCCAAGCCAAAACTATAAATCGCACATAAGTTGTTGAAATGAGTATGAGCCTGCCTCAACAGAATCGGCCGAGGGGATCAAATTCAGGTGCCTTGACTTGAGTTCTGATCACTCATCCACTCGGCTATCGTGACTTTAAAAAATGTATGTTTGATTTTACATTTAAGTTAAGAATGCAGTTTTACCGGGTTCATCTAAAGGTTTCTTCAGAGGTAAGTCCCTTGCCATGTTTATTAGCAGATTCATTTCAAATGCTGGTGCTATCCCTGGTAAGATGAATGGTGGCATGTTTCTTGTATCATCAATAAAAATCGATGCAAATGATCTTCGCTGTAATGTTTAAAGCAATTGTATTTAATAGTTCTTGTGATGACGGCTCAATAGCTGGGTTAATAGTAACCCTATCTTTGAAGCTAAGAGTTTCGGTTTCTAATATTATTTACGGGAATTTTCCGGTAAATAACATAAATAGTAAAATTACAACATTTGTGTAATGAATATAAATGTTTGTACACATAACGTACGTCCGCGTGGATTGTTTGATTAGTACAAATTTCTAGTAATCCGATAACCAAGCCTACCTACAAATAAGAAACAACAATAATTAACAAGAGATTTTTCGATCCGGTAGCTCACAAACAAGTCGGCAGAGAAATAAAACTTTAGAAGCTTTGAACAAAAATGAGTAGTCTTAAAATTTCTTTCTTAAGTAGCCTCAACTCTTTCTAAGTAACTTTCTTTCAAGCATCATTTTGAACAAGATTCTTTATACTTATATAAAAATGTGTTTTTATTATTAAAAACTAATCAAAAATACCTTGACTATTGAAGCTTCTTTGTTTCCTGGTTTCTTTGCTTTAGATTTTACAGTACTGGCAAATGTTTCATCGTCGTCGTCCCACGCGAACAGCTGTACTTCAGATGTTATCACTTTCCATAACTGATCACCATCTAAATCTTTATAAATGTTCACTTAGTTATACTAACGACAAATAAGGAAAATCTATAATCCTCTTTTTATTTGCATGTTAAGCAGGAATCGAATAAGATATCAGAAATAATCAATTAAATATAAGTGTAGGCATGTAACAATGTATTCATATGGTATGAAAAATGTTGAATGTAAATATTCTCTCCGGTTAGCAAGCATGGAGGATACCTTCGATAATTCGCTCAACAAGCATACCGATTGTAACATTTCCTATCTTCATGGAATAATCTTACTAACCTGAAGAAACTCTCGCAAGAAGCGTAAGAATACTTCATGCTGGTATTATTCAAAGCCGAGGCAATAAACCGATCTATCTAGTCGACCCACTCTCGCAAAAACAAATATTCAGTTTGATTTGTAAGATAAAATTATATTTGTTACATCCTCGATTTTCCGATATAATTTCGCTGCAAAAATCGCGACTAAAAGATTAGGATAGTGGTTTATCAAAGGAAAACCATTCTTTCCCATTTAAATAATTTTAAGGTGTCAAATTATTTCATTTAAATCATAGTTACTTATTTATTACTAAGTAAATTAATATAACTGATCACCTCTCATATGATATGTCAAATTGAAAGCTCCAGTTAGAGCATGCAGTATATCAAAATCGTCCATAGTCTCATCTTCGAAGTTATCTAAATCATCTTCAGAAGCCATCTCGGGTGCGGCCAGCTTTAATAGCGCCTGGCAAAAACACAAAGGCAACAGAAACAGTTATGATTATAGTTGCGCTATATTTTTGTTAATGAAGTTCACTTTGTGGTTTGTTTTGATATTTACTGCAGATTTAATTAAAGAGATATGAAAAAAATCAAGCTTGAAAAATTTTCTATTTTAATGTATATACTATAATATTATAAACCGAGATCATTTAATTTTTATTCTTGGTTTAATATTCAACTTGATCGTTATGTATATTTTTTAATACACAGTTTAAAAAATATATCCACGTCATTACTGAGGTAGACCTTTCGACCTTTCCGATTCGACGAAAACATTTTTTGCGATAACGTGACATGTGGTGAGCCTATCGCCGTCTTTATGTCCAAGCCAACGATATAAATCGTAAATAAGTTTATAAAATAACTGGGGTTCGAACACGAGTCTCTTGACTCGGATTCCGATCACTCAAACACTAGGGTTGTAATGTATTTTTAATTAGAGCAAGCATTAGACAAATCAAGCATTTCAACATAGGCTACTATACTAATAATTTTGTGATACACAGAAGACCCAGTAGCCTAGTCAATAGTCACTTTGTCTTCAAAGCTTAGGGTAGCGGGTTAAAATCCCGTTATGTGTAGACATTTGTGTGATGAATATGTGTATCTGATCTTGAGTCATGGATGTTTCAAAATATATTTTTGAACTAAATATGTATATGTATAAGTACGTATAATGGCTTCATATCTATAATGGCTTTTGACTACCCGAATATTAGGAAATGTACGCATATATTTATTTATTTTGAAATATATTTCATTATGAAATTAAAGAAAAAAAAGACGTTTAAAATTTCAACTGACACGGGCTCTGTTTCAGTTGAAATTTAAAAATTTTTTCTCCTTAACAACAAAAAGTTCAGCGTAACTTATATGCTTTAAAATCAATAAAAAATATTATCATAATACATTTACATCATAAAAAAAAAATATCTTCACGCAATTCCCAATACAGGGGTAGACAGAGGTCAAGTCTAGACAATTAAGTCTCTTTGACCCACCTTCCACCGAAGATATTTTCGGGACAACGTGACAGGTGGTGAGCCTGTCGCCGTCTTTATGTCCAAGCCAACGATGAAACTCGTACATAAGTTTTTAAAAAACTCATTGGTACTGCTACCTGGGGATCGAACTCGGATCTCTCGACTCGAAATTCCGACCACCCAACAACTCGGCTATCGTGACTTTTGACATTTACATCATAATACATTTATTTTTTAGTTAACTTAATTTTGAAAATTAAAAAAATAAAATTAATTCGGTTAATGCAAGAATCGTGACACTTGGTGATCCTTTCGCTCTGGTTACTAATATCTAACATGCCAGATATTATATTACCTAATAATACATTACCTTACACAATAGCAATGGCCACAACTGAACAGCCGTGTCGATCACGGCTGGTGCAGCTTGTTTACCAGTTGGTTTCGCATTGCTTTGGCAGAAGACCGGAGCAAACGGCAGGAGTGGGGCATCTGATGCATCCACCGGCACTTGATCATTTACCCACACGCATCGCCATGCGCCGATGTGGTACAGCCGCACAAGATAGCAACCTGTATTTAATAAATAAATTCCTATATTCTGCATTCACCTCTCCGTGAATCGAACCCGGGACCTTAGAGCTGACGACGCCTTGAAAACCGATGTGTACTCCGCTCGTCCACGAAGGTTGTCATTCCTTATAATTTATTCTTAGGTTTGTTGTCTCATGGATGTATACAACTGCATGACATTTAAATATATTTTTACACACTAGTACAGGTTACCTATTTTAACTGTATATTTTTAATCGATTTCGCCTTTGATCTTGTAAAAATTCATTCGGAGTTATAAATACATAAAAATATAAAAATAAGCACATAGTTACAAAAATGATTCACATGAAAGCAGTAATTAAGTTCACCAACAATGATAACATCAATGCAAGATACAATATTTAAAAAATTAAAATGAAGGGCTCAAATGAATCCTCAGTTATAGGTAAACATGAAAAAATATCTTCTCACCATTCCCAATACAGGGGTGAACAGAGTTCTAGATTTATTAAGTACTTTTGACACTTTACACCGAATATATTTTTCCGAAAACATGAGATTTGGTGAGCTAGTGGCCGCCCTTACGTCGAAGCCAACGAATATAAATCGTAAAAGGTTTTTAAAAAACTCATTGTCGTGAGCCTACCACCCGGGGAACAAACATGGGTCTTTTGACTCGAATTTCGATCATCCAAACACGCAGCATCGTGACGTGTTGGGTTTATAAATAAATAAATAATTACAAATATCGTCACGTGATTTACAATACAGGGGTAGACAGGGGTCTAGTCAAGACAAATATATCTCTTTGATCCACCATCCACTGAAGATATTTTAGGAACAATGTGACAGATGATGATCAAACACGTGTCTCTTGACTGGTGAATTTTGATCACCCAACCACTCGGCTATCGTTACTTTGTTTCATAAGTAAACATGTAAAAGTAGAGTAAATTTATAAGTGGAGATTCAATATTTATAAAAGTATTGAATAACAAATTCGGACTGCGGGATAACATCTTGCTTATTTTATGTACACTATGCACACCTTTTAACAGTGGTAGAGGCACGCATCAGCTTTTGTTGTTGCATGAATGGGCCGGCTCGACCGGGGAAGTAACACGACCTCACAGATACCGGCGTGAAGTAGAAGTCTTACAAACTTCTGCGTTTCGTCTGGTGAGTGCAGGTAACCGGATGCCCACACACCCGCCTCCCACAATTCTGGGGGGAGGGGGGGCACTCTAAAGCTGCCAACGCATCTGTTATTCTTCTGGAATTTCGAATGTTCTTGGGCAGCGGTAATCACTTACCATCACGTGAGCCACATGCTCGTTTGCCTCCCTTTTCTATAAAAAAAACTAATATTTAACGTCTTAACCAAAGTTAATGATTTTGTGAGGCTTCTGTTATTCTTTAGTGGTCTACCAGATGAAACCGCTGATGGAAAGCTACTCGTATGAAACATACAATCTTAACACATGATTTGAACAGACAAAACAAGGTCCTTACAGGTACAATAGTATATAGCTTTCTATTCTAATTCATACCATTTTTCGATATCACTGGGCGATGTTGCTGCCCACCTCCGTGTTTCATCCCCGGCGAGTAGATATGATATCGCGCGCGCCATCCTTCTGGCGGTAGATTAAATACAAAATTTTCCCATTGATGTTCTACCTGGAAGAATATTAAAAAAATTAACAACTTTCATTTGCCTGCAAGAGATCACTTTTGGTGCTAAGGCCGCCCATTATACTGTTGTTTTTTCTGTGATTTTTATGTTTGGTGTACAATAACTTAATTTAATTTAATTTAATTTAGCCGATTATGGATTTTTTTATCACGATAGCAGAGTGGTTCGGTGGTCGGAATTTCGAGTCGAGAGACCCGAGTTCGATCCCCAAGTGGCAGGCTCGTACCAATGAGTTTTTCAAAAAGTTTTGTACGATTTACGTCGTTGGTTTGGACACAAAGCGGCGATAAATTCACCACAAATGGGTGTAAAGGACTTGTCTGAACCTCTGTTTACACCAAAATTGAGAATAGCATGAAGAAATTTTTTGTTCCACAATTTTGTATAGAGAGAAAAGTATGGATATAAACAATAAAGAAAATGTTAACATCACTCATACCGTTAAACCTTCCACTCTTTCTAATATGAAGCACATTGACAAAACTCGCCGACAAAATGACGACATATGCAGAACTTGATAGTGTGTAAGTTGAATGTCAGCCGGAGACATCACTCCTCCGTTGTTATCCTAAAAATATTATATCTCATTAATTCTTATTACTTTGAGACTGAAAGGTGCTCTGCAGAACATATCAAATAGGGGACAAGTGTGAGTTGAGCTAGGGTAAAAAGAGTTCCGTACAATGTTATCACTACACTGATTAATATACCACGTCATTTTAAGGTCATGAACTTCTTTTGATTCGGCGATAACAGACTGCGACGGACGGAGAGACGGAAACACGCGTGATCTCATAAGGATTTCGATATTTTAAGTAGATATATGGAAGTGGAAAAAGTATCATCTCTGCTAAAAACCACCTAAGCTCCTAATCTTTTCATAATGTATGTATAGTGTAACATCTTGTCAATTTATTACTTGTTTGACCAAGGTTCGATAGAGGAGCAATATATGGTGCTGTGAGCTTATTTATTATAATAAGCACCGCGTGTTTGCGGCGGAAGAATATACCACGCCCTTTCTTACGGTGGGAGTCCTAGAAGGCGACTTAGGGAAAAGCATGCCCAAGCCATTTCCCTCCGTCCGATACTTACAGATGGCGGGATAACCAATTCAAAAACACCAAACTGAAATTCAGCTGTCTGATGAATGGCAGAAGTGACAGCGGTAGCTGGCGCAGCGATTGCCTATCCGCTAGCCAAGCGTGGTGATTACGAAATTAAATCCTCTCTTACATGAGAGGCCTAACTCCTGCAATGAAATTTTTCAGGCTATTATATATACATAATAAAAAGCATAATGTGTGAAATTTTTTGCGTAAAACTATTGAACTATTGAGTTAGTTTCCAATACATCATTGAATAACATTTGTATGTGTACAAAATTAGCTCATTAAAATGAATGGGATTTGTTTATCTTCGCTACGAATAATATAATAAAACTTCACGCAATTTCCATTACAGGGATAGACAGAGATCTAGTTTAAACAATTAAGCCCCTTCGTCCTTCCATCGAAGATATTTTAGGGACAACGTGACTAACGAGCCACGGATCCGTGAGCCAACGATATAATTAATACATAGTTTTTGAAAAACCTGATAGCACGAGCCGGATACCTGGGGATCAGACTCGGGATCCTGACACGAAATTTCGACCACCCAACGACTAGGTTATCGTGACAAATAACATGGTAGTTAAAAAAGAGAGTACCAGCATTTTTATCATCTCAAAGTTTCATAGTTTTCAGATAAGCTATTTTACAGGCAATATTAAAATATAAAGCTTTAAAGCATGTAAGTTTTGCTGAACTTTTAACTAACTAACTGTTATTAAATTTAAGAGACATTGCTTAAAATTATATCCTTTAAAAAACAATGAAAATGCAGATAGCGCTGTCGAATTAATGTTTGGTAACTGTTTTTACATTAAGCTGGAATTTGGAACATCTTTTGGTAGATGTAATCTACGCCATAACAAGCATAAGTAAATAATGAGATTTAATATTTCCACTGATGCGTGATGGACACGGTGGTTCGGAAATAGTGTACAGTGGTAATACAGTACAGTGGTAATAGTGTAGTGGTGGCTTACAGTGGTAGACATGCATCAGCTTTTGTTGTTGCATGAATGGGCCGGCTCGACCGGGGAAGTACCACGACCTCACAGATTACCGGCGGGAAGTAGAAGTCTAACAAACTTTTGCATTTCGTCTGGTGAGTGCAGGTTACCGAAGGCCCACACACACACAAACACCCCCTCCCCCAATTCCGGGGGGGGGGGGGCACTCTAAGGCCGGCAACGCATCTGCTATGCCTCTGGTATTTCGGGTGTTCCTGGGCGGCGGTAGTCACTTATCATCGCGTGAGCCACCTGCTCGTTTGCCTCTCTTTTCTATTAAAAAAAGTGTGAATCCGGTATGGCAGAGGTCGCAGGTTCGAATACCGCCCGAGGCTTTTTTAAATTTATGTTCACCATAGTCAACATATTAGACTATTAGAAGTCCACTGCTGAACATTTGCCTCCCTCAAAAACTATCACATAGAGCGGTTCTGTACCATCCGACTCCATCGACTCCCTGCAAAATTGTGCAAGTAGTCGCTCTATCTTTTCGGGGGTCATCCTACACTGCATTTGCCTGTACGAGGTTGCCAATCGTCGACAACCTTTCTTCCCCAACCGTTGTCCGTTCTTCGAGCTATGTCGTTAGCGCATTGCCACTTAAACGTGCTGATCCTTACGGCTACATCGATTACGCTAGTTCTACTGTGTATTCGTTACAGATTTTATGACGCATAGAAACACCGATCATAGCCCTCTCCATAGCACGCTAAGCAACTTTTAGCTTCATCATACAGCATGCAGTGAAGGACTATGTCTCAGATCCATATGTCATCACTGGCAACACGCACTATTTAAGACTTTAAGGTATACTCGACGAGACGATGTGGCGTAGTTTCCTGTACGTACCCCAGCAGAGTTGGATTCATCGATTTAACTCTGGATTCTGGATTGGATCTGGTCGACTGAATATCTCTTAAATTTAATATAATGCTTTAGTTACATTGTTACAATATAGCAGAAGTTATAGAGGCTGAAATTGTAAATTATACTTGTAGCTATATAGGTAAATGTAAATTACTGTTCAATATAGGCTTTCCCAATAAATCGCCGCAAAGCACGTTCCCGAGCCACCTGCATCTAACGATGTACCGCAAAATTGGATTGACCTTCGATCTACGTGAACCGCATTAAATTAATAATTTTAAACATGAAAATCACTTGGTATAAAAAATATTTAATATATTTAAGTGAAAAAACATCATATCTTTGCGCTATTCTCAATATTGGGGTAAACAGAGGATCTAGAGAAGTCCTTTCGACTACTTTCATTGAAGACATTTTTGGTACAACGTGACAGGTGACTTCTTATTAAGACTATGGAAAGAAATAAATACAGTAAAAAGTAAAGCCGTGATAACCGAATGGTTGAGTAATCGGAATTCGAGTCAAGCAACTCGAGTTCGATCCCTAGAAAGTAGGATTTTATCGTTGAGTTTTTTTCTTTAAACATTTATTATCCATATCGTTGGATTATACATAAAAATGGCGATGGGCACACTGCTTGTCACGTTGTCCCATAATAGCTTCGGAGACATGTGAATTAAAAGGACTAAATTAGTATTATATCTGTAAATTTATGCGACCAAATAGCAATGTAACAACTGTGTTCCAGTTTAGAAGGTACATAGAGGAGGTGAATGGCGGGCATGGGCATTCCATCTCATTCCTCGGGAGTGTGAATGTACATATAACCTTATTTTGATTCATTATTGCACCTAGAACAGGTGAATGAAATAGTATACTTGGGGAGTGCGTTTAGCCGGGATGGAAGATGTGATTTAGATGTGGACAGGCGTGTCGCTGCCGGGAACAAAGTCAATGGTGCCCTGACTGCGTTAATCAAAAGGCAAGGCGTTGTGAAAAGTGCACGCCTTGCAATACATAACGCAGTGTTGGTACCGACTTTGTTATATGGCAGCGAAACCTGGGTATGTCAGAAGAAGCATAAAAGCAGGTTGAATGCAGTGGAGATGCGATCTCTTCGTAAAATGTGCGGCCTTACCATGGTCGACCGAAAGCGAAACGAAGAGATTCGCAATATGGCAGGTTTGAAAGATGACCTTGTCACAAAAATGGATAAGGGCGTGCTTCGATGGTTTGGGCACGTTGAGCGAATGAGTGAAGACCAAATGGTGAAGAAAATATATAGCGCGAAAGTTAATATTAAAAGGTGTCGAGGTAGACCGAGACTAACTTTCGAAGACCATGTGAGCAAATTGCTCGAAGAGGGGAGGGTCAAGAGTACTCGGATACCTAGACGTGCATGTATGAAGAAGATGATGAATCCGAAAGAAGCGAAAGAAGTATGTAGGGATTGTGACACTTGGCGATATGTTCTCTCTGGCTACCCCGTCAGGGATTGTGCGTGAAGATAAATAAATAAAATATTATTGCACCTACTTTTGATATTGTTTGCAGCAGTCACATGTCATCATCATTTATTCACATATATAAGTACATTACATCTGTTGATAGTAATTTTTTAATTTACCATCGTGCCGTAATGAGGTTCGTAATTGAGGTTCTACCAGAGAAGAATCAGACGAAACTAACTAAGCTAACATTTCATCTAAGGAGTTTCCTTACGTGAAATGTTAGCTTACTTCTTAGCTCAATCACATAAAAATATATCAACCCAAAAAGAATATTTATATAAATAAAATGCTATAAGTATGACGGAGCTTTTGACAAAGGCTCAACATATTTGTTAATTTTTGTTTAAAATGTTTTTAATTTTTATGTAAACTTTTCTATCAAATTTTTTTGTGAAAATCCACTCCTAAAGTTGGAAAGTCAGGTAAGACATGTATCTATAAAATATTGAGCTAATAGATACGTAAAACAATAGACGCGATCGAGAAAACTGAAACCAATATTTTGAAGCCATTTTATTGAATCAATACAAATTAGCCAAAAAAGGAAAATTAAAAACTATTCGAATACACCGATATGCGTGTAAAGTTAACAGATCCGAGATCGATCCCCAGTTGGCAGGCTCGTACCAATGGGTTTTTCAAAAACTTATATACGAACTATATCGACATAAAGACGGCGACGAGCGCAGCACCTGTGACGTTGTCCCGAAAATATCTTCGGTGGAAGGTGGGTCGAAGGGGCTTATTTGTCTAGGCTAGACCTCTGTCTACCCCTGTATTTGAAATTGCGTGAAGATATTAAGTATTTATTATTATTTTATTTAAAGCCAAACACATCATTGACAACAAACAGATTGTCAATGACACATTCGTCAATCTGTTTGTTGTCAAAGGTCTGCATTATTTTGTTATGGTATTATTTGCGACAGCTATCGCAATATTTTTAATTTTATGGCATTATATTAAGTAGCCTCTTCGTTAATATCGATTTAAAAAAAAGTGCTAATAAATGCTTACCACAACATCACGTAGCTGAAAGCATGAAACATAATAATCAAAAACAAAAAAGCGATAAAATTACTGCAACTTTTGTGAGACATTTCACAGGTCAGTCTCGCCGTGCTCGTCAGCATAGCCGGCATACCACGCGCTCCCCACCCGCCCGCCGCGTTGCAAGCTCAGGCGCAGCGTGCGAGATAGGGCACGAACCCCGTCACCTTTCAACAGATCCGAAACTAGTCGGTATCTACATCCAATGGATTAGAACTAAGCCGATTTTAATTAATAAATAATTATAGAACCTCAAAAACAGTGACTTCAGCATCCCATTGATTACGCGCCAAATCTTCTGCCCTCACCCATCCCTGAAGGTGTTTTCTTAATGATCTCGGTAATGGTTGTACTTGTTCGTCGACCCATACATGATCGGATTGCGTCTTTGACGATCCTTTCGTCAAACGTAATGCTGCTTTGAAAGCTATTGGCCCCTTATAAGATCAAAAAAGATTACATTACTTAACGATTTCTAAATATCTAATGTTGTACATGACGAGTAGAACTGTCCGGAAAGGAATATATCCTGTTATCGACGTTTGGGCAGAGAATTGAAGATCACAGATCCAGTTTCTCATGCCCTAGACGCTGCTATCCGTAACCGGATTGCATAATTTTTGTCGGAAATGTTTCAGGATAGCTTTTCAGTTATTATACTTACTAAAAGAAACACAGAAGTACAGTTAACGAATTACTTCAGGCAAACACTAAGAACCGTAGCCGTATTAAGAACCTGATTGTTAAATCACGATAGTTGAGTAATTGGGTGATCGGAATTCAAGTGGATAGACCCGAGTTCGATCCCCAAGTGGTACTATCAGGTAGGTCGTACGATCAGGAAGACTGTTAGCTAATTTTTCACCCTATTCGCATAAAAATAAATCAACCCAAAAAGATTTAAAAACAAAAGCCGATTTTTCCATGTAAAATGAACACGAAACAGCGCTATGAAATTCTTAATATAAATACTAGCTTGAACCGACCATGTTTTTGCTATGGATGAATCTAATATTAAATATATGTAATAAATATTAGATTCATTCTGTTTTCTTTGGACATAGATACACCAGGGCCACACGACATTGAATTTAATATTTTTGATATACCATGCTTGGAATTTGTTCGTACTGTGACAATTTCAACATAAAAAGTATATGGAAACATATAAGTCTTGCTTGACTTTTTGTTACTAAATTAAAATATAAAAAAATCAAATTTCCCGCCTGTTTCAGTTACTTAAAAAATATCTTCACGCAATTCCCAATACAGACAGACAGAGACAGAGGTCTAGCCTAGACAATTAAGTCCCTTCGACCCTCCATCCACCGAAGATATTTTCGGGACAACGTGACAGGTGGTGATCCCGTCGCCGTCTTTATGTAGAATCCAACGATATAATTCGTACATAAGTTTTTGAAAAATCCATTGAAACGAGCCTGCCACCTGGAGATCGAACTCAGGTCTCTTGACACGTAATTCCGTCCACCCAACCACTCGGCTATCGTGACTCTTAAAAAAACACCTGTAAAATAATATACACAAACACTAAAATGTAATATATAGAAATAGCCTTTCTAAAGAATATATAGAAATCATAAGGTTTTCGAATTTCGAGGCAAAAAATATACGGAAACTAATATTTTAAATTTCTAGATACAGGGAATATGACAAACATGGTGTTATTAAAAGATAAAATTAATTATGCAGATTGCAAAGAAATAAAGTGAATATAAAACTACGTTAAGTTTTCAATAACAAACCATTCCCCAGTAGTCAGCTGACAGTTCATTATCTCTGAACTCCCTAAAAGGGAAATCAAAAGTGCTTGCTTGGATATCTAAAAGACTTTTCGTTGCGTCTATCTTCTTTGACATTTTTTCAATTTCAACTCTGTTAAGAATTCAGGGCAAAAATAATCATTACGTTTTTAAGAAATATCTGGTTTCCAACGTTATTTTACGTCCAATTTTATATGTATCATGAACAAAGAGAATATAATCTCTGATAATAAAAGCAAAGAGCATATAATCACTACGTTTCAAAGTGTATGTAAACAATACGTGACAATGTCAAATTATTTTTTTAAACTAAATAAGCTATCTTTGATCTATTTATAGCCTGTACTCCTGTGTTTGTAACGCCTATAACGCACATTACTATAGAACAATCAATAAAAATATCATACAAATGAATTTGAAGTTTCTGTTATTAATTCAAATATAATAGTTATCCACTGATTGTACATGAAGGTCTAAACGATACTTATCTGAAAAAATAGTTATTTAAAATTTTTGTCTGTCAGTTTGTGTTTTTATTTCGACTAATCTCTGAAATTGCAATTTCAACGGGAGTTTCACTGGCAGATAGCTGATATTATTAGGAGTAACTTAGGCTAATTTTAGAAAAATAAAGTTAGTAACTTATATTAATCACCTGATATACAATCATTGTACATACTTGGACTTAAAATGTTAAAAACGAAAATGTAAAGAACTGTATGTGAACGACCAACCGCCACTAAAATAAGCCCTGTGAGGGGTTTTGTGTGAGGATTGTACTAATTTTATAAAGCTTTTTTGCATTTTAAATAATTGAAAAAATATATAACAATACTTCAAAGGTCTCTTTTTCAGTCTATGGCTCACCTATATATTACACTTACAGTCTTGTACATGGTCAAGTAGTTTTTTCCAGCCCATGGTAAAGACATAGAGACTCATGTAAATAGTAGAATAAGTGAATTTTAATTTATTTATAGATGAAATTCCTCCAAGAGACCAAAATCGTGAGTATTCAATATAGATAGTAAATTTTCATATACGAGGTGGCTGTTATTTCTATAAATCATTCATTTTATGAAAATTTTACAGAGATTTATTGGTTGGGACAAAATCATTTAAATTGCTGTGATTTCGAAGTAAGAAGCTAAAATACATAATAAATAAATAAATATAAATATGGAATCAGAAATAACGATAGTCACGATAGCCGAGTTGTTGGGTGGTCGGAATTTCGAGTCGAGAGACCCGAGTTCAATCCCCAGGTGGCAGTACCAATGAGTTTTTCAAAAAACTTATGTACGAATTACATCGTTGACTTGGACATAAAAGGCGGCGACGGGCTCCCCACCTGTCACGTTGTTCCGAAAATATCTTCGGTGGAAGGCGGATCGAAGGGACTTAATTGTCTAGACTAAGACCTCTGTCTACCCCTGTATTGGGAATTGCGTGAAGATATTTATATTTATTATTTATTTTAGAAATAACGAAGGTAACAAAAACACTCAGACCTGACATACATTGGCCTGTCCGAGAATATATGTCTGTAAGCAATAATCTAATCTCTTACATGGAACTGTATCTTTTTTTTTATAGGGAAGGGTGGCAAACGAACAGGTGGCTCACGTGTTGGTAAGTGATTACCGGCGCCCATAAACATCCGCAATACCAGATGCATAGCAGATGCGTTGCCGGCTTTTGAGAAAGGTATAGGCTCTTTTCTTGAAGGTCCCTAAGTCGTATCGGTCTGGAAAAACCGCTGACGGCAGCACATTCCATAAAGTTCAAGTGCGTAGCAGAAAATTCCACGAAATACGCACTGTGGTGGAATGCCAAGCATCAAGATGGAGTTGATGGAATTTTTGACTATGCCGTAAGGTACGATGGTGAAATTCAGCGGCTGGAATTAATCCGAACAATTCCTCGGAGCACTCCCCTTTTCTGTGGGTACAGGCAATAAACTGTGTATGTGCCAAATTTCTTTGAAATCTGTTCAGCTGTTTTGGCATGATTGAGAATAATTTTACTAATTTCTAGTATCTTACCTAAAATTATAACATCTTTGTTCTATTACTAAGTAATTTTGACGACAGACAGTGCTGCGTTTAGATGGTGATAAGTATATGGGAGGATGGTATATAAGAGTCACGATAGCCGAGTTGTTGGGTGGTCGGAATTTCGAGTCGAGAGACCTGAGTTCAATCCCCAGGTGGCAGTACCAATGAGTTTTCAAAAACTTATGTACGAATTACATCGTTGACTTGGACATAACGACGGCGACGGGCTCACCACCTGTCACTTTGTCCCGAAAATATCTTCGGTGGAAGGCGGGTCGAAGGGACTTAATTGTCTAGACTAAGACCTCTGTCTACCCCTGTATTGGGAATTGCGTGAAGATATTTATATTTATTATTTATTTTAGAAATAACGAAGGTAACAAAAACACTCAGACCTGACATACATTGGCCTGTCCGAGAATATATGTCTGTAAGCAATAATCTAATCTCTTACATGGAACTGTATCTTTTTTTTTATAGGGAAGGGTGGCAAACGAACAGGTGGCTCACGTGTTGGTAAGTGATTACCGGCGCCCATAAACATCCGCAATACCAGATGCATAGCAGATGCGTTGCCGGCTTTTGAGAAAGGTATAGGCTCTTTTCTTGAAGGTCCCTAAGTCGTATCGGTCTGGAAAAACCGCTGACGGCAGCACATTCCATAAAGTTCAAGTGCGTAGCAGAAAATTCCACGAAATACGCACTGTGGTGGAATGCCAAGCATCAAGATGGAGTTGATGGAATTTTTGACTATGCCGTAAGGTACGATGGTGAAATTCAGCGGCTGGAATTAATCCGAACAATTCCTCGGAGCACTCCCCTTTTCTGTGGGTACAGGCAATAAACTGTGTATGTGCCAAATTTCTTTGAAATCTGTTCAGCTGTTTTGGCATGATTGAGAATAATTTTACTAATTTCTAGTATCTTACCTAAAATTATAACATCTTTGTTCTATTACTAAGTAATTTTGACGACAGACAGTGCTGCGTTTAGATGGTGATAAGTATATGGGAGGATGGTATATAAGAGTCACGATAGCCGAGTTGTTGGGTGGTCGGAATTTCGAGTCGAGAGACCTGAGTTCAATCCCCAGGTGGCAGTACCAATGAGTTTTCAAAAACTTATGTACGAATTACATCGTTGACTTGGACATAACGACGGCGACGGGCTCACCACCTGTCACTTTGTCCCGAAAATATCTTCGGTGGAAGGTGGGTCAAAGGGACTTAATTGTCTAGACTAAGACCTCTGTCTACCCCTGTATTGGGAATTGCGTGAAGATATTTATATTTATTATTTATTTTAGAAATAACGAAGGTAACAAAAACACTCAGACCTGACATACATTGGCCTGTCCGAGAATATATGTCTGTAAGCAATAATCTAATCTCTTACATGGAACTGTATCTTTTTTATAGGAAGGGTGGCAAACGAACAGGTGGCTCACGTGTTGGTAAGTGATTACCGGCGCCCATAAACATCCGCAATACCAGATGCATAGCAGATGCGTTGCCGGCTTTTGAGAAAGGTATAGGCTCTTTTCTTGAAGGTCCCTAAGTCGTATCGGTCTGGAAAAACCGCTGACGGCAGCACATTCCATAAAGTTCAAGTGCGTAGCAGAAAATTCCACGAAATACGCACTGTGGTGGAATGCCAAGCATCAAGATGGAGTTGATGGAATTTTTGACTATGCCGTAAGGTACGATGGTGAAATTCAGCGGCTGGAATTAATCCGAACAATTCCTCGGAGCACTCCCCTTTTCTGTGGGTACAGGCAATAAACTGTGTATGTGCCAAATTTCTTTGAAATCTGTTCAGCTGTTTTGGCATGATTGAGAATAATTTTACTAATTTCTAGTATCTTACCTAAAATTATAACATCTTTGTTCTATTACTAAGTAATTTTGACGACAGACAGTGCTGCGTTTAGATGGTGATAAGTATATAGGAGGATGGTATATAAGAGTCACGATAGCCGAGTTGTTAGGTGGTCGGAATTGCGAGTCGTGAGACCCGAGTACGATCCCCAGGTGGCAGTACCAATGAGTTTTCAAAAAAACTTATACACGAATTTCATCGTTGGCTTGGACATAACGACGGCGACGGGCTCACCACCTGTCACTTTGTCCCGAAAATATCTTCGGTGGAAGGTGGGTCAAAGGGACTTAATTGTCTAGCCTTGACCTCTGTCTACCCCTGTATTGGGAATTGCGTGAAGATATTTATTATATATTATTTGGGTATATAAGAGTATATCGTAAGTGCATACATAATCTTTGGGATACACATATAAATATAAATCTTCACGCAATTCCCAATACAGGGGTAGACAGAGGTCTAGTTTAGACAATTAAGTCCCTTCGACCCTCCTTCCACCGAAGATTTTCGGAATAACGTGACAGATGGTGAGCCCGTCGCCATCTTTATGTCCAAGCCAACGATGTAATTCGTAAGTTTTTGAAAAACCCATTAGTACGAGCCTGGGGATCCAACTCGAATCTCTTGACTCAAAATTCCGACCACCCAACCACTCGGCTATCATGACTACTACACATATAAATAATATATATAAATATCATTCACTTTAGCTACACCCAGTACTACGTTTTAGTTAAAACGTCACTTATATTGTTTTAAAATATATCTATAATGAAATCAGTAAAATTTATATTTTTACACATTTTATTTATGAAATATATTAATATTTTTGTAGAACAGTTTTGCACTATTTCATTCTCGTGAGCAAAAATATTATAACAGCTTATTCGGAAACAACTGGTAACATCTGCAAATCTTGTCTGCAGCGGTTTTATGTCGGAAATTTAAGCGTGAATAGAAAGTTATGGTACGAATCAGCATATTTTGTGAGATTGCATTATATTTTATGTTAAAAATTAGTTATTTTAAGGATTTGGTAGCACTCAGTTTAGTATACTTAATATAAGAGATAAGATGCTTGCTGTAGAGAAAATTACCACTCACGAGAGCTGATGTCTGTCTCGAGGAGGAGGTCCATCGTAATTTTTTTTTAAATTCGACGTCCTCCGTAGACGAGTGGCGTTAACACCGGTTTTCAAGGTATCGCCATCTCGAGGTCCCGGGATCGATTCCCGGTCGGGTCAGTGTAGAAAAACCACTTTCTCTACATTTTATCGGGTCTGGGTGTTTGTGGTGCCTTCGTTGTTTCCGATTCCCATACCACAAATGATTTAGCATCCTACAATTGGATCGGAGTAATGTATGTGAAGTTTTCCCTATCTATATCTATATATCTATGTACAGAGGAGATTACGTTAGCTCATCTTCAATGGCACAATAACGCCGAAATATGTGGCTATTGAAAATCTAATAAAAAACGTGAGGTGTCCTGGGACACTGGATAAGAATCAAGTTTCTATTATGGAATTTTATTGATTTTTAAAGCATATTTATGCTGAACTTTTATGTGATTAAATAAATTTAATTTAATTATTTTTTTTTCTCTTTAATTTAATCGCGAAGTTTCTAATTATAAAAATATTTATTTAAAGTTCAATTCGAGGTATAAAGAAAATAATTATTCGGGTAAACATTTTTTATTATGATCTTTTTATTGATAAAAATAAAAAACACTACCTAAAAATTATCAACTTTATTTTATTTACAATGATTTATAAAATATAATAACCGTCATCACGTAGACTATACATTAGACACTGTATAGCCATCATACAAAGACTAAACATAAATAATAAATCTTACGTTACGGACGTTTTTTCCCGGTTAGGGTACCTCCGGACCCCTTTTCCGGAACTTCGTTCCAAAAATTGTAACAAAGAAACTATAACTAACTATAGACCCGACAGCCTAGTTGGTAGTACTCTACCTTCATCTAAGGGTTGGGTTCGAATCCCTCTAGGGGAAAATATTGTGTTGTGATTATGAATATTTATACTTGAGACATGGATACTTATATATCAGAATATCCCCCGTACGATAAATTGCGTGGAGACATGAAAAAAAAAACAACTCTAAATCACCACGACTAAAAGCTGTTGGTCCGAAATACTTTATACCTTTATCTGGGGAATCAGATATATTCCCCGTTTCAGACACTGGAAACTTGAGAGCGATTAAAATGTTCTGTTTTCAAAATGGTCCACCTTATTTGAGGTTCTCATGTAAAAGAAGACCCGTAGAAATAGCTATTAGAGATTCAGTCATCTAGATTTTGTTAAAAGTATTAATAAAATTTAAAAATATCGCGCTTAAAACGGAGGTAAGCCGAAAATCATCAGACCAAAAAGATAAGGAAACATAAGCTGCATTTAAGGTCCGAGTGCTGTGATTGCCAAGCAGCAAACTTGACGTGAATATTACAGCAACATCACTTTACGGAAGAAGCCTATGACTTGCGGTAGACTTTTACAGGCAGTTAAGTAATTAAAAATAATAAATTCTATAAAACTAATAAAATACTGATTTTATGTAGTCTATATTTCTTATAAAAAAAGTAACTATAGCCGAGTTGTTGGCTTGGTTGGTTGGCTTGGTGGTTGGGTGGACGAAATTTCAAGTCAAGAGCCCCGAGCTCGGTCACCAGGTGGCAGGCTCGTACCAATGGGTGTTTCAAAAACTTATGTACGAATTATATCGTTAGTTTGGACATAAAGACGGCGACGGGCTTACCGCCTGTCATGTTGTCACGAAAATATCTTCTGTACAGCTTAAGATTAGATTCTGTACAGCTTAACAGCTTGGCTGAAGAACAGTGGACGGGTGACCTACCATTTAACATAGGTACTCACCGGACATGGCAGCTTCGAGGAGTACTTGCACAGGATAGGCAGGGAGGAGTCGGCGCAATGCCATCATTGTGGGGAGGATTCCGCGCAGCACACGCTCGATTTCTGCCCTGCATAGGAGTCGGAGCGACGGATCCTCGTCCAAAACATAGGACAAGACTTTTCCCCGTCGGCCGTAGTAGCGGCAATGACGAGAAGCCGGGCACAGTGTCCTTTCCTTTTGCGACAGAGTAATGCTCGCAAAGGAAGATGCTGAGCGACCCAGAGAACGCGCAGATCCCGGTCGTCGGAGGAGCCGTAGAGGCAGACTAAGATAGCTGGCCCGTTATGGGCGCCGCGCTGGGGGGCACAGGTGCGATCTTTTAGAGATCCCGGAGTCCTTCACAAGCGCTGAGGACGGGAGTCGATGTGGTTTTAGTCGGTATTCCGGCAGCGCACCGGCGAGTCCCACATACCCGCCCGTTCGGCGGCGGGATGCATAAATGCATCGTGAAAAAAAAGGTGTTATGGGATGCAGTGGTTACATGCCTTAAGATGAACTTTTTTCACTAATATTTAAAAAAAAATAATTATGCATTCGATGAGCAATTTGGGACGCCTATGCTAAAATATAGGCAACAAAATTTTTAATTGTATTTTACAGTTAGATATCACTTAAAAGGGAGCACAGCAGGTTTTAAAATTTGAAACTTACTCTGCGCTCTTCATGTGTTGTTCATAGAAGTTATACCAAAAAAAGAAACATTTCAGTTATACTCTATTAGATTCATATGGAATAAAATATTATTAATAAAATAACTCAAACAATTCCGCGTGAAAAATGCTTTGTAATAACATCTCTGTAACAATAAATTTCTGCCATGGAACGTCTGAATATGTTTATTAATTAATTTATCGAGCAATATTTTTAAAATATTCCTAAAATAAAAAAAAAAAAAACTGAAAATACTAGAACCAAATAATACAGGCCAACAACAGGCTGCAGCGTCTAAGGTGCAAATTGCCTGGTAGCGATCGCCAAATCGTTTCCCTAGCGTGGTGAATGAAGAATCCTCCTTGTGAGGGAGTTCTATGTCGGCTGATGTCGCGGGCATGCGCATATGTTATTTATTTTTTTATGATATTTAAGCTCATGACTATATGTAAAAAAAGTCACGATAGCCGAGTGGTTGGGTGGTCGGAATTTCGAGTCAAGAGACCTGACTTCGATCCCCAGGTAGCAGTACCAATGAGTTTTTCAAAAACTTATGTACGAATTTCATCGTGGGCTTGGACATTAAGACGGCGACGGGCTCACCACTTGTCACGTTGTCCCGAAAATATCTTCGGTGGAAGGTGGGTCGAAAGGACTTAATCGTCTAGACTAGATCTCTGTATACCCCTGTATTAGGAATTGCGTGAAGATATTTATACTTATTTATTACTATATGTATGAGTATAACTAAACTCTACCACGCAGTCGCATTAAACATTTGAAAATTAATCCAGGTATGACTCTAACTTAATTGGATAACTATAAGATTGTATTTTATTTTTATCCACCATCTTTGTTCTTTTGCATACACTCAACTATTTGTGATTTTTAGGTTCTGTTTTTAATTAGTCTTTGACGGGTCGTGAAGCAATATCGTAGATACTGCATCAAGGATGGCGATCGTCGTTCTTTTATTCTGATGCACGAAAAGGTAGTACCTCAAAGCCGTGATTTGAAACGACAATTTTACTTAATCTTTGACTCAGTTCTTTGATATTATACTCAAAGAGTAACATATAAATATTCATTAATGGTTTATTTATTCTATTGTCTTTTATATTCATTATTGTGACTTCGAAACATAGACAAAACGTATGTAACTGACTTAAAAAAAAACATTCAAAAATAAAACTATCTTAATATTTTCATTACTTTTGTTTAAAGACTCTTGACTCGAATTCTGATCATCCAACACTTCGGCTATCGTGACTTAGGACCACATAAGGAGCCAAAAATTTAAAGAGATATTTTCATACTACTAGTTTCGATAGTGATAGTAGTTTTTACAGTGGTAGAGCCACACATAGCTGATGCGTGGCAACGGGACAGGTGGTGAGCTCGTCGCCGTCCTAAAGTCCAAGCTAACGATATTGTTCGTACATCTAACAGTGGTAGAGCTACGCATCAGCTTTTGTTGTTGCATGAATGGGCCGGCTCGATCGGGGAAGTACCACGACCTCACAGAATACCGGTGTGAAGTAGAAGTCTAACAAACTTCTGCGTTTCGTCTGGTGAGTGCAGGTAACCGGAGGCCCACAACCCCCTCCAATTCTGGGGGGGGGGGGCACTCTAAGGCCGGCAACGCATCTGCTATACCTCTGGTATTGCAGGTGTTCATGGGCCGGCGGTAATCACTTACCATCATGTGAGCCACCTGCTCGTTTGCCTCCCTTTTCTTATAAAAAAAAAGATAGGAGTTCGCATTACGATATGTCACTTCAAACAATGCCGGTCGTATGTACCTATCTAATATTTTTATGGTTAATTCTGAGGCTGATTCACTTTATTGCCGAATACGTAGTAAACACAGAACTTGAAATTGTCGATCATTTTTCGTCCGATAGCCTCCGTCCTCCGCCGTCCGATAGAGGTTGGGTTGTCGGAATTCAAGTCAAGAGACTCCGAGTTCGATCCCCGTGGTAAGCTGTACCAATAGGTTTTTCAAATATTTATGTACAAATTATATCGTTGGCCTGGACATTAAGAAGGCGATGGGTTCACCACTTGACTTTTTGACTCACTGACACTTTGTCCCAAAAATGTCTTTAGTGGAAGGCGGTTCGACACAACTTAATTGTCTAGACCTTTGTATTTCTCAATGGGAATAGCGTGAAGATATTTTTTAATTATATATTATAAAAAATATTATTAAAATAATGACAACTAACACGGGCTTATTATTTATTCTTTATTTAAAATTTATTTATTAACTAATAATTGCGAGTCACGAAAGCCGAGTTGTTGGGTGGTCGAAATTTCGAGTCTAGAGACCCAAGTTCGATCCCCAAGTGGCAGTATCAATGAGTTTTTCAAAAACTTATGTACGAATTTCAACGTTGGCTTGGACATAAAGACGGCGACGGGCTCACCACCTGTCACGTTGTCCCAAAAATATCTTCGGTGGAAGGTGGGTCAAAGGGACTTAATTGTCTAGACTTGACCTCTGTCTACCCCTGTATTGGGAATTGCGTTAACTAATAATTGCTATTAACAACTATTTTACCAGCTCCGGGGATCGAACCTAAGTCAATCGCGTAATAAAACTAGCGCCCTGACGCCTGCGGAACTCATTATCATGATCTACTTAAAGCTTCAATTTAAAAGCCATTAGAAAATGGCTGTACAGCGTCTTAATATATAACCTTGTCAATTTTCGTTCAACGATCAGGATGTAGATAAATTAAATTTCACACCTGCCATTCAGAATGCAACACCCAAAGAAGCCTCCGACCGTAGCTCTTGTTTAATCTTCTTTAAAAGCTTTTCCGTCCCTCAATTACGTCATCGTCAAATTAACGCAAACTAAAACTAATGCCTGTGACACCCTGTCGATAAATAATCATTAAACAAATTAGATTTTTATAATAATTTCTCGCATTTACGCCAACACTACACATCTAAAATAAAACGATTTTCGGATTTTATTAGCAGTTAGTGATTAGTATTATTTAGTTTTTTACAAACATTTAGCTTTTACAAAGAATTCGAAACAACTCATTCCCAATCCAGTAGGTTTTTAAATATCCTCACGCAATTTCCAATACCTCTTAAAAAAACACAACATAATTGATTTTTTTTTGTTAGTTAGCCTATTAGATAGGCGTCCATTCATAGAAGCCATGGGTTGCGCGTTAGATTCTCGCCAAAGGCATAAGTAAAGTAGTATAGAGTAATTAATGTTCACAACCTAGATTAGATTCCCAGAATCTGTTTCATAATTAGTCTTTGACGGTATGGGATACAATGGAGATAGTGCTACGTAGCTGTTTTCGGGAGCGATAGATTTACTTGATTTTTGATTCGGTTATTTGAGTAATAGTTACTTAAAATTAAACATTTATACATGCATACATACGGACATACATACATACATATCGGCCCGTTCTAGTTCACTGCCGGATGTAGGCCTCTCCCATAGAGAGGATTTTCTATATTCGCCATGCTTGGCAAGCGGATTGGCGATCGCAGTACTGTCCACTCGCACTTCAGACGCTGATATCCGTATTTGGTGTAATGATTATATTTATTGTACCTGTATATTATATATGATTAAATGTAAAATATTTACAATCGATTTTTAAATTTGATTTACTTTTGTAACTAACGAAACAACTGAACTTAGGTCATTTTACTCGAATTCCGATCACCCATCCACTATGATATCGTGACGTATCATTAAGAAAAAACTGTATCAAATATTATTCACTTTCAGCTTTATGAATTATCACTCTTAAGAAGTCACAGCCATTAAACGATATCGTGTCAAAGAAATCGAAGCTCGAGCTCTAATGCTAGTGCCTTAAAGTCAATACCGCTTTGAGGCGGTATGATCACGTGCAGTGGAAGCTATTGAACGAGAGTCTTTGATGCAATAACTTTGATATTGCTTCCTCGATTGACATAGATTAAGGAGATAACAGAGCTCTTACGTCAAGGGCAATCTCGTTTTATTGAAAATTGTAAACATTTTCTTAAAAAAAACCAAAAGCAAATAATTACTTACAAAATTAAACTTGTTAGTTATATATTTAAGTAAAATATTACAATGAAAGTCGTTTTTAATCTACTACCGTTTCGTAATGAAGTTCGTCTAACGGAGAAGCAAGTGATGAAAGAAACTCAGTTTTTCGGCTTTTTTTGAAAAAAAAAATACAAATTGAACATTTATTTAATTTAGAAATAGAATGGGCGCAATCAACGTGTTCCCAGAGGCTACTAACATTTCATTTTGTTACTCTTTTTGAACAGTTTTTCTTTAATAAATGTCTTGAACCTGGCCTCCTTTATAGGCATATATAGCACACGTTTTTACTTCTTTTATATAATATTAAATTAATTCAGTAAAAAATTTTCTAATTCTTAATTACCTTTAGAGTTGTAGGAAATTATTTTCACTACTGGATTAACAACATTAATAAATTGTTTCGTTAGTTACAATAGTAAATTACAAATCAAATTTAAAATCGATTGTAAATATTTTACATTTAATCATATATAATATACATATACAATATAAATTATCATATATTCTCTAAATACAAATACGTCCTATTTTAAAAGTATATACAAGTAAGGTGTTTGAAAACCCTAAAGCCTAATTGGTACTGAACCTGCCTTCGATGCTAAGGAATACCGGTTCGAAGGAGAAAATGTGTATAAAAGTGTAACTATAGTATTGCTAAATTGTAGAAAAAATAACAACTGCAACAAAAATATAATATCAAAGTCGCTGCAAAAATATGACAAGCAAGAAACGAAGAGCATATTGGTCGACGTGTCTGGTATTGCTATTGTCAATTTGGTCGGCAAGTGACATTTACGGTATATCCTCCTTATACTAGAGAGGTATATTTAAAAAAAAAATCGAGGAACTCCATGGACGAGTGGTGTACACCTATTTTCGAAGTGTCGCCACCTAAGGTCCCGGGTTCGAGTCCCGGTCAGGTCTATGTAGAAAATACTTTTTCTACGGTTACTCATGTTCTGGTGTTTGTGGCACTTTCGTTATTTTAAATTGCATAATACAAGTGTTTAAGTTTAATGTTATGTTGTCCCTATCTATGCATGTATTTATTATTAATTTTTGAAAACCGTAATCTGGGTAAAATATGGATAAAAATACTATTATACTTCTGAAAAAAGTTAGTCTATAATAATTTCTGTCCGAGAAAATCTGGACGAATCACAAGTAATATTGGATTTCAAGCTCTATGATGTTCCATTTCGGCAAATAAAATTCTTATGAATGCTTGTTCCACAGAGATCACAAGGATGAATGATGTTTTAAAGCAAAAAAATACTAAAAATATTTTCATTTAGAATATATTTCGATAGGATGTTAAATTCGATTTTATTAGTGTTTGATCAATTTAGTAACTATATAGTATTGGTTCTTTGTCTCCGGCTGGCTCTATATCTCATCTTAAAAATATTTTTACGACATTCACAATACTGGTGTACACTAGGTCCTTTCAAGACACCTTCCACGGAAGACATTTTTTTGGGACAACGTGACAGGCGGGGAACCTTTCGCCGTCGTTACGTCATAGCCAACGATTTAAATCGTACAGTTTAGATAAAACTCATTGGTACAAACCTACTACCTCGGGATCAAACCGGGGTCTTTTGACTCGAATTTGGAACACCTAACCTCTTAACTACCGAGACTATTTATTCTTCTATATTAATAAAATTACAACGTTTTCACGAACATTATGACGGACATCAAGGGTACGTCGATAAGGGCCAGCATCAGAGGCAGCAGAATCTATTAAATAAATACATAAATATATATTCACACAATTCCCAATACAGGAGTAGGCAAAGGTCTAGTCTAGACAATTAAGTCCCTTTGACCCACCTTCCACCGAAGATATTTTCGGGACAACGTGAAAGGTGGTGAGCCCGTCGCCGTCTTTATGTCCAAGCCAACGATATAATTCGTACATCAGTTTTTGATAAACCCATTGGTACGAGCCTGCCACCTGGGGATCGAACTCGGTTCTCTCGACTCGTTATTCCAGCCACCCAACCACTCGGCTATCGTGACTTTGTAACGTTATTAGTTTTGTTTTTGACAAACGATGTCTCACAAACTTGATCTGAAAGTAATACTGTGGTAATAAATAAACTTTTACTTATCCTTTTTTGAATTATTAGTTTCTTAGATAAATGCTCTCTTCGAATATTGCATATCAATCAAACGCCTCATTTATTTTCCGTATGGTATCCGTGTAACACCCCTCTTTGTTCGCGTGTCGCTTGAGGTGAAATCAATTAAATGGCACAAAAATTATTCTTCAAAGGAAGACTACATATTTGTTATATTTACCGTAGAGACCACCGGTCTGCGGGGTCTTCTCGCTATGTAGTTCCTGAAGGAATTGTATCCGCGACTGGTGACAAGAGGGCTGGTTATTTTACCGCTCAACGGTTAAATCTAACCGTTCAACGTGGAAATGCATACTCAACATACATACCTACAGGGGTATTCTTACCATGCCACGAGGAGTAGGGCTTTTCGATTATTATAGTTTTTAGTTATTACATACTGTTAATATAAAACTAATTTTATTTCTATAATTAAAGAATTTAAAAATGAAAAAAAAAATGTTTTTTAAATTTACCATGAAAAAATATTGTGATTTTTCGCATTTTTATATATATGAGGAGATGTCTCAGTTACATACGTATTGTCAAGATACATACATATGCATGGAGAACGTCATATACATTGCTTTGATCCTAAAGTAAGTAACTTAAGCTCTTACTTTATGGAATCGGTACCTTAAACACCAAGACCCAAGATAATGTAGAAAAAGTGTTTTCTACATTGACTTAACCTGGAATAGATCCGGGGACCTCAGAGCTGGCGACATCATAATAGAATGTGTACGCTACTCGTCCACGGAGTCCATGTAACATGAATCACCGATGAATCTAAGTATAATTATTATTTATGTGAAGTATAAATCATCTAGGTTGTTGACAGCATTGTTTCGTGAAATAAATCTTCATAAAGGCAATTTGAAACCAACTGCGATAAATCTGAATAAGCAAGTTTTAGATCAAGTTTTACCAAAGTTTTGCTCATAAAATATTCAACTAGAAAAGGACTAAGTTTGGCATACATTTTATATTTATTTGGTATAAAGTTTATAAAGAATAATAACAATACCAAATAACATTACTGGTATTTCTGTTAATCACTCCAACTGTTGACACACACATATTTTTATTGACAGAAGAAAAATAGTTATTAGGGTCTAAGGGGTATAAGAGGAGATGTAAAATGATTTAGGATCGTGACTATTTATGATCTATCTCCAGTTATCCTGTAAGAGACTATACATGAAGATGTGTAGTGAGCAAAGGAAATTTCCTGTTATAATTACGAATCATACTAAATACCATTAAATTTATAATATTCACGATAACCGAATGATTTGGGGGATCGAAATTCGAGTCAAGAGACCCGATTTCATATCAATAGATTTCCCTTATTTTTTTTATAATTTATAAAGTCTTCCGGTACAGTTACCCGGTCCGCTTACCTGTCGCCGTCTTTACGGCCTGGACGTAAAGACGGCGATAGGTTCAAATGTCTTCGGTGAAAGGTGGGGTCGAAAGGACTTAAATATCCGGTCTATTGAGAATGGCATGAATATGAAAAATAAAATAAAATTTATCATTTATTAAACTCTCGATGATCTGAAGACACATAAAAATAGTCCGGTATAAAAGTCTATATAAAACCATTAAGAGCACGTTAGATTATCAAAATTCTCCCGGATTAATATGTTCAAAATAATAATTTGGAAGCGTTACGCTCTAATAGGCAATTATACTCCGTAAGGACTTACAAGTGCTGAGGTAATTAAATTCAAATCCGATTTAGTCTTTTCAATACTGTTTCAAAGAAACTGAGGAACACATAAATTATTCCAATATTATTATCGGCTTATATGAAGAGTCAATTATAACAAGAAGATAATTATAAAAGTCTTTTCATAAAGATTTATTCGTATCCAATCGTAAAAATGTCAATTATCAACCTATTTTTAACTTTCAAATATACAATAGTACAGATTATTTAAACGAAAATAAATAAATAAGTATCTTCACATATTCTCCAATACTGAGGTAGAAGGTAAAAAGTCTGAACAATTAAATCCATTCGACCCACTTTTCATCGAAGACTATTTGAGACAACGTGACAGGTGGTGAGGTGATCCTTTTAATAATATTGAATAAATATAAAATATTAAATATCTTCATGCAATTTCCAATCCAGGGGTAGACAAGCTCGTACCAATGGGTTTTGAAAACCATTGGTACGAGCTTGCCCCAGGATAACGAACTCGGGTCTCTTGACTCAAAATTCCAACCACCCAACTACTCGGCTAACGTGAAATTATAAATATGCGTAATAAGAAATAAGAGTATACATTTGTTTATTAAAAGTCTTTTTTAATCTACCACCGTTTCCTAATATCTTTTATACTCGTAAATTATTACGTGAGAGAAATGTTCAAGAAAACTTTATACGCGTTTTGTAATAAATTACTGGCACGGAGTCTGAGATTTAGTATAGTTAGAATTTATATGGAGAAAGGATACACCAACGTAAAAATATTATATAATATCTAATAAAAAAGCATTAAACTTTAGTCACGTTAGCCGAGTGGTGGGTGGTATTTCGAGTCGAGAGACCTGAGTTCGATCCCCAGGTGGCAGTCTCGTACCAATGGGTTTCTCACCACCTGTCACGTTGTCCCGAAAATATCTTCGGTGGAAGGTGGGTCGAAGGGACTTAATTATCTAGACTAGACCTCTGTCTACCCCTGTATTGGGAATTGCGTGAAGATATTTATTTGTTATTATTTATTAAACTAAAACAGGAAACATAAATTGTTTAAGTTCATGCTGCCAATGTCATGCAACATAATTATATAGACAAGATAGTCATATATACAAGATACAAGATAGTTATATATGTATGATCTATGGTAATAGTCTGTTGTCAAATAGTGTACAAACTGCACCTTATAAAGTAAACAAAAGAGTAAAAAAAACTATGTGTCGTCAACAGTTGCACAGAGTAGAAATTGTCAGTAGGTAATTTTTAAAAAGATACCACTGAATAATCAATAAATTTCCGGTTGAATTTCGGCCGCAGAACTGTCCAGCAGCTATTAGCTAATCTCTGAATTATATTAAAACGTAATCTGACTATGTATATACGTTATTCTTAACTCCATTTTTTTTTCATGTTCATTTCTCCTTTAAAGGACCGACAAGTTTTAGAACATTCTAATGCTACGGTTCATAGAAAAACATTTCTGATTGAGTTTTACCAAACTGGCTGTGAGTAGTGGTATTTTAAATTATTGGTACCCAACCTCCAGATACGACTCTGATTATATGTTCTTCGAATTAATAGATATAGCTCCATATATGATGTTATGTCTTTTAATTCGAAGAACCACCTTTAACCATAAGTCTAAAGTGGCCACAGTCGTAAAACAATGCTATATAAAGCAGCAATCAGCGATCTTTATAACAAGAAATAATGTAATAATTTGAAACTGAAATGAAATGACACACGATTCGAGACTGAGCTTAAAAGCAAACCGTATGTAACAATAATTACGACGACTCGATAATCTAGTTGGCGGTGACCTTGCCTTCGAAGTTAAAGGGTTGTGAATTCGGATCGCGCTAGTGGCAAAAAATTGTGTGATAAATATGAATGTTTGTACTCGAGTCATGGATGATTACTAACTCAGTATTGTGAAAATGCATGAGAAAAAATTTGATTGAAGAACGAATTGTGTAAAACATTAAAGGAGTAGAAGTAGACCGAGACTCACCGTGTGAGAAAATTGCTCGATGATGGGAGGGTCAATAATACTAGAAGTGTTTGAAGAAAATATGATTTTTATAGATTCGAAAAAGGTAGTTCTCACAGGTATATCTCGACATTTGGCGGTCTTTACTTACTGAACACCCCGTCAGGGATCTGTCAGGGATGTGGCGATCCTTACGCACCCCTTTCGCTTCTTTAGATGTCCGGGTACCGTAGTATCTTTGACCCTCCCCAAGTTTCGAGGAGTCTCTCAGGTTTCTCGACTCGACTACCAATCACTGCTTCACTCGAATTGGTAATCTTGGAATATGGCTTGAATATGTGATTCAAGCCATATTCCAATATATATATATATATATATATATATATATATATATATATATATATATATATATATATATATATATATATATATATATATACCCTTTATTAATAGATATCATTTAATTCATCACCAACAATGGTTACCATGACAACCTTAATACAACAAATTATGAGTAAGTTTTAAAAATTACATACCTTTAATACCGTATTTTAAATATATTTCCCGTTTTCGTGAAAACTCCGGGAAAAAAAGAATGTATAAAAACTTTCCTGTCAATATTCAATTATCTGTCAAAATGTCAAGACATTTACTGTATTTTTATACACATAGATATTCCTAATTTAATTTACTGAATCTGATATATTTCTATGTGACGCGCATCCCGTATTGTGTTATACCCTTGTCGCAGTTGGCAGCTGAACAATCATTGTAAGGACAATTGTGTCGGTAGGGGTGATATAAAGGCATCTTTTATTACATTAACTATAATTTATTATCATGTTATTCCACTTTAAACATTTGATTCATGAACAACACTATTTGGAAACTAGGACCTTCTGTCTAAGATCCATTTATAATATTTGTACACTGAATCTGTATAAATATTTATACACTCGTATTTATTTGCAGCGATTAAAATGACAGCTCTTAAATTGTTATGAAACTAGCGCCTTAAATCAAAAAATATTCTCTTACTTCCTTCTTCATTTACTTACTTTAAAATCCTTCTATGTCTGAACCGTCTGGGTGACCGGAGAAATGTATGTGTCAGAATATATACCTAGTCAGGTCATAAATTCTGTCACATGTTGAACATAAAATAATTAAAACAAGTTAATTCATCATGTAACTATTTATATACCAAAATGAACTTAAAAAAACATAGATTCTTATGACACTAAAGTTTATTTAAATGACCTCCGTGAGTTTGAATATAGGCCTTCAATCTGCGCGGCCAGTCGTCTATCGCAGCACGAACGAGGTCCATGTCAATATCGGCGGCAACCTTAATCAAGGATGTCTTGAGTGACTCCAAATTGGGATGAGGCTTTGAGCACGCCTTTTCTCCAAGTGTTGCCATATCTTGTAATCTAATGGATTCAAATCTGGACTGGCGGAGGCCAGTCTTCGTGCCCGATGAAGTCGATTTCACGCGCCGCCAGCCAGTCTTGTGTGCTCTTCGCTCTATGAGCTGGCGCCGAATCTTGTTGGAATACCCAGTGCCTGTTATTGAACATGGTATGAAAAACAAGTTCCACAAGGTTCATCAGGACTGTATTTTGATACACAACTGCATTCGTTTTACACCTATCTCGCAAAAATGTACCTCTGTTAAGCCCCAATAAGAAACTCCCAACCATACCATGAGCGAGGATGGAAAATGACCTCCTTGGACACGCGGAATACGGTTGCTCGCTTCTTCACTACTGTGTGCGTACCTGATCATTTTGTTTGTTGTAGCTCTCTTCTACGGTAAAAAATTTTTCATCTGAAAAAAGAATTTACTGATATTTTTTTCCCGCGTACCGCTTAAACAAAGCGCGGCATCTCTTCAGTCTCAGACGAGCATTCAAACAATGTCCTGTTTTTCTTCGAAATGACCGAAGCCCGAAGTCTTCATTTAACACCCTTTTCACCGTGGTTCTGCTTAACCCCATCTGAAGGGCCAACAGTTTCTGCTTACGTTTGGGATTTCTTTGAATTCGAGCCTTAACAGCTTTTATCACTGCTGGAGTCCTAACAGACCGAGGGCGACCACTTCTTGACTCTTCATTGTATCGTTTGATGGTACGTGAAACGAATCTTTTGGTAGTCAGTAAGTCAGTATGTCAAAAACTTAACTTGGCGCGTAACCGCAACGATGCAACGCAATAACTGCAACACGGTTTTCTTTAAGCGTCCACTCCATATTTAAAAATGAGTAAAATTCTAAAAAGTATGTAGTTTTATTTTCATGAACAATTCGAAATTTGAATTCAATAAAATTTTTTGTGGCCAGCATTGTAAAAGAAAAGTTTTATTACTGTGTGACAATACTTATGACCTGACTCTGTATATATATATATATATATATATATATATATATATATATATATATATATATATATATATATATATATATATATATATATATATATATATATATATATATATATATATATATATATATTGCACTACAATATTGGAAAAGGGCAATGTTATAAATGAAGAAGCCTGTACCGAATTCCACCTAGGCATACTTCTTATACTTCAGTATAATTAAATTAAAATCTAACAACTGTAAAATTTCATAATTTTTTTATGAATTATCAAAATATTTCTTAAAAATTTTAAATTCGTTCGCACAGCCCTATTAAACAAATCAGAACGACTGTATCAAATATTATTCACTTTCAGCTTTATGAATTATCACTCTTAAGAAGTCACAGCCATTAAACGATATCGTGTCAAAGAAATCGAAGCTCGAGCTCTAATGCTAGTGCCTTAAAGTCAATACCGCTTTGAGGCGGTATGATCACGTGCAGTGGAAGCTATTGAACGAGAGTCTTTGATGCAATAACTTTGATATTGCTTCCTCGATTGACATAGATTAAGGAGATAACAGAGCTCTTACGTCAAGGGCAATCTCGTTTTATTGAAAATTGTAAACATTTTCTTAAAAAAAACCAAAAGCAAATAATTACTTACAAAATTAAACTTGTTAGTTATATATTTAAGTAAAATATTACAATGAAAGTCGTTTTTAATCTACTACCGTTTCGTAATGAAGTTCGTCTAACGGAGAAGCAAGTGATGAAAGAAACTCAGTTTTTCGGCTTTTTTTGAGAAAAAAAATACAAATTGAACATTTATTTAATTTAGAAATAGAATGGGCGCAATCAACGTGTTCCCAGAGGCTACTAACATTTCATTTTGTTACTCTTTTTGAACAGTTTTTCTTTAATAAATGTCTTGAACCTGGCCTCCTTTATAGGCATATATAGCACACGTTTTTACTTCTTTTATATAATATTAAATTAATTCAGTAAAAAATTTTCTAATTCTTAATTACCTTTAGAGTTGTAGGAAATTATTTTCACTACTGGATTAACAACATTAATAAATTGTTTCGTTAGTTACAATAGTAAATTACAAATCAAATTTAAAAATCGATTGTAAATATTTTACATTTAATTATATATAATATACATATACAATATAAATTATCATATATTCTCTAAATACAAATACGTCCTATTTTAAAAGTATATACAAGTAAGGTGTTTGAAAACCCTAAAGCCTAATTGGTACTGAACCTGCCTTCGATGCTAAGGAATACCGGTTCGAAGGAGAAAATGTGTATAAAAGTGTAACTATAGTATTGCTAAATTGTAGAAAAAATAACAACTGCAACAAAAATATAATATCAAAGTCGCTGCAAAAATATGACAAGCAAGAAACGAAGAGCATATTGGTCGACGTGTCTGGTATTGCTATTGTCAATTTGGTCGGCAAGTGACATTTACGGTATATCCTCCTTATACTAGAGAGGTATATTTAAAAAAAAAATCGAGGAACTCCATGGACGAGTGGTGTACACCTATTTTCGAAGTGTCGCCACCTAAGGTCCCGGGTTCGAGTCCCGGTCAGGTCTATGTAGAAAATACTTTTTCTACGGTTACTCATGTTCTGGTGTTTGTGGCACTTTCGTTATTTTAAATTGCATAATACAAGTGTTTAAGTTTAATGTTATGTTGTCCCTATCTATGCATGTATTTATTATTAATTTTTGAAAACCCTAATCTGGGTAAAATATGGATAAAAATACTATTATACTTCTGAAAAAAGTTAGTCTATAATAATTTCTGTCCGAGAAAATCTGGACGAATCACAAGTAATATTGGATTTCAAGCTCTATGATGTTCCATTTCGGCAAATAAAATTCTTATGAATGCTTGTTCCACAGAGATCACAAGGATGAATGATGTTTTAAAGCAAAAAATACTAAAAATATTTTCATTTAGAATATATTTCGATAGGATGTTAAATTCGATTTTATTAGTGTTTGATCAATTTAGTAACTATATAGTATTGGTTCTTTGTCTCCGGCTGGCTCTATATCTCATCTTAAAAATATTTTTACGACATTCACAATACTGGTGTACACTAGGTCCTTTCAAGACACCTTCCACGGAAGACATTTTTTTGGGACAACGTGACAGGCGGGGAACCTTTCGCCGTCGTTACGTCATAGCCAACGATTTAAATCGTACAGTTTAGATAAAACTCATTGGTACAAACCTACTACCTCGGGATCAAACCGGGGTCTTTTGACTCAATTTGGAACACCTAACCTCTTAACTACCGAGACTATTTATTCTTCTATATTAATAAAATTACAACGTTTTCACGAACATTATGACGGACATCAAGGGTACGTCGATAAGGGCCAGCATCAGAGGCAGCAGAATCTATTAAATAAATACATAAATATATATTCACACAATTCCCAATACAGGAGTAGGCAAAGGTCTAGTCTAGACAATTAAGTCCCTTTGACCCACCTTCCACCGAAGATATTTTCGGGACAACGTGAAAGGTGGTGAGCCCGTCGCCGTCTTTATGTCCAAGCCAACGATATAATTCGTACATCAGTTTTTGATAAACCCATTGGTACGAGCCTGCCACCTGGGGATCGAACTCGGTTCTCTCGACTCGTTATTCCAGCCACCCAACCACTCGGCTATCGTGACTTTGTAACGTTATTAGTTTTGTTTTGACAAACGATGTCTCACAAACTTGATCTGAAAGTAATACTGTGGTAATAAATAAACTTTTACTTATCCTTTTTGAATTATTAGTTTCTTAGATAAATGCTCTCTTCGAATATTGCATATCAATCAAACGCGTCATTTATTTTCCGTATGGTATCCGTGTAACACCCTCTTTGTTCGCGTGTCGCTTGAGGTGAAATCAATTAAATGGCACAAAAATTATTCTTCAAAGGAAGACTACATATTTGTTATATTTACCGTAGAGACCACCGGTCTGCGGGTCTTCTCGCTATGTAGTTCCTGAAGGAATTGTATCCGCGACTGGTGACAAGAGGGCTGGTTATTTTACCGCTCAACGGTTAAATCTAACCGTTCAACGTGGAAATGCATACTCAACATACATACCTACAGGGTATTCTTACCATGCCACGAGGAGTAGGGCTTTTCGATTATTATAGTTTTTAGTTATTACATACTGTTAATATAAAACTAATTTTATTTCTATAATTAAAGAATTTAAAAATGAAAAAAAAAATGTTTTTTAAATTTACCATGAAAAAATATTGTGATTTTTCGCATTTTTATATATATGAGGAGATGTCTCAGTTACATACGTATTGTCAAGATACATACATATGCATGGAGAACGTCATATACATTGCTTTGATCCTAAAGTAAGTAACTTAAGCTCTTACTTTATGGAATCGGTACCTTAAACACCAAGACCCAAGATAATGTAGAAAAAGTGTTTTCTACATTGACTTAACCTGGAATAGATCCGGGGACCTCAGAGCTGGCGACATCATAATAGAATGTGTACGCTACTCGTCCACGGAGTCCATGTAACATGAATCACCGATGAATCTAAGTATAATTATTATTTATGTGAAGTATAAATCATCTAGGTTGTTGACAGCATTGTTTCGTGAAATAAATCTTCATAAAGGCAATTTGAAACCAACTGCGATAAATCTGAATAAGCAAGTTTTAGATCAAGTTTTACCAAAGTTTTGCTCATAAAATATTCAACTAGAAAAGGACTAAGTTTGGCATACATTTTTATATTTATTTGGTATAAAGTTTATAAAGAATAATAACAATACCAAATAACATTACTGGTATTTCTGTTAATCACTCCAACTGTTGACACACACATATTTTTATTGACAGAAGAAAAATAGTTATTAGGGTCTAAGGGGTATAAGAGGAGAGATGTAAAATGATTTAGGATCGTGACTATTTATGATCTATCTCCAGTTATCCTGTAAGAGACTATACATGAAGATGTGTAGTGAGCAAAGGAAATTTCCTGTTATAATTACGAATCATACTAAATACCATTAAATTTATAATATTCACGATAACCGAATGATTTGGGGGATCGAAATTCGAGTCAAGAGACCCGATTTCATATCAATAGATTTCCCTTATTTTTTTTATAATTTATAAAGTCTTCCGGTACAGTTACCCGGTCCGCTTACCTGTCGCCGTCTTTACGGCCTGGACGTAAAGACGGCGATAGGTTCAAATGTCTTCGGTGAAAGGTGGGGTCGAAAGGACTTAAATATCCGGTCTATTGAGAATGGCATGAATATGAAAAATAAAATAAAATTTATCATTTATTAAACTCTCGATGATCTGAAGACACATAAAAATAGTCCGGTATAAAAGTCTATATAAAACCATTAAGAGCACGTTAGATTATCAAAATTCTCCCGGATTAATATGTTCAAAATAATAATTTGGAAGCGTTACGCTCTAATAGGCAATTATACTCCGTAAGGACTTACAAGTGCTGAGGTAATTAAATTCAAATCCGATTTAGTCTTTTCAATACTGTTTCAAAGAAACTGAGGAACACATAAATTATTCCAATATTATTATCGGCTTATATGAAGAGTCAATTATAACAAGAAGATAATTATAAAAGTCTTTTTCATAAAGATTTATTCGTATCCAATCGTAAAAATGTCAATTATCAACCTATTTTTTAACTTTCAAATATACAATAGTACAGATTATTTAAACGAAAATAAATAAATAAGTATCTTCACACATATTCTCCAATACTGAGGTAGAAGGTAAAAAAGTCTAGACAATTAAATCCATTCGACCCACTTTTCATCGAAGACTATTTGAGACAACGTGACAGGTGGTGAGGTGATCCTTTTAATAATATTGAATAAATATAAAATATTAAATATCTTCATGCAATTTCCAATCCAGGGTAGACAAGCTCGTACCAATGGGTTTTCAAAACCCATTGGTACGAGCTTGCCCCAGGATAACGAACTCGGGTCTCTTGACTCAAAATTCCAACCACCCAACTACTCGGCTAACGTGAAATTATAAATATGCGTAATAAGAAATAAGAGTATACATTTGTTTATTAAAAGTCTTTTAATCTACCACCGTTTCCTAATATCTTTTATACTCGTAAATTATTACGTGAGAGAAATGTTCAAGAAAACTTTATACGCGTTTTGTAATAAATTACTGGCACGGAGTCTGAGATTTAGTATAGTTAAATTTATATGGAGAAAGGATACACCAACGTAAAAATATTATATAATATCTAATAAAAAAGCATTAAACTTTAGTCACGTTAGCCGAGTGGTGGGTGGTATTTCGAGTCGAGAGACCTGAGTTCGATCCCCAGGTGGCAGTCTCGTACCAATGGGTTTCTCACCACCTGTCACGTTGTCCCGAAAATATCTTCGGTGGAAGGTGGGTCGAAGGGACTTAATTATCTAGACTAGACCTCTGTCTACCCCTGTATTGGGAATTGCGTGAAGATATTTATTTGTTATTATTTATTAAACTAAAACAGGAAACATAAATTGTTTAAGTTCATGCTGCCAATGTCATGCAACATAATTATATAGACAAGATAGTCATATATACAAGATACAAGATAGTTATATATGTATGATCTATGGTAATAGTCTGTTGTCAAATAGTGTACAAACTGCACCTTATAAAGTAAACAAAAGAGTAAAAAAAACTATGTGTCGTCAACAGTTGCACAGAGTAGAAATTGTCAGTAGGTAATTTTTAAAAAGATACCACTGAATAATCAATAAATTTCCGGTTGAATTTCGGCCGCAGAACTGTCCAGCAGCTATTAGCTAATCTCTGAATTATATTAAAACGTAATCTGACTATGTATATACGTTATTCTTAACTCCATTTTCATGTTCATTTCTCCTTTAAAGGACCGACAAGTTTTAGAACATTCTAATGCTACGGTTCATAGAAAAACATTTCTGATTGAGTTTTACCAAACTGGCTGTGAGTAGTGGTATTTTAAATTATTGGTACCCAACCTCCAGATACGACTCTGATTATATGTTCTTCGAATTAATAGATATAGCTCCATATATGATGTTATGTCTTTTAATTCGAAGAACCACCTTTAACCATAAGTCTAAAGTGGCCACAGTCGTAAAACAATGCTATATAAAGCAGCAATCAGCGATCTTTATAACAAGAAATAATGTAATAATTTGAAACTGAAATGAAATGACACACGATTCGAGACTGAGCTTAAAAGCAAACCGTATGTAACAATAATTACGACGACTCGATAATCTAGTTGGCGGTGACCTTGCCTTCGAAGTTAAAGGGTTGTGAATTCGGATCGCGCTAGTGGCAAAAAATTGTGTGATAAATATGAATGTTTGTACTCGAGTCATGGATGATTACTAACTCAGTATTGTGAAAATGCATGAGAAAAATTTGATTGAAGAACGAATTGTGTAAAACATTAAAGGAGTAGAAGTAGACCGAGACTCACCGTGTGAGAAAATTGCTCGATGATGGGAGGGTCAATAATACTAGAAGTGTTTGAAGAAAATATGATTTTTATAGATTCGAAAAAGGTAGCTTCACAGGTATATCTCGACATTTGGCGGTCTTTACTTACTGAACACCCCGTCAGGGATCTGTCAGGGATGTGGCGATCCTTACGCACCCCTTTCGCTTCTTTAGATGTCCGGGTACCGTAGTATCTTTGACCCTCCCCAAGTTTCGAGGAGTCTCTCAGGTTTCTCGACTCGACTACCAATCACTGCTTCACTCAATTGGTAATCTTGGAATATGGCTTGAATATGTGATTCAAGCCATATTCCAATATATATATATATATATATATATATATATATATATATATATATATATATATATATATATATATATATATATATATATATATATATATATGTATATATATATATATATATATATATATATATATATATATATATATATATATATATATATATATATATATATATATATATATATATATATATATATATATATACCCTTTATTAATAGATATCATTTAATTCATCACCAACAATGGTTACCATGACAACCTTAATACAACAAATTATGAGTAAGTTTTAAAAAATTACATACCTTTAATACCGTATTTTAAATATATTTCCCGTTTTCGTGAAAACTCCGGGAAAAAAAGAATGTATAAAAACTTTCCTGTCAATATTCAATTATCTGTCAAAATGTCAAGACATTTACTGTATTTTTATACACATAGATATTCCTAATTTAATTTACTGAATCTGATATATTTCTATGTGACGCGCATCCCGTATTGTGTTATACCCTTGTCGCAGTTGGCAGCTGAACAATCATTGTAAGGACAATTGTGTCGGTAGGGGTGATATAAAGGCATCTTTTATTACATTAACTATAATTTATTATCATGTTATTCCACTTTAAACATTTGATTCATGAACAACACTATTTGGAAACTAGGACCTTCTGTCTAAGATCCATTTATAATATTTGTACACTGAATCTGTATAAATATTTATACACTCGTATTTATTTGCAGCGATTAAAATGACAGCTCTTAAATTGTTATGAAACTAGCGCCTTAAATCAAAAAATATTCTCTTACTTCCTTCTTCATTTACTTACTTTAAAATCCTTCTATGTCTGAACCGTCTGGGTGACCGGAGAAATGTATGTGTCAGAATATATACCTAGTCAGGTCATAAATTCTGTCACATGTTGAACATAAAATAATTAAAACAAGTTAATTCATCATGTAACTATTTATATACCAAAATGAACTTAAAAAAACATAGATTCTTATGACACTAAAGTTTATTTAAATGACCTCCGTGAGTTTGAATATAGGCCTTCAATCTGCGCGGCCAGTCGTCTATCGCAGCACGAACGAGGTCCATGTCAATATCGGCGGCAACCTTAATCAAGGATGTCTTGAGTGACTCCAAATTGGGATGAGGCTTTGAGCACGCCTTTTTCTCCAAGTGTTGCCATATCTTGTAATCTAATGGATTCAAATCTGGACTGGCGGAGGGCCAGTCTTCGTGCCCGATGAAGTCGATTTCACGCGCCGCCAGCCAGTCTTGTGTGCTCTTCGCTCTATGAGCTGGCGCCGAATCTTGTTGGAATACCCAGTGCCTGTTATTGAACATGGTATGAAAAACAAGTTCCACAAGGTTCATCAGGACTGTATTTTGATACACAACTGCATTCGTTTTTACACCTATCTCGCAAAAATGTACCTCTGTTAAGCCCCAATAAGAAACTCCCAACCATACCATGAGCGAGGATGGAAAATGACCTCCTTGGACACGCGGAATACGGTTGCTCGCTTCTTCACTACTGTGTGCGTACCTGATCATTTTGTTTGTTGTAGCTCTCTTCTACGGTAAAAAATTTTTCATCTGAAAAAAGAATTTACTGATATTTTTTTCCCGCGTACCGCTTAAACAAAGCGCGGCATCTCTTCAGTCTCAAGTGCATTAGACGAGCATTCAAACAATGTCCTGTTTTTCTTCGAAATGACCGAAGCCCGAAGTCTTCATTTAACACCCTTTTCACCGTGGTTCTGCTTAACCCCATCTGAAGGGCCAACAGTTTCTGCTTACGTTTGGGATTTCTTTGAATTCGAGCCTTAACAGCTTTTATCACTGCTGAAGTCCTAACAGACCGAGGGCGACCACTTCTTGACTCTTCATTGTATCGTTTGATGGTACGTGAAACGAATCTTTGGTAGTCAGTAAGTCAGTATGTCAAAACTTAACTTGGCGCGTAACCGCAACGATGCAACGCAATAACTGCAACACGGTTTTCTTTAAGCGTCCACTCCATATTTAAAAATGAGTAAAATTCTAAAAAGTATGTATGTAGTTTTATTTTCATGAACAATTCGAAATTTGAATTCAATAAAATTTTTGTGGCCAGCATTGTAAAAGAAAAGTTTTATTACTGTGTGACAATACTTATGACCTGACTCTGTATATATATATATATACATATATATATATATATATATATATATATATATATATATATATATATATATATATATATATTGCACTACAATATTGGAAAAGGGCAATGTTATAAATGAAGAAGCCAGTACCGAATTCCACCTAGGCATACTTCTTATACTTCAGTATAATTAAATTAAAATCTAACAACTGTAAAATTTCATAATTTTTTTTTATGAAATTATCAAAATATTTCTTAAAAATTTTAAATTCGTTCGCACAGCCCTATTAAACAAATCAGAACGACGAGTACGTCGCATTGCAGTCCAGTTCTATAGCAGAGTCATAATGCTATTCGATTCCATTTATGAACACTCTAACTTTTCCTGTATTCTTTGTAATACGTGCATCGACATTACGGCACTGATATGAGTTTGTGAACTAAATTCATTCGTGAAATGAAATAGACAAAAGGTGCCTGAATCGCTTTAAAAAAACATGTAACTGTATAATAACGTCTTTCTAATACCTTACCTTACGATGGCGGGATAACAATCTCTAAAAATATCAGACCAAAAGAATCAGACCGAAGATAGGCAGGAGCGTCTGAGATGCGAGTGGTCAACTACTGCGATCGCCAATCCGTTTACCAAGCGTGGCGATTATGACAAATGCTGGGAGAGGCCTATGTCCTGCAGTGGACTTTAAAAGGCCGTTGTGTATGTATGCATGTAATAATTAATTTTCGTAAAGTAACGTCTTAACTATCAATGAATGTAATATTCAATATAAAATTTAGCGACCTCCGCAGACGAGGTCCGAACCCGGTACCAGGTTCGATTCCTAGAAGGTTCAATGTGGAAGACCGACTGTTCAATGTCTCGGGTCTTGATGTTTGAGATACGTTGGTTGTTTCTGTTTCAGATCGATCGTTATTGGTAATCTATCTCCGTTGTTTTCGATTATGTGCTTTAGCTAATTACTTTGGAATCACAACAATGAATGTTTCAGCTATCTCTAAATACATTCAGGTCCAGAGGTCTAAACAAATTAGTCCGTTCAACCCGCATTTCACCCGAGCTTATTTTGACACAACGTGATAGGTGGTAACATTGAAGTTGTCATGTTTAAGCCAACGATACTAATTGTACAAAAGTTTTTTAAAACAAAAAAAATAATTGGCACGAGCCCCTACTGCAGATTGAACTTGGGTCTCTCGGCTCGAATCCCGATCACTCAGTTACACAGTCAATGTGCAGTAATAATTAAAGTAAAAACTTAACAGTAAAAGCAAAATTTAAGAAGTTCTATTTTTGTTTTTACAGTCCGATTCAGTGAATGCGGAATACGGGAACACCCGTACGGAAATCGAACCCCAGACCTTAGAGCACCTTAGAGGAATCCATGTATGACTTTTTTATATCCTTTCGTGTCCGTCTTTCACTAGTAATTAAGCTACTTACTTTAGGATCAGAGCAACGAATGTGATATTATCCCTATATTTGCATGTATTTTTTTTGAAAAAGGCGTTTTTTATGATGTTAGTTACATAGTTCTGCGAAGTTTTAGATGATCTACAAGTAACCGTGTATATGTAGACATATTGTTTGTAATTTTGCACCTGTAAACGACAGGCAATATGAACACATGCCTGTGTACGTAATTATAAGTTCAGCTTGCTATGTCTGCCATCTCTGTTATGGATAGCGCGAGTTTCCATTACATGGTTCAATGAAAAAACATATTCTGGTTAAAATTGGTATGCGAATAATATATATATATATATATATATATATATATATATATATATATATATATATATATATATATATATATATATATATATATATATATATATATATATATATATATATATATATATATATATATATATATATATATATATATATATATATATATACATATATATATATATATATATATACATATATATATATATATATACATATATATATATATGTATATATATATATATGTATATATATATATATATATGTATATATATATATATATATATATATATATATATATATATATATATATATATATATATATATATATATATATATATATATATATATATATATATATATATATATATATATATATATATATATATATATATATATATATATGTATAGTTTTTAAGCGGTGGTAGGCCAATCACGTAGTCCCAAATAAGCTTTGGTGAAAAATGGGTCGAAAAAACTTAATTTTCTATTCCTCTGATTATTCTACTCCCCCGTATTGGGATGGTGCGATAGTCAATACTGGTGTAATCAGTGTTTATAACAGCTATCACGCAATTAGCGTGAAGATATAAACACTGACTCGATAAACAAAGGGAGAATGAATATTTTTTGTGCAGTTATTTTTCAATAATCTTTTTTATATAATGTCGAATAACGCATGCCAATGGACACGTTTCTTGATCACCTCGTAGGCAATAATCCGTCAATATGCATCCACCGCCGGTGGCACAAGTGTGTTGACAACCCTAGCGGTGTATATACGTTTATTAGTGTTGGGAGTGACACCTTAGTTCGCTGAACGGATAAAAAAGTGTTACAAGTGATAATTTTAATTCCTACCAGATTAAAATCTTTGCATAAAAAGGTAAGATTTGTATACCTTTCTTATATTTATGTATGTAATAGATAACATAAATAATTCAAATGGAAGTAAATAAATTAATTTTGTTAAGTAATTTTATTAAATAGTAAACGATCCTATATTGTAATAACGAGATAAAATAGCATGATCGCGCGTAATTATACAATTTTTTTAATGGTTTTAGTGTAAATTTACAAATGTAGATTTTCATTACACGACTAAGAACAACGCTTTCTACATTCCAAACATTAACAAACCGATCTGAATAAGCAAATTAGAATTAAATACCCGCCGTGTATAACACTAAAGTATTGTTAATTGGCTGTTGCATGATACATGCTTACTCAATTGGAGCGTATAACTCGACAAACCCATACTGGGTTTTGTATTACATCGGGTTCAGCGTTCAAGACTGACGGTTGCTCTTTAAATATATCATTCGAACTATCATAGATAAATTAGCGAACTACAGTATATAAAAGTGACAGCTTTACGTTACGGAAAAGATTTTTTTGCAAAATATTCTTAACTGCCAGTGTGTCAATATTTGAATTATAATTTTCTTTTTTAAGCGTTGTGTGTTCGATTGCTATAGCATTTCTATGTGTGCGTGTGTTGTGAAGATATACGGGGGCTTATTACCGTAATAGAATTAGTAGTAATTGAATTACTTTGGCTGAATACTTTCGTATGTGAGCCTTGAACAAAATAGGTTAAATATTTGACGAGGTGCGATAATAGACTGGCTTTGTTAAAATTCGGATAGCTTTTATTGCTGATTAGAGTTTAGTCAGTTTTACTTTTAGAAACCAAATTTATTATTAACGTTCTAAGTGAAATCGATCCAATCGCAACATTATTGAAGAGTTTTCGAGGTAATGTGATTTTAATTTGCAGTTAATTAAATTTTAATTAGTTGACATTATTTTTATGTGTGTGCGTTTGTATGCGGTTTATTTAACAATGTTTTATTGATAAGCGACCCGTAAATTCCACTGTTAAATAAGGACCACGTGTAAATATTCTTTACGGCAATAAATCAATCTCAAAATTTTCAATATTTGGTGACTGGCTGAGAACCTGTCCTCAATAGTCTTTGAAGAAAAGTGGGTCGAAAGGACCTCTGTCTACCACTGTAGTGAGAATATGTGTTAAGATAAGATCATTAGATTGTAGAATGGAAACGTCTTCTGGTCGAGTTGGCGGACTTACACATAATATATATCTTAATGTTTCATGCGGATGCCGTTTGTTTGCGGCGTAATAATATACCACATCTTTATTAAATTAAAGATAAATTGAAAAACCATGTACTATGTGGTAACGGTGTAAGAATATTGTCACAACCTTTCTTCCCGTGGGTGTCATAAGAAGCAACTAAAGGGAAACAGCCCAGTGTATCGTTATGGCAACCGATAGATGGCGGGATAACCATCTCTAAAAATATCAGACTAAAATAATCAAACCGAACATGGGCAGCAGCGCCCTAGGTGCGAGTGGTCTGGTACTGCGATCGCCAATCCGCTTCCCAAGCGTGGCGATTATGGCAAATCCTCCCTATGGGAGAGACCTTTGTCCTGCACTGGACTTTAACCGTTATGTATGCATGTATGTATGTAAATTTAAAAAATCCACCAATACGGGCGGGGTTCGTACCCGACACCTCTGCCGTACTGTGCCGAATGCACTTACCTCCGAGCAACCATGTCACCACAGCCATTCTACTACATACTTTCTTCCCGTGCGAGAGGCGACTAAGGGAGAAGCCTTGGAAACGCCGTTGCCTTCTGACGTCTAAATTGTCTGGCGGGATAACGGCGATTAAAAATTTTTGCTTTAGTTACCTCTTACGAGTGCAATGGAAGTAAAAGAAAAGTTACTTCAACTGCAAACAATTCATTATTATTACGTTTACGGTGTTTAGGACCTCATACATACGGATTAAAATATGAGGTCCTAAATACCGAAACCACATATCAGTGACCAGTAATTAGAAAAACAATGCTGCGTCCGTCCAGTAATTAGAAGAGCAAAGATGCGACCATTCACATTATGCGTCTCTATCTTTGCCCAGAATTGGTCTGAAAATAGAAAGAAAAAAAAAACAAACAACTTTTTGATTTTATACCTAATACTTTAATACAGGTCTGAGATCTAATCATTTTAGTAATTCCGACCCAAATTTTACGGAAGACAATTTTGGGGCAACGTTACAGGGTGATCTTTATATCCTAGCCAACGAAATATAATTCGTATTTAAGTTTTTAGAAAAAACCCATCAATACGAGCCTGCCACTTTGAGATTGAACACAGGTCTCTCGACTCGGATCCCGATCACACAACCACTCGGCTGTCGTGACATTAAACATTTAATTATAAAAATAAAATCTAGGTCAAAACTAAAACACCGGCTACAAATAACCATTCGCCAATCTTCATTAGATATTTTGGTCTTTATTTTGCACGTTATTAAGTAAATATTGCAGTTTTCAGGGGACCAGCCACGCTTCACCAATTTAGCTTCATATAGAACTTACGGCGAGGGCAAAAACTAAGGTGAGCCAGCAATTGATTTATTTTTTTATTTTTATATCTTCAAGTATCTGCCTTCATCAGCCAAGACAATTTAGATACGTGTATTTTTTAGGATATTCTTCATTACCGCCCATCTCGTGATAAATACAGCACATAATTATTTTATGAACAATTTTATTTATACCGGCTCAAATCGAACCCGGTTCTCTTGGATTTTCAAAGCGAGCGCTCCGACCACTGTACTATATCGGCTGTAACATAAGCTAAATATTATCTAGTTTTATTCTATTGATTTTTGAAGCAGCACGTACTTGTGTAGAATAATCCATCTCACAGCTTAGCTTATTACATTTACCAGTATGTTATGTGATCTACAGTCAGTTGTTTACATTAATAAATAAATACATACGTAGGGACAAAATCATATCCATTGCTCTGATCCCAAAGTAAGCAGCTTAAGCACATGAATAATAGAATTAGAAACAACGAATGTGATACCTTCACAAACACCCGAGAATGTGGAAAAAGTATGTTCTACATTGACTCGACCGGAAATCGAACAACGAACGTCAGAGCTGTCGACACCATGAAAACCGATGTGTACGCCACTCGACCACGGAGGTCGTCAGTAGAGATAAATACAAATTAAGAATTTATATGTAATTTACTAATTTAAATCTTAAATATATAACTAGACGATACGATGGTTTATATGGTTCTGACTCTGCTTTCATTACAAAGAGTTGAGGGTACGAATCCCGCTAGGGGCTAGTATTTGCGTAGTGAATATGAATGTTTGTAGTCGATACATGGACGTTTATGAGTGGAAATGAACATTTATCTAAGGAAATATATTGTAATGTTGTCTTCGACGCTGGGTCGAAAGGGCTAAATTGTTTACTAAATAAATAAATATCTTCACGCAATTCCCAATACTGGGGTAGACAGAGGTCTAGTCTAGACAATTAAGTCCCTTCGACCCACCTTCCACCGAAGATATTTTCGGGACAACGTGACAGGTGGTGAGCCCGTCGCTGTCTTTATGTCCAAGCCAACGATATAGTTTGTACATAAGTTTTTTTTTTTCTTTGGTACGAGCCTGCCACCTGGGGATCGAACTAGGGGCTCTTGAATCGAAATTCCGACCATCCAACTCCTCGGCTGTCGTGGCTTCAATTAGTAGAATTAACTGTTAATATAAATACGCGAATATAACAAAACAAATCAAACCAGATATTGAATAAAAATGTTTATAGTATAATATTTTTTGGACGACCTTGCACGTCATTCAGCTCCGAAGTATGATTCCTAACAACTGAATATGGTATATCTACCTACGTCCTCGTACTGATACATAATCAGGTTCGGATGTTTATATTCTTAAAATAACGCCATGATTAGGATTTGAACATGGAACACTCAGTTTCCATAGCAAGGATAAAATTACCAACGAGGCTATGGAACTATCAAAATGCACACTTTCTGTAGTTCACACAGAGTAGATGGCAAAACTAGTTAAAATAATAAGCTAAAGTAGTAGTAAGTAGTTCTTGTTCCAACTTTAATTACTATATTACGGTCTAAAACAACAATGTACTCGTAATTCATGGAAAACATGTTCCGCATCATTAGGTATACTCGTACAACTATAATGATGTATCACATTCCATGTCTGCAATTGTTAATTCGAAGTCTTCTCATTAATAGCCTATAAAATTTACTGCTGAACATAGAACTTACTGCGTACTGCAGCACAGCAATCGCCAGTCTGCCAAACGTGGCGATTATTACAAATCAGCTTTTAGAGGAGCGAAGAGTATGGTACTCCGATCACCAAATCGTCGGACCCCTTCTGAAACTTCCAGACCATTGTGTATAGTTGTTTCGGGAAAGGTGGCAAACCAGAATCGGTTGAGCTGATGGTATGTAACTACCGACGCCAATGTAGACTGAGAACATAGGCCGCACTATGGTTTTGCCATAATTGCCACGTTCGTAGAGTATTGGCGATCGCACTATCAAGCAAATTTTACTCTGGCAGTGGTACTTATTGAGATAGGTATCCCGCCATCTCTCGGTAGCGAATGATATTTCGAAGACTTTTAGTCGTTTCTCTTAGTCGTCTCTTACAAAACTAGAGGAATTCTCATATTACGCCAATACTGCTACACGGAACATTTCCACTTTTAGAGAAACTTTTGAAATTTTAAATTGTGAAATATGTAAAAGTTAATTTGAATTGATTAACTGTAAAGGTCCACCAAGGAACCACAATCGTGAGTAGTCAATAAGCTTTTTTGACTTAAGCTTGAGATTCATGTTTAAATTTTTTATAATCTTCACGCATTTCCCTATACAGGGATAGCCAGAGCTCTAGTCAATTTAGTCCTTTCAATTCACATTTCACCGGAGTTTATTTTGGGATAAAGTGACAGGTGGAGAGCCCGTCGGATTCTGCAATTAGAAGCCAAGGTTATAAATCGTACACAAGTTTTAAAAAACTAAATGGCCTACCTCTGATCGAACGCAGGTCTTTTGGCTCGAATTTATATTACTCAACCATTCAGCTATCGTCACTTATTTTAAAATTTAATTTATATTTAAAACATTTCAACCGTGACTTGCCATTTCGATGCCAACTCGCAGTTGACAGTTTTTATCGGTCTTTACATTTGCATATTTGCAATCTAGTTTGCATTTTATTATGTCTTCAAACGTAAATGCCTAATATAAAACTCACTTGATGTATGTTTGTACGTGCTCGCTTCCGAAAACTGTAAACACGTCTCTTGTGTTGCTGCACAGATGGCAATCGTAATTCGTACAAGGTGCCATAAAACAATTTCTTAAGTCAAAATGAATTTTACTGCTGTAATCGTAACGATCAAATTAACTTGGCCCTTAAAAATACTGATGAAAAGCATACACTTGTTTGTTAAAAATGAAGAAACGTGATCTCTAACGTACAGATTATTAGAATTATATTCGTATATCATCGCATAGAAAGATCATATTCTCATACGTATACATCTTTGTATGTTTAGATGAGTAATTCAATTAACCTTTTGATTAATACCGACGAAATAACAAAATATATGAACTTGAATAAAAGTAATCTGTGGCACGATGCGTAAACTTCTAATAGTTGTAATATTTACTTTGTATTTGTTACTAGAATATTTAATTACTAACCTAATTAACAGCCTGTTAAAGTCCACAGCAGGTCAGTGTAAGCCTCTTCCGTTAAGAACATTTGCATAAACCGCAACGCATGGCAAGCAGATTGGCAATAATAGTATCAGACCTTAGACGTAGCGGCTCACCATCCAGATTGAAGCTTTTACACTGTTATTTTACATGTGTCGACGGCCACTAGTATTTTCAAGGACTAGCATTTACCCTCAGGCCCTTTTTCGACATCTACGAAATAAAAGGGGATATAAATAGTCGTATATACATCTCCACACCAAACTTTATTATAATAAATTTATTAGTTTAGAAATGAAAGCAAAACAATCAGACTGAGTTACGTTAACATTAGTAAAGTGAGTAAAAAACGCGTCTGACTCGCATACAAATATTCCATTAATTTATTATTTATGTAAAAATAAAAATCTGTAGGTACAAAAAGATAAACTTGATGCTGATACGCATTCCCATCCAGTCTACTTTAGGTTCAAACAAACAATATGTCATTCATATATGTCCATCATATGAAAATATTGCACTAACGGGGTTCAAACCCGCATGCTTAGACTGCAGGGTATAAAAGCTGTCATCGTCGACCTACATAAAGTCATCAAGTTATATCAAATAGATTCCTATCAACTACACAAGTATAATAAACTTAAAATAAACATGGGAAATTACATTTAAGGTTGCATGAAATATGATATGTACTATTTCCTGTACGAGATTACAGTCCATTTTCCCCCTCCTTAGGGAGAATAGCGTGATACAATCTCAAATTTCACCCCCGCTCTCTAAACAGGTGTTTCATAATTTACAAGAGGTTTTGTTTCCGAGAAAACGGCGTAAATTGAATTCATTAGATTTCCCTCTGTATACAAAATATTACTCGGTAAGCGACAATGAAAGAAAGAAGGCAGGATATTGCAAAATATTTTATGCCACGATGAAGTAAATAAAATTTTTAATATCTTTAGACAATTAGAATATACATCGCATATTATACGGCAAGATTAGTAAATAAAATAAATAAATAAATATCTTCACGCAATTCCCAGTACAGGGGTAGACAGAGGTCTAGTCTATACAATTAAGTCCCTTCGACCCACCTTTCACCGAAGATTTTTCCGGGACAACGTGACATGTGGTGAACCCGTCGCCGTCTTTTATGTCCAAGCCAACGATATAATTCGTATATAGGTTTTTGAAAAACCTGCCTGTACGACCTTGCCACCTGGGGATCGAACTCGGGTATCTCGACTCGAAATTCCGACTGCCCAACCACTCGGCTATCGTGACTTTAAGATTAGTAAAGATTAAGAAAAATCCAGAATATTAATCACATTATTATCTATTTCTTATTTTAATTTTCATTTACATTTAAACTTATTTCACAATATTGAGGTATTCAGAAGTCTAGACAATCGAGTCATTTCGATTCGCATTTAAACAGTTCGCATTAAAACGAATTAAAAAAACTCTTGTTCCCATAAGTTCAAAGTCTAAGTGGTCGCCGGAGAAGTGAATCATGCCGAGCGTCCGCACTTGACCTCAACCCGTAGACACGTTGAACATTCTAATTACTATCGTTGACTAATGCGGAAGAAGTGGTTTAATTCTCTGGCACTCTTTGACTGGCCTATTTCAAGTTATTTAATATTTTTTTACAAGTGAACACTTCTTCAGCACCGCTTTGAAGCCCAATGAAATGCAAAAGCTTAAAAAAGGTAACATGAATTGAGTCATTATGAGAGAAAGTGTAATTTTTTCGAAAACTAAATTTTAATCCCCTTCAGATACTGAAACACTGTTATCTTTTTCTATCTGATAGCCTATTTTGTAGTGACACTGCCTTCGGAGATAAAAATAAATATCTTTACGCCATTCCTAATACTGAGGTAAACAGAGGTCTGAGCTATTTAGTCCCTACGACCAACCTTTCAATGTAGATATTTTGGGACATCGAGTATGGTGAGCCTGTCGCCGACTTTATACATAAAGTCGACGGTGGACACAAAGTTTCCAACCAATGGGTTCTTTCAAAATTATGTACGATTTATATAGTAATCGTACATAATTTTTGAAAGAATTAGTACGAGCCTACCACCTGGGGATCGAACTCGGGTCTCTTGACATGAATTCCGGTCATCCAACCATTCGGCTATCGTGAATTTTCAACGTTTGCTATGAATGATAGCTATGTATTGCAAGTTCAACGCCCGCTTGTAGCAAATATTTGTGTGATTATATTTTTTGTACTCAAGTCGTAGATGTTTGTTTGTGATTATTTATATGTATGTACGAGTATACATAGTCAGGTCATAAGTATTGTCACGCAGTAAAACCTTTTCTTTTAGAATGCTGGCCACAAAAAAGTTTAACGAATTCGAATTTCGAATTGTTCGTGAAAATAAAACTACATACTTTTTAGAATTTTACTCATTTTTAAATATGGAGTCGACGCTTAAAGAAGACCGTGTTGCAGTTATTGCGTTGCATCGTTGCGGCTACGCGCCAATTCAAGTTTTTGACATACTGAAAAATTTGAATATAACCAAAAGATTCAATGATAAAGATTCATCAAACGATACAATGAAGACTCTAGTGTAGATGACAGGTCAAGAAGTGGTCGCCCTCGGTCTGTTAGGACTCCAGCAGTGATAAAAGCTGTGAAGGCTAGAATTAAAAAAAAAACCCAAACGTAAGCAGAAACTGTTGGCCCTTCAGATGGGGTTAAGCAAAACCACGGTGAAAAGGGTGTTAAATGAAGACTTAGGGCTTCGGGCATATCGAAGAAAAACAGGACATTGTTTGAATGCTCGTCTAATGCACCTGAGACTGAAGAGATGCTGCGCTTTGTTTAAGCGGTACGCGGGAAAAAAATATCGGTAAATTCTTTTTTCGGATGAAAAATTTTTTACCGTAGAAGAGAGCTACAACAAACAAAATGATAAGGTGTACGCACACAATAGTGAAGAAGCGGTTCCGAGTGTCCAACGAGGTCCTCGCTCCTCGTTCCATATTCGCTCATGGTATGGTTGCGAGTTTCTTATTGGGGCTCAACAGAGGTACATTTTTGCGAGAAATGTGTAAAAACGAATGCAGTTGTGTATTAAAATACAGTCCTGATGAACCTTGGTGAACCTATTCCTCATACCATGTTCAATAACAGGCACTGGGTATTCCAACAAGATTCGGCGCCAGCTCATAGAGCGAAGAGCATACAAGACTGGCTGGCGGCGCGTGAAATCGACTTCATCGGGCACGAAGACTGGCCCTCCTCCAGTCCAGATTTGAAACCGATGGATTACAAGATATGGCAACACTTAGAGGAAAAAGCGTGCTCAAAGCCACATCCCAATTTGGAGTCACTTAAGACATCCGGGTCCATGTCAATGTCAAGAGGTCCATGTCAATATCGGCGGCTGCCTTAATCAGGCAGCCGCCGATATTGACATGGACCTCGTTCGTGCTGCGATAGACGACTGGCCGCACAGATTGAAGGCCTGTATTCAAAATCACGGAGGTCATTTTGGATAAACTTTAGTGTCATAAGAATCCATGTTTTGTTAAGTTCATTTTGGTATATAAATAATTACATAATGAATAAACTTGTTTTAATTATTTTAGGTTAAACATGTGACAGAATTTATGACCTGACTACGTATATGAATTTTTATCTATGTATACCATTTGATAACAATAGGTCATTGGGATCTTCAGATCTTTACTTTATACAACACAATGCAATTACTTCTCTTCTTCAGGGTCAGTAAAAGCCACTACAAAAGTTTGGCCTCTACGAGAAGAAGGGTTTGCAATACGCATGGCAAGCGGATTAGTGATACCGACCTCGTACATTTGACAGCAACAACGTCAGTGATATGTTTCATTTTGATATTTTGCATTATGATGATCATGCTATTTTCAAGATTTTTCAAATAGTCGATTTCCTCGGTCGCCCCCGGTAGTCCCGGGTTTGATTTCTGGACAGCTCTATATAAAAAGCAACCATTTGTACATTTTTTTGGGTCCGGGTGTTTGTGGTGCATTCGTTGTTTCCAATTCGATTACACAAGTTTTTTAAGATCAATGTATGTGATGTTGTCCCGATCAATATATGTATTTAATTGGAGTCGCTATTACGACGCGACCTGAAAAAAAAAGGTAGTTTATACAAAGGATACAATACAATTTTCGAAAAAATAAAAACAGTTCTAGAGCAATCAATAAAATATCAATCAATCTATGCGATATCTTCTGAACGTTTAAAAGTATTCCCTGTCTAACTTCGAGTTAAAAAGTATATATAAAAACTCGTGGATTGTCCTGGAACGACGTGTCAAAATTTCATGTCAATCCATCGACAACTTTTCGAGTTTTCTGACACAAATATATGGATTATGTATTTCTATATATACAGTTAAAAAAAAAGTGTCACGATGGCCGAGTGGTTGGGTGGTCGGAATTTCGAGCCGAGAGAATCGAGTGCGATCCCCATATGGCAGGCTCGTACCAATGGGTTTTTCAAAAAAGTGGAAGGAGGGCCGACGGGACTTAACTGTCTAGAGTAGACCTCTGTCTACTCCTGTATTGGGAATTGCGTGAAGATTTTTTTATACATACAGTTCATTATTTGAGAACACAAGCAGTAAATACTCAAGTAAACATAAACAAGTTTAAATCAGCACTAGAGAAAATTCAATCAGCTTCTTTGCGATATTGCAACAGTGAATTATGTGCTAATATTTTCTTTAGTTGATTCGGAGTTGGCTGTAAATTTTATAAATGGATTAAAATGTCTTTCTCTCTTTTCTGTAAAATGAAAATATTTACAAACAGTATTGTTGCAATATGTTTAGTACTTAAATTGAATAAGGCTGCCATATTTATGGGAGGTCTAATAAAACAATCAAGTTTTAAATTTTTATTTATTATTTTCAATTATCCTCTAATTTTATTAGAAAAAATATTTAATGTGTTTGTTATTTCTAATCGCTTTCTTCAAATATTCCCAAATAAGCATTAAGATATAAAAAATCTGTAAGTCTGTGGCATCATCCAAACGGATTATCAAACGGATCTTGTTTGAAATGTAAATCAACTTTCAAACAAGAAAATTGATAATACTCTTAGCTATGATTTCAGATAATTAGTTCAGCCATTTGACGATCATTATATTTATCTCTTTTCAAATTATGAAATAATGTGAACAGACTATAGGGATTTAAATTATTTTTATCATTTTCCACATTTACCAAAATATGGGTAGTCATAAGTCTAATTAATTAAGTTCGTTTACCCATATTTAACTAATATTTTGAGACATCGTGTGGTTTTAAATCACCATCTTATTGTCTAAGGCATTGATACAATTTGTTTTTAATTCCGATCACCCAACCACTCAACGATCGTGACTTATTAGTTTAATTTAATAGAGTTCATATTTATAATTTATATCACTATCGCAATAAAAACAATTTTAACGATAATATTTTAGTATAGACATGAACTTTAGGACAGTAAAGTTTTGTGACAGTTTTATTGCATGAATTGTAAATCTCTGACGGTGTACCCTATCATCAGTCCATGAATTTTAGTCTGCTACTTTTTAAAGATATATAAAGATTATACCGCCATCTGTTGTTAGTCATTAATATTTTCAAAGATGTTCTCTAAAATCCTCTTAAGATATCCGCGAACAAAAAGTGTATTATATTCTTATGCCGGTTTCTCCCTTCTGCTGATCAATCGGATTGATAATAAATACGTACATAGATAGGAATAGTATCACATTAATTGCTCTGGCCCAAAAAATGTAGCGAAAGCACTTGTGTTATGTAATCAAAAACTACGAAAATATCACATTAAAATGTCACGATATATATATATATATATATATATCATGATGGTTGCGTGATCGGAATTCGAGTCCATAGCTCGAGTCGAGCCTCAAGTCTCGTATCAATGGGTTTTTTTACAAACGTATGTACGACTTATCTCGTTACCATGGACATAGAGATGAAGATGGGCCCACCTGTCCCATTGTCCAATCAAAAAAGTCTTCGGTGTAAGATTGGTCACAATTTCTTAATTATCTAGACCTTTGACAATTAAGTCCTTTCAACCCACCTTCTGAATTCACCTCTGAAATTCTTCCTTCTGAAATTACCTCTGTCTCTCAAAAGAATCCCAATATCAACAACTGTCAACAATCCAAAGAACAATATCAATAAAAGAAAGCTTCTAATACAAATAAAACCACGGAGACTTAAGCCATCAAAACAAAACGTTATTGTATAGTATATCGTTAGTTTATCTTTATAGGTACTGTAGATGCCATATCCGAGGAATTTATGCAAATCCTTAGCAAACTTATTCAGGGCAGAGCTGTAACGTGGCTTTGTATGAAACATTGCCTCTTAAGTATTCGCTACAAGATTTTTCGTTTTATAAAAGTCGTCTTTATCCACATTGTGTACCAGCCTACTGCTTAGAGATGTGTGTTATTTTAAAGATGCTTTACAACGTTTAACGATATCCGTGGATGAGTACACTTAATTAATTAAAAAACGGAAATATATGAAAAATGTCCAGAAAATATCTTCGGTGGAAGGTGGGTCGAAGGGACTTAATTGTCTAGACTAGACCTCTGTCTACCCTTGTATTGGGAATTGCGTGAAGATATTTATTTATTTATTATTTATTTTATAAATATATGAATAAAGTTGATACATATCGAACATGATTTCTTGTATTTACGCGAGTGAAAAAAAGCGATGAAGTCTTAAAAATTATATAATTTTAAAAGACCAGAATCTGACTATACTAAAACTTCTATACTGTCTTACGGGAGAGGCCTAGTCCTGCAAGTGACTTTTACAAGCCATTATTTATATATATTTTATATTTACATATGTATACACGATACAAGAGACACTAGTTCGATCCCCACGTGGTACCAATAATTTTTTTTAACTTATGAACATTTTGTATATCGTTGGTTGGGACATAAGACGGCGATTGGCTCACCACTAGTCGCGTGTCCCAAAAAGTCTTCAGTGAAAGGAGGATCCTAAGGACTTTATTACCTGGACCTCTTTCTACCTTAGTTCTGAGAAAAACGTGAAGTTTTCACAAAAATTAACCTGAAAAACATAACTAAATTTTGCGCTGTCGATGAAAATAATTATTAAATGAGCTGACATTTTTCAAACAACTAATCAAATGAAAAGGGGTATTCGATTTATCAAACCTGCTGACACCGTTGTGAACACACACATGTCATGCTAATGGTGCATAATTTAAACTAAATGATGCAGTACTAATGAGCTATTGGATTAATTTGCGGCGATTAGCGCATTAACTAACACGTCCAATGCGACAGTTAAATTCTAATATGTTTCGTTGAAAATTTCATGGTTTTCAACAGACTACTTTAGGTCTATTTCAGGACGTCACGATAGCCGAGTGGTTGAGTGATCTGAATTCGAGTCAAGAGACTCGAGTACGATCCCAATTGGTCCCTACCCATGGTGTTTTTTTTTTTTAATTATGTACGATTTATGTCGTTGGCTTGGACATAAAAAGCGATGACGGGCTCACCACTTGTCGCGTTGTCCCAAAAATGTCTTCAGTGAAAAGTGGATCAAAAGGACATAAATGTAATAGACCTCTGTTTACTGCTGTATGACGTGAAGATTTATTTTTTAATTTGAAACAACTACGAATATACAGTGTAAGTAGACTGAGGAGGGAGATGCGAGATAGAACTCATTTTTGTTAAGAAACTAGCTCTTTTTTCGTTCTCACCTTTATTCGTGTTAATTTTCGTGTTAACTTTATTCGTCTTTGTTTTTTATATCTCTTTTTAATATATATAATTCCATAATTTTCCAAAGGGTCCAAGCTATTTCCATAGCAAATTCCTTCAAAATTGGCTTAGCGTATATGTCACATACTTTTCACTTGTTCCAAACAAGTTTATCATGTGTACATGCATTCATATTTCTTAAAGTACTCTAAGGAATTGTCCAATGTTTTATATTCAGAATGTGTTTTATATTTCTAGACTATCAAGATAAGTAGTCTCTAAGTAAGTTAGCCGAGTCACGATAAAGTCTCGATAGCCGAGTTGTTGGGTAGTCGGAATTTCGAGTCGAGAGACCCGAGTTCGATCCCCAGGTGGCAGTACCAATGAGTTTTTCAAAAACTTATGTACGAATTTCATCGTTGGCTTGGACATAAAGACGGCGACGGGCTCACCACCTATCACGTTGTCCTGAAAATATCTTCGGCGGAAGGCGGGTCAAAGGGACTTAATTGTCTAGACTTGACCTCTGTCTACCCCTGTATTGGGAATTGCGTGAAGATATTTTTTTATTATTATATATCTTTTTAAGAAACTTACGTTTACATTTATGAAAAAACATTGTATTTACTCTAAGGGTATAATAACTCCACCTAGTCTTACTTCGCGAAGCTTGGTCACTCAGACACAAGTAGTAAGTATGTGTCAAGCCAATATACTTACGTAGAACTATATACTTACGTCGATAAATATTTTATGCATACATATAAACATCCATAACTAGAGCACAAACATTCACATTCGTCATACAAACACTTACCCTAGGTATAATTCAAAACCACTACCCTTAGCTTCGACAACAGAGTCATTAACAATTAAACCATTCGGTCGTTCTATTGGCACCTTAAACGACCAGGCGTGTCAAAACCAAATACGTCACCTCCAAACTTCAACAGCTGTAACGCTGTGTTTTGGCAGTAAGATGCTTCAAGAGGTTTGGACATCTAAGAGTGTGGTACTAATACTTACGACTCATAGACAGAAAAAGAGTCCACCAAATTTAAGTCGCCTTTTGCGATAACCCATTAAAAAGGGGGTAAATTAAAGTTTATTTCTTTTTATCACATAAATTTAATTCTATATTTTCTTTTCTAACGTGTAAAATAAAGAATAAATAAAATACTATAAGTAATTTAACCTGATTTCCTACTAACCTATTTAGTCCTTTTCTAATTACTGAACCGCATTTCCTAGGAAAATATTTTCTTTTATGTAGTTGTGTTTAAACGCTAGTCGTGGAAGTGAACATAGGGTTGTTTACGAGTAATTAATAGTGGTTCGTAGAGTGTTCGGAGTCGTTCAGCGGGAATCATTTTAATTAATGCGTCAGGCGAGCGGTTAACTAATCACAGTATTGAGAACACATCAGTGTATTCCAGTAACTACGCTTTGATAACCGACATTTGTAACAAAAAACCGAGTCTTTATGGTCTTATATCAATATAAGTCACGATAGCCGAGGGTTTGGGTGATCGGAATTCGAGTCAAGAGAACCGAGTTCGATGCCCAGGTATCAGGCTCGTATCAATGGGTTTTTTAAAAAACTTATGTACGATTTACGTCGTTGGCATGGACATAAACATGGTACGAAGACAGCGACGGGCTCACAACCTGTCACGTTGTTCCAAAAATATCTTCGGTGGAAGGTTGGTCGAAAGGACTTTAATGTCTAGACCTCCATCTACTTCTGTATTGGAAACTTATTCTTGAACCCACTTTTCCTTGACGTTTATTTGGGACTGCGTGATAGTTGGTTCTATAATAATATATTGTACATACATTTTCAAATACACTCATAAACATCTACCCTGCTTGATTCCGTTAAGGGCAAAATTTGTGTGATAAGAAGTTGGTACTCGATTGTTGGATGTTTATATTATATATATGTGAATATTTTATTGTATTTTATTGTATCGTTAAAATGGATACTACAATGGCGAAAGGCTAACGTTGTCCTATATAAGCTACGGTTAAAAGGTAGGTTGAAAAGTATTTTATCGCCTTGACCTCTGCCTACCCTAATATGAGAAATTGACAAAATAATATGTATTTTGACGTAAGAGAATGATTGAGTTTTTAACTTCCCGAAAGAATAAATTTATTTACATATTGTAAAGAAACACGTATAACCGTGAATTTTCAACTATTTTAAATTAGTGATGCGTATAGTACATACTACAGAGGTTTAACACCTCTTTAGAAACCAGTTTAGTTTTTTTTTAGTTTTTTAAGACAGCTGTGAGAAATGTTTAATTAAAACTAATAATATGTATTGACGTAAGAGAATGATTAAGTTTTTACCAACTCTCAACCGGAATTCCTACAATGTCGAAATTGTTCGGACGGTAGGCTTTTTAAAGGTAAAAAAGGCTTAAATATACATATTAGACGTTGTCATCCACAGTCAACTTCGGTTTCACAGCCTCCCGTCCCCTCTCATGGCACAATCAGAGATATTAATCAAACCAATTTTCAAAATTTTTCGGACCAAATTCATTATTACCACCGTAATGTACCAATACTTAGGAGGATTCCTAGAGGTGCGAGGATGCAGCTAGCTAAAGCTTTATCAAATACCATTCAAAATTGTTTTACTTTTAACACTGTAACTAGTTGGCAAAAATTATTTTACTTTGCATATTTTCATTTTCATTTTGACAAAACGGGACATAAGTCAATTACGTCCCAGCTTAAAAACAATTCTTTTCAAAATTTTGATTCACCGATTGATACATCCATAGCTCCAAGACCACACAATTTTGATTTAAAGAAAGTTGTCGAGTCTAAAGTTATGGATGGTCATTTAAAAAACGCATCGCGTATTTTATTTTCAGACGATATCCTGGCGCCTCACAATGCGGACACCCTTGAAAGCTTACATCAGAAGCATCCTAAGGCCAATTCCTCCTTGCTTCTACCGTCGCCTCCTGATCCTTCTTATCAGCCATTACAAGTTTCAGAAAAGATACTTTAGAGGCAATTATGTCTTTCTCAAATGGCTCTGCCGGCGGCATTGACGGAATTACGCCTCAACATCTGAAAGATCTTGTAAGCGCGTCCGCCGGTGACGCCGGCCGAATTCTTTTGGGCGACATAACAAAATTAAGTAATTTTATGCTTTCTGGCAATGTAAATCCCAATTTTGTTAAAATCATATATGGAGCAAGATTATGTGCCTTTAAAAAAAAGATAATGGTATCCGCCCTATAGCTGTTGGTTCCACTTTTAGACGTTTAACTTCTAAATTAGCATGTAGGCACATAACCTCCGATCTAAAGTCAAAATTTCAGCCTATTCAGTTAGGCTTCGGTAGCAGAGGAGGTTGTGAGGCAGCTGTACATTCAGTGCGTACTTTTTTAACGAATTGTCAAACAGATGTTCTCTTGAAAGTTGACCTTAGGAATGCCTTTAACTCCCTCGACAGATCAACCCTGCTGAAGGAGGTTGCGAAACATACCCCGGAAATTTACCATTACGTTTGGCAATGTTACTGTCAAAACTCTAATTTATTTTACGAAAATCATTTAATTGACTCAGCCGTCGGAGTTCAGCAGGGTGACCCACTGGGCCCAGCATTGTTTAGTTTGGGAATTCCACCGACTATTTTAAAGTTGAAATCCAAACTCAATGTTTGGTACCTAGATGATGGAACCCTAGGAGGAAAGCCAGATGACGTGCAAAATGACCTTCAAAAAATTATTCAAAATTTTAAAAACATTGGCCTTGAATTAAATAATACTAAATGTGAACTTTTCATTCCTGTTTGTCTTCTCATAGACACAGTTTGTTTCAAAATTTTAACAATATATCTCCTGGCATTAAAGTAACTGAGGCGGATTCTCTTTACCTCCTTGGAGCGCCGTTATTTATAGAGAGTATGAAACCTCTTTTGAAAGTAAAATTTGATCAATTTTTAGAAAATGTTAATAAACTGTATATTCTAAATTCTCATATAGCGCTTACTATTTTAAAATATTGCGTTCTTGTTCCTAAATTTACTTATTTACTCCGCTCGAGTCCAGCATGGAAATGTTCTGATTTTTTAAAACAAATTGACCTTAATCTCAAAATAGCTTTGGAAAAAATTCTAAATTTATCTTTAGTCTCATCTAGCTGGACTCAAGCTACTTTACCTGTTAGATTTGGAGGTATCGGTATAAGAGAGGTTTCAAATATTGCGCTGCCGGCTTTCCTTGCCTCCGTACACAGTGTTCATGATTTGTCACGTAAAATTCTTAAGAATGACTTAGACTTGACCTTTGCTAACGAGGCAAGAGAAGCATGGTTACGTCTCTGTCCCGGTGAGGATATTCCACTGGAACCTAACTCACAAAAACGGTGGGATATCCCGTTGATTCAGAATGTGCAGAAATGCTTACTGAACAATTTTCACTGTGACAGAGACCGCGCCCGCTTTCTAGGTGTTTCGACAAAGGAATCCAGTTACTGGCTACATGCTTTACCATCAAGTAACCTTGGTACATTACTAGATAATGAAAGTTTACGTATAGCTGTAGGAATACGATTGGGATGCTCCCAATCGTATTCGATTTGTCAACCACATCGATGTCCTTGTGGCAGCGACGTCGACGAGTTAGGCCTCCACGGACTTTCATGCCAAAAAAGTGCCGGCAGACTGTCTCGTCACGGTTCCTTGAATGAGGTCATCCGAAGGGCTCTTGTTTCCATAAATATTCCATCGGTTTTAGAGCCTTGTGGAATATTTAGGGAGGATGGTAAGAGACCCGACGGCTTGACTTTAGTCCCTTGGGAGAGAGGCAAAGCTCTTGTGTGGGACGCAACTTGCGTCGATACATTAGCGGCCTCTCATATCAAGGGTACTTCGATAAGGGCCGGGGCGGCATCAGAGGCAGCTGAATCGGGTAAATGGCGTAAATATGAGTCTTTGAAAGAAGACTATATATTTGTTCCATTTGCCGTAGAGACAATCGGTCTAAAGGTCGGTTCTAAAGGAATTGTATCCGCGACTTATCGTTGCCGCTGGTGACAAGAGGGCTGGTTCTTTTCTCGCTCAACGGTTAAGTCTAGCCATTCAACGTGGAAATGCAGCCAGCGTTCTTGGTACCATGCCACGAGGAGTAGGGCTCTACGATTATAATAGTTTTTAGTTAATAAGTATTGTAAATATTAACATAATTTTTTCTGTAAATAAATATTTATGAAAAAAAAATTAAAACTAAGAAGCGTTTAATTAAAAACTTCAACCTACTTAAAATTGATCAAGTTTTGAATTATAATTCATTAGTCCATTTAAAATTGGACAATTTACAACAGTGTAAAGATCTTCCCAGATGATATAGACGAGATCCGTCTAGCGCGACGACGAGACATGCATTGTAATTGTTTTTGTAACACTACTTACTAGATTATGCTCGTGGTTTGGTTCGTGTATTTTTTATTATATAAATAAATAAATATCTTTACGCAATTCCCAATACAGGGGTAGACAGAGGTCTGGTCTAGACAATTAAGTCCCTTTGCGTATTTTGTAATAAATAAATACATACATAGATAGGGACAACATAACTCAATTACTCAGATCCCAAAGTAAGTAATTAAAGCACCTGTATAATGGAATCGGTAACAACGAAGGCACGACAAACATCAAAATCCGAAATAATTGCGAAATTTATTCTGAAAACCGGTATCTACTCCACTCGTGAACGAAGATCTATAACAAGCTGGTAGATATCATCAGGTATTATATCGAAATTACTGTATTTTTTGGAATAAAAATCTTCTATCTCCTTCGAACCTCAAATACTACGGATCAAAATTTTATATGCAATGATCTCACCTCCAAGCTGTCTATGACCCCGGAATAAAATGTGTTCTTTATGTTTATTTGATGATCTCCGCGGACGTGTCGTGTACTCACCGGTTTTTATGGTATCGCCAGCTCTGAAATCCCGGATTTGATTCCCGGTCGGTAGTATGTAAATGTAGGAAACACTTTTTTTTACTTTCCGGGGTCTGTATGGTAACTTCGCTGTTTCTGATTCCATTATACAAGTACTTAAGCTACTTTCATTGATGCTAAATATGATGTTTTATACCTGTCTATGTATGTACGTATTAATCTAGGTTATAAACAACTTCTCCGTCTAAAGATTCACGATAGCCGAATTGTTGGGTGGTCGGAATTTCGAGTCAATAGACCCGAGTTCGAACCCTAGGTGACAGGCTCATACCAAAAGGTTTTGTACAAATTATATCGTTGGCTTGGACATGAAGACAGAGACGGGCTCACCACCCGTCACGTTGTCCCGAAAATATCTTTGGTGGAAGGTGGGTCAAAGGGACTTAATTGACAAAACCAGTGTACGAATTGTATCGTTGTCTTGAACATAAAAACAGTGACAGGCTCACAACCTGTTATGATGTCCCGAAAATATCTTCGGCGCAAGGTGGGTCAAAGTGACTTAATTGTCTAGACTAGACCTCTGTCTACCCCTGTATTAGGAATTGTGTGAAGACATTTATTTATTTATTTTATCAGTCTAATAATATTCAAACCTCCCAATATAAGTTTTTTTTTACGGATTGGAGTACTTTATAACTAAAAGTTTTAATATAATGGACGTCAAAGACTACACCGGTCACTGCACAAAGAAGCCGATTGCGTACATCATAATATTCTGTTTTTGTATATTTCTAGAACAACGCGGCACTATTTTTTTTTTTTTTTGACCATTGACCCGTACTTTATTAATCTTGACGCAATCAAGGCCCGCAAGACGGCGATCTTCAAATCTAAATTGGTGGTACCACATACATAACAATATAAATAGACATTTTTAAATACAAAAATATGCAAAACGCAAAGAAATGTATAAATGTAAAGAAAATCTGTCTTCTACGTTGTAGGTCTCACTTCGATGTAGTTCGAAAACTATACTTTTTATATATTTCCCTGTCTCACAGTAATTCGGAATAAAAAGATTAAAAACTACTACTAATACTAAAATTTTTGGTTTGAGTCTTTGCTTAACGCTGAATTTCGTTAATTAATAGTAATAGTTTATTAAAATTGAATTAAAGTACCATCTTTTAATGTAATAAAAAAGAACCTAATTCTTGTTATGATTCACGATAAAAACAACGATTTCCTATTTTGACCTATATGACCACTTTTCATTCCTATTCACGGCATTGAACTGTGGAGTGGTGAACAAGCGAGATTAGTAGTTAGCTATGCACTTCGCCTGGAGTGCACTAGATTATATCGGTCAGAGAATTCAAACCGGCATATTGATCTAAATTTATATGCATCGTGATTTATATTTAGTTTGACCTTTTTTTAGCATGACCATCACGTCACTCAGTATTGACTTATCGACACGATATTGTGGAGAATGCTACAAAGTATTAAGTCCACTCATTGGAACTCTTTGTTTTTAATTTTTAGACAATAAAGAACATAAAAGTAAACAGCATGTATAATAGTCACGATAGTCGAGCCGTTGGTCGATGGGAATTCGAGTCAAAAGACTCACGTTCGATTCGGTGGTACCTATTAGCTTTTTCAAAGCTTATAACTATGTACAATTAATATCGTTAGCTTGGATATTAAGACAGCGAGAGGATTGTCACTTATCACGTTGTCCCAAAAAAAATCTTCGTTGAAAGGAGAGCCGAAATTGTCTAGTCCACTAGCTACCCCAGTATTGGGAATGGTGTAAAGATATTTTTTTAGTAATATGCGTTATGTGGGAACGGCGTAAGAGTGTGGCCTATTTATACCCTCTCTTTATTTCCTATGGATATGTGTATAATGATGAGTAATAGAAAAGCCCTTAATACCATGAAATAACCCGATACAACCATACGTACATAACGGTCTTACAGTTCACTGCAGGACATAGGCCTCTCCCATAGGGAGATTTGCCATAATCGCCACGCTTGGCAAGTGGATTGGCGATCACAGTATCAAACACCTCGCTCCTCAGACGCTGTCCATCTTCGGTCAGATTATTTTGGTCTGATAACTTTTAGAGACGGTTATCCCGCCATCAATCGGTTTCCATAACGCTGTTCAAGGGTGTTACCCTTAGTCAACTCTTAAGACACCCACGGGAAGTAAGGGAGTGGCAATATTCTTACACCGTTACCACGCGGCTTGATAGAAATTGGTTAAATCTCTCTCTCTCTCTCTCTCTCTCTCTCTCTCTCTCTCTCTATCTCGCTCTCTATCTCTCTCTGCCTCTCTCTGAATTGTAAAAAAATGCCTTTTTCTTTTATCACTATTATTTTATAATAATGCTTCGATTGTCTGTAGAACTATCCTTTACTACCTTCAAAACTGTTTGGAGCTGTGAAATATGATTAACAAGTAATAAAAAATAGACCACCTACGAAGCTGATGCGTCTATGGCTGATTTCCTCTCCGTCAGACAAGCCTCGTTATAAAACGGTGGAAGATTTAAAAATGCGTCTTGAAAAAGTGACCTTTATGTCACTATTTTGAAAAATAAAGATTTATATTAAAATAGTCACGATAGCCGAGTGGTTCGATGGTCGGAATTTCGAGTCAAAAGACCCGAGCTCGATCCCCTAGTGACAGGTTCGTAGCAATGGGTTTTTCAAAAACATATGTACGTCGTATCGTTGGCTTGGATATGAAGACGGACACGGGCTCACCACCTGTCATGTTGTCCCGAAAATATCTTTGGTGGAAGGTGAGTCAAAGGGGCTTAATTGTCTAGACTTGACATCTGTCTACCCCTGTATTGGGAATTAAATAAATAATAAATAAATATCTTCACGCAATTTATAAATATCTTCACGCAAAGATATTTATTTATTTATAAGATTTATATTTGTAGTTATTTGAAGTATGCGATATACGAGAATCAACTATTGAGTCGTATAGCAACCAGGCGCACTTGAGCTCAGTCGCTGATGGCTTTGTCTAATCGCAGCTTTAAATAGTCATCGGGCAACCAGTGCTTTTCAATCAACTCACCGCTCGCTAGGTTCACAATAAAGTGAAGTTATTATTGAGCATTTAATATACGCCCGATACGATAGACAATTAAGATATCTTCACGCCATTCCCAATACAGGGGTAGACTGAGGTCTTGACAATTGCGTACTTTCTACCCATACTTTCTACTTATACTTTCTACGAAGACATTTTCGAGACGACAACGACAATGAGCTTGTCGCCGTCTTTATGTCCAAGCCAATCAAGTAAATCGTACCTTTTGAAAAAACCCATTGGAACCATTGAGCTATCGAGACTGTTGCATATAACGGCCTGTTGAAGTCCACTGCCGGTTACGGTAAGTTCTCTTTAATTCTCACGCCTGTCAAGCAGATTGGCGATTCCAACACCAGACATTGTACTTTAACTGCTGACTTTCCATGGTACACCAAATTTTGTTTTAACATTCTCAAAGATTGTGGTATCTTCTGTTTGATCATCTGTCGGTAGCCAATACTATTTTCAAGGCTTAGCCATAGTCGCCACTTGCAACACCCACAAAAAGAATAGTGTGGGAAAACCATACACCATTTCCTGGACATTAAACTACAAACATTACCGTGGTGATTTGTTTTCACTTCTCGAATGCAACTTTGTGTACGATGCGAAATCGACTGACTACTAAAAGCTCGTACATTTGTGATACTCGAAAATGTAAACTACAATACCGCATCGGGGCTTGTGTACGTGTGTGTGTCGTATTTAATACGTTCCGAGATTGTGTTTTGTTTTACGTGAATAAAGATGAGCAGATCTTTGTGCGGCGTCGGCGTAGGAATTCACCAACCCATTTCTAACCCGTGTGTGTCTTGATATTATAAATAGAAACTAAGGGAAAATATATTTTCACGGCATTCCCTATACAGGAGTAGACATAGGTCTAGAAAATTAAGTCCTTGCGACCCACCTTTGATCAAAGCCTATTTTTGGTCCACATGACATATCCCTATCGCCGTTTTAATTATTAGTCCGCGTGACGGAAAACGTATGTTCTTTTTTTGACATTGTATGCGGATTAAATTAAAGATTAAAAAAATTAACTGACACGGGCGGAATTCGAACCCTCTCCTTCAGTCGTACCATGGCAACGCCCTTATCTCCGTTTCCGGTCGGTTTGACTTCGGAAAAAAGGATAAGTGACTTTAGATATAATTCCTTCTAACAATCAAAGAAGAACCTATCTTCACGCCATTCCCAAAACAGGGGTAGACAGAGGTCTAGACAATTAATACCTTTCGACCCACCTTCCACTGAAGACGTATTTTTGACACAATGAAAATGACAGGTAGAGAGCCTGTCGCCGTCTTTATATCCAAGCCGGCCATATAAATTACGTAAGTTTTTAAAAACAGCCTTAGCGGTCGAACTTGGGTCTCTTGACTCGAATTCAGATTACCCAACCATTGAGCTATCGAGACTGTTGCATATAACGGCCTGTTGAAGTCCACTGCCGGTTACGGTAAGTTCTCTTTAATTCTCACGCCAGTCAAGCAGATTGGCGATTCCAACACCAGACATTGTACTTTAACTGCTGACTTTCCATGGTATACCAAATTTTGTTTTAACATTATCAAAGATTGTGGTATCTTCTGTTTGATCATCTGTCGGTAGCCAATACTATTTTTAAGGCCTAGCCATAGTCGCCACTTGCAACATCCACAGAAAAGAATAGTGTGGGAAAACCATACACCATTTTCTGGACATTAAACTACAAACATTACCGTGGTGATTTGTTTTCACTTCTCGAATGCAACTTTGTGTACGATGCGAAATCGACTGACTACTAAAAGCTCGTACATTTGTGATACTCGAAAATGTAAACTACAATACCGCATCGGGGCTTGTGTACGTGTGTGTGTCGTATTTAATACGTTCCGAGATTGTGTTTTGTTTTACGTGAATAAAGATGAGCAGTTCTTTGTGCGGCGTCGGCGTAGGAATTCACCAACCCATTTCTAACCCGTGTGTGTGTCTTGATATTATAAATAGAAACTAAGGGAAAATATATTTTCACGGCATTCCCTATACAGGAGTAGACATAGGTCTAGAAAATTAAGTCCTTGCGACCCACCTTTGATCAAAGCCTATTTTTGGCCCACATGACATATCCCTATCGCCGTTTTAATTATTAGTCCGCGTGACGGAAAACGTATGTTCTTTTTTTGACATTGTATGCGGATTAAATTAAAGATTAAAAAAATTAACTGACACGGGCGGAATTCGAACCCTCTCCTTCAGTCGTACCATGGCAACGCCCTTATCTCCGTTTCCGGTCGGTTTGACTTCGGAAAAAAGGATAAGTGACTTTAGATATAATTCCTTCTAACAATCAAAGAAGAACCTATCTTCACGCCATTCCCAAAACAGGGGTAGACAGAGGTCTAGACAATTAATACCTTTCGACCCACCTTCCACTGAAGACGTATTTTTGACACAATGAAAATGACAGGTAGAGAGCCTGTCGCCGTCTTTATATCCAAGCCGGCCATATAAATTACGTAAGTTTTTTAAAAACAGCCTTAGCGGTCGAACTTGGGTCTCTTGACTCGAATTCCAATCACCCAACCACTCGGTTATCGTGACTGTTAACCTAATAATAAAGTCAAAATAAACGAAGATGCGTAAAGTGCGACTAAGTCATAAAGCTCGCAGTGAATTTAATCAAGGAAGCTCGCTGATATTGGTGAAATAACTTTCCGAATTCCATAGGTTCCTATCGCATATTCGGGAACCTATTCGATAATTACAATCTTTACGATGAACGTTCAAATGTATGTTAATTAGAACACCTTACACATATAAGGATCAGCGGCAAAGTTCATTTTACTTAACAACGCTTTTCAAAGAATATTCATCTTTAGTTTCAAATTTATAAAGTGTATAGTAGAATACACGGATATGACATATGGTGCACTACTGTGTTGGCGTACAACAGACGAAGAATAATGGAATACGAAACACGGGTGACTACCGGGCATTACGCTTAATTCATTAGTTTTACACTTTCTGTATTAATAGAAAAGCAGCCTAATTGCTGTAAGAACAGAGTTTAATTTTGGAGTTTTACCCATATTAACTAAATTTGCGCAAAACGGCCCAAGTGTGCGTAGAGGGGTTGTCATAGAAACTGTAACACCGTGCGCGCGCATCACTCACACAAACACAGAAGCACACTGATGTAATTTCTCCCCTTGCTGTATAAGTGAGATGGATAATTTGTACAGTCAATTAAAAATTGTTCTTTAAGTTTTTGGCAGTTTTAGATCATATTTTACTTACTTAATTGGCCAAAAACTAACTGCCGGATATGCCACAAACACCACGCTTGGCAAGCGGATTTCCTATCGGCCTGTACCAGAACCTGTATACCCTAAATGTTGCCACAAGTTAACGTTGTACTGAATAGTAATCTGATATTTTTCGAGATATTTATCACATGGCGGCATAAATATCCTATCTTAGGACCCCCATAAGAGTACATGAACTTGAAATTTCTTATTCTAATACATATCTTTATCGCTACATATCCTATTTTTTTTAAATTACGAATCGATTTATAAAGTAATAAAAAGGAGATAAATTAATATAAATAATTATTGTACTTAAACATACGCTTATTAAATACAATATTGATACAACAGATAATTCACTACACAGAACCATAAAATTTCGTAATTAAAAAATGAATATAAGACTTTTCTACAAAACTGTACTTAGCGCCACACTAACGCTGTAATACGTATACTCTACTAACCTGTGTGTGGGTGTTTTATACCACAGATTCTGCGCGATGGATCCCAGTATTCTCGCAGCCATGGACAAAGAGGCACTGAAAAAGCAGATCGAAAACATGAAGTACCAGGCTTCTATGGAACGCTGGCCACTATCTAAAAGCATTGCAGCGTGAGTAGAAATTTCCATTCTTAATTTATAATGCCGCGTGGTGACGTCATACGTGAAGTGTGAAATAATTGGGCCATTTTGTCCGGGAGTGGTTGCTCTGTGGAACGTGTTACATATGATTTTGGTGCTATTCCTTAAAGGATTGAGGTATATAATCGCTTGGATTGAATTAAGTGACATTAGACGCTCTATCGGGTTATTTTTATAGTGGTTTCAGGGGAGCTTTTTAATGAGGCTTTTTATGTGTCGTGAGCTCGCATGGTAAATTTTTACTGGTCGTATATTTAACCTTATCATTTATGATCTGGATAATTTATGGAATAGTCTTTTCATTTTATTTCTTACGAAATCTTTAGTATCGATGTAATAATATGGTTATTTAAAAAAACAAATCACTAATAATTAGTACATCTTTTAGTGATATCCTGAAATTTGTTTTCCTAAATAATTACTAATTTATAACAGAATATAAAATACTCTTTAAATTTTTCTCTTTAATTTTTCCTTTACTTTCAATTGATTTCATTATTATTATTGTTAATCACACGTTAGTAAGATTTTAAGACATACAAACTTAAAATATAGTGTCCCCCTTGCTATTCCATATTTTTATAAACATGTACATAATGTGTCCATATACATGATATTAACAAAATCGGGAAAAATGCGACTGAATGTTATCACATTAACATTAATATTTACTTATTAACATTTAATAGACATATCTCAAATCTAATTTATTTCATGATTTTTTATGATAAATTATAGACATAATATAGAACTGGTGGCAAAATATATTGGAAATAATTTAACGTTGATTATTTACGATAAATTGTAGACATAATATAGATCTAGTGGTAAATGTATGAAAAATAATTAATCGTTCGTCTAATATACTGTTGCAGGTATTAATATTTCAATGAAACAAATTAAATAATTAAATACAACAATAGATAGGGACAATACCACATACGTTGCTCTGATCCCAAACTAAGTACTCTAAGCACGAACAATAATATGATTCATGTTATTCAATCAGAAATAACAAAAATACCACAAAGACCAAGACCTTAAAAAACGGGTCAATGCAGAAAAAGTCATTTCTACGTCGACCAGTCCGGGAATCGAACCCGGGAACTCAGAGCTGGCGACACCATAAAAATCATGGTGCTACTAGTACACGGAGGTCGTCGAAATAAATCAAACTATTGTGAGATACTACTGTAAATAATTATTATAAGCCCTGTAAAATTTTGAATCAAGAAAGTATAGAGACAGGAAGAAAGTATAGAGATTTAATCATAATTAAAAAAAACCTTTGAGCTTTCTTTTAAACACAATTTGTTTTGTGACTATAGATACATGGCATGACTAGTTTTACAAAAATCGAAAAAAAAAATTAAACAAGAGTCTTTTATTCAGATGTTTTTTATCAACTTATACAACTGCATATCTAGATCTAATCTATGCTAATATAACAAAGCTTTTTTAACAAAGTTTTTTGCTATCCACTATAACAGCCCGACTCTATAGTAAGTTTATGAGCTATTCTGCATGCCACCACTGAAAGGAGCCTTGCAAATAGATAAAAAGTCTATAAGAAAGATAAGCGAAACATGCAATATAACAACTTATTTAATAGAATACGAAAATTCTTTATTATGAAAATGTTATTATACAATTATATAGAACGATTCCCCGCATGACAAAATAACATATGCTACCTGGTCCGAAAAGAAGAAGTGCACTACTCTGTCTCCCACAGTGACATGTCTCCCACGTGCTCTTAATATACTGGATGCACCACCACCAATACAGTCACTAGGTGACATGTACCTGTACCGATAACAACGCAAGTTGAGGGTGGTGACGTATACGCAAGTTGTTGGTGATGGTTGTAAATAAAATCTTTATATAACAGCTTGTTAAGGTCTGATTCACTAGTGCAAGGCTTGGTACTTGGAACTACGAGGATAGTGACTTTGGTTTTCTTTTTAATATTATGAATAAAATAAATAAATAAATATAAATAAATATCTTCACGCAATTCCCAATACAGGGGTAGACAGAGGTCGAGTCTAGACAATTAAGTCCCTTCGACCCACCTTTCACCGAAGATATTTTCGGGACAACGTGACAGGTGGAATATTATGAATGATACCTTTTTTTAATAATTTGATGATAGTTTAATAATATTTTGAAACAAGTCACGAAAGCCGAGTGGTTGGGTGGTCGGAATTCAAGTCGAGAGACCCGAGTTCGATTTTGGTTCGATAGCAAAGCCCGTACCAGTGGGTTCTTTTCAGACACTGACATACGAATTATATCGTTGGCTTGGACATAAAGACGGTGACGAGAATACAATAGAAGGACTTAATTGTCTAGACTAGACCCTGTGAATGGGAATGGGACCCTTGGGAATGGCGTGAACATAAATATATACGAATGAGGCCATAACCAGAATTATAGTAATATTAAATTTCCTTATTTGCATTTCGTCATAACATCATGAATTAATAAACTTTAATAAATTATCAGTAAAATGAATGATATATCTTAAATATCAAACAATTACAAACATGCTCCTGGTTATTACTTTAAAAGCATAACTTCAAACTTAAACGTACAGTTTAAGCGGTACAATGTTTTCCAAATACCTCCATTAACCTAATGGTAAAGGGCTGTCTCTGCGACCCCTTAGGTCCCTTGTATCGATTCTGTCGCATTTCGAATTGGGCGGGTAATATTCTTTTTCTTCCAGCAAAATTCTTTTATTTTTAGTAAGAAACATTTATTGGCACTTCGATTGTTTATTATTGTATCTTCACGAATTAAGTGCTAGGGTAAACAGACAGAAAAAATTATCTTTTTTCATACGTTTGGGTATAAAAAAATGTAATCTATATAAAGAGGAACTAATACTCTCCCGTAACGAAATATGAGGATATGCCCTAATTGCCACGTTTTGGCGGTTTGGCGATCGCAATACCTGATAGCTTATACATGAGGCAAAATTGCATTTGCTTAATATAGTGATAATCTGATTCTGATCAGGATGGTGGTATAGTAGTAATATATACCACATATTTATTATATGTGTATTGGTGTAATAAATATACCACAAATAAATTAATATAATACAAACATCTACATATTCAAGACAGAGACACATTATAGTCGCGATAGTCAAGTGGTTGGGTGATCGCAATGCGAGTCAAGAGACCCGCATTGCGATCTCGGGTCTGTTTGATCCCCAGGTGGGAGGCTCATACCGCTTGGACATTAAAACGGCGACAGGCTCATCACGTGTTACGTTTTTCCAAAAAATGTTTTCCGCTATTCTATAGACCTCTGTCTATCCCATTTATTTGGATCGGTTTGGCGTAAAGATACTCCATTTTTGATACACTAAACGAACCTTAAGTAGTAATCCATTAAATAATCTAGTTAACTAAGAAATTAACTTCTTAATAAGTCCGCTGGTACCTTAACTGGAAGCTAATGTTTATTTAAAATAATTTATCATCAATTAGTGGGAGGTCGTGGGAGTTTTATGTTCCTGAGGTCACTGACACTAATTACCTTTTGTTCTTTTTACTTTCTAGATGTTACCTATTTCGGAACAATAACACATGGAGATTGTATCTATATGATTATAAAGGTACTGTTACTGTATAAAATTTGACGACCTCCGTGGAAGAGTGGCCTACATGCCGGTTTAATGTGTCGATATCTCTGAGCCGGTACCTCAGTTCGATTCCCGGACGGGTGCATTTAGGAAAGCTTCAACAATTTATTGCTTTTAAGCTAGACAATTTATTTCTATATTTTCTCTGTTCTGTTTGTGGTGCCTTCGTTGTTTCTGATTCCACAACATTGCTTACTTTGGGAGCTTCTTACTTCGAGATCAGAGCAATGTATGCGATGTTGTCTCTATCCTATGAATTTATCAAGATATTTATTTACTGAGTTGAAACAGTCACGATAGCCGAATGGTTGGGTGGTCTGAATTCGAGTAAAGAGAACCGAGTTCGATCCGGAGATGACAGGCTCGTATTAGTTGTTTTTTTATTTTTCAAAAACTACACAAGTTTAGTAATTACTTCGTTATATCGTTGGCTTGGACATAAAGACGTGGACGGGCTCACCACCATGTTCCAAAAATACCTCCGGTGGAAGGTTGGCCGAAAGGCCTCGAATCTCAAGACTTCTGTCTACCTCGTCATTGGGAATAGCGTGAAGATATTTTTTTTATTTACTGTTTAATTTTGGAAAAGTTATTTTCAGAGTAGTTTTCATTTGGTAATTATCATGCTCTCATTTGGCCATGTGGTATCAGCGTAAGAATTTAGCTTACACTTTAAAGAAAAGAGAAAGGTCAGAATATGACAATAGCTATCGTTAAATAAAGGGATAACCATCAAACCATAACCAAACCAGTGATTGACAGCTGCGTCTAAAACCCGAGGTGTCTCCAAGGCACCGGCGAAAAGTCTAAATTGTTATGTCTTTAAGGATGCAATCTCATACTTGCGAAGCTCGTACCACAGAGTTTGTAAGTCTTATATATGGTATTATATAACGCTTTTTAGGACGCTAAGATAACTAAACGCTATGCCAAGTAATGTGTGGTTTAATGTTAGCTTTAAAGAAGTCACAATAGCCGTGTGGTTCGGTGGTCGGAATTTCGAGTCGAGAGATCCGAGTTCGATCCCCCAGGTGGCAGGCTCGTACCAATGGGTTTTTAAAAAAACTTATGTACCAATTATATCGTTAGCTTGGATATAGAGACGGCGCACAGTAACAGTAACAGAAAAAATACGATCATTCATCTTTATTTAATAATTAATATATTTTATAAATCTTTGATATGAGGTAAACTCCAGTCGCGCGTTGGAGCTGATGTTCATTTTATTAATTCATATATTTTCATATTTTTTATATTGATATAAAAAAATGTATTATCTCATATGTAAAATACATCTGTAACCACATGACACGTAAATCATTTAGTAGTGACGATTCTTCGCGGCACACAACAAAACTAATTTTAAATTTACTTAAATACTCACATAACATGAGTGTGTTTTGTAATTCGTTGTGTAATGTTACTTTAATTACTGTCCCTTGACAGTAGTATACGAAAAAATTTCGTATGTTTACGGCATATAAAAATACCACATCTTGGTCCCGTAGGGCTTGTAAAGGGGAAAAGACTTAAAAATGTATTGGGATAACCATCTCGAACTCAGCAAACCGGTGATTTGTTGCAGCATCTTGGGTGGAAGGTGTTTGGAAGTGCGATCGCCAATCCGCTGGCCAAGAGTGGCGATTATGACATATCCTCCCGTACTCGTACGCCAGGATACGAACTTAATTAGTGCTGTTTAAATTTAGTATGATTCAAAAATACGTATTTTGCTCTGATCTCAAAGTATTCTGCTAAAGCACTTGTGATACGGAATCGGAAACAAAAAAGGCAACACACACTCCCAGATCCAAGAATATATATAAAATGTGGTTTTTCTACATTGAACAGTCCGGGAATCGAACCCAGGACCTCAGAGATGGCGTCACCTCGAAAATACGGATGTCGTATTACAATAAATAATCTGCTTATGTACATAGAAACATTTCTAAGTATCATACCCACCCTTTTTATACAACTCACTCGGTCGCATTCTTGTACGTAATCGATAACTCGGGGGTGTGCCGACAGTCAAACGGCATTATTTTTTAATTTCAATAATAGTTCATTAGTAAAATAAATACATATTTTCACGCTATCCCTAATTCGGATATCTTAACTCAAAGTCTGTCCACCCAACCACACGGCTATCGTGACTATTCTATTCTATTAGTTCAATAATAGTCAGTTTTTATGAATATATCTTTACACATTTTCGCAATAATGAAGTAGATAGAGGTATTCTATCTTTCACCGAATCCTATTTGGTATAACGTGACAGGTGGAAAACCTATCGCCATCTTAGAGTGCAAGCCAAATAATAAATTATAGTAAATGAATATAAATATCTTCACGCAATTCCCAATACAGTATAGACAGAGGTCTAGCCTAGACAATTAAGTCGCTTTGACCCACCTTCCACCGAATATATTTTTGGGACAAGCCAAATGATACAATGTGGTTAGATCGACACATATTTAGAAAGATACACCCTTAAGAACCCTTATATATATATAGGCATCCGTGAATGAAAACATACATATTCATCATCACAAATCTTTTTGTTTTTGTAAAAAATATATATTTTATTTTAACATATTTTTTACAAATCTTTTTGTCTAGCTGGACTCGAACCCGCAACGCTTAATTTTGAAGGCAGGTTCACTAGCAAACAGGCTTTCGGGTCGTCACCCTAAATAATTTAAATGAAACAAAAACATTTTGCTTACGATCAAAAATTTGAGGTATGTAAATATGTTTGTCATGGCATAATTAGTCACAAGCGTCGTGTTATTCCGTAATAATGAGGATAACAACATTTTACACGTAATTGGTTTATAAAGTTATCGTACCTTCGCAGGAAATTGTGGTTATTATTATAAATGTAAACAGCTTTTTGATAAATAAAGATGAGTTTAAAACAAACTCGAGTATTGGTAAAAGAAAATTATTGCTAAGTAAAAATAGTAAAGAAAAGAAGAAGACAAAGAGAGTCTTATATTGCTCACAATACACTCCGAATATAATAAATTAAAACGAGAAAATGTAATAATGAAATAAAAATTAAAAAATTTAGAGCTGTAAATAGACTAACTTAACCATAGTACCTATTAATAAAGTACAAAAATATTAATTAATGATTGCTTAATTAATCGCTTTAATTAATTAATTAAAGCAATTTCGTTATATACTGCGAAAGGCTAACATGCCTATCACATTGTCTAGACAACTGAGACTATTAGTTGTCTGTGTACCCCAGTATTGGTAAAATGCGTACAAATTCTATTTTATTTCGTTAAATAGCCACCTCAAACTAAAATTTAGCAGACCAACGACAGGCAGCCGCGTCTCAAGTAACCCTCCCTAACGAGAGAGGCCTATTTCCAGCAGTGGACTTGAATATGCCCTTATGTATGTATGTATTTATACAATATTAAATTATAAGTCACGATAGCCGAGTGGTTGGGTGGTCAGAATTTCGAAACAAGAGACCCGAGTTCGATCTCCAGGTGGCAGTACCAATGACTTTTTCAAAAAACTTATGTACGAATTTCATCGTTGGCTTGAACATAAAGTTGGCGACCGGCTCACCACCTGTCACGTTGTCCCGAAAATATATTCGGTGGAAGGTGGGTCAAAGGGACTTAATTGTTCAGACTAGACCGACCTTACGTTCGATGTGCTCGCACGTTCAGCGCAAAAATCGGTTACGTCTGTCACCTGCGAGCACACGAACGGCTCTCGCAATAATTCAAGTCGCTATGGCCAAAATCGGTCGGGATACTATATACAATCAAAGCTGTAACAAAGAGCTAGACGACTTGAATTAACAACTCGTAACAAAAGCCATTCTTCATTATGATTTATTATACGAACCGCTGAAATGGAAGTGTACTAATTGTAATTTAAGCTTTTGATGATTATTCTGTGTGATGTAACTACGTGATACATAGCTCATCTATATTAAAATAAAAAAAAAACAGCGTGAAACAATTTTAAATATATGAGCATTTTTAAAACTGCATTACAATTTGGTACATTTTCAAATTTGTAAATGGAAACTGTAATTTTGTAGTTGTGTGAAATTTCACACAACTAAAACAATATTTTTTTTTGGAATATCTTATATTTTAAAAATCCTACTTTATATACTAAAAGAAAAATTCATTAACTTAACCATTCGATTTTCGATTGGTTGATTGATTGATATTTGAGTCAGAAAGGAAGCTTTCATATGAATAAAAATTTGAAGGAATGTTTTTTTTATAAAATACGATTTGTAGCGTATACGTTTTTATAAAATACGATTAGAAACTAAGACGGTGACTATGACGAGGACGAGCTTATTTGGGACAGCTGTCACGGTGTCCTAAATGAGTTCCGGGAAAATAATTCCGGACACACACCACCGTTGCTCCACGGGGTGATGGGTGGGCTGGTGCTCAGTCAAGCAACGGGGCCCCATCGCCTCTGGGTAGCAGACTTGGGGATTCACTGCCCGCATGGGTTTAGAAGCCAAGAGGCCTCCTGAGAATTGGCTGTCCATGGGTTGGCCACGGCGGATGGGGTCGCGAATGTTAGCGAAAGCATTCCTGTGGCTCTGCCAACATTCGGCGACGGCGGAAAACCGTGATTTTAGTCAGGGCGAGCACGAAATCACCTGTCCTTGCCAAAGACGGGTATACGTTAGGTATTTTAAAAGGTGTTGTATATCTGTTTTTTTTATTTAGTAGGGGTCTTTCTCTTGTGGATTGGATTTGGATCTCTTGATTCAAATTCCAATTATCCAATCACACGGCTATCGTGGGTTATAAGTAATGTTTTAAATGAATTATTACCAACATCCGATTATCTGATATAATTTTTTCGCGCTTAATAAGAGCGAACACCTCTCGAAGTGTCACGATCTTTGCTATATCTCTTTCGCTTACCTAAAAGTCATCATTAACTTCTCCAAAAGTAACTTTAATCAATTGTACCTCCCTCATAATACTCAAGTAAACTGTGCCCCTTACAGACGGTTTTACGATCCTAAAGTTTTATTTACAGCCATCGCAATTTGTCTCCGGGCTACGTTTTTAGCGAGCGCATTCGATGAGGGTAGTCCCATTGAAGAGATTTTGTTAAAATATAAAACGAAGTTCCATAGCAGTGTTACAATCAAAGCGTATTGTTCTTGCCCGCGAGGATACTTTGTTTTGTTGCTCTATTCCAGGAGTCCTGTGTCGTTTTTCAAAAGTGGATTCCTCGCTTTGAAAGAGTATTTACATTTAAGAGAACGTATGTAATGAAATTCGTTTTAAGATTTCTTTTACTATATCTTACTTTAACAATTTTAGTAACATAATACAGTCACGATAGCAGAGTTGTTGGGTAATCGGAATTCGAGTCGAGAGAACCGAGTTTGATCCCCATTTGATAGGCTCGTACCAATGAGTTTATTCAAAAATCATGTACGATTAATATCGTAAGCTTAGACAAAAAGACGGCGGCAGGCCCACCACCTATTACGTTACGTTATCCGACTATTAACCTCAGTATTAGAAATGGCGTGAAGATTACTAACTCGATTTCAACCCGTATTTCACCAAAGAAATTTTTGAGTCAACGTGACCGGTGATGAGCCTGTCGCCGTCTTTATATTCAAGTCAGCGATATAATTCACGTAATTCCTAGTACAGGTGTAGACAGAGGTCTAGTGTAGACAATTAAGTCCCTTTGACTCACCTTCCACCGAAGATATTTTCGGGACAACGTGACAGTGGTGAGCCCGTCGTCGTCTTTATGTCCAAGCCATAGATTTAATTCGTACATTAGTTTTTGAAAAACCCATTGTTACGAGCCTGCCACCTGGGGATCGAACTCGCGTCTCTCGACTCGATATACCTAGTGGTTAGGCTATCGTGACCTATGGGCTACTAGTTTTACCTATGGGCGTTGATTTTAGTGCACCTAATATTAGAGGTATAATTGGTACGATCTATGTTATCATTACACGTCGAGTTTGTGAAAAGCCCATATGGATTGACAGCACCTACAATGTAGTGCACGATGACGATGTTGAGTTGGTCAAACGTTTGTTCGATGTTTGACCCAATTCTGTTTGTGTGCCGGGACAAAGCATGCTCTGCATGTTGGCGTACTAAATCCACTCATTGTATAACCTGTCCTTAGAATAATACATTCCTCTTTATAAAGGTTTACCGGTCTTTTCTAACGCTTTATACTCTATTTTTTTAGTCTCGATAGCCGAGTGGTTGGGTGGTCGTAATTTCGTGTCAAGAGACCGGAGTTTGATCCGCAGGTGGCAGGGTCGTACCAAAGGGTTTTTAAATAATTTTTGTACGAATTATATCATTGGCTCGGATATAAAGACGGCGACAGCTCACCATCTGTCACGTTGTCCCGAAAATATCTTCAATGGAAGGTGGGTAAAAAGGACTTAATTGTCTAAAATAGACATATAAGTCAGTCGCCGTCTTTATGTCCGAGCCAATGGGTTTTTCAAAAACTTATATACGAATTATTCGTATATAAGTTTTTGAAAAACCCATTGGTAGGAGCCTGCCACCTGGGGATCGAACTCGCGTCTCTCGACTCGATATACCTAGTGGTTAGGCTATCGTGACCTATGGGCTACTAGTTTTACCTATGGGCGTTGATTTTAGTGCACCTAATATTAGAGGTATAATTGGTACGATCTATGTTATCATTACACGTCGAGTTTGTGAAAAGCCCATATGGATTGACAGCACCTACAATGTAGTGCACGATGACGATGTTGAGTTGGTCAAACGTTTGTTCGATGTTTGACCCAATTCTGTTTGTGTGCCGGGACAAAGCATGCTCTGCATGTTGGCGTACTAAATCCACTCATTGTATAACCTGTCCTTAGAATAATACATTCCTCTTTATAAAGGTTTACCGGTCTTTTCTAACGCTTTATACTCTATTTTTTTAGTCTCGATAGCCGAGTGGTTGGGTGGTCGTAATTTCGTGTCAAGAGACCGGAGTTTGATCCGCAGGTGGCAGGGTCGTACCAAAGGGTTTTAAATAATTTTGTACGAATTATATCATTGGCTCGGATATAAAGACGGCGACAGCTCACCATCTGTCACGTTGTCCTGAAAATATCTTCAATGGAAGGTGGGTAAAAGGACTTAATTGTCTAAAATAGACATATAAGTCAGTCGCCGTCTTTATGTCGAGCCAATGGGTTTTCAAAAAACTTATATACGAATTATTCGTATATAAGTTTTGAAAAACCCATTGGTAGGAGCCTGCCACCTGGGGATCGAACTCGCGTCTCTCGACTCGATATACCTAGTGGTTAGGCTATCGTGACCTATGGGCTACTAGTTTTACCTATGGGCGTTGATTTTAGTGCACCTAATATTAGAGGTATAATTGGTACGATCTATGTTATCATTACACGTCGAGTTTGTGAAAGCCCATATGGATTGACAGCACCTACAATGTAGTGCACGATGACGATGTTGAGTTGGTCAAACGTTTGTTCGATGTTTGACCCAATTCTGTTGTGTGCCGGGACAAAGCATGCTCTGCATGTTGGCGTACTAAATCCACTCATTGTATAACCTGTCCTTAGAATAATACATTCCTCTTTATAAAGGTTTACCGGTCTTTTCTAACGCTTTATACTCTATTTTTTAGTCACGATAGCCGAGTGGTCGGAATTTCGAGTCAAGAAACCCAAGTACGATCCCCAGGTGGCCGGCTCGTACCCGCTTTTCCAAAAACTTATGTACTAAATACATCGATGACTTGGACATTGAGACGGCGATGGGCACGCGACTTATCACGTTATACCAAAAATATTTTCGGTGGAAGGTGGGTCGAAACGACTTAATTATCCAGACCTCTGCCTACCTCTGTATTGGGAATTGCGTGAAGATATTTTTTTAAGTTAATTTTATTGTTAATGAGTACTTTTGCCTATGCCGTGAGAACACCACCCTCTCTCTTCCCGTAGGTATTGTTAGAGGCGATGCCAACCTATAGATGGAGGGATAACCATCTCGAAAAATAGAAAATTTAAGCAGATCGGTCACCGGTAGTGTCTACGGTGCGAGGTGTCTGGTACTGCGATTTCCAGTACTCTTATATACGCCAATACTTTGATAAAGGCGTATATAAGATGCTATTATTGTAAATTCACCGTAAGAAAGAGGTCTATATCCTTTTCAGACCGTTAATTAAGTGTACCTATATCATTCATAATGCAAGTTTGTAGACAGAATATCGCAAATAGAGTGAGCAAGTTAATAACAATTGATTATTGTCAAAAACCTCATACGCTGCGAACAATTGCTCTGCGGTGGAATTCCAATTTGTCATCAGCCCGTGGCCATTGGCTTACAAACTTAACGTTGTAGTATATTTTGTTAAATTGTTTTTCGACAATATTTATCATCTATACGCTCGAAATTGTTCGTTGTAGAATTTGCACTGAGTTGGCGCAGAAACTGAATATTTAAATAGTACTGTAATATAATGAACGGCAATGTTTTTGTTAGGGTTGTTTATTGATACATTTATTCAAATACGACTAAAGTAAACTGCATTTCTTGTTATTTTAAATAGCAAACAAAAAGTGAAGTCTTATAGGCTTATAAATAAAATAAATAAATATCTTCACGCAATTTACAATACAGGAGTAGACAAAGGTCTAGTCTGGACAATTAAGTCCCTTTGACCCCCCTTCCACCGAAGATATTTTCGTGACAACATGACAGGTGGTGAGCCCGTCGCCGTAGTCCAAGCCAATGATATAATTCGTAAGTTTTTGAAAAAACCCATTGGTCTGCCACCTGGGGATCGAACTCTAGACTCGATATTGCATAGACCTCCCAACCACTCGGCTATCTTCACTTGAAATAAGCTTACATAATAACAGATACTTAAAAAATGTCATGCCATTCCCTTCTGGAGTAGATAGATACAGGTCTAGACAATTTAGTCCTTTCGATCCAAATTTTTTGGGACACCGTTATAGATAGTAAACATGTCGCCGTCTGTATGTTCAAGCCAGAGTTTTAAATCATACATAAGTTTTGAAAAAACCTATTGGTCTGCCACCTGGGGATCGAACTCTAGACTCGATATTGCATAGACCTCCCAACCACTCGGCTATCTTCACTTGAAATAGCTTACATAATAACAGATACTTAAAAATGTCTTCATGCCATTCCTTCTGGAGTAGATAGATACAGGTCTAGACAATTTAGTCCTTTCGATCCAAATTTTTTGGGACACCGTTATAGATAGTAAACATGTCGCCGTCTGTATGTTCAAGCCAGAGTTTTAAATCATACATAAGTTTTGAAAAAACCTATTGGTCTGCCACCTGGGGATCGAACTCTAGACTCGATATTGCATAGACCTCCCAACCACTCGGCTATCTTCACTTGAAATAGCTTACATAATAACAGATACTTAAAAATGTCTTCATGCCATTCCTTCTGGAGTAGATAGATACAGGTCTAGACAATTTAGTCCTTTCGATCCAAATTTTTTGGGACACCGTTATAGATAGTAAACATGTCGCCGTCTGTATGTTCAAGCCAGAGTTTTAAATCATACATAAGTTTTGAAAAAACCTATTGGTCTGCCACCTGGGGATCGAACTCTAGACTCGATATTGCATAGACCTCCCAACCACTCGGCTATCTTCACTTGAAATAGCTTACATAATAACAGATACTTAAAAATGTCTTCATGCCATTCCTTCTGGAGTAGATAGATACAGGTCTAGACAATTTAGTCCTTTCGATCCAAATTTTTTGGGACACCGTTATAGATAGTAAACATGTCGCCGTCTGTATGTTCAAGCCAGAGTTTTAAATCATACATAAGTTTTGAAAAAACCTATTGGTCTGCCACCTGGGGATCGAACTCTAGACTCGATATTGCATAGACCTCCCAACCACTCGGCTATCTTCACTTGAAATAGCTTACATAATAACAGATACTTAAAAATGTCTTCATGCCATTCCCTTCTGGAGTAGATAGATACAGGTCTAGACAATTTAGTCCTTTCGATCCAAATTTTTGGGACACCGTTATAGATAGTAAACATGTCGCCGTCTGTATGTTCAAGCCAGAGTTTTAAATCATACATAAGTTTTGAAAAACTCATTGGTACTGCCACCTGGGGATCGAACTCTAGACTCGATATTGCATAGACCTCCCAACCACTCAGCTATCTTCACTTGAAATAGCTTACATAATAACAGATACTTAAAAATGTCTTCATGCCATTTACAATACAGGGTAGACAAAGGTCTAGTCTGGACAATTAAGTCCCTTGGCCCCTCTTCCACCGAAGTTATTTTCGTGACAACATGACGAATTGGTAGGCCCGTCACATATAATTCAAGCCAATGATATAATTCGTAAGTTTTTGAAAAACTCATTGGTACTGCCACCTGGGGATCGAACTCTAGACTCGATATTGCATAGACCTCCCAACCACTCAGCTATCTTCACTTGAAATAGCTTACATAATAACAGATACTTAAAAATGTCTTCATGCCATTCCCTTCTGGAGTAGATAGATACAGGTCTAGACAATTTAGTCCTTTCGATCCAAATTTTTGGGACACCGTTATAGATAGTAAACATGTCGCCGTCTGTATGTTCAAGCCAGAGTTTTAAATCATACATAAGTTTTGAAAAACTCATTGGTACTGCCACCTGGGGATCGAACTCGGGTCTCTCGACTCGAAATTCCGACCACCCAACAACTCAGCTATCGTGACTTATAATTCGTAAGTTTTGAAAAACTCATTGGTACTGCCACCTGGGGATCGAACTCAGGTCTCTCGACTCGAAATTCCGACCACCCAACAACTCAGCTATCGTGACTTACATTTAAATAAATGTTTATCTATATAAATATGTTTATATATTTAAATAAATAAATATCTTCACACAATTCCCAATACAGGGGTAGACAGAGGTCAAGTCTAGACAATTTAGTCCTTTCGATCCAAATTTTTTGGGACACCGTTATAGATAGTAAACATGTCGCCGTCTGTATGTTCAAGCCAGAGTTTTAAATCATACATAAGTTTTGAAAAACTCATTGGTACTGCCACCTGGGGATCGAACGCGGTCTATTGACTTGAATTCCGATGAAACAACAACTTGGTTATCGTGTTATCGTTATACATAGTGTATCTGAGTGGGTGTATATCTGTCTCTTGTTTCCTAGTGGCATCGTATCTCCAAAACGGGGTAAACGATTCCGAAAGTGACTTGATCGAGAGTGGTCTTAGTTAGTTTTGGTTTTTAAAATGTTTGTATTAATATTTTTAAATCTCTCATTTATATAATGAATGAAAATCCGTTTAGTAATGTTCTAGTTTTCAGCGGACAGAATAACGCGGATCGTTTTTAACTACATTTTATAATTTTGTGATAAGTAGCTCATTTAGAGTAAAAAGGATTGTAATTTTAAGCACGTAAGTCATGTTAGTACATTCAGCCTTTTAAAATCCACTGCAGGACATTGATCTCTCCCGTAATGACAATTATGCCAATGGTGGTAAACACTTCACTCTGAGCTTGCCATAATTGGCAATAAATGGCATAAATGGCAAGCGGATAGACGATCTTAGTACCAGATACTTCGTAACCAAGACGCAGTTGCCCGTCAAAGGTCTGCTGAATTTTGGTACAGTATTTTTTAAGGTTATCTTAGCATCTGTCGGTACCTAATGGTATTTTAGAGGGTTTTCTTCTAGTTGCCTCTTACAAAACCCACCGGGGAAAAGGGTGTGGTATTTTCTTACGCCGATACTACTGCAAATTCACAATAGCGGAGTGGTTGAGTGATAGGAATTGAAGTCAAGAGACCCGAATTTACCAGGGATCGTACCAACGGGTCTTATCAAAGAACTTATTTTTTTTATTACTGGCTTGGATATATAGACGGCGACGTGCTCACCACCTGTCACGTTGTCCCGAAAACTGTCTTCGGTGGAAGTTGGGTCGAAAGGACTTAATTGTTTAGACATCTGTCTACTCATGTATTGGACATAGCGTGATACTACTGCAAATATTATACTAATGCTACTTACTAAATAAAACAGTATTATATCATCTCGTGAGAGTTCATATTCGCGTACATTTTCTTGTTTAATATTAAATGTAATAAAATTCGATGTCTCAGTGTAATTTTAACTTTCAGAGAAGGTCGTTTTGGATAATTTAGAGCGGGATCACATGTCATAAATTCAATAACATCCTACTACCTGCCCCTTGATCTTTTCGGTTGAGTCGTCGAAAATGTTAATTTCACTGGAATTAAGCTGCTTTTCCTTAGTCTGCTTTTGAAACCATTAAGGGACATTCATGCATATATTGATACAAAGATTTTCCATTATTAGAAATATAATTAATAGACATACATTAATAGAAATTTAAATAGTTTTTACTTTAGACTGTATCTCTTGGTGGAAGTTCACCTCATAGCTTTTAATTTATAGAGTTTTTTAAACATCTTGTTCTTTTTCTTATTTACAAGAAGTTTTAATATAGATCAGTCCTATTTTATCAAATTATAATCTTATTTTTATTTCTAGTAATTTCAAAATGTTATTATTAAAATGTTATTATTTATTTTTATCTCACCGAATAGTTCGATTTTAGAATCTTTTGCTGTCTTTCTTACCGAAGGACTAGACCAAATGAAAATTAAGTAGACTGATAATAGTAGTGACTATTTAGAAAGTCGATTGATACATGTGAATATAGCCTGTTATATCACAATTATTTTAGAAGTGCTCTTTTTAGTTTTTATCTTAACCAGGTACATCACATTCCCAACTAAGACCTGTAATGCCGCGATGAGCCATTTGGCTGGGGCGCAAATTAACATGATTATTATATGTAATTTTTTGACGCTTTATTCCCTTTCTTACAGTAGTTGGCATAAGCGACTAAGGAAAAAGCCTTTAATTGGCACTGATAAGTACTGAAAACTCAAAATACCAAACCAAAATTTGGACGACTGGCGATGGCCAGTAGCGTTCAAAGTTCCGCCAATCAACTTATAACGTTTTAATAATATGTTTATATATTTAAATAAATAATAATAATAAATATCTTCACACAATTCCCAATACAGGGGTAGACAGAGGTCAAGTCTAGACAATTAAGTCCTTTGACCCACCTTCCAATGAAGATATTTTCGGGACAACGTGACAGGTGGTGAGCCCGTCGCCGCCTTATGTTCAAGCCAACGACGAAATTCGTACATAAGTTTTGAAAAACTCATTGGTACTGCCACCTGGGATCGAACTCAGGTCTCTCAACTCGAAATTCCGACCACCCAACAACTCAGCTATCGTGACTTACATTTAAATAAATGTTTATCTATATAAATATGTTTATATATAAGTGCATTGTATCGTTGACTAGGGGAACTGAGCGATATGCTCTCTACATGTCTGTCACGTAGTCACAAAAAAGCTTCGGTGAAAAAGAAAAATGGAACCAAGGACTTCGATGTCTATTACCTCTGTACCCAGTATTTGTAAATTGCTTAAAGACAATTTAAATCTTTTAACCTACACATTCTATTAATTTGTTGCTGACTCAAACTTTCTACAGAGATGACAGCAAAATTTTAGTAGACCGTGCTCTATCGAGTCCATACAACAAAGAGGTCTACAGACAGACAGATACACTTAAGTTTGCAGCCAATAGTGCAGACGTAGTTCAGAATATGAACGATATAACTCAGCGTAATTGTTTTGAGAAAATAGCGCTTTCCTATTCCAAATGTTTCGTCCTTCATGTTTCCCGCGAGATAACTGATGTTCATTGAGTTTCATATTGTTTTATTAATAAAAGCTAAAATATATTCATTAAAATAGATATGTTCTTGTCTTGTATACATTCACATAACATGTATATACATATATGAACATAAATTAAAATATCTTCACGCAATTTACAATACAGGAGTAGACAAAGGTCTAGTCTGGACAATTAAGTCCCTTTGACCCCCCTTCCACCGAAGATATTTTCGGGACAACGTGACAGGTGGTGAGCCCGTCGCCGCCTTTTATGTCCAAGCCAACGATGAAATTCGTACATAAGTTTTTGAAAAACTCATTGGTACTGCCACCTGGGGATCGAACTCGGGTCTCTCGACTCGAAATTCCGACCACCCAACAACTCGGCTATCGTGACTTATAATTCGTAAGTTTTTGAAAAAACCCATTGGTCTGCCACCTGGGGATCGAACTCTAGACTCGATATTGCATAGACCTCCCAACCACTCGGCTATCTTCACTTGAAATAAGCTTACATAATAACAGATACTTAAAAAATGTCATGCCATTCCCTTCTGGAGTAGATAGATACAGGTCTAGACAATTTAGTCCTTTCGATCCAAATTTTTTGGGACACCGTTATAGATAGTAAACATGTCGCCGTCTGTATGTTCAAGCCAGAGTTTTAAATCATACATAAGTTTTGAAAAAACTTATTGATACGGCCCACCAGGGGATCGAACGCGGGTCTATTGACTTGAATTCCGATGAAACAACAACTTGGTTATCGTTATACATAGTGTATCTGAGTGGGTGTATATCTGTCTCTTGTTTCCTAGTGGCATCGTATCTCCAAAACGGGGTAAACGATTCCGAAAGTGACTTGATCGAGAGTGGTCTTAGTTAGTTTTGGTTTTTAAAATGTTTGTATTAATATTTTTAAATCTCTCATTTATATAATGAATGAAAATCCGTTTAGTAATGTTCTAGTTTTCAGCGGACAGAATAACGCGGATCGTTTTTAACTACATTTTATAATTTTGTGATAAGTAGCTCATTTAGAGTAAAAAGGATTGTAATTTTAAGCACGTAAGTCATGTTAGTACATTCAGCCTTTTAAAATCCACTGCAGGACATTGATCTCTCCCGTAATGACAATTATGCCAATGGTGGTAAACACTTCACTCTGAGCTTGCCATAATTGGCAATAAATGGCAAGCGGATGAACGATCTTAGTACCAGATACTTCGTAACCAAGACGCAGTTGCCGTCAAAGGTCTGCTGAATTTTGGTACAGTATTTTTAAGGTTATCTTAGCATCTGTCGGTACCTAATGGTATTTTGGAGGGTTTTCTTCTAGTTGCCTCTTACAAAACCCACCGGGGAAAGGGTGTGGTATTTTCTTACGCCGATACTACTGCAAATTCACAATAGCGGAGTGGTTGGTGATAGGAATTGAAGTCAAGAGACCCGAATTTACCAGGGATCGTACCAACAGGTCTTATCAAAGAACTTATTTTTTATTACTGGCTTGGATATATAGACGGCGACGTGCTCACCACCTGTCACGTTGTCCCGAAAACTGTCTTCGGTGGAAGTTAGATCGAAAGGACTTAATTGTTTAGACATCTGTCTACTCATGTATTGGACATAGCGTGATACTACTGCAAATATTATACTAATGCTACTTACTAAATAAAACAGTATTATATCATCTCGTGAGAGTTCATATTCGCGTACATTTCTTGTTTAATATTAAATGTAATAAAATTCGATGTCTCAGTGTAATTTTAACTTTCAGAAGGTCGTTTTGGATAATTTAGAGCGGGATCACATGTCATAAATTCAATAACATCCTACTACCTGCCCCTTGATCTTTTCGGTTGAGTCGTCGAAAATGTTAATTTCACTGGAATTAAGCTGCTTTTCCTTAGTCTGCTTTTGAAACCATTAAGGGACATTCATGCATATATTGATACAAAGATTTTCCATTATTAGAAATATAATTAATAGACATACATTAATAGAAATTTAAATAGTTTTACTTTAGACTGTATCTCTTGGTGGAAGTTCACCTCATAGCTTTTAATTTATAGAGTTTTTAAACATCTTGTTCTTTTCTTATTTACAAGAAGTTTTAATATAGATCAGTCCTATTTTATCAAATTATAATCTTATTTTTATTTCTAGTAATTTCAAAATGTTATTATTAAAATGTTATTATTTATTTTTATCTCACCGAATAGTTCGATTTTAGAATCTTTTGCTGTCTTTCTTACCGAAGGACTAGACCAAATGAAAATTAAGTAGACTGATAATAGTAGTGACTATTTAGAAAGTCGATTGATACATGTGAATATAGCCTGTTATATCACAATTATTTTAGAAGTGCTCTTTTAGTTTTTATCTTAACCAGGTACAAATCACATTCCCAATTAAGACCTGTAATGCCGCGATGAGTCATTTGGCTGGGGCGCAAATTAACATGATTATTACATGTAATTTTTTGACGCTTTATTCCCTTTCTTACAGTAGTTGGCATAAGCGACTAAGGAAAAAGCCTTTAATTGGCACTGATAAGTACTGAAAACTCCAAAAATATCAGACCAAAATTTGGACGACTCGCGATGGCCAGTAGCGTTCAAAGTTCCGCCAATCAGCTTACCAACCGTATACTAATATGTTTATATGTTTAAATAAATGTTTATCTATATAAATATGTTTATATATAAGTGCATTGTATCGTTGGCTAGGGAACTGAGAGGGCGATATACTCTCTATCTGTCACGTAGTCACAAAAAAGCTTCGGTGAAAAATGGAACCAAAGGACTTCGATGTCTGTACCTCTGTCTACCCCAGTATTTGTAAATTGCTTAAAGACAATTTAAATTTTTCAACTTACACATTCCTAATTTTATTTGCGAAGCTTAAACTTTCTACAAGAGATAGCAGCAAGATTTCGTAGACCGTGCTCTATCGGAGTCCGCTTGACAAAGAGGTCTACAGACAGACAGATACATAACTAAGTTTGCGTAATAGTGCAGACGTAGTTCAGAATGTAGACGATAAATTAACTCGGTGTAATTGTTTTGAGAAAATAGCGCTTTCCTATTCCAAATGTTTCGTCCTTCATGTTTGTTCCCGCGGGGAATAACTGATGTTCATTGAGTTTCATATTGTTTTATTAATAAAAGCTAAAATATATTCATTAAAATAGATATGTTCTTGTCTTGTATACATTCACATAACATGTATATACATATATGAACATAAATTAAAATATCTTCACGCTATTTCCAATCCTGGCATAGACAGAATTCCTGACAGTTTCGACCCACCTTTCACCGAAAGCATTTTATGGGAAAATACGACAAGTGGTGAGCCTGTACCCGTCTTTATGTCCAAGTCAACGATATAACTCTTACGAGACTACCACCTGGAGATTGTATTCGGATCTCTTAACTCGGATTCCGATCACCCAACCTATCGTGATTAAGCGCAGATATCATTATTACTATTATTATTTAGCAAATTTATTGTAATAGATATTGCTATTATTTAATATTTTTTTCAAATTTTAAGTAATAATACATAATAATTGGAGCCGTAGATATTTAAAGATCAAAAACTTCACACTAGTCAGTCTTCTTATAAACTTATTTCTACCGTAACAAGCTTACATTAGAAATTGGCATGAATTGAAGTTATTCAGTAACATGCCCTCTAAATTGTTAGCGAATCAAGTTTCAAAATTAGATTGCGTACAAGATTTGGGACGAATGTTCAGGGTTCCAAAAGTCGTAACTTACAAAAAAAAATCTTTGCTTGATGTAGATAAAATATAAATTGGATAACTACGTCATATTGTTGCAAACAAGGTAACTTGGTACGTAAGAGCTCGCCGCTAAGCCACCTCGCCCATCGGGCCATCTGTCCTTCTGTACATATAAATAAAATTGGAGTGTCTGTTTGTAATATTGAAATAACAGTTTTTTACTACATCTATATAAATACATACCGTATATACACCAAAATATTTTTTAACAAATTTTGTCTGACTGTCTGTTTGCTCCGGCTAATCTCTGAAACGGCTGAACCGATTCTAATATGATTTTCATTGACAGATAGATAATTTAATAAGGAGTAACATAGACTACTTTTATTTTAGAAACATAATTTGGGTTCCACGTTAAGTGTTAATCTGTTAAGTATTAAGCATATAATTTATTTAATTCAAATAGTTGTTACTATTACTATTACTATTCTACTATTACTATTCAATTAGTTGTAACTAAATCTTACACAAATTGTTCAAGTGTTAACAATCTATTAGTAAAGAGGTTAGCGTTGATGGCTGTACTACAGTATAGAATATATGAATAACATAAGTAATAAATAAATATCTTCACGCAATTCCCAAAACAGGGGTAGACAGAGGTCTAGTCTAGACAATTAAGTCCCTTTGACCCACCTTCCACCGAAGATATTTCGGGACAACGTGACAGGTGGTGAGCCCGTCGCCATATTTATGTCGACTCGAGCCTTTCGACTCGAAATACTAACCACCCTACCACTCGGCTATCGTGACTTCTATGAATAACATGTTATTGCAAAATTTTATGACGTGTGATACATGGTTTTATGTGTTTATGGCCATAGCCAATAAAGGCATTAACGTAAGGCAATAGCGTTATCAGTATCATTTCAGCATGTCCAATGCTACTGCTATAAAATATACTTTCCACAAAGATGGTCACTGTGAAAAGTTTTGAGCCACCATCATCCATCGATCTCCTGCAACATCTTATAGGTTGTCACACCGTCTTGTTGAAGGTTGTCGTAGAGTGTATTTGCTATAAAACGTTGCCACTTGTGAATTTTTCTTCCCCAAAGGTTTTCAAAACTGAGAGTTACCTGGCCGATCTATTGTCAGAGTGCTGATCCATATAAAAAAATATCTTCACGCAATTCCCAATACAGGGGTAGACAGAGGCCTAATCTAGACAATTAAGTTCCTTCGACCCTCCTCCCACCGAAGATATTTTCAGGACAACGTGACAGGTGGTGAACCGGTCGCCGTCTTTATGTCCAAGCCAACGATATAATTCGTACATAAGTTTTTGAAAAACCCATTGGTACGAGTTTGCCACCTAGGGATCGAACTCAGGTCTCTCAACTCGAAATTCCGACGACTCAACCGCTCGGCTATCGTGACTTAAATCTGCTTATCCATATGGTCACGTCAGTTAGCCTGATTCTATTGCGGATGACGTCATTGCGGATTACATAGCGCAGAAAAACACCCAGCCATTCCATTGCCCGCTAAGCCAACTTCGTCTTAGGGTAGATACCCGGGACAAAAGTTCTTCAACGATTTTGTAGTGTTCTGTTAGACATGATTTTAGTCTTGTTCATTTTAATCTTAAGAATAAGCTGCATAATTACCTTTTACTATGTGTTTTATTTGTAATTGTTATAAATAAATAAAAATACATTAAATCAGAAACAACGGTGGTCCCTTACCACAAACACAAAGATGGTCACTGTGAACACCATGGACCAGAACCAGAGAATACATAAAAATAGTGTTTTCTACATTGACGCGTTCGCGAATCGAACCTGGGACTTCAGAGCTAACGAAATCATTAAAACCGGTGTGTAGTACTCGTACTACGCCCCTCGTCCACGTCGTCAAGTTGTCGTCGTCGCCGAAAGTTGCATATTAAAAAAATACCGCCTCCTTGTAAAATTATTAACAATTTATGTTTGTGCTATTTATTTAATGATGTTAGAGTCCCAATGCTTTTAGCTTTAACGGATTATCCATAATTTATGAATCCTTTGTAACGACTAATTCCATTTTAGATAGCTCGCATTTAGAATCATTGATAAATTACGTCTGAAATATTACCTTTGATGATATTACATAATTAGTTTTTGTCGAATATTAAAGGAATCGAATCAAATTCTACGTACAATATTACATGAACAGAACGAATGTGAACTATATGATGTAATAAATGCTTTGTATTAAGTTATAATTTAATATTAAACACTTTCATTTTTTGGTCTTAGATCATATCCACCCGTGTTTATTAACGTGCTTTATTGCTTGTATTACATTGTAAATGATAATGATGACTGTATTATTTCAGAAAATTTATACAAAACCTAAATTTGCATTATGCGTAAATCGCCTTTTAAATAATAATAATAATACTAATTATTTCATTATTCCAAACAAAAGAATAGCTCAATATTAACACTGGTTCTGGCCTATCTAATAGTGAAAACCGTATGAGAATCCGATCTATAATTATTGACAATGGCATCATCACACAGGCAGACTAGCGTAGTGGAATAACTTCGTTTTCTAATATAAATCTGTCAATACAAACGAAAATATACCATAATTTATCAATTTTTTTCCTAATAGCCTAGTCAAAGTTTCGATAGGTACTTTTTTCTAACAAGCGGAAGATGAAAATAAAATCGAAGTCATATTCAGTGTGAAGTTTGGAACATCACTCACACACATTTAATAAATCCCACGCCAAAAGGACGAAAAAGAAGTTTTTGGCTTTTACTCAATACATCGTTAAATTAAGAAAGGGAGTGGCGCTTTCTTTCAGTGTTTGAAATAAGAAGCAGTTAAAGTGGTTAAAAAAAGTGGGTATAGAATGCGTGGCATCTAGTGCTGCCATTGACAATTCGCATGCCAATAGCTGTTTTAGGGTAAATAATAATAATACAAGAGTGACATATATGCCCTACAGTGAGCTTTTAGGCGTTTAAATACCTATGCTCAGTGGGTCTCTGTGTGATAGAGTCCGCAATGAAGAAGTCCGCAGCAGAACTCAGTTAACCGGTATAACCGTAAAGATAAGCACGGTAGCCGAGTGGTTGGGTGGTCGGAATTTCCCCTGGTGGCAGGCTCGTACCAATGGGTTTTTCAAAAACTTATGTACGAAATATATCGTTGGCGTGGCCTCATGTCCCATATTTAACAAATACACATAATTCTTTGTTAATTATGAAATTCATTCCATAATTAACAAAGACTTATGTGTTTTTCAGTCTTTAATCTTTGATACACTAAAGCTTTACTCTAAATTTAAATTCAGAGTCTTAACTTTGATGTAATTTAGTTACGTGCGATAAAGCAATTTACGTAAATGTAGCAAGTCGCTTGGTTACTTTACACAAAATTAACTAATTTAATTTTCCATAAATAGCTCTGTATTAAATGTGGCTCCATACACAACAATGAAGTTATGGTATGTGTATTAAATATTTGAGGAAGAAAATTGAGTAATATGATTATTTTCGACTATCCCAATCCATGCTATGAAACACTTGGCATAAGTAATCGGGCCTATTTGTTACTAATTTTGTTCAATTTTTTTAGCCAATGGGGAGGGCCCCACTGTTCATTTTAACTTTGAGGCAGCCTAGTGTGTACATTTTGATACAAGACGAAATAAAGACGTTAAATAATATTCTTACAAAATATGTATTTAGATGAATAGTAAATTAAGAGGATATTAAAGTAATATCTTTTTTACGTTTACACCACATACCACCTTTACGAGAGTCACAATTGAAGAACAGGTGGGTAAGATAAAGGCGTTGAAAATCGCCATTGTTAGTGACAGGTGATAGGAAAACTGTACCAACACAGCAGACCAGAATTAAACAGACCGGTTATGGGCCGCATCTAAATACGCATCTAAATATTACTATATGTATAAATATTACTACTAACTTCAGTGAAAAAAGAGAAAGGAGAAATAGATTCTAAACATGATATTCTAGTTACATATAATATTTGTTGTTAATGAAATTATAATATGAATTATTTTCACTATATAAAATATATTAATACATTTAAGTATTTAACTATCGAACAGTTAAAAACCTAAATGATCTAAATTTATGTTAAAAAAGACTTCCCTTGAGCTGTCGCCACAATAACTGTATTTTCGCGAAGTAAAATTACAGTACCATATTTAAAAAACGTCTCACACTACTACATTTCACGTTTTCGCAAATAAGATTCGGTGAAATGATCGAAATATATTTCATTTTAATTGTCTAGACCTCTGACTACTCCAGTATAAAGAAAATGCTTGAAAATAAGTAATAATACGAATAAATACTACACAATTTTAATTACGTAACTTCTAAATATCTTTTCTGCGTCAAGCCAAAACATTTTCTGTTCCTGACGTTTCTATTATCTTTTGTCTCAATGTACTCTCTTTAAAGCAATATACGTAAGCACATCTTTGGCTCAAAGCTGAACGTATCATGGCTACTTATCCAAAATAACTGACCCAAAAACAAACTGACGTTCCCCCTCCTCGCATACAACGGGGGGATACCCCCACTGTAGGGGATGGGTTACCATGGGGCCGGGATTCCAGTGGAACAATCTGGAAAATATATGGATGTTTCGGTTGTAATTGAAAGAGGCTTTCAGCGTATGATGGCATGATACGTTTTATGTTTTGCGTGTATTAATATTGTGGATGAAATGGTGTAAATTATACAGTATTCATTTAGTAATATAATAGAATAAGTAAAATAAATAACTTCACGCAATTCCCAATACAGGGGTAGACAGAGGTCTGAGACAATTAAGTCCCTTCGACCCACCTTCCACCGAAGATATTTTTCGGGACAACGTGACAGGTGGTCTTTATGTTCAAGCCAACAATATAATATATCGTACATAGGTTTTGAAAAAACCTGCCACCAACTCGGTTCTCTCGATACGAATTCCGATCATCCAGCTACTCGGCTATCGAGAGTTTCTTAATATAATAGAGATGTAAGAATATAACAGATTTCTTTTTATCTCCATGAATTTCTACTAAAAGTACTTGGACAGTGTTTAGTACTTTCAAACGCCATTAATCTGGATTTCATAGATTTCGAAAAAACTCTTTCGTAAGAGTCTTCCTCTTTTGGTTGTAACTCGGGTTTTAGGATTGAAATTCCGATCACGATTCACTCGTCTATAGTTCCGATGCCTATTATAAAAGATATAATGGTCGATCCATTTTACTTAGTTTTTGTTATCTCATAAGCTAGAGATCACATGGGATTTGCGCATGCATCTAAAGCTTAAGCACTAAATATATTTGTCCTTCTAAATTTTATTTCTATAGTTAAACCCTTCTTTATGGTTTAATTATTGTGTGATGACCTCCGGTAACACCTTGAAACCCAGGTTTTCAAGGTGTCGCCATCTCGGGGTCCCGAGTTCGATTCCCGGTCGGATCAATGTAGAAAAAAACACTTTTGCTCCATTTACTCGGATCTGGATGTTTGTGGCGCTTTCTTTGTTTTCGATTGCCGTACCCAAGTGCTCTAGGGTCTTACATTGCGATCGGAGCAATGTATGTGATGTTGTCTCTATCTATATATGTATAATAATGTCAATTATATATGATATGTTTATACTATATACTATATATACATGTACTTATTTTTTGATACTTGTATTTTCAATAGTGTGCACAATTTAGTCATTTAACCTATTTTATAATAAGTCACGATAGCCGAGTTGTTGGGTGGTCGGAATTTCGAGTCGAGAGACCCGAGTTCGATCCCCAGGTGGCAGTACCAATGAGTTTTTCAAAAAACTTATGTACGAATTTCATCGTTGGCTTGGACATAAAGGCGGCGACGGGCTCACCACCTGTCACGTTGTCCCGAAAATATCTTCGGTGGAAGGTGGGTCAAAGGGACTTAATTGTCTAGACTTGACCTCTGTCTACCCCTGAATTGGGAATTGCGTGAAGATATTTTTTTTTTTTACCTATTTTATTACAGTTTTTTTCTTGTCAATGTGACAAGTGGTGAACCAATCGCCATGTGATGTTTGGATTATCTAGTAAAACACTATGTATGTGTATGTATATTATATGTAAACGTGAAGAATGCAGTGAAGCCAAGGGACGGACAATTGTGGTCCGACAAAACTTCCGATTAACAAATTAAAGCAGCATTATAACCCGTGAAGCAACGCCGGGTCGAAAATATGCGCATTAATTATTTTGGCACATAGTTGGCATCGCTCGTGTACACACTGAATATATTAATCAATTTGAATTGTTATTGATTACATTTTATTTTACATAGCTTAAATCTAACACTTTACATTAATATAAGATTATCACAAAAAATATCTTCACGTCATTCCCAATACGGGGTAGAGAGTTCGAGTCAGAGGGGATCAAACTCAGATCTCGGGACTCTTGACCTACCAATTATTAAAAAACTGAAGTACGAATTATGTCGTTAGCTTGGACATAAAGACGGAGACGGACACACCACCTGTCACGTTGTCCCAAAAATATCTTCGATGGAAGGTGGGTTAATTGTCTAGACTAGACCTCTGTCTCCCCCTATGTTGCGAATTTCGTGAAGATGTTTATTTATTTTGATCTACTCTGTACCACAAAGTGTGTGTTTTATTCCACAAAAACGTGTGTAACATGCTTAACATCTGCTAAACACTCTAAAACTGGATTAATTATAAAATGATCAATAATTAAAAAGTAAATACATAAGGGATCCAAATATCTGTTAAAAATAATAAATCCTGTTAAAAATAAAATTTATGGCTGCAAGCAAGAGTTGATAATAAATAAAAGAAATAATATTACGATGGTTTAAAAATGTAATAGGAACTAAAATTGTTCCTGGTATATTCCAATCAAATGAAATCAGTCCCATCTCAGTGCTCCCAGAAATATCAGTAGTGCAGTAAAATTTATTTATTTATTTATTAAGTTGTATAATTTTTATAAAATACAGATACAAAAAGATGTTAAAAATTACCTTTGCTGTATTTTGCCTTAATAGACGTGCAAACATTTATGAAACATAAACATGAAATTTAATTATTACAAAATTCATACAATTTAAATAAAAAAATAAAAGATTACAATTACGCAGTTATCAAATGTCCAAATACTAATAAGTTTCTATCAAGAGTAAATCCTAGAAATTATGTTTTCTAATTCTGAATTTTGTGTTCTCTATTTTTTTTAATTCTAAGCATCTAGTATCTCTATCATCTAGAAGTACTTAATAAATTGATTCTTAACACCATTATTTAAAACCTAAACAACGGGTTATAGCTGAGACGTGAATACGACCGTGTCCTCTGCGTGACTACGACCACGTAACATGTAACATTTACTTATAAAAATAATTTTTGGTACTATAAAGTCCTTCGGTTACAATTCATGGCAAACGGAAATGATGTGGAGCAGCGAAACGACCTCAAAATGGCGGCGCTTCCCACTCCGCCGCGCGCGATGCGTCTCAGTCCTCAGTCAACGTAACGAATTCATTCATCCTTTAACTACTGACTTGTGTAATTAACTATTATAAGGAGATGATAGATATGTACTGCATCATAAAACTATTACCCATAATGTTGTTATTGTATCTGTGTTATCCTTCTATTAAGGAGGCAAATTATAGATATAAGTCACGATAGCCGAGTGGTTGGGTGGTCGGAATTTCGAATCGAGAGACGCGAGTTCGATCCCCAGGTGGCAGTACCAATGAGTTTTTCAAAAACTTATGTACGAATTTCATCGTTGGCTTGGACATAAAGACGGAGACGGACACACCACCTGTCACGTTGTCCCAAAAATATCTTCGATGGAAGGTGGGTTAATTGTCTAGACTAGACCTCTGTCTCCCCCTATGTTGCGAATTTCGTGAAGATGTTTATTTATTTTGATCTACTCTGTACCACAAAGTGTGTGTTTTATTCCACAAAAACGTGTGTAACATGCTTAACATCTGCTAAACACTCTAAAACTGGATTAATTATAAAATGATCAATAATTAAAAAGTAAATACATAAGGGATCCAAATATCTGTTAAAAATAATAAATCCTGTTAAAAATAAAATTTATGGCTGCAAGCAAGAGTTGATAATAAATAAAAGAAATAATATTACGATGGTTTAAAAATGTAATAGGAACTAAAATTGTTCCTGGTATATTCCAATCAAATGAAATCAGTCCCATCTCAGTGCTCCCAGAAATATCAGTAGTGCAGTAAAATTTATTTATTTATTTATTAAGTTGTATAATTTTTATAAAATACAGATACAAAAAGATGTTAAAAATTACCTTTGCTGTATTTTGCCTTAATAGACGTGCAAACATTTATGAAACATAAACATGAAATTTAATTATTACAAAATTCATACAATTTAAATAAAAAAATAAAAGATTACAATTACGCAGTTATCAAATGTCCAAATACTAATAAGTTTCTATCAAGAGTAAATCCTAGAAATTATGTTTTCTAATTCTGAATTTTGTGTTCTCTATTTTTTTTAATTCTAAGCATCTAGTATCTCTATCATCTAGAAGTACTTAATAAATTGATTCTTAACACCATTATTTAAAACCTAAACAACGGGTTATAGCTGAGACGTGAATACGACCGTGTCCTCTGCGTGACTACGACCACGTAACATGTAACATTTACTTATAAAAATAATTTTTGGTACTATAAAGTCCTTCGGTTACAATTCATGGCAAACGGAAATGATGTGGAGCAGCGAAACGACCTCAAAATGGCGGCGCTTCCCACTCCGCCGCGCGCGATGCGTCTCAGTCCTCAGTCAACGTAACGAATTCATTCATCCTTTAACTACTGACTTGTGTAATTAACTATTATAAGGAGATGATAGATATGTACTGCATCATAAAACTATTACCCATAATGTTGTTATTGTATCTGTGTTATCCTTCTATTAAGGAGGCAAATTATAGATATAGAGTCACGATAGCCGAGTGGTTGGGTGGTCGGAATTTCGAATCGAGAGACGCGAGTTCGATCCCCAGGTGGCAGGCTCGTACCAATGAGTTTTTCAAAAACTTATGTACGAATTTCATCGTTGGCTTGGACATAAAGACGGAGACGGACACACCACCTGTCACGTTGTCCCAAAAATATCTTCACGCAATTCCCAATACAGGGGTAGACAGAAGTCTAGCTATTGAAGTTCTTTCAACCCTCTTTCCACTGCCTATATTCTTTTCTGACGCCGTCTTAGTTCTGTATTAAATTTAATTATGCAGTCTCCATTAAAAAAAAATATCTTCACGCAATTCCCAATACAGGGGTAGACAGAAGTCTAGCTATTGAAGTTCTTTCAACCCTCTTTCCACTGCCTATATTCTTTTCTGACGCCGTCTTAGTTCTGTATTAAATTTAATTATGCAGTCTCCATTAAAAAAAAATATCTTCACGCAATTCCCAATACAGGGGTAGACAGAAGTCTAGCTATTGAAGTTCTTTCAACCCTCTTTCCACTGCCTATATTCTTTTCTGACGCCGTCTTAGTTCTGTATTAAATTTAATTATGCAGTCTCCATTAAAAAAAAATATCTTCACGCAATTCCCAATACAGGGGTAGACAGAAGTCTAGCTATTGAAGTTCTTTCAACCCTCTTTCCACTGCCTATATTCTTTTCTGACGCCGTCTTAGTTCTGTATTAAATTTAATTATGCAGTCTCCATTAAAAAAAAATATCTTCACGCAATTCCCAATACAGGGGTAGACAGAAGTCTAGCTATTGAAGTTCTTTCAACCCTCTTTCCACTGCCTATATTCTTTTCTGACGCCGTCTTAGTTCTGTATTAAATTTAATTATGCAGTCTCCATTAAAAAAAAATATCTTCACGCAATTCCCAATACAGGGGTAGACAGAAGTCTAGCTATTGAAGTTCTTTCAACCCTCTTTCCACTGCCTATAGCCAACCCTCTTTCCACTGCCTATATTCTTTTCTGACGCCGTCTTAGTTCTGTATTAAATTTAATTATGCAGTCTCCATTAAAAAAAAATATCTTCACGCAATTCCCAATACAGGGGTAGACAGAAGTCTAGCTATTGAAGTTCTTTCAACCCTCTTTCCACTGCCTATAGCCAACCCTCTTTCCACTGCCTATAGCCAACCCTCTTTCCACTGCCTATAGCCAACCCTCTTTCCACTGCCTATAGCCAACCCTCTTTCCACTGCCTATAGCCAACCCTCTTTCCACTGCCTATATTCTTTTCTGACGCCGTCTTAGTTCTGTATTAAATTTAATTATGCAGTCTCCATTAAAAAAAAATATCTTCACGCAATTCCCAATACAGGGGTAGACAGAAGTCTAGCTATTGAAGTTCTTTCAACCCTCTTTCCACTGCCTATAGCCAACCCTCTTTCCACTGCCTATAGCCAACCCTCTTTCCACTGCCTATAGCCAACCCTCTTTCCACTGCCTATAGCCAACCCTCTTTCCACTGCCTATAGCCAACCCTCTTTCCACTGCCTATAGCCAACCCTCTTTCCACTGCCTATAGCCAACCCTCTTTCCACTGCCTATAGCCAACCCTCTTTCCACTGCCTATAGCCAACCCTCTTTCCACTGCCTATAGCCAACCCTCTTTCCACTGCCTATAGCCAACCCTCTTTCCACTGCCTATAGCCAACCCTCTTTCCACTGCCTATAGCCAACCCTCTTTCCACTGCCTATAGCCAACCCTCTTTCCACTGCCTATAGCCAACCCTCTTTCCACTGCCTATAGCCAACCCTCTTTCCACTGCCTATAGCCAACCCTCTTTCCACTGCCTATAGCCAACCCTCTTTCCACTGCCTATAGCCAACCCTCTTTCCACTGCCTATATTCTTTTCTGACGCCGTCTTAGTTCTGTATTAAATTTAATTATGCAGTCTCCATTAAAAAAAAATATCTTCACGCAATTCCCAATACAGGGGTAGACAGAAGTCTAGCTATTGAAGTTCTTTCAACCCTCTTTCCACTGCCTATAGCCAACCCTCTTTCCACTGCCTATAGCCAACCCTCTTTCCACTGCCTATAGCCAACCCTCTTTCCACTGCCTATAGCCAACCCTCTTTCCACTGCCTATAGCCAACCCTCTTTCCACTGCCTATAGCCAACCCTCTTTCCACTGCCTATAGCCAACCCTCTTTCCACTGCCTATAGCCAACCCTCTTTCCACTGCCTATATTCTTTTCTGACGCCGTCTTAGTTCTGTATTAAATTTAATTATGCAGTCTCCATTAAAAAAAAATATCTTCACGCAATTCCCAATACAGGGGTAGACAGAAGTCTAGCTATTGAAGTTCTTTCAACCCTCTTTCCACTGCCTATATTCTTTTCTGACGCCGTCTTAGTTCTGTATTAAAAAAAAATATCTTCACGCAATTCCCAATACAGGGGTAGACAGAAGTCTAGCTATTGAAGTTCTTTCAACCCTCTTTCCACTGCCTATAGCCAACCCTCTTTCCACTGCCTATAGCCAACCCTCTTTCCACTGCCTATAGCCAACCCTCTTTCCACTGCCTATAGCCAACCCTCTTTCCACTGCCTATAGCCAACCCTCTTTCCACTGCCTATAGCCAACCCTCTTTCCACTGCCTATATTCTTTTCTGACGCCGTCTTAGTTCTGTATTAAATTTAATTATGCAGTCTCCATTAAAAAAAAATATCTTCACGCAATTCCCAATACAGGGGTAGACAGAAGTCTAGCTATTGAAGTTCTTTCAACCCTCTTTCCACTGCCTATAGCCAACCCTCTTTCCACTGCCTATAGCCAACCCTCTTTCCACTGCCTATATTCTTTTCTGACGCCGTCTTAGTTCTGTATTAAAAAAAAATATCTTCACGCAATTCCCAATACAGGGGTAGACAGAAGTCTAGCTATTGAAGTTCTTTCAACCCTCTTTCCACTGCCTATATTCTTTTCTGACGCCGTCTTAGTTCTGTATTAAATTTAATTATGCAGTCTCCATAGCCGAGTGGTTGGGTGGTCGGAATTTCGAATCGAGAGACGCGAGTTCGATCCCCAGGTGGCAGGCTCGTACCAATGGGTTTTTAAAACTTTTTCATGGGCGGTGGTAATCACTTACCATCCCGTGAGCCACCTGCTCGTTTGCCTCCCTTTGCTATAAAAAATGCATGTACCATAAACCCCCAAACCCGAGAAAATGTACAAAAACTGTTTTCTACATTGAAACAACCGGGAATCGTACCCGGAACCTCAGAGATGGCGACACCATGAATACCGGTGCGTACGTCACTCGTCTACGGAGGTCGTCAGAATTGAAAGAGATATTTACGTCAAAACGTATCAATTGTGAATCATAAGCGTCGAATATTTATTTTGAACTTCAATAACAAATGGCACTTCTTTCATCTTTTTATACATGAACCCGCGTTCTATTTAGAAACGTAAAGTATTTTTACCGCCTCAGCCGCGGTAACGTAACGCAATGATCCCCCCAACGTTAAAGCCCGTATTCCATTGTTGTCGTGTTTGTTTAATTCTATGATCTTTTACTTTCGCTGTAAGAGAATCGAGAAAGATAACTTAGATTTTTTTAGATTATACGATTGATTTGAATGTGTAAATTCGTATTAGTTCCCGTCATTAATATATCTGTAGCGAATTTGTATGTATTTATTTTTACTGGGCTTGTGTAGCCTAACATAACAGAAAATTTTGCACCCTTTTTCACAAATTGTTGGCACAAAGCTGTGCGATAATTGGTATAGTGCTATAGTTATATCTGTGTAAAATATATTAAACTAAATAAAATTAGATATGGCATACATACGAATTATACGCGTACAATGATACACACATATACAATGACACACTCATAATAGTCTTTTGTCAAAAAGTATATAAACAGTACTATGTGTATGGTAAAATTGTCAAGATTGTAGGTGAATAATTTTGAAATGCTGCTATTTAATAATTTCGAATTGCGATCGAATTTCGATAGCTGAATGCCACTTGTATGATACAATAAAACATTAACAATTTTAAAATATATGTTTGTCAATGTATGTTGACAACCCTTGAGAATAGTAATGGCTATTCTAACCTATATACGGTAAACAATAAAAAAAAACCAAAATTAGTCAGACCGGTGAATAGCAGCATCGTCTAGAATGCGATGTACCTGAGACTGTGATCGTCAATCCTGTGTCTGTGAGGCCTATATCCTAGATTTAATAATTTTTTTATAAACTTGGGTTGAAATTGTATCCTTGGTTTGGTCGCAAAGAATTTGACAGCCTCATCACCAAACATATTATCTCACACGAGATATGCAAAACACACTGGATTATGTTTTGCATGCTAGACCTCTGACCATCTTAGTAGAAACAAACACAAGCTTGTAACACCGGTTACTAGACTCCATAGAGTAAGTAACTCGTTCATAGGGCGGTGTATACGCTTCTATACCAAAGTCCCGGTAAATATGCAAAGCCTGTCTATTAACAGGCTTAAGAATTTTATTAAAAAAAAGCTTTACAGGGAGGGTTAATGTAATATAAATGAATATATTAATGACTGTAACCCCTGGGAATGGGTGATCGCTCCCAAGCTATTTCTAGAAAGTATCACACTATATTTGTATAAAGCATTATATTGTTAAAAATATTGACCAAAAAAGAGGATACCTTCGGAGTTTCTTTGCCTGTTTCTTCTCCGTTAGAGGAACCTCGTTACGAAACGGTGGTAGATTAAATATGACGATCGATAAACAAATGTGTGTTCTTATGTCGATGAATAAATGATTTGATTTAAATGATTTGATTAGAGTTGCGGTGAAAACCTATTTATTTTATTCGGAAACTAACTTCTAATTGAAATATCGCAAAATAATTACATGCGTCATCGATTCCATGAGCGCGAGCATCGATTTGGTGCTATTTATATCATTTAATTACTAGGGTGTTATATCATAATTTATGGTCGTATATAGCAAAGATATGGTCGATCTGAAAAATATTGATTATTATTAGTATTATTTTTATTTTATAATGATACACACAAACATACATAAGGACAAAATCGCATACATTGCTCTGCTCCCAAATCACGTAGCTTATAAACTTGTGTTAAGGAATTAGAGACAACGAAGCTACTACAAACACCCGTAGTCTAAATTTAAAGTTGTTAAGTTGGGCAGTGTTGTATCGACTTAAGAGTACATAATAATAATCTTCTTTGTCTTCTTACAACTAATAACTTAATAACGGGGTAGACAGAAGTCTAGCTATTGAAGTTCTTTCAACCCTCTTTCCACTGCCTATAGCCAACCCTCTTTCCACTGTAACTTCCACAACTTCTTTCAACCCTCTTTCCACTGCCTATATTCTTTTCTGACGCCGTCTTAGTTCTGTATTAAAAAAAAAATATCTTCACGCAATTCCCAATACAGGGGTAGACAGAGGTCAAGTCTAGACAATTAAGTCCCTTTGACCCACCTTCCACCGAAGATATTTTCGGGACAACGTGACAGGTGGTGAGCCCGTCGCCGCCTTTATGTCCAAGCCAACGATGAAATTCGTACATAAGTTTTTGAAAAACTCATTGGTACTGCCACCTGGGGATCGAACTCGGGTCTCGCGACTCGAAATTCCGACCACCCAACAACTCGCCTATCGTGACTTTTAGTTCTGTATTAAATTTAATTATGCAGTCTCCATTAAAAAAAATACTAAATTACAAATTGTTCTCTCTATTCTGAATTCTGTTGGCTTCATGACTGTCTGAAGCATATTAGGGCTTCATCGTATTGTTTCAGTTCACTACAAACGCAAAAGTGTGTTTACGTACTTCAACTATTTCGTTTCTTTTTTTTAATTTATTTAATAGCTTAAAATTTGTAAGATTTAAAAATATGTCAATATAATAATAAATATAGAATAAGAAAAAGAAATAAACTTAACTTAACTTATTTAAGCACTTTCATTTCTTTAAAAAAATATCTTCACGCAATACAGGGGTAGACAGAGGTTGCCAAGACAATTAAGTCCCTTCGACCCACCTTCCACCGTAGACATCTTCGGACAACTGAAAAAATTCGGTAAACTGACCAATAGAGCTTCTTATGTGGATACATAGACATCGTCACATTGATGATGATTGATAGTTATCGAGATGGTTATACCACCATCCGTCTGTAGTTAATGCCGTGAACATTTCCAAGGCCCTGCTTCAGCACATTTACCTTAATCTTATCTTTCGACATCCGCGGAAAGGAAAAGTAATGAAGATGGTATATCCTTTGGTTGATGGCAATATATCTTTACCACTTTTTAAAGTATTTACATACATACATACATATCAGCCTGATAAAGTCCACTGCAAGACATAGGCTACTACCATAGGGAGGGTTTGCTATAATCGCCATGCTTGGCAAGCGGATTGGCGATCGCATTACCTGATCACTAGCACTTCAGACGCTGCTGCCCATCTTCGGTCTGATTATTATGGTCTGATATTTTTTGGAGATGGGTATCCCACCATCTATCGGTTGCCATAACGATGATCAAGGCTGTTTCCCTTAGTCGCCCCTTACGACACCCACGAGAAGAAAGGGAGTGGTAATATTCTTACGCCGTTACTACACGGCCATACAGTATTTATTTATCAACCCATACTCACTTACACACTTATAATATTAGTAGTTTATAAATAAATATAGTATTTATATTCTATTAATATTATAAGTTTGTAAGTGAGTATTGGTTGAAGTGTTGTTTTGTGTTGTGTTGAACTTGTTTCAATGGTCGTTTATCAATCGCGCAGAAACGGGTGAACGGAATTGAATGAAATTTAATACAAATTTAGTTTATAACTTAAGTTCACATAAACGATTGATATATTATCCCGGAAAAAAGTACGTTTCCTCTAGGAAAGATTTTGAGTTAATTTTGAATTGAAAATTTGATTCAGAGTTTCATGTTGTCTATTTGAACAAAATATTTGAAAAAATGTATTCACGTCATTCGCAATACAGGTGCAGACAGAGATCTGGTACTTTTGGACCACCTTTCTACGATGACATTTCTAGTAACAACGTAACAGAAGCTTATAACACCGGTATAGACTCCATAGAGTAAGTAACTCGTTCATAGGGCGGTGTATACGCCTCTACAACAAAGTCCCGGTAAATGTGCAAAGACTGTCTATTAACATGTTTAAGAAATTTATTAAAGAAAAGCTTTATAGGAAGGGTTATTATAATATAAATGAATATATTAATGACAGTAACCCCTGGGAATGAGGTGATCGCTTCCAAGCTATTTCTAGAAAATATCACATTATATTTGTATAATGCATTATATTGTTAAAAATATTGACCAAAAAGGATGATATCTACGGAGTTTCTTTCGCCTGTTTCTTCTCCGTTAGAGGAACCTCATTACGAAACGGTGGTAGATTAGAAATGACGATCGATAAACGAATGAATATTCTTATGTCAATGAATAAATGATTTGATTTGATTTTGATTTTGATGGTGAGCCCGTCGCCCTTCTTATGTCTAAGAAAGCGTAAAACCGTACATAAAGTTTTTAAATCACGATAGCCGAATGGTTGGGTGGGAATTTCGAGACACGAGACCTGAGTTTGATCCCCAGGTGGCAGCCTCGTACCTATGAGTTTTTTTCAAAACCTATGTACGATTCATATCGTTGGATTGGACATAAAAGACGGCGACGGACTCACCACCTGTCACGTTGTCCCGAAAATATTTTCGGTGGAAGGTGGGTCGCAGGGACTTAATTGTCTAGACTAGACCTCTGTCTGTACCTGTCTGACCTGTATTGGGAATTGCGTAAAGATATTTAATTTAATTTTTAAGTTTTTTTGTAATATCCTTTTGTACGTACGTGCCTCGGGGATCGAACTCGGGTTTCTATCCACCAACCACTCAGAAATCGTGACTAATAAGTGATGCTTATTTGTATGAAAGAAATGCTAAGATTCAAAAATGACGTAAGCAATTCAAACTAAAATCAACCATTAAAGATTTAAGTATTATTTGACAAAGTTGCGCGAAATGTCGCATTCAATGTACGGAATTGTGTACGTCATTAACTCCTAAGCATCGTCAGAAAGCGGAAATAAAATCACTGAAAGTAATTCGAGCCTCTATTTCCTTTGCAAATAAAGTCCGCCGCGTATCTTTCATCTCACCGAGTGTCGACCCATTTCTAGTTAAACGCTCTGGGATATCCGTAACGTTAATTCTCTTTGCATTCTGAAATTCACGTTTTATGAATTTCGACTGTGAAATTAATGGCGTGCCATATTCGTGTTCATCCTTTGGGAGGATGCTTTATTGGATTTTGCCAATCATTGTTCACATCGCTATAGTGAGGCTGCTATTCGGCTATTTCTCATATTTCCATCAATTTTGGAATGTTACTGTTGGAAATTGTTAAACAAATCTGTTTTACGAAAAGATTTTCGATTTGTGAACTGAAATGGAAGTTAATTTTTATAGTGTATTTATTATATATAGATACGTATAAAGTATATTTTGTTATATATTTGCGGTTGGGTGCAGCAGGCACCTGACACCGTGTCCCAAACAATGTTTTCGTTGAAAGTTGAGTCCAATGGACTTAATTGTGTGGACGTCTGTCTACGGCAGTATTGGGAATGACGTGAAGATATTTTTATTTATATTTACCAAGTTTCCAAGATATTATATTCAAAAATAAGGTATCTTAGAAACTTAGTGAGTACCTTAGGACACCTTAGAGTAACTTAAAGTGCCTTAGAATCTGCACATACACCACACATACACACCACAATAACAAATAACAATTAAAATATAGTATTTGTAAAAGGGCACTGCTTATTTCCATACTTAAGTACGAGTAACTTCCATACATTACAATACATAGTACATACTCTTTTTTTTTATAGAAAAGGGAGGCAAACGAGCAGGCGGCTCACGTGATGGTAAGTGATTACGGCCGCCGGTGTTCATGACACCCGCAATACCAGAGGCATAGCAGATGCGTTGCCGGCGTTCTACTTCACGCCATTATGTATTCTGTGAGGTCGTGGTACTGCCCCGGTGACAACATGATAGGTAGTAAGCCTATGGCTGTCTTAGTATCTAGTCTAACGGTCCAACATATTAACTACATAGATACAAGTATATTCTAGTTTTTTTTTTAATTTAACATTTTGACTAGTTGTCTGTTTGTTCCGGCTAATCTCTGAAATGGTTTGACCGATTTTGACAGTAATTTCAGTGACATATAGCTGATATGAAAGAGTAACATAGGCTACTTTTATTATAGTCACGATAGCCGAGTTGTTGGGTGGTCGGAATTTCGAGTCGAGAGACCCGAGTTCGATCCCCAGGTGGCAGTACCAATGAGTTTTTCAAAAACTTATGTACGAATTTCATCGTTGGCTTGGACATAAAGGCGGCGACGGGCTCACCACCTGTCACGTTGTCCCGAAAATATCTTCGGTGGAAGGTGGGTCAAAGGGACTTAATTATCTAGACTTGACCTCTGTCTACCCCTGTATTGGGAATTGCGTGAAGATATTTATTTATTATTTATTACTTTTATTATAGAAAAAAATTGTTTTTCTCGAGTTTTCGAGTTGGAGTTTGAAGGAAAGAGAAATAGAAATTCAAACATAAGATCTGCATGAATGCCTTGTATATGAATACAGGAATATAGACTACTTGAGTATGTTAGGGAGAATGTATTATACATAACAATACAACGGAAGCACAGTAGTGAGAGTGTGTGCACGAGAGTGTCTGTGCGTGCACACTCTTGTGTTTGCACGAAGTCGAATTATATCGACATCGAATAACAAAACCATTTGCTATTATAAAAACTTAATGATCTATTTGTAAACGTTATGTTATTTCATATTAATGATAAACAGTAAATAATACAATAGAATAGGCCTCACTGAAAGTATAAACTGAGGATCCATACTCGGACGCTTATCTATAACGATATCTTTTGACATCAACGAATATTTCCTTAACTTTAAACAATTGCGTTACGATCCGAAAAGATATAGGCAATCTAGAAACTTACGACAATGAGTTATTTAAAGCAATGAGAAATGTGTCTAAAAAAATATAATTCAAATTCTACTAATACAATTAACAAAAAAAATTAAAAAAAATATTCTTTAATGAAAGATAAAGACTTAAAGTTATATTCTCAGATATCTGTAGAAGAACATGTAGATAGCATTGTAAATAAAGCGTATAAACAAATTCGATTTATCGAGCGTGTCTGCAGCTCATTCAATAACATAGATTGACACCACAACTTATTAAGTCCCCTAACTATATAACACCCAACCATGGAATTAAATCAACTCAGAAAATGTTTTTTGGTTATCATTACCATTACTAGGTGGTTATTGTTACCATTACTAAGTTAATTAAATGCATTATCATAACCAAAATAAATGAAAAAATGAAGAAATTACTGAAAAAATGGAGAATGTCACGACAGCCGAGTGGTTGTGAGGTCGGAATTTCCAGTCAGGAGACCCGAGTTCGATCCCCTGGTCCTACCACCAGTAGTAAGCATAGTAGTGCGTACCACGAGTGCTAGTAGTAAGTACCACTAGCACTACCACTACCACTAGTACTAATGGGTTTCAGTGGAAGGAGGGTTAAAAAGGGACTTAATTGTCTGGACTAGACCTCTGTCTACTCCTGTATTGGGAATTTCGTGAATGTATTATTTTTTATTTATTTAAAATAAATGAAATAAAGTGTTTGCTTTTGAGACAGTTACCAAGTGTAGAAGTCAAGTGAGAAATAAATTTAATATATAAAACCACATGCTTTTATACTTTAAATCGAATGACGTAAAATGCGACCTGTTATCAATGATACATTGGCTAGCAATATGCCAAACTCTTTCATCGTAGGCCAAAATAAATAAATCTGTCTATAGATTTAAATGTAAAAATGATATCAATACTCTCGTCTTACTTAATAGATCAATTTGAAGTATCAAATTCTACGAATTGATTTTAAAGCATATAAGTTATGCTAAACTTTTTTGTAGTCACGATAGCCGAGTGGCTGGGTAATCGGAATTCGATTCGAGAGACCCGAGTTCAATCCTCTAGTGGCATGCTCGTACGAATATCGTTGGCTTGGACATAAAGGCGGCGACAGGCTCACCACCTGTCACGTTGTCCCGAAAATATCTTCGGTGAAAGGTGGGTCGAAGGGACTTAATTGTCTAGACTCGGCCTCTGTCTACCCCTGTATTGGGAATTGCGTGAAGATATTTTTATATTTTTTTTTTAAATTCTACAAATGAACAAAATTATTTATTTTTGTTAAGTACATTTGAATTATTTAGGCTAAAAAGTCTGAAGAGCCTAGACAACTCATAAATAATGAAGGATTTTACAGAATCACAGAAGCAACCACTTAAATTTAAATATTATCTGCCCAAAAACGTGACAATTTCTGCAATGAAATTGGAAAGAGGATCCATTTCAGTGACAGATAGACTATACATTGAAGTCAAGATCCTGATATCGAATTTGATAAGTTACACTGGATTTCGAAACTCTCTTGCAATTTTTGGTAGAAATCAGCACCGCACATGTCCCGAATCATTAAACGTTGTCTATTGATTATAATAATTTAAAGAGTGTTAATCTTACGATTACATAACCTTAAAGTGTAAGCTTATATTTAAGCAGTAGGATGACATTAAATGGGTAGACGCTTATAGTGATAGAGTTGAACGTAAAATACTGCTGACCATCGCAGGTCTACAGGTTTGCATAATTTTGTTTTGGTATAGTTCTAGATGATTATATCGACATGTATGAGAAATAATTACCATTTCATAGCTTTTCCATAACCTTCATTTTAATACACTGTAATTTTTCCGCCAATACGTGTAGAATTGTGTGGTATAAATTTAGTCTAACGTACATTAAGATGCTTATAAAAACATAAGTAGCATTGTGACACAAGGATTACGTATAATTATTACACTAACGAATTTAAGGAGATGGATTTTCTACACACCGATGCCACAGAGCAAAAAAGTATAGCAAAATTTTAAATTCCAAACTTTTTGTTTCAGAATGAGGGAGTACGTAGAGGAAAACGAAAAAAACGATCCACTTATACACGCTCCTGACAAGAAAAACAACCCTTGGGCTGAAAAGGGAAAATGCATCATTATGTAATCATATTATGTAATTGTTAAGTAAAAATTATCACCGAAAATTCTAAAAGAAAGCAATGTTTTGGCGTACGACGAATTTGGCAATGGTCTGGTAAAATATCTACATACCATCGATTGACAGAATGGTGATGCTCAATGAACGAGAAATTAGTTGGATTTAAATTTTAAAAAGGGGATTTGTATGTTTTGAACAAACAATATGTTACGAAACTGCCAGACAATATAAAGGAAGTAGAAAAGTAGTTAACATGTCCATCGTTCGAAGATCTGAAGTAGAAATGCCAAAACTTCAGTTTGTAGTTTTGTTTAGTTTGATTTGATTTATATTATAACATGATTATCTAGTCCTTATAATTCTATATTGTAAAGAATGTACATTTTGACTGTGCGAGACGCAAGAATGTACTTATGAATGTTATGTTGAAAGAATAAAAATGGTTGTAAATACGTTAAATTTTGTATTTCTAGTAATAGAATGTTTGGTCTCGAGTCTGTCGGTAGTGGTAAAAGCGAAAGCAAATGTTACCCGGTTTGAACATTGTAAGTTTAATATCACTTCTACAGCGTCCTAGTAAAACAACCGACGTAATATTGTTTAAATTTAAAATGAATAGTTTATTTACAGATTTGTTTACAGTATTGTATTAAAAACAATTGGAGACTGTTCTTATTATAATTTATTAGGAAGCTAAAGAATCCATTTCGGTTTCATGCATAATGCAACTTCCTCTTCGATACATGTATGGACTTGCATTGGATTCTTGAGTAAACAACTGGAAATATGAAGAATACGATTCTTCTTTTCAGTTGGTTTGAGATAAAATCATTATATTTTAATTCGCTGTGAATGAAGCTTCGCCGTTGTATTAGAAAATAAATTAAATTTAAATATGAAGATCCACGGAGCTCATGAATCTTTATATTTAAAATAAAATTAACATTTAAAATATAGGGTGTTATCGCAACCACAACTTAACATGTATTCGTCGTATCACGGAATTATAACGAAGTCACTCAGGAATTAAAAACATTGGCAATAAACAAAACGTAATTTAAGAAAATGTAGGAGAAGAGTAAAATGAAAGAAATCGTTAAAGTAGAGCAGTGAAGAATAATAAAAACTTACTGTAATAAATAATATCATAATCTTGTTCGAATGCAAATTAATTTTAAGCTGACCTAGGATACTTTTTTATGAATACACAGGTACATTCCGCAGTGCCATTATCTAGTAATGCTTCTACTAAATAATTCTTAGCTCTCTATCTTCTATGCTCGTATCTAATTAATACGTCTGTCATTAATTTAGTACGCATGATTTTTATTTTGTTTTTATCATCTGTCTCTTGTGATAAGCTTTCTGTACTTTACTTTCTTAATTGAACCATTCCACTTCCAAGTATTTAAATTTAAGCAATTGAAATGAACTATCTATATCATACTTTAAATCTAGCATTTGATTAGCGTAGTATAATTCGAAAATTAAATTGAAAAAATACCTAAGTCACAAATTTACTCACTAAAATGAACTATCGTAGTTTCCAAAATAAACTTCTTCTAAATTATAATCTAAGATTATCAAGTCTAAAGCTTCGAAATATTTCTAAATTTAAACTAATATTACGTAAAATAGCATTGGAATAAATACAGAAATATTTGTCTTTAACTTGAGTAGTACTATTAATCTTACATTCCATTTAAAAGGATTATCTATAATCCTAGTTTTGAATAAAATAGAAAAAATAAGCTTACACACTTTAGGTTAACATAGATTAAAACTAAAGAAAATAATCTAAATTTTAAAACCTTAAATTTATGAAAATCCTTTCTCCTTATCATATCTAGACATGAAATATGGAAAATCATTCTGGCTGTGAGTACTTCTGGATTGTTTAGAGACTTCTTTGTCGTATCATTAGAACCAGATAATTCCAATAATTGGATGGACTATGCCAACTTGGACAATAAATACCATCCTTGGACAAATTATTTAGTAAACTCACTATCTAAACCCGTATACAGCTCGACTAATATTAATGTCAATTTCATATACGTACATAGTCTTAACTATATTGTCAGCTAATCGTCTCCTCACTTTCAAATATAAAATTTCGATTATTTATAATTTATATCTTATCATCTAAACTTTCATAGTGTCATTTTTCTTCACTTATGTCCCTTTTTAGACAAGAATATAGATTTAAATTAGGAGTTAGCGGGTAAAAATGTAGATTTAGTTATAAATAAGAATTAAAAATCAAAGTTGTTTGTTAACATATATGATAAAATATGCAATTCAGAGGATTAGCCGTAGATTTAATAAAAATTTAAAGGTAATTGTTTATTTAAAATAACCTAGTAAATAAACATAAGGCATTGCATCGGAGTTTTTAAGGCGGCGAAGTTTTTCTCTAACGAGCGAACTCATTAATTTATCTCCAATTGTTTTTAAGACAAACTATTCTGCAATAAGTTTTGAGTTTATGATATTTTATTTTAAATTGTTTTTGATATTTCTTAGTTGGATCAAACCAAAGATTTATATTTATTTTGCTTAAGCAATTTGAATGTAGATTTAATAAAGTATCTAAAACATCAGTATTGATGTTGTGTAATTTACTTTTATGGATATTTTATTAAATCTTCATTACAATATTAAGCATAAAAATTAACTTAAATGGTAATTTTTAAAGGATTAATCCAAATTTAATAACTAGGTAAGGTGATATTGGAAATGATTTTTTTAGAATCACTAGGCTAAGGTATTGTATGTTATTATTAAATATGTAATCAGTAATCACTGAAATAAATAAAAAATTGCAAAACTGGTGTTATTTTTACTCCCTAAAATGTCACTGTAATAGTCACGTTTCAGGTGAGAAACTTCAGGTCATAGGTGAGTAGTTGGCTGATCGGAATTCGAGTCAGGAGAGCAGAGTTCGATCCCCAGGTGGTGGTAGGCTTGTGCTAATGATTTTTTTCAAAAACTGATGTACGATTCATATCGTTGGACATAAAGACGGTGACGGGCTCACCACCTGTCACATTGTCCCTCCAATGTCTTGGGTGGAAAGTAGGTTAAAAGGACTTAATTCACTGGACCTCTGTCGACTATTGTATAGCAAAATGATCATAGCGCGCCTTTGAATACTAAGAATTAATTTATGCCGAACAAATCTTTTGTAAAAGCATCAAAAGGTTTAATTTAATCGACTCAAATATCGGATGCTTAATAATAATCCAAAAACCAATTAAAATATTTCCATTAAACTTCTCGAATCCGAGTTCTAACTTGATGACATCAGAGTCACGATAGCCGAGTTGTTGGGTGGTCGGAATTTCGAGTCGAGAGACCCGAGCTCGATCTCCAGTTGGCAGTACCAATGAGTTTTTCAAAAAACTTATGTACGAATTTCATCGTTGGCTTGGACATAAAAGGTGGTGACGGGCTCACCACCTGTCACGTTGTCCCTACAATGTCTTGGGTGGAAAGTAGGTTAAAAGGACTTAATTGTCTAGACTTGACCTCTGTCTACCCCTGTATTGGGAATTGCGTGAAGATATTTTTTTTTTATTATAACCATCCAATATGGCAGAATTTACCGTAATCGCCACGATGTAATGTAAAACTAACCTAAACAGATTGGCGATCGCAGTATACTACTGTGTACTTTAGAGGCTGCTGCCCGTCAACGGTACGAATTTCGGTCTGCTACTTTTTGAGATGGTTAAATCAACCGTCAGTGCATAGTTTTACATTTGCGGTACCTTAGTTGTTTCTAATTCCATATTACAAGTGCTTAACTTGCCTTGAGATTAGAGCAATGTATGTGATGTTGTCTCTATCTATAGATTTTCTTATTTTAATAATTTCCGTTTCTCTTTGCCCGTAACGGAATCGAATCCCTCAGCTTCAAACTTTACCTGCCAACTTGACTATCGGGTAGTTGAACATAATTTTTCTATTATTTAGTAACTCGACCCGAGTTCGATTCTAAAGGCACGTACCATTGGGTTTTTTCAAAAATTTATGTACGATTCATATCATGGACATAAAGACGGCGACGGGCTCACCACCTGTCACGTTGTCCTAAGAAAAGTTGAAAAGCTTTAATTGTCTAGACCTATGTCTACGTTATTAGGACTATGTGTGAAGATGAAAAAGAATGTAAGTAGTAACGTAGCCTCAATCACAAACTCCAATAACTATCACATAGCTTTAACTTAGACCTTACTAAAATGAGCAGGTTACACCTGTTTACAGTGAATTAAATTTCAAAGCTTAAAACGCTTTCTCAAGGAAAACTATAAGTCTCAATATAAGCAAATATTAAAAGACTAAGGGGAAAATTCATCATAAATTTTTAGTTAATGCATAGGTTGCAAAGAGCAACAAAGTTTTTTAACTAACCAAAGCTTCTTATAAAAATCTTACTTGTAGTTGAACTTTTGTTTAATTTAAAAATTTAAAATTTTGATGTAACATTTTTCTGGTTTTAAGTAATTTCTTAATTTCTTATTATGCCTCATATTATTTTAAAAGATTTTAAAAAGAAGGATGTTGTTCCATATGAAACTATAAAACATGTCCAATTCATGTCTTATAATCCAATAGCATATACATACATACATATAATCACGACTCTTTCCCGTAGGGGTAGGCAGAGACCACTTCTTTCCACTTGCTACGATCCTTACAAACTTGTTTCGCTTCGTCCACTTTCATTATTCCCTTCATACATTCTCTTCGATTCAGGGTACTCTTGACCTGGCCTTTTTTCAGGACGTCCCTGATTTGGTCTCGAAACGTCCGCCTAGGTCTTCCCCTTCCTACACTTCCAGTCACACTCGCCTTATATGCTTTTTTCGTCAATCGTTCTTCATTCATTCTCTCGACATGGCCAAACCATCTCAGCATACCTTTCTCAATTTTAGTCACTACATCTTCTTTCAGACCACTAATTTTAATAATTCCAATAGCATATCTAACTTCTAACCGTTAAGGCGTCCAGTAGAGTAATAAGAAATATTTAAAATACTTATAAAACGCATTTTTATCGTTTTGAAGCTTATAAGTTATGCTGAACTTTTTTGTTACAAAATTAAAGATTTTTTTTTTATTTAAAATGACATGGGCGGGATTCGGCCTGCGACCTTCGCCGAACCGAGGTAGGTAGCCAGGGTTCGGTTCGGGCATTTGATTTTCTAAATTTCTCATTAGTTTAATAATAAATAGTCTAGCATGACTATTTATATCTAGGATGATTTAAAAATCAATAAATAACTGTTCAATACACAACCTTTTCAAACAATGTGAAATACTGCTATAAAGTTTTGACAGGCGCTTAAAACTATCCACTAGTAAAATGTGTACACTAACTTTCAAAGACCATGGGAGCAAATGACTCGAAGAGGAAGGATCAAGAGTACTCGGATACCAAGCCAGCACAAACGTGCTGTGTACATGTATGAAGAAAATTATGAATTAAACTAAAGAGACAACATTTTTAAAATTTTAACTGGTATGGTTTTGATTATGTTGACATTTTTAAAATGTTTCTCTTTAATTCAATAACAAAAAAGTTTAAATGAGTAATAATAAATAAATAAATATCTTCACGCAATTCCCAATACAGAGGTAGACAGAGGTCTAGTCTAGACAATTAAGTCCCTTCGACCCACCTTCCACCGAAGATATTTTCGGGACAACGTGACAGGTGGTGAGCCCGTCGCCGTCTTTTAAGTCCAAGCCAACGATATAATATATAGTACATAGGTTTTGAAAAAACCCATTGGTACGTGCCTGCAACTAGAGGATCGAACTCGGGTCTCTCGACTCGAATTCCGATTACCCAGCCACTCGGCTATCGTGACTACAAAAAAGTTTAGCATAACTTATATGCTTTAAAATCAATAAAAATTCAATGAATCTGAAAAAAGTGAAAGAGGTATGTAAGGATTCTCTCTGGCTGCCTCGCCAGGGAGTGTGAGTGAAGATAATCAAGTAAACAAATATATTACTAAAACGAAGATGAGCTATTCCTGTCCCCTTTCGTAGATTTGTACAATAGCAACGCTTGGCGATATACTATAGCATTTTTAATGCTTTTTTCTTAGTGGCCTGTTACTATACTATTGATGTAAACTAACAATACTAACATAGTTTTAATTGAAATTGTTACTAACCGGATTACTTAACCTTCAATATGGATAACTTTTTTGTCCGATTCAAATAAATTATTATTATGGGGTATTTGTTATATTTTCTCGTCTGGTTGGATTTTTATATACATAAAAATAAAAATACATAAAATAAAATAAATAAAGTACTATAAAATATATACGTTATAAACCCATAAAAATAATAAATAAATATTAAGACCCAACCAGACGGAAGCCCTCGACAGGGGAGACCAGACGGCCGAGGGTTAGGGCGACCGGGAGAGAAACCGGCGGACGATGCGGGCTGTATCGAGGAGCACCGCCTTCTGCATTTGAGCTCGGAGCGGTCCGCCACGGAGTCCCAGTCGCCTCAGATGTTCAGCGAGGCTGACTGGGATTAACCCATTCGCAGAAACAACTATAGGAATAATTTCAGCGGGCACCCCACTCCACATGTCGGTCACCTCGTGAGCCAGGTTCAGATATTTCGTCTTTTTGTCTGTTTCGGCTTTCACGAGGTTCTCGTCATACGGGATGGTAATGTCCACCAAAAATATCCTTGACTGTGCCCGGTCCATCAACACGATGTCAGGCTTATTTGCCAGAATCGTCCTGTCCGTGATGATGGGCCGGTCCCAATAGAGCCTGGCGCGGTCATTTTCGAGCACGGCCTCCGGAGAGTACTTATAGTAAGGCAATTTCCGTCCGACGAGATCGTATTTAAGAGCAAGCTCCTGATGTAAAATCCTGGCTACTAGGTTGTGCCTATGCAGATACTCAAAGTTAGAAAGCATGGAACAACCGGAGATGACATGCCGAAGCGACTCCCCAGGATGGCGACAAGCTCGACAGATATTACCATCCCTTAGGATGTATTTCCGATAGTTGTTCATCTTAATAACCTGATCCTGTATCGCACAGACAAAACCCTCGGTTTCCCCAAAGAGGTCACCGAAACGTAGCCAGTTGAGGGAGGCGACAGTATCTACGAACGGCTCATGTAGAACCTTGTAGAACCTCCCATGGAGCTCTTTCTCCTTCCATACGGTCTCCCGGTCGGAAACTATTATTATTTTTATTCTTATTATTATACCCACTGAAAGAATTTTAATGTACCCTACTCCGATAGCACACGAGGTACATGAATTAATAAAAGTATAGAAAATGTGTTAAACAATTTCAAATTAATAACTAAGTATATTATTATAACTAAGTATATATAGATATTCCAAGAACTTTCTGTGGGAAAAAAAGCATTTTTTTGTATGATAAATTCGTGATTGAAATGCCAATCTATAAAGAACGAAGTTACTTAAAATTCTCTGCGATTTCTGTTTGTTTGTTAGAAAAGTTGGATTTCACTTCGTATTTGAACTTCCATGAAGTTCACACCTTAATGGAAAAAGTTTCACGTTATACTTTTCGTTCTTGGTATTATTTTAAAGTTTTGTTACTGTTATTGATGATAGTAATAAATTTTTAAATAGAGTTATACTCATATTCAAATAGAGTTTTATCTCTTCGAATACATATTATATTCTCACAAGTGACACTTAATAAACGAGTAGACAGTTAAGTGACAGACAACTAAGTGATGGTACTGTTTTATTACTTTTGTTATGTAAAATTACAAAAAAAAAACACTCAAACCTCTAAGGTTTATCTGTGATGCAGAGTAGTCGTAAATGAATAATAATAAATAAATAAATAAATATCTTCACGCAATCCCCAATACAGGGATAGACAGAGGTCTAGTCTAGACAATTAAGTCCTTTTGACCCACCTTCCACCGAATATATTTTCGGGACAACATGACAGTGGTACGCCCGTCGCCGTCTTTATGTCCAAGCCAACGATTAAATTCGTACATAAGTTTTTGAAAAAACCCATTGGTACGAGCCTGCCATCTGGTCTCTTGACTTGAAATTCCGACCACCCAACCACATAATTAAAAATTACAAATTTAAAATCCAGAAACATAAATGTAAGATGCTAAAGCACTTGTGATATGGGAATCGGAAACAACGAAGGCACCACAAACACGTATAGGTTAGTGGAAAACATCATAAGCAAACTAATGCATCTGAGAAATCTACATATTCAAAGAATTTATGAAATATGACTTACGGATACGAGGTCTACCGACTGTACTATACATGCGATTTAAAAGGTATAGAGCGTAAGTTTCTCTTAAAGTTTTACAAACCGATCCAATTTTCACGTTATACTTAAATGCGACGTTAATTTCTGGTTGGGTGATCGGAATTAGAGTCAAGAGACCCGAGTTTGATCCCCTGGTGGCCGACTCGTACCAATGGGTTTTTTCGAAAACTTACTCTTCGGTGAGTGTCTTAATTGTCTAAACCTTTGTGTACCCCAGTATTAGGAATGGCGTAAAGATATATTTTATTTATAATTATTTTATATTGGCACAGCTACATTTTACACACACATCGATTGCCATCTCTAAAGGATCCGTTGTTATTGGTTTGGTTTAGTTCTGAGTGGACAAACCACTATCGTTGTCTGTCGTTGTTAATTAGCACTGAACATCGCAAACTAGTTAAGTTTGCGGTCTGTGTGTTTGCACATTGTCGTGAATACATCAGTTTTTTAACTGACCCCACATTGTAAATTGCTCACTGTTTGTATGGAAACTATGTCGCTATTAATTAATCGGTATATTTTTTGGTTCGTTTACTGTTAAATTGAGGTAGACTTTGCTGTAGATTACTGTTATACTATCCTATTATTAAGATTATCGTAATATTATTATAATAAAAATTGCTATTTACAAGACTTGTAACTTAGTCGCTTCTTATACCAATCATGTGAAAAAAGTAAGAAGTAAATTGTTACGTCCATAACACATTACGTTATAGCGGCACGTAGATAAAAGCGTCGCTATGGTACGATGGAGGTTGCGGATTCCTATCCCGCCATGTTATGTGTGAATATTCGAATACTTTGCGGAAATTTACTATCATAAAGATGTCAACATAAAATACTTTGCAACACTCCACTCTTATATTAAGTGATCCAAAGAAAGAAAGAGTAGTTTGCAACAATGTGGAGTGTTGCAAAAATAATCAACCCAGCCCATTCGAAATGGATATACAACCCCCTTTCGGTAGCCAATGACATCGTCTAGGCTTTGGGCCTAAGTCGCCTCTTGTGACACTCACGTAAAAGGGGGGGGGGAATTATTTAGCCGATAACGCCACGGACATTTGTTAATTTTAATTATCTGTTAATAAGTTGATAATAGTTACTTAACCCTTTTTACTACGCTTACTTACTTCAACTACATTCAAAGTTTTAAATAACGTTGAACACACAAGTTTTCCCTCCTCTAATAAATCAGAATTACTACAGCCGATGTTTTGTTTAAAAGTAAAGTTGCCGCAACAAATAGCGGTTTCGTCCCACATGAACTGAGCGTACGGCAAATACTGACTATTTATCGTTGAGAATAGATACTTTTTGCTTAATGTGTAATCCGAATGTGTGAGTCCCTATTCAATCTTCAAGCCTTTTGTTTGTATTAACAAACACACTTGAATACAGTCACTCACACAAACACACGCATGGGTACTTGCACACACATATACACACACACAAATACATATACACACTTATGACAATTGTTTCTGTCCCACGTAAACGTATATTTTATTTGGTAAACTGATCCGAAACCAATGGACCGATCTGTATGAAATACGCCAGAGATATAGGTTATAGTCTGGAATAGCATTAAGGATACATTTTATTCCGGAAATACGTACGATTCTCGTGGGAGAGACCTAAAATTAGAATTAGTCCTTAGTATTAATTTTTAGGGCGTAAGCTACTTTAACCCTGATAATTTAAGATGCCTGGTTTGCATGAGTGGCAGCGAATAAACCAAGTTATCTTTCTTTCTTTATATCTAATCGTCTAGTTTGGTAAGCTATCAATTGCTTCTCTTCTTTCCATTTCCCTTTGCTACATGCATACAATATATTTCATAATTTACAGTGGTAGAGCCACGCAACAGCTTTTGTTGTTGCATGAATGAGCCGGCTCGACCGAGGAAGTACCACGACCTCACAGAATACCGGTGCAAAGTAGAAGTCTAACAAACTTCTGCGTTTCGTCTGGTGAGTGTAGGTAACCGGAGGCCCACACACCCCCTCCCCCAATTTGGGGGGCAACGCATCTGCTATGCCTCTGGTATTGCGGGTGTTCATGGTGGTTCAAAAAAAAATTATATGTTAGCTTACCTGGTAGTAACCTGTATGTTTGTACAGAAAATGTTTATATAAAAATATGTAAGTAAGTATGTGGTCGGAATTTGGAGTAAAGAGAACCGAGTTCGATCTTCAGGTGGCAGGCTCGTACCAATGGGTTTTTCAAAAACATATGTACGAATTATATCGTTGGCTTGGAGATAAAGACGGCGACGGGCTCACCAACTGTCACGTTGTCTCAAAAACATCTTCGATGAAAGGTGGGTAAAGAGACTTAATTGTTTAGACTAGACCTCTGTCTACCCCTGTATTGGGAAATGCGTGAAGATATTTATTTTATTTTAAGTATGTTGTACCATTCGCTTTGACAGATAAGCTCCGGTGAAAAGCAGGTAAAGATATAAATTATCTAGTATTCAGACTACCAAATATTATATTATACTGGAAGGCAAACTCTTACCTATTCAGAGTCTCTATATACAAGTAATATATAAGCGAAATATATAAAAAACATACAAGCTTATTTCGGTCAGTCAGGTAAATTATACCTAGGAAGTATGTATTCATGTTAATTATACTTCAATCCTTATGCAATTCAAATGCCTTAAATTAGAGATGATAATAATTGTATTGTTCGAAAAAGCCTAATCCCTCCACGTCGTTCCTTTGATACTTCAATTTGTTATTGTTTCCAAGACTAAGCTTTACAAAGCATTAAATATCTTTTGTCGGTCGCTAGATTAAAAGCTTTTGTGTTATAGTTAGTTATTTTTATTACTAATTATAGCAATGACATTAATTGTTTACATTATACCAATCAACAACATAAGTCACGATAGCCAAGTGGTTGGGTTGTCGGAATTTCGAGTCAAGAGACCCGAGTTCGATCCCCAGATGGCAGGCTCGTACCAATGGTTTTTCAAAAACTTATGTACGAATTATATCCTTAGCTTGAACATAAAGATGACGACGGGCTCACCATTTGTCACGTTGACCCGAAAATATTTTCGATGGAAGGTGGGTCGAAGGGACTTAATTGTCTATACAGGACCTCTGTCTAACACTGTATTGGGAATTGAGTGAAGGTACATATCTATTTATTTATTTTCACTGTACCTTAAAGACCTAGACAATTTAAGCATATTCCTCGAAGAGGGGAGGGTCGAAAGGACTCGGATACCTAGATGTATATATAAATAAAATGATGAATTCGAAAGAAGCTAAACAAGTAGAGGTAGAGAGTCGTGACACTTAACGATCTGTTCTCTCTGTCTACCCCTTCAGGGACTGTGCGTGCAGATAAGTAAGTAAGTAAATAAGTAAGTAAGTTTAACCTTAAGCTAAAAGAAATAAATGGAAAAGAGGGAAAGGAGGTATATAGTGGAGTTAGGTCCTAGGTTACTCAATTAACGAATTGCTGATGTATTGTAGCATGTCTCTCCTCGATACCAGTATTTAGCGAAGTCGTGATATAACTTCAGTCAAACCGATCTATTCGTGCAGCAAGACTGACATTTGACTTCAGTACGTAGAAGACTTCGCCCTTTATAATTCGAAATTGTACCGTAAGAAGAAGATTCTCTCGCTTTCTTAAACCACATGGCTACTTTGGAAGGACATTTTACCATTACATATCCGTGCTTGTCGTTATTTTTTTTGTCATTAAACTTTTGTAATTGGAAGTTAGCTTATAAGAATCCCATGAAAAAATTTAATCTTTCTGAATAATATTCCAGCTTTTTAATATTTTCTTCGGGATAAGTTGGATAAAAGATAATTAAATTAAGCTTACGTAGCCAGTTAATGAACAATAAATTTTAATTAATGATATGATAAGGGAGTGTTCAGAGAATGGTAAAAAGTTAATTAAATTAAGTCTGACCTGTTTCATAATGCGCGGAGTTAACATAACATCAGATAAAGTTGCACAGTGAAATATTTACTGTAGTAAAATATTCACAGTAAATATTTTATATATTAGAAAATTTGTTTTTTTTTACCGATTTGTCACATACGTATGTAATATGTTCCGCGTGGTAACGGTGTAAGTATATTGCCACTCCCCTTTTTCCCGTGGATGTCGTAAATGGCGACTGAGGGAAACAGCCTTGAATATCTTTATGGCAACCGATAGTTGGCGGAATAACTATCTCTTAATATCAGGCCAAAATTATCAGACCGAAGATGTGCGGCTGCGTCTGAGGTGCGAGTGGTCTGGTACTTTGTCAGTTTTTCTCTTTACTTAATAACAAGACGTTCAGAATAACTTACATGCTTTGAAATCAACTAAATTTGATCTAGTCTATTTATTTTTACATACATTTATTTATATTGTCCCAAAAATGTCTTAATTAATAGAAGAGGCGAAAGGATTTAATTGTTTAGACCCCTGTCTACCCTAATAATGCAGTAAAGATTTTTTTGTTAATATTCTTTATTCATACAACTATACTTCTAAAGAAATATAAAAATATAGGTGTATTTATGATTGCAACTCCACAGGGCAGGGCTGCCCTAAAGTATCGGCATAAGAATATAACACCTCTTTATTCCCGTAGGTAATTAATAATTAAATAATAATTATTTAATAATGTTAGTTTGTATTTTAATATGTTACTTTTTTTCTTAAGTTGATTGCAGGTGTTCGTGGAGTTTAGTAGTCACTTATCATATAGTTGAATCCTTTATCTCACTTCGACAAAATCATCCCAAAACCCGCAACTCATTACAAACAAAAATATCTTCACGTTATTCCCAATACTGGAGTAGATAGCCAAGGCAAGCTAAAGATAAAAATTGTATAAAATTTTTGAAAAATCTTGGTATAATATATACGGTGATATCCTCACCACCTGTCACGTCGTCCCGAGAAATGTTTTCCGTGAAAGATGGAAAGAAAGGAATTAATTTTCTAGACTGATGTCTACTCCAGTATGAGAATGGCCTAAAGATATTTATTTAATTATTAAATATAAAAATATTATATTATATATTTATATTTAATTTATCAACTATACGATAAGTGACTACTAAACTCCACGAACACCTGCAATCAACTTAAGAAAAAAACTAACAGATGTCCTTAGGGGTGACTCCCGAGGACCTGGCATAGTGCATTTCTCGTAATTTCACTGACTTCCTATACGTTTCAAGCCGTAACACTACTGTGGTTAAGGTGCTAACTTGAAAATCATACAAAGATTATTTGCTAACGAGGTGACCCTTCTGTGTGAGTTTTTACATTTTGTCTTCTTTCTTTTTAACCGACTTCACGGGCTCACCACCTGTCACGTTGTCGCGAAAATATCTTCGGTGGAAGGTGGGTCAAAGGGACTTAATTGTCTAGACTTGACCTCTGTCTACCCCGGTATTGGGAATTGCGTGAAGATATTTTTTTTTTTACTTTTTTTTTATTGTTGCTCCTCGACCATTTATATTCAGAGCTCACAATTGAACTACCCAATTGTACGTTTTGTGCTTAAAGATATGATTTTTAATTTTTAATTTACTCGAAACAATTTAATTAATTTTAATATTACGAAGAAATCATTACTTATTATTAAAAAGTTTTATTAATAAAATTTATTAATAATAAAAAAAGTTTTAGTAATAGTGATTTTTAATTTTTTTTAAAAATTCAATTATTTAATTAAACGCTTCATTATTTTATTATAGACATATAATAGGCAATAGGCAAAGCCTAGACAATGAAGACCTTTCGACCGAAGCTTATTTGGGACAACATAATAGGCGTTGAGCACATCGCCGTCTTGGCGTCCATGCTAACGGTAAAATATAACTATGTACATGTGTTATATATATTTATCTATGTAAATATACATAGATAAATGTACATAAAAACATAATTGACTCGATTACAAACATTCAACTTCAAATGCCAATAGAACTCTAACCCACGACCCTTAACTTCGAAGGCAGGGTCAGTACCAACTCGGCTGTCAGGCCGGGTCGTTAACAGTTCTTTGAAAATATGACATAATATTTGTTTCTACAGTAATTTACTAGGGTGGGAGTGAGACCGCTTAATCCGCTTGATTTCCCATTTGCTACGTCGCGACGCTCTCGTGTCAACGACCCCTGTTCTTGACTTCGTCGCGAATCTCCTATCTCCATTCACATGCAACACGCGAGGCACTTGTGTACGTCTGTACGATGTCTAGCATTTCTCAAAGAATAAAAGAATTGAATCATCAATATGGTAAAGTTCTTCGCAAACAGCTCCAGCTGAATGCTGATTTGGCAGTCTCTACTACTTAATTTTATTTTATATTTTATGTCACACCCTTTTATTGATTTATGATCACCAACGTCGTTAAGCTATATAAGAGACATTTATCTGTAAAATAAAAAAAATATTAAAAAATTTAAAATATCTTTACGCAATTCCCCTACCACTCGACTATCGTGACTATGACACTTATATGTGATGACCGCGTGCAAGCAAGTCGTATAAGAAATCAAGAAGTTAATAATTCAAACTTAAAAGTTGTTAATATTTCTGTCATTAAATAGATTTTTTTGTTTTAATTTAACTAGTTTTTAATTAAAAATTCCATTGCAATACTCCATATATTTTCTCTCGTACGGGAGGGGAGAAGTTTGCCATACTCGCCACGCTTGGCAATCAGATCGGCGATCCCAGTACTAGCACCCCTTACACCTTAGATGCTGCTGACCGTCATGGGTCTGTAGAATTTTGGTCTGGTATTTTTTAGAGTTAGTTACCCAGCCTATCTGTAGCCAAAGAAATTCTCTAGACATTTTGTAGCCTTTTACGGTAGACACGGGATAGAGAGTATTTCATATTCGTAAAACGTTAGCTGCTGATTCGATTGAATAACAACGATAGCAGGACGGCGATAGGCTGGTGTTCACGTTGTCTCAAATAATGTTAGGCGAAAAGTGGATTGAAAGGACGTCATAGTCTATAACTCCGCCTACATCAATATACAAAATTGCGTTAAGATACAAAAAACATACGGGTTGCACTTCGGGAGTGGCCACAAAAGAGAAAATGTATTTAACTTTTAAATAAAAATATTTTTTTATTTATCTAGACATGCTCACCGTCTGCCATGTCTACATGCATATATGCACACACTATAGCTGCGTCTAGTAACGGTGTCACGAGTCCAGAGATTTTATCTAAAGTTTTCACTTCAAAAACAATAACAAGGATTCGGCAACCAACCATATGACTCCGTCCGCTTTGTCCTCGGTTGAATATTGATCAGCTTCGAGGTCCCGGATTTGATTCCCGGATGGGTCAATGCAGATTACAGTTTTATCAATATTGTCCCAGATCTAAATGTTTGTAGTACCTTCGTTGTTTATGATTCCATTACACAAGAGCTGTAGGTGTTTACTTTGCCATCGGAGCAACGTATGTGACGCTGTCCCTATCTATTTATCTATCTTACCTTCATCAGGAAAAGCATATTGATTCATATTTTTGTAAAAAAAAAATATACAATTTCTTCACGCCATTCCCAATACAGGAGTAGACAAAGGTTTAGTCTATAAAATTAAGTCCTTTCGTCACGCCTTCCACCGAAGATATTTTCCGGACAGATGGTCAGCCTGTCGCCGTATTAATGTCCAAGCCAACGATATATTCGTACATATGTTTTACAAAAAAACCCATTGGTACGAGCCGGCTACCTGGGGGTCGAACTTGGGTCTTCTGACTCGAAATTCGGATCACCCAACCATTCGGCTATCGTGACTCTAGAAATATCCTGTAATTTTACCTACGTTTTAAAAGTTAAGAGGAACACAATGTTTCAGGATAAAAAGTATCAACCAAATCATCACAGAGGTTATAAAATATCTACGCGATAAATTTCAATTGAAATTCTTTTAGAACTTTTGCGTGACTGAGAAGAAGGTAAATTCTATTTTTTTTAATGTAAAAATTTTAATAGGCCATTGTTAGTTTTCATTTTAAAACAAAAATAAATTAGACATGTTTAAATAAGTATTTGTTTATTTAAAATTTCTAAACGCCTCATAAAAAAGAAGAAAAATTGCGGCCAATTCTTTAGCCGCTTTTTTTTCCCCAACTTAATCGCAATACATAAATCCAGACCTCGTTCACGAAAACTTGTTTTTATTAAATACGGGTGTTAATTTAAGAGACGTTGATCTACTTTATTAATTTATTTTTTATCTTTATAAAATACATCCATAAAAATAGATAATAATGTATTTTTATTGGATATTTAAAGTAACTCGATCCCATGGTGGTAGGCATATGCCAATGAGTTTTTTCAAAATTTATGTACGATTTATATTGTTGGCTTGGACATAAATATGGCGGGAGACTCACCACCTGTCACGTTGTACCTAAATAAACTCCGGTGAAATCAGGGTTGAATGGAATAAGTTATCTTGACCTCTGGTCACCCCTCTTGAAAATATGTTAATAGTTTTTATTTGTCGTCGACGATTCGAGCCGCTCTTCGTTGGATACGGTCAAATAGAAGGAGCTGACATTGGGGTGCCCCCGCCCAGAGATGCGAATAGTACTCCATGTGCGGCCGAACCTGCGCCTTATAATGTTGCAGGCGGTGGGCCGGCATGAAGTACAGTCGTGCTCTACTGAGCACCCCAAGCTTCTTAGAGGCCAATTTGGCCTTCCCTTCCAAGTGACCGCGACCCTGAATGTCGCTCGATATGTCGACGCCAAGGATTCCGATACTGGCTGAGGCAACTAGGGGAGTGCTCTCAAAATGAGGTGACACGACGAAGGGTTTCTTTTTAGCGGTAAACGCGCGAACTTGTGTCTTTTTAGGGTTAAACTGGACTAAATTAAGTCGGCCCCAAACTGAGACTTTTTCTAACAAAATCTCGACTTCAGACACAAGTTTGTTCCGGTACTCGTCGACGTGTTCCCGAGAAATATTGGCACGGCCGGTGTATAGGGCATCACCAGTACTGTCGTCTGCATAGCAATGAATATTACTAATTTGTAACAAATCATTGATACGCAGAAGAAACAGGGTTGGCGATAGCACACAGCCTTGTGGGACACCAGCGTTCATAGACTTGGAGTCCGAGCATGCACCGTCAACTACGACCTAGATGCCCCGGTCTGTGAGAAAACTAATGACCCAATTGCAAAATTTCTCGGGAAGTCCATATGACGGAAGCTTCGAGAGAAGCGCTTTGTGCCACACCCGATAAAAAGGCTTTTGCTATATCCAAGCTAACTACCAGGGCCTCCCCCTTACTCTCTACTGCCTCCGCCCATCGATGAGTGAGGTACACAAGAAGATCACCAGCTGAGCAACCCCGACGGATGCCCTTACTGGCGGTCACTAATCAACTGGTGCTCCTCCAAGTACCTCAAGAGCTAGCAGTTTATAATGGACTCCATTATTTTGAAGAACAAGGAAGTGATAGCGATTGGTCTGTAGTTGCCCGGATCTGAGCGGTCGCCTTTCTTAGGGATCGGGTGCACCAAAGCTGTCTTCCATGTCATCGGGACGACGCCTTCAGAGTAAGAGTACCGAAAAAGACGCGTTAGAACCGGTGCCAACTCTGGAGCACACATCCTCACCACAATAGGAGGGACACCATTGGGCCCACTCGACTTCTGGATATCCAGGGAGAGGAATGCTTTTCGCACTGAGCTCTGAAATAACCAGATGCCCGGCATAGAGCACTCACTACACGGGATGGTCGGCGGTAAGTTCCCCCTGTCATCGAGAGTCGAGTTGGATGCAAAAAGAGAACCAAGAAGATCTGCTTTCTCTTTTGCGTCATGGGCCAGCGAGTTGTCCTCCTGTGCAGAGATGGTAATGATGGCTGACTGAAATTCCCTTGGACAGGCTTGGCGGGGAACCAGATTATTTTTTTGTTTTTGGTATTCTCTCAAGTCGCTCCCAAATTAAACATATGTACAATTAAGACATATATTATTAAGAATATAGGGTATAAAATATCCTAAATTCTTTGTGGCAAATTTTAGGGGGGCGTAAGTTCAGCAGTAGTCTCTTGATAGGTTGTAAATAAGAAGAAGACAGCAGTGCATAAGGTGATAAATTTCACTAAAATCGTCAATCCCCTTGGCAACTCTGCGGTCATTTCTATTCGGATTTCTCCCAGGTTTCCTCCAGGAATTCCCCGGTTTTTTTAGACAATTCTAATCTTACTTAATTTTATTTACGTATGCTATTAATAGTTGTCGATGTGGATGAAGCCATACGTGTAAAGCATAAGAATCATCATAGGATAATAATTGCTATTTATTTCATGCGGGCGTATTATTTTTGTATTTTGATAAGTCTATATAATCTCAGTATATTATAATTTAAGTAATGTATTATTCGATAATTAATAATTTATAAAGTTACCAAGTATTGGCGGTTTATGTTTTCCACCATCAGGTTAAATGGGTTTTGGCACATTGTTCCAATGATTATCATAATCGTCACAATAGGCTTCTTAAGCCACCCAAGGCTACAACCGTCAACGTATTAATGTACTTAATTTAACTTTTATACTATATATCTTCACGAAATTTATTTTATTTATTAAATTTAGATTATTTTAACAAATGATACGCGTAGGTTATGAAACTTTTCAACAAGCTGAAACATTTCTTCAAGGGTACTTAATTGTAAAAAGTTTTCCAAGCAAGAGCTTATTAAAGAGCCGTTACACGGAATAAGTTATCGCATGTTACGGAAATGAAAATAATAAAAATGTCACACAATGTGTTTAATTGACTCATAAATTTGTGAAGTATGTCTGGAATTACAAAACTTGAGTAATTCCAATCTGAATTTGAATATTATTAAAAAACTACGTTTGTAGAGATGGCTATACCCAATATATATAGATATTTTTTCTTAGTGTGTTCTGATTTCGATGTCTTCTCAGGCGTGGGTGAATTTAGTAAATGTTATATAGGTTACCATAATAATATATAGGTTAATGGTAATAACCAATAATGGTAATAATATAATATAGTTATAATAATAGGTTGGAGAAAAAGTTTCTTCGCATTTGTTTAGAAAATTCACAACGTTTATTAATATAGTTTATATAGATTTAACTAAAGTATGTAGGTACCATTTTGTTCGATAACTTTTTGCCATCTTGTAGGTAGGGATATAGTCCCATTGCTATAGAAATTTTGGGGCTTCTGATTAAAATACCGCGATGATTGGTTTTGGCAGTTCTTTCGTGATTTTAACCTGATACTGCCTAAAGAATTCTTAAGAGACCGAAATAGATGGAACTCTGAAGGTGCAAGGTCAGGACTTATCGCACGGATGCATTAACACCTTCCAGCCAAGCTCTCTTAATTTTTGCTGAGTGACTAAATATGTGTGAGGTCTAACGTTATCATGATGAAAAACTACACCTTCTGTTAATTAATTCCGGCCGCTTTCTCTCAACTTCTTGTTTTAATCTCATCAGTTGTTCGCAGTATAGTTCAGAATCAATGGTACTGCCTGGTGGTAACAGCTCATAATGAATAATGCCCTTCCAATCCCACCACACACAGCATCACCATGTTGCGAGTTAACCCGGGTTTCGCCACAGTCTGTGAAGCCTGAGCAGCCTTTGATCACGACCTTTTTCGCATGTTCTTGTCATACGTGATCCACTTTTCATCACCAGTTATCAGCTTCTTCAAAAATAGTTCTGTTTCATAACGTCGTAATAAGGAATCACAAATGAGTACACAGTTACAGTTAGGTTTCTTGCAGTGAGCTTTTTTGTAGTTTTTTCAAATGTGCCAAAACTGTTTTGTGGTCAATTCCCAGTTCTTCAGCTACATCATAATTACTGATATACCGATCTTGCTCCACTTTTCAAAAATGGTTTCCATGTTATCCGTAATAGGGCGACCAGAGCGACGTACATCTTTGACATCAAAATTTCCAGATTAAAAACGCTTAAACAAAATTTGTGCTACTCTCACAGACACTGCACTAGGTCTATAAACATCGCAATTTTTTTTGCGGCTCCTGATACATTTTTATCTTGTTAGTACGAAAAATAAGCAAAAATCATACATTTTCCTAATTTTAATTTTAAAATTAATTTGTAAAGATTTTATAATAATTAAGTTTTTAAGAATTTTATAAGTTCATACTAAAATATAAATCAAATTAAATTGAATTGAATTTAATTTAATTGAATTGAATAACCAAGCAATCATTTTACAGAAATAATTATGTTAATATTTACAATACTTATTAACTAAAAACTATTATAATCGTAGAGTCCTACTCCTCGTGGCATGATACCAAGAACGCTGGCTGCATTTCCACGTTGTATGGCCAGACTTAACCGTTGAGCGAGAAAAGAATCAGCCCTCTTGTCACCAGCGGCAACGATAAGTCGCGAATACAATTCCTTTAGAAACTGCATCGCGCGGGGACCCCACGGACCGATTGTCTCTACGGCAAATGGAACAAATATATAGTCTCCTTTCAAAGACTCATATTGAATTAAATTGAAATTAATTAATTGAATTGAATTGAATTGAATTGAATTGAATTGAATTGAATTGAATTAAATTGAATTGAATTGAATTGAATTGAATTGAATTGAATTGAATTGAATTAAATTGAATTGAATTGAATTGAATTGAATTGAATTGAATTGAATTGAATTGAATTGAATTGAATTGAATTGAATTGAATTGAATTGAATTGAATTGAATTAAATACCAGACACAAGAATTTGGGAGAAATTTAAACATTAAAACAACGAAAATACAATGGACGGCCTTATCACTAAAAATTATCTCTTCCATGCAACCTTGGGATGCGCAGGAACTAGAGTAAAATACAAGACGGCAGCGTATATAGACAGAAACAAAATAAGAGACATCACATAGAACAATATTCTATGAATTAAACAATAGTGTACATATTTAATTATTAAAAAAAAATACTCGCAATGCCGAATAACATTACTAGTATTCCTGTTAACCACTCCAATTAATCTGCAATGATTGTGTCTGGAGTTGGTTTACGTCAATAGTCGAATGGCGAGGCCCGAACCTGCGACGTCATGTTTCGCAGTCCGCACCCTAAACCATTAGGCTATTGCCGCTCTCTATTCTCTCTTTATTAGAATATAAATTAATGCATGCTTAAATCTCTAGATGACATATTCTTTGTGCCGAGTTCGATGAGAGGCCTATGTTCGGCAGTGGACTCTTGATAGGCTGTAAAGAAGAAGAAGACAGCAGTACCTAAAGTGATAAATGGCACTAAAATCGCTAATCCCCTTAGCGACTCTGCGCTGATTTCTCTTCTTCGCTTCTATCCCATATTTTGTAAATCTACATGTCTTCAATAATATTTTGGAATTAGAGAAAACATGTTTGTGTATTAGAATCGGTAATAAGACTTATGATTATCTTATTTACCATATATGCCATTTATAACAGCCGATGTGTGTACGAAGCCGTACGCGGAAAGCATAATAATCCACTCTGTTATGAAAATGTAAAGATTGACATAATTGCTATTTATTTCATGCAGGCGTATTATTTTTGTAGTTCGATAGGTCATCATTTTTCACAGACTTTATCACTTGTATTAATCTATTTACTTATAACAGCCTGTGACAATCATTTGTTGTCCACGCTTCTACCATGGGATGGCGTAAGTCCAGCATGGGATGCCATTACGGCTTGGGGTGCCATAATCACCACGGCAGCGGATTGGCGATCACAATACCAAACGCCTTTCACCTTAAACGCTGCTGTCCCTCTCCGCTCTGCTTATTTTGTTCTGGTATTTTTCCGAAATGGTTATTCCGCTATCTGACGGTAGCCTTTGATACTGTCAAGGGTCTCTTAGTCGCATCTAACGACATACGCGAGAAGAAATTGTGTAGAATATCCTTAAGCCGGCCACTGTCAGTACGACCACTGCCAGTACTACTTAATTATTAAAAAAGTAAAATCTTCACGCAATTACCAATACCCTCTGTAATAATGTAAAATTAATAAATAGAAGTCTACTACGGTTACTAGACTCCATACAGTAAGTAACTCCTTCATAGGGCGGTGTATACGCTTCTACAACAAAGTCCCGGTAAATATGCAAAGCCTGACTATTAACAGGTTTAAAAATTTATTAAAGAAAAGCTTTATGGGAAGGGTTATTATAATATACATGGATGTATTAATGACAGAGAATATATTAATAACCTCTGGAATGAGGTGATCGCTCCCAAGCTATTTCTAGAAAATATCACATTATATTTGTATAATGCATTATATTGTTAAAAATATTGACCAAAAAAGAGGATACCTACGGAGTTTCTTTCGTCTGTTTCTTCTCCGTTAGAGGAACCTCATTACGAAACGGTGGTAGATTAAAAATGACGATCGATAAACGAATGTATGTTCTTATGTCGATGAATAAATGATTTGATTTGATTTGATTTCTAGTCTAGACAATTAAGTCCTTTTAACCCACCTTCCACTAAAGATATTATCGGGACAACGTGACAGGTGGTGAGTCCGTCGCTGTGTTTATGTCCATGTATAGCGATAAAATTCGCACATAAGTATTTGAAAAAACCCTTTCCGACCACCACAGAAATTCCGACCACCTAATCACTCGGCTATCGTGACTCTTATATTGATACAAGACATTGGCATTTAGAAGTCAAAAACCCTAGAGTATAATTCGTTTGTTATAAATGGAAACATAGCTTATGTTTATCCAGTTGTTTCAGTTTTATGTATTTGTTTTGAAGCGTCGAGTGACACTTACTCGTACAATTTGCGGAGTAATGGGAAAACTTTTGACAGCACTCCTCCTTTCGCTTCAGTTGCGATGTTCGTGATACAGACTGCGCAAATTTATAAACAATACAGTTCGCACATATATTTGCGGAGAATGGGGTGATAGATAAGATAAATATAAATCAATTAACTTAAATAGACAGGGACAAAATCACATGTCTCGCTCTGATTCCAAAGTAGCTAAAGCACTTAGAAAATCGTAGACAACACAGTCGCCCCAAAAACCTAGACCCGAGACAATAGAGAAAACAGTTTTTTTTCTACATTGTCCCGTCCGCGAATCGAACGCGGGACATTGGAGATGGCGACATTTTGAGACACGGTATGTACGCCACTCGACCACGTAGGTTGCCGATATAATTTTTTCAGATTTAACTTCTTTTATTTAAACACGGACGGATCTTTGAAGATCTGCCTAGTAATAATTTTTTGGATTTACGCGAACACTACTCATCCAAAATAAAACGACTTTCGGATTTTATCGCGTTTTTATATAGTTTTTTTAAAAGTCGCATTCGAAACTTAGGGAAGCCAATACATTCCAAAATTTATTCAAATTTATTAGTAATTAATAAATTTGAATAAATTTTGGAATGTATTGGCATTACTAAATAAGCGTGCACTGCAAAAAGCGATGGTTAAGGAGTACATGAGACAATTACGTAATATTACTCAAAAAATTACGATAATAAAAAACAGAAACAGATAAAAGTACATATAATGAACAAAAAAATTTTTTTTTAAACTTTAGGCCTAAATGTCAACAACCTGAACATTTTCAAGATCTAGACGCCATTAACACGCACACTTTGTAACCTTACTAGAAAACAAAAAGTAAATCTTAACCTTACTCTTTTCTTAACCTTACCCATATTCTTAACCTTTTCTTACCCTTCTCTTATCTACACTCTTTCCTATTCCTATACCTGAAAATACAGTTGCTAGAATCATATGACATTCCATAAAATCGAATCCTCAAGGTATTGTTGAAGGAAGCAGATATATTATTCCATGATCTTAAACATTCTCAAGATCTAGATGCCATTAACAAGCACACTTACTAACCTTACTAGAAAACAAAAAGTAAATCTTACCCTTACCCTTTTCTTACCATACTCCTATCTTACCCTTATCCTTATCTTACCGTTTTCGAACTCCGAAGCCAGAACAGTGGCTAGAATCATATTATATTCCATAAAATCGAATGCTCAAGATGTTGATAAAAGAAACAGACATATCATTTTCGATCTCCGTTTCAGCTATTATTACGATTATAGATAAACCCATCAGATTATTGAAGTTTCCTACCCTTTGCAGAACAGCTCTGGGTAAACCATCTCCAAATAAAAGTAATCCCACTAATGTTAAAGATTTAAAACCAGTGAGTCTTTTGCCTTACCTTGCGAAACTATTAGAAAAAAAAAGGTTATAACCAAACAGTTAAGTTCTGTGAATGAGCCAGCCTGTGAATTACTCAGACTTTAGAAGAAGAACTTTGACTGGAAGAAGCACGTGTTCTGCTTTGCTTAATCTCGTCGATGGATTACGAAATCATGTGGGAACGAGTCATTGATGTTTACATGTATGTCTGTATTAATATATAAGTTACCATCAATGATTCGATAGATATGTAAGTATATTGTAGCTTGGACACTAAGACGGTGATATGATTACCATTCGATCAGGTTGTCTTAAATAGGAAAAGTGGGTCGAAATTACTTCATAGTCTAGATCATTCATAGATTCCCAAAGTGGTCTATATCGACCCCTAGTGATCTATGACAACCTGCAAGGGGTCTACGTCAGCGAAATAAATTTAGCGAAATAAATTACATATTTTTTATTAAATTTTAGTTTTGTAGTTAGTTAGATTTTGTAGTCGTAGTTAGCAAAGATAGATAAATTACGCCAATCATGACTTTATTTATTAGTAGTATAATATTCAATCATGCAAAATTCCATGAATACTCCTCTATAGTTTCTTTTTGAAAGTATTAGCAATCGGTATTATAATTACAGTGCAATCTCCGTAATTCGAGCTAATTTTTGCAGGAATATGTTTGAATTATGGAATGTTTTCGAAAAAATCAAAAAAAAATTTAATATACAGCTGGTTTTTCTGTCTTATTTAAATAATTTAATTTTACCCACAGATGACTGAGGCCATGTCCGAATCTAAAAAGAAATGTAGACAGTACAGTGTTGATTATTTGAATTTTGGAATTTTTTGAAATTTTTGAATTTTTTGAAATTTGAAATTTGGCTTCATTCCATCATTGCCGGACAAACAATCGCCTATATGCCTTTTATGCAACAAAATTTTTGGGCAATGACGCAATGAAACCATCTAAACTGCAAGATCATCTGAGAAGATGCCACTATGATAAAAAAGAGAAAGATTTGAAACACTTTCAAACACTCAAAGATAAACTTCAGAAGAGACCTAAACTGGACAGAATGTTCGCTTCGACGTCACAAAGAAATGACGATGGTTTGCGGGCATCTTACAATATCTCGTTACCTATAGCAAAATCCGGAAAACCGCATACGAAGTTAATTTTGCCAGCCGTTGAAGAGGTTTTAAAAACTGTTTTATACAAACCTGACCTTGAAAACAAAAGGGAAAAATTTTTTAATTTCCTTTCCATCGTCATACCTAGTGGAAAGGGGGTTCAGCGCTGTTACCAATATCCTAACGAAAAAAAGAAACAGACTGGACATCATTAGCCGAGGAGATTGAGGGAGATTCAAAATTGACGCCAAATGTTGATAATTTATTATTAAAGCATCATGTTCATCCTTCTCACTAAAAATATTGACTTATTGCTTATGTTATTTTATTTTATTGTATGTAATGTCACGTATATTTTAAATAACAGGTTCAAAATTTTATTTTGAGTAGTTTTAATTTAAATTCAATTAGTAAATATATAAATTAACATGTGCTTTTACTTTAAGTGTTAACACTAAACTTCACTACAGTTAGAAATTTTCAGGAAATCAATATCAGGTAAGTAGGGGGTCTATACAACACGGAAAAATATGGCAAGCGGTCTACGACACAAAAAAGTTTGGGAACTCTGATCTAGATGGATTGGCTACCCAAGTTTGGGAGTTAAATATATTGCTTCAAGATTTAAAAATATATTTTATTATTAAAAACAAGTGTTTAGTGACCAGAGTTGTACATAATACAGCGTTTTGCTAGATGATGCGTCTTAAGGTATAAGCTCTCGCAAATCTCTCTAACGAAAACTTTTATTGTATGTTATTCGTATGATAATCCTCTTACGTGAATGTACCGTGGTTTGAAGCATTTAGTCCTCCTTACGTAAGTAAGCTATTTACATATACTCGATGTATCATTTAATATAAAATAACAAATTTAAGGCAAGGTATCCATTAATTATTGTTATCTTCGTGCAATATCCCATTCGTGGATAGGCAGAGATAAAATCTAAAAAAATATCTTCACATAAAAAAAATACATAAAATATCTTCACGCAATTCCCAATACAGGGGTAGACAGAGGTTGAGTCTAGATAATCAAGTCCCTTCGACCCACCTTCCACCGAAGATATTTTCGGGACAACGTGACAGGTGGTGAGCCCGTCGCCGTCTTTATGTCCAAGCCAACGATATTCGTACATAAGTTTTTGAAAAACCCATTGGTACGAGCCTACCAACTGGGGATCGAACTCGGGTCTATTGACTCGAAATTCCGTCCACCCAACCACTCGGTTATCGTGATTTGATCTTCACATAATTCCCAATACTGTGGTAGACAAAGGTTAGCTTAATTTTCGGGATTACATAACAGGAAGTAAAACCGTCGCCGCCTTTTATGTCCCAGCCTAGCTAGCTAGTAATAGCAATTAACTGCACATAACTTTTGAAAAAACTCATTGGTACGAGCCTACCCAACCCAGGAATGCTGTTCGAGTCGAGATTCGAACTATTAAAGTCTGTTTTGATTTCATGTAAGGAAAAGTATCTTTTATATGAGATGAGTATAAAATAATAAAAGTTATATATTGCAATACATAAATAAATATCTTCACGCAATTCCCAATACTGGGGTAGACAGAGGTCTAGTCTAGACAATTAAGTCCCTTCGACCCATCTTCCACCGAAGATATTTTTGGGACAAAGTGACAGGTGGCGAGCCCGTCGCCGTCTTTATGTCCAAGCCAACGATATCCGTATATAAGTTTTTTTGAAAAACCCATTGGTACGAGCCTACCAACTGGGGATCGAACTCAGGTCTATTGACTCGAAATTCCGTCCACCCAACCACTCGGTTATCGTGATTTGATCTTCACATAATTCCCAATACTGTGGTAGACAAAGGTTAGCTTAATTTTCGGGATTACATAACAGGAAGTAAAACCGTCGCCGCCTTTTATGTCCCAGCCTAGCTAGCTAGTAATAGCAATTAACTGCACATAACTTTTGAAAAAACTCATTGGTACGAGCCTGCCATCTGGGGATCGAACTCGGGTCTCTTGACTCGAAATTCCGACCAACCAACTACTTGGCTATCGTGACCTATGAATGCAATACATAGCGATGCAAAAACAACTATAGCCTTGATAGTAGTGAGAATTTTCTGCCAGTATTGAATCATTTAATGATAATGAAATATCCAGTGCCACGTATTATTAGGTGTTGAATACTAAGCTTTATAATCTCTTTAAGTGTGACGCATACTATGAACGCATTACGTTGATTATAACTCCATTGTCGTATTTATATTTCAGACAGTGCACGAACTAGGTGTTAAACGAAAGGCAGCCAATATTTTTTTTACGTATATTTTAATAATAAATTAAAATGTATCGGATAGTTGCTTGCGTCTTACTTTTGTCCGGTGTATTGGGAGAAATTGTTATTGACGCACCTTGTAATTTTGAGAATATAACAAAAGTGACCGATTTGAATATAACACGGGTAAGTAAATTGTTGTTACATTTTAATAAATAGCAGCCTGTTGAAGTCCACAGCAGATGATAGACCTCTCGCGTACGGAAGGGCTTGTAATGAACACGCTTGGCAAACGGATCGAAGATGGCAGTTTCGGCGATCATGTTGCACCATGATCGTCACCATTGTGCTGAGATTGAGTCTAGTAGTTTACAAATAATCAAAACGCGGTCTTAACTATAACTAAGTATATTTTGATCATAATATAGTAATGATTTCTTGTATTTACGCAATATCCAGGATATCGCAACCAAAATGGGAAGTAAAAATAGTTTGTTAGAAACTAAATAAAAACGCGACAAAATACGAAAATCGTTTTATTTAAGACATAATATAGTAGTTTTTTTTCATAAAAATTAATATTGTCACTTCGTAATTTTACTAATGCCATCCGTACCTCGCCAACTGTGGGTTTCAATTACATTGTAAAATATCCCTAAAAATCAACTCTCACAACAACACCATGGGAAGAGAGGGATTGGTTCTTATGAAGATACCGTACGGGTTATTTTTTGCACCGTAGTTTAAAGTTAATTGGTTTAAAGTTTAATATAGGATATATAATTATAAGAAGTAATACTTAAACAAAAAAAGAACACGATTACGTTACGTTCAAAAATATTGATGACAAGTAAGCCATTGTTTTTCATACACGGCGTATCAAAAAGTTGAACATACTTATTTAAAAAAAAAAAACAATTTGTTTGTAGACGTAAATACAAGATGATCTTCCTGAAAACACTTCTGGATAGTCTGGTTAATGTAAAACTGTGACTTACTAATGACAAACTAATATTCATCCGAATTGTTTTCATACACGGCGTATCAAAAAGTTGAACATACTTATTTAAAAAAAAAAAAACAATTTGTTTGTAGACGTAAATACAAGATGATCTTCCTGAAAACACTTCTGGATAGTCTGGTTAATGTAAAACTGTGACTTACTAATGACAAACTAATATTCATCCGAATTGTTTTCATACACGGCGTATCAAAAAGTTGAACATACTTATTTAAAAAAAAAAAACAATTTGTTTGTAGACGTAAATACAAGATGATCTTCCTGAAAACACTTCTGGATAGTCTGGTTAATGTAAAACTGTGACTTACTAATGACAAACTAATATTCATCCGAATTGTTTTCATACACGGCGTATCAAAAAGTTGAACATACTTATTTAAAAAAAAAAAAACAATTTGTTTGTAGACGTAAATACAAGATGATCTTCCTGAAAACACTTCTGGATAGTCTGGTTAATGTAAAACTGTGACTTCGTAATTTTACTAATGCCATCCGTACCTCGCCAACTGTGGGTTTCAATTACATTGTAAAATATTCCTAAAAATCAACTCTCACAACAACACCATGGGAAGAGAGGGATTGGTTCTTATGAAGATACCGTACGGGTTATTTTTTGCACCGTAGTTTAAAGTTAATTGGTTTAAAGTTTAATATAGGATATATAATTATAAGAAGTAATACTTAAACAAAAAAAGAACACGATTACGTTACGTTCAAAAATATTGATGACAAGTAAGCCATTGTTTTTCATACACGGCGTATCAAAAAGTTGAACATACTTATTTAAAAAAAAAAACAATTTGTTTGTAGACGTAAATACAAGATGATCTTCCTGAAAACACTTCTGGATAGTCTGGTTAATGTAAAACTGTGACTTACTAATGACAAACTAATATTCATCCGAATTGTTTTCATACCAAAACCACAAACACGTCATGTTAAAAATCAACTTCAGCGTGAAGGAATCAGTACTTTACTCAATAATTGTTTCATAATGCGGTTTTCCCTTTATATCCTATATAGATCAAATTTGTATCCTTATATCCTTAAAAAGTCACGATAGCCGAGTGGTTAGGTGGTCGGAATTTCGAGGCAAGGGACCCGAGTTTGAACTTCAGGTGGCAAACTCGTACCAATGGGTTTTTGAAAAACTAGTGTACGAATTATATCGTTGGCTTGAACATAAAGACGGCGACGGGCTTACCACCTGTTACATTGTCCTGAAAATATCTTCAGTGGAAGATAGGTCATAGGAACTTAATTGTCTAGACTAGACCTCTGTCTACACCTGTATTGGGACTTGTGTGAAGACATTTTTTTAATTTTATTGATATCCTATATAGAGCGAGATTAAGAGAGAGTTAAAGAGAGAGAACAAATCAACAACTTTCAATTATTTGTATGCTACATGAAAAAACATGTAATTTTACATGTTTTTGCACATTAGTACATTGAATGTTGTAAAAAATTTACCTTATCAAGGCTACTAATCTAAATGCAAATTTAACTAATTTTTGAATTTGCATTTGCTTCTAACCTAGTTTGCAAGTGTGATGTAAAAAATGGTTTCTTTTATATTTGTAAATAGGTTTTAAGTTTAACAATCTACCAACCCCTTTCTTCTTGAGGGTATCGTATGAGGTAACTAAGAGAAAAATCTTGACGGCGGCATCTTCTGAAACATATGGTGAAAAACCATCTGGAAAAATACCAAGACAAACTTTAAAGGACCGGTGATGGGCAACAGCGTCTAAGGTTTAAAAAGTCTCGTAGCACGAAATTACAATCATCACTCCGTTGTCGAGAGTAGCGATAAACAAAGAACTATCTTACTGTACTGGTCTGCGTCATACAGTAGACCTTTACAGGCCTTTATGTATACATACATACATACATAACGGCCTGTTAAAGTCCACTACAGGTCATAGGTCTCTCCCATAGAAGGGATTTGCCATAATCGCCATGCTTGGCAAGCGGATTTACCAGACCTGTCGCACCTTAGACTCAGAAAAATGATCATACCGAAGATGGGCTGCTGCCCATCGTCGGTATGATCATTGAATACCAAAATGGCGATTGGCTCGCCATAAGTCACGTTTACCAAAATAAGCTTCAATGGGAAATGGGTAGAAAGCAGTAAATTATATCGACCTCTATCTATACGAAATATGTCTGAAAGATTAAAATAATATAAAAAATTACATTAACACAACTTTAAAGCCAAGTTAAATACAGACTTAGCTAGCTACCTACCTAGTAAAAATTAATATCTTAACGTTTTACCAGTTTATAACAATGTTCTCTCTCTCTCTATCTCTCTCTCTCTCTCTCTCATATCTCATGTATCAATACTATATAGTTAAAAACCTTTTTAGTAAGATATCAAGTACAACAAAATAAGGTGATTATCAGTAACTACTAATACATTTTGATGATTACAGCTGGTCGGGGAATGGAATCAACTAAAACGACTACCGAATTCTAAGGAGGCGGGTGCTTGTCCAACTTTAACTGTAGCTATTTCTAGTAAAAACGGTTCAAATCCAGATATCACTGTTTCAAATCGAGTAATTGTAGACAAAACTGCTCATTACAAAAATGGAACCATTTTTCCAGATAACAAAACCCAGGGATTGTTTGTTATAAGGTTTTCAGGTGAGTTAAGGAATAATATTAATATAAATATTCACATAAATAAAATTGAAGTATATGTTTGTGATTCCAGATTAACAGACATCCATTAAATGCATATCAAAGTATATACATATAAATAAAATTGGAATGTTTGTTTGTAATATTGATGTAACCGTTTTTTACTACATATATATACGGTCATACACCAAAATAACATTTTTTAGAATTTTAATCCGCCTGTGCGTCCATCTGTTTCTTCCGACTTATTTCTAAAATGGCTGTACCAATTATAAACAGTACTATCACTGACAGATAGTTAATGTATTAGGAGTAACATATTCGGCTTTTATTTTAGGAACATACTTAGGGTTCCGCGTGTTAAGATAAAAAAAAAAAACAATTTGTTTGTAGACGTAAATACAAGATGATCTTCCTGAAAACACTTCTGGATAGTCTGGTTAATGTAAAACTGTGACTTACTAATGACAAACTAATATTCATCCGAATTGTTTTCATACCAAAACCACAAACACGTCATGTTAAAAATCAACTTCAGCGTGAAGGAATCAGTACTTTACTCAATAATTGTTTCATAATGCGGTTTTCCCTTTATATCCTATATAGATCAAATTTGTATCCTTATATCCTTAAAAAGTCACGATAGCCGAGTGGTTAGGTGGTCGGAATTTCGAGGCAAGGGACCCGAGTTTGAACTTCAGGTGGCAAACTCGTACCAATGGGTTTTTGAAAAACTAGTGTACGAATTATATCGTTGGCTTGAACATAAAGACGGCGACGGGCTTACCACCTGTTACATTGTCCTGAAAATATCTTCAGTGGAAGATAGGTCATAGGAACTTAATTGTCTAGACTAGACCTCTGTCTACACCTGTATTGGGACTTGTGTGAAGACATTTTTTTTTAATTTTATTGATATCCTATATAGAGCGAGATTAAGAGAGTTAAAGAGAGAACAAATCAACAACTTTCAATTATTTGTATGCTACATGAAAAACATGTAATTTTACATGTTTTGCACGATAATACATTGAATGTTGTAAAAATTTACCTTATCAAGGCTACTAATCTAAATGCAAATTTAACTAATTTTTGAATTTGCATTTGCTTCTAACCTAGTTTGCAAGTGTGATGTAAAAAATGGTTTCTTTTATATTTGTAAATAGGTTTTAAGTTTAACAATCTACCAACCCCTTTCTTCTTGAGGGTATCGTATGAGGTAACTAAGAGAAAAATCTTGACGGCGGCATCTTCTGAAACATATGGTGAAAAACCATCTGGAAAAATACCAAGACAAACTTTAAAGGACCGGTGATGGGCAACAGCGTCTAAGGTTTAAAAAGTCTCGTAGCACGAGATTACAATCATCACTCCGTTGTCGAGAGTAGCGATAAACAAAGAACTATCTTACTGTACTGGTCTGCGTCATACAGTAGACCTTTACAGGCCTTTATGTATACATACATACATACATAACGGCCTGTTAAAGTCCACTACAGGTCATAGGTCTCTCCCATAGAAGGGATTTGCCATAATCGCCATGCTTGGCAAGCGGATTTACCAGACCTGTCGCACCTTAGACTCAGAAAAATGATCATACCGAAGATGGGCTGCTGCCCATCGTCGGTATGATCATTGAATACCAAAATGGCGATTGGCTCGCCATAAGTCACGTTACCAAAATAAGCTTCAATGGGAAATGGGTGAAAGCAGTAAATTATATCGACCTCTACCTATACGAAATATGTCTGAAAGATTAAAATAATATAAAAAATTACATTAACACAACTTTAAAGCCAAGTTAAATACAGACTTAGCTAGCTACCTACCTAGTAAAAATTAATATCTTAACGTTTTACCAGTTTATAACAATGTTCTCTCTCTCTCTCTCTCTCTCTCTCTCATATCTCATGTATCAATACTATATAGTTAAAAACCTTTTTAGTAAGATATCAAGTACAACAAAATAAGGTGATTATCAGTAACTACTAATACATTTTGATGATTACAGCTGGTCGGGGAATGGAATCAACTAAAACGACTACCGAATTCTAAGGAGGCGGGTGCTTGTCCAACTTTAACTGTAGCTATTTCTAGTAAAAACGGTTCAAATCCAGATATCACTGTTTCAAATCGAGTAATTGTAGACAAAACTGCTCATTACAAAAATGGAACCATTTTTCCAGATAACAAAACCCAGGGATTGTTTGTTATAAGGTTTTCAGGTGAGTTAAGGAATAATATTAATATAAATATTCACATAAATAAAATTGAAGTATATGTTTGTGATTCCAGATTAACAGACATCCATTAAATGCATATCAAAGTATATACATATAAATAAAATTGGAATGTTTGTTTGTAATATTGATGTAACCGTTTTTTACTACATATATATACGGTCATACACCAAAATAACATTTTTTAGAATTTTAATCCGCCTGTGCGTCCATCTGTTTCTTCCGACTTATTTCTAAAATGGTTGTACCAATTATAAACAGTACTATCACTGACAGATAGTTAATGTATTAGGAGTAACATATTCGGCTTTTATTTTAGGAACATACTTAGGGTTCCGCGTGTTAAGATAAAAAAAAAACAATTTTAAAATTTTTGTGCCTTTTTATTCCGGCTAATCTTTGAAACCACTGGAACAATTTTGACGCGATTTTCACTGGCAGATAGCTGTCGTTATAAGGAGTAACTTAGGCTTCTTTTGTTTTAGAAAAATTGTTAGTGAGTGAAACCCGAGCAAAGCCGCGGGGAGCAGATAGTAAAACTTAAATAGATTTTTGTTTTGTTTATTCATTTACAGAAATGTTAACGAATTCATAATACCATACTTATAATCCAATATTTTTATGTTATTGCATGTACGCATTTAAGTACAGAAAGGGAGTATTGTATTAGTGAGATGAGTTCAAGGATTGTGTTTAAAATGTTACATCTTCAAGCATTTCCCCAATATTTTGGTAGTCAGAGGTCTAGACAAATTGATCCGTTCGACACACATTATCTCCCTAGTCTTCTTCCTGGGGACCCGATCCTCCTGATTAGAACACCACACGAAGATTACAGCGAAAAACGTGGACACAATGAACAAAAGAATAAAAGGGAAACTATAAAGTAAACTATAAAATTATAAAAAATTAATTAAGCCAAAATTATAAGAGTAAGAATAGTAAGAGATTTTTGAAGAGACATCAACGAGGATTAAAATTTTGTCACTCGTCAAATAATAAACTGCTACCTTTTTTTTCTGGTTTTATTTCTACATACATATTATAATTTTGTATAATAATGTTTCAGATATTTCATACAATACTATTATGTTGGCCACAGACTATTCAAAATATGCCCTAATGTACAGTTGTTTGCCTATCAACACAAATCAGTCATCTGGTGAGTACTTAATATAATATATGTTTGTGGTGAATACTTAGGAATCACATTGCTATGTGAGTGATTTTTATTACGCTAATTCCACGCGGCAGTAGGATTAAATATGGATGTATTTAGAGTGTATATTTATTTATATGTTCAATACAATTGGATACCCACAAACAGCGGAAAAATATTTCAAAAAATTAAAAATGTCTCAAAAAATTCTTATCTCTCTTGGCTCGAATTCCGATCACTCAACAACTCGGCTATCGTGACCTCGCTAAAAATAATCATACAAAAATTTAAAATATCATAATATCATCATCACAACGCCGTACTTAGCTATCCACTGCAGGACGTAGGCCTCTCGCATACGGGAGGGTTATGTATAATCGCTATCGCTTAGCAAACATATTGGCGATCGCAGTATCAGACATGTCGCACCTCGCTGCTGCCCGTCTTTAGTCTGCTGAATTATGTCTTGTATATTTTTGAGATCCGCCATCTGTCGGTATCCAATTGTATTGGACATATTCATAAATATGCACTTTAAACACATCTATATATTATGCGACTGTGGCGTGGTATCCGCCGAAGAGCAGCCTATGGGAAAACCTTCAAGATGTTATTGGTTACCGAGACAGAGACTAAAAAATCTTTCTGTAGATACAAGAGAGACTTATTCTCCTGTATCAGGTGGTAAATTTAAAAAAAAATCATTCACACGATATTTTTTTTATATTTTCAGACAGTTTTATTTGTCGTTTTTATATTTAACGTTACACTGCGAAAATTTGTAGCAGCCCTATAAATTACGTCAAAGTATGTTTTATAGCATAATATTCTATGACATTATATTCTTCTTTGCAGTTTTATCATGGGTTTACAGTAAACAAACATCATTACAGACGGTCGAACAAGACGAATCATTTAAAGCCGCTATAAACGGAACTGAATTACTGAGAAATGCTTCATGGATAGTGAACAGCCATTCGCCTGAGTCATGTAAAGTCAATTCGGGTGTATCTTTCGGATTATCACCTATACTAGCTCTGTTTGCAGTGATCATTGTAGGGAAAGATTTCGTGTTTTGTAACTAATTATCATAAATAAATAATATTTATAGTTTTACTGTCAGTTTTCTTTATTTTCCACCCTTAATTACTTACTTATTACTATTCACGAGCTTTAATGTTGTAAATATACAAATTGATGCTCTGACATCTTTAAATCTGCGCTTATAATAAGAGTAATATTTCAAGTTTAAATTTTAAGTTTATCTAGGAAGTGGCATCAGTGAGATAAAACTTTATATTTAAAACATTATTACTAATTATTATTTTTGCTTTAATGAAGACATTATACTTTTTGGGGTATTTGTCGGCATTCATATCTCTGGGGACTTTAATTCTACCCTAAAGAATATAATTAAATTTAAAATGAAGGAATACAATATAGACAAAAATATAGAGAAAACTTGAAATAAAACCCTCCATGGAGAAGTGGCGTACATACTGGTTTTCATGGTGTCATCAGCTCAAAAGCCGGGTTTGATTTCCGGGCGGGACAATGTAGGAAACGACTTTTTCCGGGTAGACAGAGATCTACGAGATAACTGTCTCATCTTTTCTCTCACCTTTGACCAAAGACATTTTTGGGACAATGTGACAGGTGGGAATCCTGTCGCCATATTTACACGATAGGAGCCGCACATAATTTTTGAAAAAACAAATTGGTACGAGCCTACTCCACAAGAGGATTGAACTCGAATATCTAACACGAATTCCGAACACCCAACCACTTGGCTATCGTGCTTATAATAATTTATATTTCTCTTCGGGTACGGAGGAAACTTAGGAAATATAGTCTCTATAATGGCGCCGAAATTTCTTCTCTATGCCACGGACCTTGTCGCGTTTCTAGTTAAGTCAAAGATATCTAGAATGAGTCGCCGTATCTCGCCATGAAACAATGCGGTGGGCTATGAATTTTTTAACTGAGCATGACAACAACACCTTAAAATCCACGGCTATTATGTGAAGTACACAATGCCAACAAACCTAGTACAAAAAATCATCCATACTTATTTTGTATTAGGTCAAAACAATGTCTTCACACCATTATCAGTACAGTTTTGTCCATCCTAACTATGGCTTTAATTGATAGCGATGACGTCATAATTTTTAATTCCCAATTTTATTTAAATGTATATTAGCTCTTTACAAACATGCCGAATTGTTAACATCCTTTTTTTAAGTTAGTTAATAAGGGTAAATTATTTGACGATTGTTAAAAAAACAGCCTCCTATATTCCAATGTTTACAGTTAAAAATTGACCATGCGGTAACGACGTTAGAATATGTAACCCCAATTTTTCCGTTGAGTGACGTAAGAGACGATAAGGGCATCTTACAGATAGTGAGATAACCGACGTGAAAATATTTGTAATATATACATCTGTACATGTAAATAGAATTTATGTGACTGTTTCTAATTCTAAATTAACTGCTTTTCACTAAATACTTATAAAATTATATATGGTACTTACATAGTAACATCTATTTAAAAAAAAATTCTCGTGAGGACTATGTATTTAAAATCTTTAAATTAAAAATGTATTGTTTAATACAGACGCGATAGTCTAGTGCTTGGATGATCGAAATTCAAGTAAAGAGACCCGAGTTCTATCCACAAGACAACGATGGTTGGTTTGGTTTTTTTATCCAAAACTTATGACATCAAAACGGCAACAGGCTCACCACCTGTCACATTATCCCAAAAATGTCCCAAAAATGACTTGTCGAAAGGACTTAATTGTCTAAATCCCTGCCTACTCCTGTATTGGAATAGCGTGAAGATATTTTATTTTATTTATTTTAATTATTTAACTAATAATTTTTAGTCAAAATTAAACAGGCCAGTGGCCAGTAGCAGCGTTTAAGGTGTGGTGTATCTGGTATTTATGACAAATTCTTCTTAACAGTAAAAGACACGATAGCCGAGTGGTCGGGTGGTGGGAATTCGGGTCAAGAGACCCGAGTTCGATCCCCAGGTGACATACCCGTACCAATAGGTTTTTTTTTAAAAAAGTTATGTACGTACTAATTATGTCGTTAACTTGGACATTAAGACATTGACGACTTCCGTAGTTGCGTACACTTCAGTTTTCAAGGTGCTGCCAGCTCTGAGATCCCGGGTTCGATTCCCGGTCGGGTCAGTGTAGAAAACACTTTTTCTACATTTTCTCGGGTCTGGCTGTTTATGGTACCTTCGTTCTTTCTGATTCCATATTAGAAGTGTTTAAGCTGCTTACTTTGGGATCAGAGCAATGTATGTGATATTATCCCTATCTATCTATGTATGTATTTAAGACGGCGACGCGCTCATTACCTATCACGTTGTCCCAAAAATATATTCGGTAGAAGGTAGGTCAAAGCAACTAAATTGACTACCCCTGTATTGGGAATAGCGTGAAGATATTATATATTTATCTTCTTACCGGACAGCCCACAGTCCTGCAATGGACTTCTACAGGCCTTTGTGTATGTACATGGATCAATTACGGATGCATATTTTAAAGTATTGAATTAGAATAACGAAAAGTCACGATAGCCGAGTGGTGGGGCGGACGAAATTCGAGTTAACCCGAGTTCGATCGCCAGGGTAGGCTCGTACTATTGGTACGGTTTTTTTAAAAAAAATTATGTACGAATAATATCGCTGGCTTTAACACAAAGACGGCGATGGGCTTACCACCTGTCAGGTTGTCCCGAAAATTTCTTCGGTGGAATGTGGGTCGAAGGGACTTATTTGTCTAGACTAGACCTCTGTCTACCCCTGTATTGGGAATTGCATGAAGATAATTATTTTAAAGTCACGATAGCCGAGTGGTTGGGTGGTCGGAATTTCGAGTCAGTAGACCCGAGTTCGATCCCCAGTTAGTAGGCTCGTACCAATGGGTTTTTCAAAAACTTATGTACGAATATCGTTGGCTTGGACATAAAGACGGCGACGGGCTCACCACCTGTCACGTTGTCCCAAAAATATCTTCGGTGGAAGGTGGGTCGAAGGGACTTAAGTCTAGACTCGACCTCTGTCTACCCCTGTATTGGGAATTGCGTGAAGATATTTTTTTTATTTTTTTTTTTATAATTATTTTATTATTATTTATTGAACTAGAAAAATCGATTAATGAAAATGAAGAACCTCAACCGATCTTAATTAAATTAATTGTCGATGACATTATTAAAGAATTTCATATACTCATAGCAATATAATGATATCAATTAACTTTAACGGTACATTAATGAAAAGTATCTTTAAGATAAGTGCGTAAATATTGTTTTTATTCTTAGTTTAGTTTGAAAATTTAAGTAAGGCGGTGTTTCAAGTGCTAAAGTAATATTAGTGAGTTTATTTGAAGAAGAATGTACAGAATTTTAGCTTCGTTAATATTTCTGAGTAGCGTACTGGCCCAAGTAACGCTTAATGGCACCTGCAACTTTTCAAATTTATCATCAGTGATAAATTTGAATGTGACGAAGGTAAGCACACTATTTCATCATCACAACGGCCTGAAATAAGTCCAGTGTCTATCATAGGCCTATCCCATACGGTAGGGTTTGCCATAAACGCATGCTTGGTGAGCGGATTGACGATCGCAGTATTAGACCTCGCGTATTATACACCCCATCACGCCACAACTGTTAAAATAGCAATTTTATGGCTTTTCCCTTTGTCGCTATAAGAAAAGAGAGGAAAGAAAGAATATTCTTATGCCGTATCAGAAAACTCAATGTAATGTTACGGTAACCGTACTATTCCTTACCCTTTTATATATGTATCTAAAAATCACCTAAATAATATAGTAATCTTTAGCAAATAAATCCGGCAAGATTTTCTAATTTGTTGTAGACGGTATCATTATAAAGTATAAATGGAATTTTCTTTCCTACCTGTACAATAAATAACAAGTCTAGCGTATTGTATTTTTATTTAATTTGTTTTTTTTTTTTTAACTGGGAACAGGAAAAAACCTTTAGTATGATAGGAAAAATTGTATTCTGATTATATACAAATACCAATCGGAATTACTTTTACTTTAAATCTTAGATCGGATTTCTTGCCTCAATATCAAAATTTTCTGTTATAGTATGGTATATGCTCGAGTACAAAATTAGTACAAGAGTACGAGTGTTTGCTCATAGCGAGAAACGAACCTGCAACCCTAATGATAGAAGACAGGTTTACTGTCATTACCAACGAAACGGGTCGTCTATGACAATCTGCCTGAGCATAAAATTATATTAAGTGAATTATTTTGTTTTGATGCAGTCAGTTTATAATATAGGTATTGATACCTTTTTGATAAGAGGAAAATTGGCCTTAAAACTATATATAATATTAATTAACCCGATAGGCGCGTTAACAGTGACTCTGCCTTCAAAGCTAAAAATGAAAATAAATCAAACCAAATAATTTATTTATCGACATAAGAATGTAAATTCGTTTACCGATAGTATTTTTAATCTATCACCGTTTCGTAATGAGATTCTTCTAACAGAGAAGAAACAGGCGAAAGGAACGCATATATAAATGCATATATAGATACGGACAACATCACATACATTGCTCCCATCCCAATGAAAGACGCTAAAGCACTTGTGGTATGGGAATCGAAAACAACGAAGGCTGGTGCTTTCGTTGTCTCCGATTCACACTTTCTACATTTTCTCGGTTCTGGGTGTTTGACCACAAACACCCAGAACCGAGAAAATGTAGAAAGTGATTTTTCGGCATTGACCCGACCGGGAATGTAACCCGGAAACTCGATGGCAACTCCTTGAAAACCGATGTTTACGCCACTTGTTCACGGAGGTTTTCAAAGGTTACGGGTCACGGGTATTGCGTTGCGGGTTTGAATTCCGGTAGGTATAAACATTTGTGTGATGCATACAAATATTTATATTCAAGTCATGTATGTTTTTAGTTATAAGTGAAAATTTATCTTTTTAAATATGTACGGACTTATACTTAGTAAAGTTGTCCCAAATGCGTGAAGATACTTTTTTTATTTAATTTAAAAACTCTGATTTCAGCTATCTGGAGACTGGTATCAAATAAAGCGCATCGAGAACGCTCAAGAATGTGGCACCTGTTCAACAACTAAAATCGTGGCCACCTTCAAAAATAGTTCTTTGCCTGACATTACAATATCCAATAAAGAAGTATTTGACAAAAAAATAATTCGCAAAAATGGAACAATTACACTAAATAACAACATACAAGGAAAATTTTTTATCAATTATAATGGTTAGTTGTAATGTTCCCTGTGACGTAACTAATTAAATTAATGTGCAGTACGATGATTGTATACGATGTGTTTGATATCTACGTTGTGTCTGAAACTTGTGTTTAAGAATTTCGCTTTTTTTTTGTTTCCATAAAAGTAGTTTTTATTCCCTAAAAGTAGCTTTAACACTTGTGTGTTAAAGCTACTTTTAGGTGTAACATGTAGGTGATGTTATCTTTGTATTGTTTTATATATTTACACTCTATCGAATATTGTGACAACCCTACGGATAGATGCAAAACACTGTAGTATAATACTAATATTTGATGCTAGTACCTCATAACACCTCATAACAAGAACCAAGGCACAGAGTACATGCACATGTGGAAGTAGATCTAATATATGAAATAGTTTATGCATATTTAGTATAAGAAGTTTTTTGTTGACAAATTAAACAATGTATGTTATAAACAAACTGCTTCCGAAATAATTATTACAATTAATTTACATAATAATGTAAATAATAAATTTACATATGTAATATATGCTGTATATATGTGCGTAATTGTATATATTGGAACATTATTGTTTCGGAATTTGCTCTAATAATTTTGACAATAATTTGTGTAGATAGTGTTTTATATTCCCAATTATCTATTGTAGTACACACCGGTTTTCAAGATGTCGTTCTGTCTATACATTCGTACTATACGTATTTTAGCAAATTTATACTACACTTTGGTGATGAGTCAAGACGATAGTCTGATTCGGAAATAGGTTTGCAATGGTAAAAAAATGTTTGCACATTTATATGTTCTTTGACGAACTATTAAACATTAAAAAATTGAAATAAAAGTAAAATATCTTCATGCCTTTGGCTACCCCTGTATTGGGAATTGCGTGAAGATATTTATATTTATATCTTCACGCAATTCAGGGGCAGACAGAGGTCTTGTCTAGACAATTAAGTCCCTTCGACCCACCTTCCACCGAAGATATTTTCGGGCAGGACAACGTGACAGGTGGTGAGCTCGTCGTCGTATTTATGTCTAAGCCAACAATATAATTCATACATAAGTTTTTGAGAAACCGATTGGTACGAGCCTGCCAGCTGGAGATCGAACTCGGGTCTCTTGACTCGAAAAACCGACCACCCAACCAATTGGCTATCGTGACTTTAATTATTAAACATTAATTACAGATATTGCCTACGACTCAATGATAATGGCCACTAACTATACAAACTACGCGATTTTGTACAGCTGTCAAAATATAAACAACGTTACAAAAAATGGTAAGTGTAATCACGGTTTTATAAGTATGAATTACTTTGAGGAATATTTTGCATATATTTGTTTGAAGGAAAATAATATATCATAAATTATGATATGTATTATAATACTAATTATAGTATATTATGTATTTTAATATTATTTTTTTTATTATGTTTTTTTTATAGAAAAGGCTGGCAAACGAGCTGGTGGCTCAGGTGATGGTAAGTGATTACCGCCGCCCATGAACACCCGCAATGCCAGAGGCATAGCAGATGCGTTGCCAGCCTTAGAGTGCCCCCCCCCCAAATTGGGGGAGGGGGGTATGTAGGCTTCCGGTTACCTGCACTCACCAGACGAAACGCAGAAGTTTGTTAGACTTCTACTTCACGCCGGTATTCTGTGACGTCGTGGTACTTCCCCGGTCGAGCCGGTCCATTCATGCAACAACAAAAGCTGATGCGTGGCACTACCACTGTGGAACCCACCGCTCCTTACAAATTTCTAGTCACGGGTCTGCTAGAAGAGATAGATCAAAAGAAATAAGCAGAGCCTTTGTACTAATTATTAAATAAATAAAGAAATAAATATTATTTGTAATAATAAATTATTTTCCTTTTTAGTATGGGCTTGGGTGTTAAGCCGGAAATCAAGTTTGAAAAAGAAGGAAGAAGATTTTATAGAATCGATTATAAATAACAACGAAGACCTGAGAAATGCAACTTGGAAGAAACCAGAGCATACGAAGAAAGCCTGTAATCCGAACTCAGGCGCATCTTTCAATTTGTCACCGATTTTAGTTTTATTAGCCGCTTTCAATATTGTAAAGCAAATATTTGTCTGATATCTGAAACATTTATATATTAAATACAATAAAAGTCTTGAACTTATGCACTATACTATACCTATGATCTACTACTATACCTACATAAATAAATAAATAGGGGGGAGACTTTTGCCCAGTGGGACAGTATAGGCTTAAAAAAATAGATAATGACAACAACACATACATTGCTCTGATCCTAAAGTAATCAGGTAGCGCGTATCCACATCCGTATTTTTATTTTCAAGCCTTTTCTGTTAGTCGTCTCTTACGACACCCTGGAGCAGATATGTAACCACTTTTTTATGTACCTAATTTCCTTTTGAGTATAAAAACATACATATATAGGGTCAACATCACATACATTGCTTCGATCCTAAAGTAAACAGTAAAATTACTTCCCTCATGGAAACAGAAATAATGAAGGCACTACAAACACCCAAACTCGAGAAAATGTAGAAAATGTGGTTTTCCTATATTGATCCCTCCCAGAACCGATCCCGGGGCGACATTATGAAAACTGGTGTATACTCCAGTCGTCCACGGAGGACATAAATATGTACCTACTATAACTATTTTGTACTAATCTATGTAGCTACAACTAATCTGGTGATTTTTTGTAAGTTTTCAAGTCTTCCGAAGTTCATCACTTTATTGTAAGTATATAAACCACATCAACATCTGCAAAGTACATAATTTCCCCAGGTAGTAGGCTCTTACCAATCAGTTTTCAATTCGATTTATATAGTTTGATTGGACATAAAGACAATGACAGGCAGTCTTCGTGTGGAAGGTGGTTCGAACGGATTTAATTGCCTAGTATTTTTTAAAATCGGTGAGTTCGAAGACATTGCAATCAATACAAATCATAAAAAATGCAAAACAAATCATAGTTCTTATTCTCGTATACCAATATTTCACAATTCCGTTCGGCACTTGTATTTTTCCTGGCAAGGACAAGTGCTTACTCATAGCAAACGATAGATAAGTAGGATAAACTAACAAACACTTCAGCAGATAACAAGCAACGACGTGATATGAATACTTCTATACTACAGGAATACTAATGAATATCCCAGGTCTGGTGATTCATTTCTGATGGACTTCATATCAAGTCAAATCAAATTAAATCATTCATTTATCAATATAAATAACAACAAAGAATATTGCCACTCTTTTTCCCGTGGGTGTCTTAAAGGGCGACTAAGGGAACAGCCTTGAATATCGTTATGGGAACCAATATATGGCGGGATAACCATCTCTAAAAATATCAGAACTACGTAATTAAACTGAAGATGGGTAACAGCGTCTGAGCTGCGACTGGTCTGGTACTGCGATCGCCAATACGCTTTCCAAGCGTGGCGATTACGGCAAATCCTCCCCATGGCCTGTTAAAGTCCAATGCAGGACTTTAACAGTCCTGTAAGTTAGTATGTTTGTATTATCAGTCACCTCTTTGTTTGTGAAGTTTAACTCGTATTGTCGTAATTGCACACATACATATTTTTTTATCTTAAATAAATATCTTCACCCAATTCCATACAGGGGTAGACAGAGGTCTAGTATAGACAATTAAGCCCCTTCGACCCATCTTCCACCGAAGATTTTTTCGGGACAACGTAACTGGCGGTGGCTCTTCGCCGTGTTTATCTTCAAGCCAACGATATTTTTTTATCTTAGGCAAAATGTGTTTATACTATTTATCCTACTATTGCTGATATAAACCATTGCTGATATGATTATTAAAAAGTTACGATAGCGAGTTCGATCCCCATGGGGCAAGCTCGTTCGAATGAGTTTTTTCAAAACTTTTGTACGAATTATATCGTTAGCTTGGGCATAAAAACGGCGACGGGCTCACCACCTGCCACGTTGACCCGAAAATATCTTCGGTGGAAAGTGGGTCGAAGGGACTTAAGTGTCTATTCTAGACCTCTGTCTACCCCTGTATTGGGAATTGCGTGAAGATATATATATACTATTGCTGATATTATAAAATATACATCACTTGACAGTTGGCACTTCCCAACAGCTATCGATTACTTAGAATATCCAAAGACTGCGACTGGGGAGCTCGCGGCAAAAGGGAGTGAATATATATACACACAAAAATTTTTATGTTTACAAAAGCGGATTACTTGTAATACATCAATATACGTAAGCACATCTACAGTGTAAGGATATTGTAAAATTCTTGACTGGTAAAGTTTTGATTAGAGGTAATTAGTATTAAAAAGATATAATAAAAAGTTTTTTCTCTAGAATTTGAAGCAAGAAAATATAATTTACCGATCGAAAATATAAAATGTTTCTATACTTTTTAAAACAGTAATTGCTTAACCGGAATGTTACGTTGATATTATTCTCATAAATAACCTTTGCAATGGTCTGTAAATAATCGACAATGGTGCTCAATTTATGCAAATAACAAAGTTAAATTTAGATCACAAGTAACCGATTGCATTTTCATGACTTTTCTCCTTTTACGAAATCCGTACGGAAAAATGGGCAGAAATAATGGGAAGAGGGATTACATACACCAAAAATAACAAGCCTAAATTGAATAAAGAAGTTTTGACCTTGCCTATCTACCAGATTGTGTAGTTTCCAGAGACAGTAAAACATTGCAGCAACGTCATTAGTAGAAACGCCTGGCTGTAGGTAGACGCAGGTGGCTGGATTATACGATATTTTAGTTAATCCAATCGCTATGGTGTGCTAAAACCAAATAGAGCGTGTTCAAAATGTATCCGCAAAATGACGTGTTCATTTTCCATCTCACTCGCACGTTCATATTTTATGATAAAACGTCGACCTTGAATACTATTTTTACGGAATGAAGTATGCAAATAAACTATATATCGCAAACTGTAAAATAAACTATATTTAAATTACACTTAGATGATTTCCGTGGACGAGTGGCGTACGAGTTTATGTCCAAATGACAGCGATGGGTTCACTGTGACGTTACCCAAAAAATGCTTCATGAGAAGGTGGGTCGAAAGGACTCAATTTTCTAGTCCTCTGTCTATCCTTATATTGGGAATGGCAAGAAGATATATATATTGTTATGTTATGTGCTGAATTTTGTTCTAGTATAGTATATCCTTAGTCGCCACTTACGACGGGTAGAATTATGGGTGGCATATTTTTATACAGTAACCACGCAGAATACATGCATATCTGAAAAAACATTCCTTCTACATATAATTCTGAATGTAAAAACCAAAAATAATGGAAGACTAGGAAATAATAATGAAAGGAAACGTAATGTCTTTCCTTGGTCATTTAATATTTGAAAAATTATTTTCCATTTTTCTCTCGAAGTCTCGACTGTATCGAACCGAAGCTTATAACCGACAAATCCTAGGTTTTAGTCTTGACGGCAACCTTTCGGAGTGCGCAGTGAAATGGTCGTATGGTTCAAAATATAAGAGTCAGCCTACATTTAATACTAATAAAAGATATACATCTTCAAGCCATTCCCAATACTGGGATAGTCAGAGGTCCAGTCAATCATTCTCCCTTTTACCGAAGACATTTTTGGGACAACATGACAGGCGGTGAGCCTTTCGCCATCTATATGGAACCACTCATTGGTACGAGTCTGCCACCTGGGGATCGAATGAAATGGCATGGCAATCGATCAAAATGGCAGCGCACGTCAAACAATGACTTTTATAAACAAATTATTATATTACATACATTTATTTGTGCGTAATCGTGCTTAATGGAAACGGAACACAGGAACTTGCTACCGGAAGTTGCTTACAACTAGACTATCGGACGTCTTTTCTTATAATATATATCTATATATATATATATATATATATATATATATATATATATATATATATATATATATATATATATATATATATATATATATATGTATATATATATATATATATATATATATATATATATATATATATATATATATATATATATATATATATATATATATATATATATATATATATATATACATATATATATATATATATATATATATATATATATATATATATATATATATATATATATATATATATATATATATATATATATATATATATATATATATATATAAGACAACATCTATTTTTAATCCCCCTAAATGTTAAGGATATTTATGTTAAGGATATGATACAGCATTGAAAAATACATACAACCCTCAACTTTCAACCATATATTTGCCCATATTAAAAGTAGGGGTCGATCGCAGAGGATCAACATCTATTTTTTTATGTAGCTAATCAACGTTTGCGGGGTCAGTTAGTTATTTATATGTGTTTTTATTTTATTACGTTGGCTGTAAGTGGTTTATATTAATACCACAAATTTTGCTCCTAGTGAGATTTGAATCCGACGCTTTAACGGCCTGGGTCACTACCAACTAGGCCATCGGGTTCTCAAATAATAATTTCAAATCATAATATTATATTAAATAAATTCAAAAATTTCAATACACAAAGAAAAACAGCTTGTCGCTTGTACCAGTTATTACGCAACGGCGATGAAAAGTGAGGAAAGCCATATAAGCTACGTGGAGGCGAAATGAGAATACTGTGCGAATCTCCCGCTATTGAACATTCACAATGATACAGTCAGCAAAACAAGTATTGTATCCTAATTAAAAGTAATCATATTATAGCGTCATAATAACATTCTTACCATATTTTATCGATCTGTTGACTAATGTTATTACACAATTCTCAAAACATTGTAGCGACATCTATATCTCCACATAAGAAACTCGTTAGTAGCAGATTCTGTAAACCGATCGACATCTACATGGCACTATCGAAGTTCGCACGATTACATTTCCGATAGCACACATGGAGGAGGATTCGTCCTCCCCAGGTCACGATCACTCGACCTGGCTGGTAGCTACACTTTTCCTGCAGCACATCGTCCGCTACAACATCATAATACAAAAACAAATTAAGGTACATCAATTTATTGCAAAGTGTGTAACAGAAGCGACTAGCTATCGTGAAATATAACATAACGGTTGACAAATTATAGGATAAATAAATAAAATTAGGCATTTTGTATTGTATTTAAAACAATCTGCGAAGACGAGTAGCGTGCGTACACATCTGTTTTCAAGGTGTCGTCATCACTGAGGTCGATTCACGGACAGTTCAATGGATCAAAACCACTTTTTCTAAAATTTCTCTTGTCTGGGTGTTTGTGGTGCATTCGTTGTTTCCGATTCCATAACACACATGCTTTAGCAACTTATTGTGGAATAAGCGCAATGTATGTGATGTTGTCCTTAATATATTCATTTAAAATGATTTTAGCTACGGATAGATGGCGTAATAACCATATCTTATAATAAATATCTTCGAGCATATTTCCAATACAGGGATAGACAGAGATATAAACACTTCAGTTGTTTCGACCCACCTTCCACCGAACCCATTTGGAACTGATAATCTAGTTGGTAATGAACCTGGCTTAGAAGCTAGGGTTGCGAGTTGTAAGGGTGCTAGAGGCAACATTAGTGTGATAAATATGAATGTATGAATGTACTCGAATCTTGGATTTTTATATGTATGTGTAAATATGTATCAGCGAAAATATATATGTATGTGAGTACATTGTACTATTAGCTTGTACGTTTTCCCAGATAAGCTGCGATGAAAAGTGGGTCGAAAGAACGTCGTTGTCTAGACCTCAGCCTATTCAGTATGAGAAATTGCGTGATGATAGAGAAATATCGTTCAATATGCTAATAATTAATTATTTTTGATAACTAAACAATAAATACCTTTACCTTAAATTTATCATTTTATATTAAATGATACATAAAGTACGTGTAAACAGCTTACGTACGTATAGAGGACTAAATGCTTCAAACCACGGTACATTCCCGTAAGAGGATTATCATACGAATAACATACAATAAAAGTTTTTGTTAGACAGATTTGCGAGAGCTAATACCTTAAGACGCATCACCTAGCAAAACGCTGCATTGTATACCTCTTTCGTGACTAAGCACATGTTATTGAAAATTAAATATTTTATTATATACACACGCAATTTCCCAAAACTCTGGTAGGTAGAGTTCTAGATTAGAAAGTCCTTTTGACCCACTTTTTCTATTGAAGATAACTTGACACGTGATGAGCCTAATCGCCTTCTCAGTATCCAAGCCAACTGTACAATATACATTCTTGAAATGTATAAATATAACTGTAGTGAAATTTTGTAAGTTGTTAAGTTAAAATTGTTATAATTTTTCAATTATTTTCTCATAATAATGATATCTATCAACTACGCTATTTTAGGCCCGTTTAAAACCCAGACGAGTTGCTTTCGAAGCCAACGGTTGCGGTTTGAATCCCGAGTAAATATATGATGAAGATCCATATAAACATACTGTATAGTTGCTGTAACATTGTTCAAAAAAGCTTCGATAAAAAGCCTTGAGTTAAAGGAATTAATTATTTAAATCTCTGACTACCCCAGTATTGACAAATGCGTGAATATAAAAAAATGACCGCATCTTTAATAACACCATCGTAAACCGAAATGAGAAACGTTCTATAAAGACTGCTTATCGACTTTGTGTACTTTAAAATAAAGTTTAACCAGTGTATACTGTGTATGTAAAGATAAGGAAATGAAATACAGAGAATGTCTAGGTAGATTAATCTAATCGAATTAAAAAAGACAACACTTAATTGCGTAGTTTTCTTTTTATTTTCGTCTACACAACTAGACAGTACCAAAATGTAAAATGCTGAAGAAGCCATAAACTGTTATAATTTGTAAACATGTACTTCGAAACTAGCATTTATGAAAACTGTGTATCCCTCTCTTCCCTTGAGTGTCGTAAGAGACCACTGAGAGGAAATCCTTGTAAATGACTATGGCTATGATAAATGTCGAGATAGCTATCTCAAAAAAAAAGCCAAAATTAATCAGACCGGGGGCGGGCTGCGGCTACGGTACGAGATGTCCTTCAGGAGATTTACAGCCGTTATCTGCAGCCACACATAATCTCGAAACAATCTCCTTCCAATGTCCTGCTGTGGAATTTTTACAAGCCGTTAACTAAGTAACTAAGCTAACTAAATAAAGATTAATTAATTAATAAAACAATGGGCACAACTTATTACTTTTAATTAAGAAAACGATATCAAAATTAAGATTTCCTTTGTCTCCGTAACTTGATACTGAAATATTCATACACCACATAGAAAAATCTGCGGTGGAAGGTGGGTCGAAGGGACTTAATTGTCTAGACTAGACCTCTGTCTACCCCTGTATTTGCGTGAAGATATTTATTTATTTATTTATTATTATAATAAAAATATTTTCAATTATTTTTCTTTCAAGTCACGGTAGCCGAGTGGTTGGGTGAAGAGCTTTTTGTAAAATTTATGTACCATTTATATTGTTAGACATAGACAACGACAGAAGACGGTGAAAATCTCACCAACTGTCATGTTGTCCCAAAAAATTTCTTCGGAGAAAGGTGTGCCGAAAGAACTTAAGTGTCTAGAACCTCTGTCTACACCGGTATTGGGAATGACGTGATGAGATGAGAGAGACTCGAAAGGGAATTCGATTCCTTATCGAGTCAAATTTGTTGCAAATCAAGCCCGGGACCTCAAAGCTGATGGCACTATGAAACATGTGTGTATGCCACTCTTGCACGGAGCTCGTCAATTGTTTCATTACATAGTACTTATACAAATATTTTTCTTAGTCGCCTTTTACGACACCCATGGGTACAGCAAACGTTATTAGCATTACCGTGAAAATGTGTATTACATTTAACTTCAAACACAAAGTCAGTTGGTTGTATACTTAACAAAAAGCCTTTAAAACAATGGTAACTAAATTCGCCGGCTGCATGAAGTTACAGTGACCGAACTCGCCGACAGCCGCACTCACTCACCGAACCGTATAATTGTCGCAACGAGGGCCCGCCGCAGAACTGACCCTGCCGAAATTGAAATTGAAGTTATCCATAATATTTTATCATAGCATTCCCGACGACAAGAAACTCTATTTGTGAATGTCCTGTTATAGTATACTATTATGTAACAAATTTGATAGTGACAACGTCATATATATTGCTCTTATCCCAGCAGCAGCTTAAACTCATACCACAGACCAGAGAACATACAGAAACAGTGATTTCTACCTGTCCGGGAATCGAACCCGGTACCTCAGCGTCGTCAAAAATAACACAGATTCTTTATAACTTTCAAATAGGAAGATAACAACTGTAATGTAATACAGCTGTTGACCGAGACGAATCCTAAGCATACATGGGCAGACTTTCCTAATATAAAAAAAATCGTCACGCAATTCCTAATACTGGGTAGACAGAGGTCAAGACAATTTAGTCCTTTCAATCCACCTGTCACCGTAAACATTTTGGTGACAACGTGACAGGTCGTGATGTGTGTGGTTTATTAAACCTATGTGGTTTATTAAACGTGGTTTAACAATTAACTATTCCATATTCTATACGTAATAGTTAACTGTTCTATGATTATTATTGTTGTATTGTTACATTTTCTCGCTGACGAGATAGAGAAACAGGCAATGAAGTCTTTTCAACCCTTTTTTAACCGTGGCTTATTTGTAGCATCAGAACAGGTCTTGATTCAGTCCACGTGTTAGTGTTCAAGTCATATCCCTTCTACATTAACTTACTTCTCAAAGCCTTTTTCATGTGAAACCTACCTACTACTACAGGGGTCTCTCAATGCGAATTCATTAAATCGAACCATTCGACTATCGTGATCTTTCTATTGGTGATAATTCAACATAAATTTTATGTTAAAGTCACAATAGTCGAATAGTTGGTTGGTCAATTTCAAGTCAAGAGACCAGAGTTCGATCCCAGGTGGCATTTTGGTTTTCAAATACTTATGTTCGAATTATATCGTTGGCTTGGACATAAAAAACGGCTGGGCTCACCACCTATCACGTTGTCCCGAAAATATCTTCGGTGGAAGGTGGGTCGAAGGGACTTAATTGTCTAGACTAGACCTCTGTCTACCCCTGTATTTGCGTGAAGATATTTATTTATTTATTTATTATTATAATAAAATATTTTCAATTATTTTTCTTTCAAGTCACGGTAGCCGAGTGGTTGGGTGAAGAGCTTTTGTAAAATTTATGTACCATTTATATTGTTAGACATAGACAACGACAGAAGACGGTGAAAATCTCACCAACTGTCATGTTGTCCCAAAAAATTTCTTCGGAGAAAGGTGTGCCGAAAGAACTTAAGTGTCTAGAACCTCTGTCTACACCGGTATTGGGAATGACGTGATGAGATGAGAGAGACTCGAAAGGGAATTCGATTCCTTATCGAGTCAAATTTGTTGCAAATCAAGCCCGGGACCTCAAAGCTGATGGCACTATGAAACATGTGTGTATGCCACTCTTGCACGGAGCTCGTCAATTGTTTCATTACATAGTACTTATACAAATATTTTTCTTAGTCGCCTTTTACGACACCCATGGGTACAGCAAACGTTATTAGCATTACCGTGAAAATGTGTATTACATTTAACTTCAAACACAAAGTCAGTTGGTTGTATACTTAACAAAAAGCCTTTAAAACAATGGTAACTAAATTCGCCGGCTGCATGAAGTTACAGTGACCGAACTCGCCGACAGCCGCACTCACTCACCGAACCGTATAATTGTCGCAACGAGGGCCCGCCGCAGAACTGACCCTGCCGAAATTGAAATTGAAGTTATCCATAATATTTTATCATAGCATTCCCGACGACAAGAAACTCTATTTGTGAATGTCCTGTTATAGTATACTATTATGTAACAAATTTGATAGTGACAACGTCATATATATTGCACTTATCCCAGCAGCAGCTTAAACTCATACCACAGACCCGAGAAAATACAGAAACAGTGATTTCTACCTGTCCGGGAAACGAACCCGGTACCTCAGCGTCGTCAAAAATAATACAGATTCTCTATAACTTTCAAATAGGAAGATAACAACTGTAATAGAGCTGTTGACCGAATCCTAAGCATACATGGGCAGACTTTTCCCAATAATAAAAAAAATCGTCACGCAATTCCCAATACTGGATAGACAGAGGTCTAGACAATTTAGTCCTTTCAATCCACCTTTCACCGTAAACATTTTGGTGACAACGTGACAGGTCGTGAACCTATTAAACGTGGTTTAACAATTAACTATTCCATATTCTATACGTAATAGTTAACTGTTCTATCATTATTATTGTTGTATTGTTACATTTTCTCGCTAACGAGATAGAGAAACAGGCAATGAAGTCTTTTCAACCCTCTTTTAACCGTGGCTTATTTGTAGCATCAGGACCGGTCTTCATTCAATCCACGTGTTAGTGTTCAAGTCATATCCCTTCTACATTAACTTACTTCTCAAAAGCCTTTTTCATGTGAAACCTACTACTACAGGGTCTCTCAATGCGAATTCATTAAATCGAACCATTCGACTATCGTGATCTTTCTATTGGTGATAATTCAACATAAATTTTATGTTAAAGTCACAATAGTCGAATGGTTGGTTGGTCGGAATTTCAAGTCAAGAGACCAGAGTTCGATCCCCAGGTGGCATTTTGGTTTTTTTAAAAAAAACTTATTTTCGAATTATATCGTTGGCTTGGACATAAAAACGGCGCAGGCTCACCACCTATCACGTTGTCCCGAAAATATCTTCGATGGAAGGTGGGTCAAAGGGACTTTACTGTCTACACTAGACCTCTGTCTACCCCTGTATTGAGAATTTCGTGAATATATTTATTTATTTATTATTTTATTAAACATACGCACGTAATCAGACACTATTAATTTTTAGATACGTCCTGAATATAATATTTATAATTACCATTTCTTAAAAAAGCATATACATTATAGATTATAAAATATACATGAAATTAATACAAAAAAATCATCTTTGCTTCTCAGACTATACCGTGTGGTAACGGCGTAAGAATATTGCCACTCCCTTTCTTCCCGTGGTTCTCTTAAAAGGCGACTAAGGGAAAAAGCCTTGAATATCTTTAAAGCATCCTGTAGATGGCGGGATAACCATTTCTAAAAAAATCGGGCCAAAATAATGAAACCGAAGATGGGCAGCAGTGTTTTAGGTGCGAGTGGTCTGGTACTCGCCGATCGCCAATCCGCTTGCCAAGCGTGGCGACTATGGCAAATCCGTTATTTCTCAGACTTGTAGGTTCCCGCGTTTTTCTTTACGGCCAAGCTAGTTGTAAATACATCACTCAATATTGCAATAAAATATTTGAAAAATTACTTGCCAATAAAAAACGCCTTTCTGGTAATTCTACTGCGGCAGTGAAAAAACAAATTTTGCATTTCGTGAGAAAAAAAGAACATTATTCTCTCCTTATACCTTGTAACACCGCAGCATTTTCTATTGACCGCCTATCTAGAAAACGATAAATTCTCCCGAGACAATTTATTGCGATTCTCTAAGCCAAAATGTGAATCGGACGTATGTGAATAAAAATAATAAATAATACTAAGTAAGCAGGAAATGCTTGCTAATAAATACAACTTATGTTATATAGCTGTAAACGTTACAATGATAGTATTATTTATTAGCTAAACTCATTTTCCAGTATTAGTGTAGAGATCTATACAATTAATTCTTTTCGTCACAAACCCACCTTTTATCACAAACTATTGGGGACAATTTGATAGTTGGTGAACTTATCACCGCCTTCGTGTTTTAGTGTTACCAATGATACAAAATACGTAATGCTATACAGATACATATATGCGTAAATTAATATTGATTTATACATATTAAGATCATATTTATTTCAAACGTTATTGTAATCACGCCAGGGCAAAAGCGTAAGTAGAAAGGAGGATCAAAAAGACTTAATGGTTTAGACCTCTGACTGGGGTAGTCATTTATATATTTATTTGGGAAATGCGTTAAGATATTAAAATGTTAACTGTCGTTGAAATACGGGCTCTAAACTGAATTCCCTGACCTTGCAAACATAACATTTTGGCGATCAGCCAGTAAATCTATTAATGTAATTTACACTACTGTTAGTGACATTTTTTAAGCTTATAGAGCAGCTAATAAATGGCTCTAGCAGATCTTAGTGTATGAAAAAATCTTTCAGAGTTCCATCGAAAAATATTACTGATGCATTACAGCTAAAGGGTAAAGTTTTTGGGTTTCGGGGTGAGAACCCACTCCCTTTATAACCATGGGTGTCGTAAGAAGCGATTAAGATAAAACCTATGACAATCTCGGAAAATATCAGACTAAATTATAGGGAGATGCGAGGAGGCTTTGTGATGGAGTGTGACCAGCGATAGCCGTATGGATGCGTGTTTGCTTTTCCGCGCGTACGGTGGTGGTAAAATAACGCTTATCACTATGGTGGTGTCCTACGTCTCAGTTGGATTCACATCTCAGTATTTTTTTTCCGAGCCGGGTCCCTTGATGACGGGGCTGTAGGCAGTCTGACCTCCATCAGTTTTATTTAACAACATATTTGAAACTCTCGGAGGCTTATTTAAGGGCCAGAGTGCCCGACTTTATTCGACGTGTGACCAAACCATATGACGTTCATTCACTATAGCTGGATTTGTCGACGGCTTGTATGACGTTAACACGCATTGCCATGGGCGACTTCGGTCGTAATTTGTGCTTACGCTCTACCAAGGGCCAAGCCCTATTTTAGTGGTTCGCCAGTTTTGCAATGGACTCCTATCCCCTTAACTTCACGTTCCTTTTCGGAGGGAGTGCGTAAATAATTTATGATGCTCACTGCATGCGGCGATGATGAGTTTGTTTTTATTGGAGCCATATGCCTTTCCCACATTTTTTTTTTTTTTTTTGGAAAGATGTGGAGGAGCGAAGATCTTGAATCGAGTATCAATCAAACATAATGGGAACCCTTTTCGAGCGAGAAGGGTAATTTATAAATAATAATGTCAACCCTTTGCAAGAGATTAAATAGAATATACTATGCTCCGAGCCTTCTCGAGTGAGTTGGGCTTACATAATAAGAAAGCATTCTAACACTGTCTACGGCTTACACCGCCTCTAGTGAGTATTTATCCATCCAAGTACACCGAAAACAATATGGTAAATAAGGAAACATCACGAAAAATGGGCCCAAACTTACATGATGATCACAAATGAACGGCATAACTTTAGAAAGATTATAATGATCGATAAATATTTTTCTTCATCATGAGAAATATCTTAAATCATATATTTATTTATGGATGTAAGACGAAATGTTACAATAATAATGAATTTCCTCAAAGTAATGCCTGAGTCTTTTGGTTATGTATGTGTATATTTATTTAAGTATGTAATATCTCAAAAGGAATCCATGACAGGATAGACACGCGTAATCTTATAAAGGCTCTGTTTTCCTTGTGAATTTCTGGAAGCGTGAATTCAAAGCATTAGTAAATACGGAGATTATTTTGGATGTTTGTCTTTTTCTTCATGAGATTAGGTTGAATAATCGAGCCTACAGACCATTTAAAATAGATCTTCATACAATTTTCCAGTATTAGGGTAGGCAGAGATCTAGAAAATGATGTCCCTTCGACCTTCATTTAACAGGGGTAGATCCGTGCATCCGTGCTTTTATTGTTGCATGAGTGGGCCGGCTCGACAGGGGAAGTACCACGACCTCACAGAATACCGGCGTGAAGTAGAGGTCTAACAAAATTCTGCGATTCGTCTGGTGAGTGCAGGTAACCGAAGGCCCACACACCCCCTCCCCCAATTGGGGGGGGGGCACTCTAAGGCCGGCAACGCATCTGCTATGAGGGTATCTGCTATCTACTATGACCAGAGGGTATTGCGGTTGTTAATTGGCGGCGGTAATCACTTACCATCACGTGAGCCACCTGCTCGATTGCCTCCCTTTTATATTAAAAAAAAAAAACACATTTTTATCACACAAATATCTACCCCTAGCGGGGTTCGTAGCCAAAACCTGTAGTTACTACCAACAATGTGTTTGTTTAGTTTACTATTTATATGTAATTTATGAGTGCTAATAACAAATAAAACACTTTAGTAGCATAATGGTGGTGAGAAAGAGATGGCCATAAAAACCCATTTTAAAAGTTGTGATTTTATTATTTATACGCATTTAAATAATATTCTTAGAGTTGTGAGAGTAAACTTGAAAGGTAAAACACAATCGAAATATGATATAGTTTCTGACGTACATTGGTGTGTCAGAAACTATAATAATATAGAAACTATAGCATAAATTAATATTTATTAAAGATTAGCCGGTTTACTTTATCTTAATTAATCCTAGTTTATATACAGCGAATAACAGAGAAAAGAATAATAAAATAAATACAAAAAATTTATCTGCATGCAGTACAGGGGTGATCAGAGGTCTAGTCTAGACTTTTAAGTCCCTTTGACCCACCTTCCACCGAAGATATTTTCGGGACAACGTGACAGGTGGTGAGCCCGGCGCCGTCTTTTTATGTCCAAGCCAACGATATAACTCTTACATAAATTTTTAAAAAACCCATTGGTTACATTTGGATCGAACTCGTGACTCAAAATTTCGACCACCCAACCACTTGGCTATCGTGACTTATGTATAAATTAATTATTTATTAAAATTTAGGCTGTTTACGGAAATAGAATTTTGTTGTACGAAAATTGACAGCACTTATTTGCAACATTACGTAATCTTAGATAATATACAGCGAGTAACAGAGAAAAAAACATACAAAAAGACATTCTGTATTTTGAATATACTTTGAAGTAATAAGCTATCTTATCCAGTTGCTTTACACTATTATTGTCTGTAACACTATTATTGTCTTGTTAGATAAGGTTCTTTTCTTATACCAAGCATTACATACATATTTCTAATAGCAGATATATACACTTCATACCTCGGTGATCTAAATAACAATGAAGATAACGAGTTCCGAGTGAGATCTAATAAAAGATTTACTAAGTTCTGACGCATTAGTAAGTGTTGCATTTCCACGTATAATGTAAATGAAGGAAAACACGATAGCTGATTGGTTGAGTGATCGGAATTCGAGTCGAACGACCCGAGTTCGATCCCCAGAAGGCAGGCTCGTACCAATGGGTTTTTTCGAAACCTATGGACGATTCATATCGTTGGCTTGGGTATTAGGACGGCGGCGGGCTCACAACATTATCTCAAAAACGTTGTCCCAAAATTATCTCCGGTGGAAATAGGGTCGAAGCGACTTAATTGTCTAGACCTCTGTCTATCCCAGTATTAGTAATGGCATGAAGATATATTTTAAAAGATAGTAATGTAATTTTTAATACTAGAACATATTATTTTTATACGTTTGAATATGCTATGTTTCATTGACGCCCTCTGCGAACGAGTGACGTACACCGTCGCCAGCTCTGAAGTCCCTGAGTCGATTTCCGGTTGGTCACCTTTGTTGTTTCTGATTCCATAACGCAAGTTAAGTAGCCTACCTCGGGATAGAACTAGTTCTAGAAGAACTAGAACTTAGTTTTAATTAACTATAATCTATCTCTAAGATCACGACATGTTTGTTGACGATGTGTTTTGAAAACCTTGTCCTAGTGGCGTACACACTGGTTTTTATAGTATTATCAGCTCTGAAGTCCCTGGTTCGATTCCCGGATGGGTCAATGTAGAAAGCCACTTTTTTACTTCATTGTTTCGGGTCTGGGTGTTTGTGATACCTTCATCGTTTTTGATTCAAAAACACGCTACTTACCGTGGGATCAGAGCAATTGATGTGATGTTGTCCCTATCTATGTATGTAAGTATTGTTCCCTAGTCCTGTCCATCTATCCCTATCTATGACGTTCAACGTTACTTGTAGCCTACCAAGCTATTAGAACTGTCGTAATAAATAAGATATTAGGCGCGAATTTAACGTCACCTTATAAATCCTTTTCATTCTTATCAGATGCATATAACCGTAAATTAAACGGGCGGTGTGACATACAACCTCGAGTAATATAGAGTTTACGCCAAAAGCGTATAAGTAAAAAGTTAGGAACAACATTAGTTGACGTCAAGAACAAATTATCAAAGCATTATGTTCTTTCTTCCCGTATTTCATTAACATTTCGATTACGTATGTATGTCTATGCATTTTTACCGATACAGTACAACATTCAGATGTCTAAACAATATGTACTACTTTTGACCCCTTAAGCTTGGTTTAGCTTTTCCGTTGGGTGAAGATGAAAGCAAGCAATAGGTTCACCTGGCGGAAAGTAGTCTAACAATTACCATGTATACTCACAGCACAGGAGTAGTTGGAATTATGAATTGGGGAACAGGAGAGGAGAGAAGGGTTGGAGCATGACCACACACCTAATTAAATGCAGAAGCTCAAGATCTACTTCACGTAGCCGGAACATGAATGCAGAAGTAGAAGCGACTGGTTGACTTAATCATATTTTAATTAATAAAATGTTTAAAGGGTTATCCAAATCCCTAGCTTTCTGTTTCTTTCTTTCAACTAAGCATTCTTTTTTCTCTACAATGAACTTTACTAAATCTTATGTATATAAATAAATATATGTTATAAGTAGTAGAAATAGCAAAAAAAAAACATCTAAAGATGAACAAAACCTAAAGAAACTTACATCCATACCAAAAACCCTGAAAAAATAACAGGACTGTTTGAATTGCCTCGTAAAAACAGTTCATTCTTAATAGTTTACAATATTTCAATATAGAGATCGAATAAGTAAAGACCCAATGGTGAAGAAAATTTGCTGCGCGAAAATTAACCTTAAAAGTTAGACTGAGACTAACTTTCGAAAACCCCTTCAGCAAAATGCACGAAGAATACAGGCTTAAGAGTATTCAGGGACCTGGATAAGCGTGTATGAAAAATCGTGACACTTGGCGATCTATTGTCATTGGCTACCTCTTGGCTATGAGGGAATATGCGTCAAGATATATTAGTAAATATTAATATCATAAGCATGGCAACCTGTAACTGCATAGTCAGTGCCTTTAAAACTAATTTAGATTGTGGATTTATAAGTGACATAGTCGCCCCTGGACGACGTAGTGCTGGTGAAGACGGGATGTGCTCGAGCGAGGGCACTTTAAGCCTTTGTCTGCGTTTCGTAAAATGTGGCCCCTTCAAGTATTAGGGAAGACACATTATCCGATTTAGGCGTTCAATTTTCGGTGTTCAATTTTCGGTTTTGATTTTTTTGTAATATTGCAATAGGATTAATCTTTAATTTTTTGTAACGATCAATGTTTAAAAAAGTCCGTTAATAACATATTTACAATTTGACATGTTATTTTCGAATAAATTATTTTATTCTTTAGTGGTAAATTTATTGTTTAAACTTATGGAAAATTATTTTATAACTTTTCAGTCATCCAGTAACTAGTAAGATTTTTTTTTCAAACAATTATTTATTTTTTCTTTTTAGTACAGGCAACTACAAAAGCTTGCTTTCTTCTTTAGGATTCTAAACTAATCAATTTTTACGGACAAAAACTTATAAAAATTGTTTTGTCATTACCCCGACATAAAGACGGCGACGGGATCACCGTTGTCCTGAAAATATCTTCGGTGGAAGGAGGGTCAAAGGGACTTAATTGTCTAGACTAGAACTCTGTCTACCCATGTATTGGGAATGGCGTGAAGATATTTTTTTTATTTCTCATTGCTTTTTTATATGAAACGAAGTTTTAATTCAATCCAACGTTTTAATGTGTTAAAATGCTCGAACGACGTTTTAATTGTTAAATACGTTTAAAAAATTTATTTAAATGTATTTAACAAAATGTCTGATAATACATATTACATATGCTTCAATGCTTGTAAATGTTAAAAACTTGTAAAATTTAATATAACTCGTAAATGTAAGTCAGGTATTATTTCATTATCCATGTGAAGTTCCGTTTATTTTATTCACGTAGATGAAACAATAATGAAGACCCTGCAGTGAAATACTCGCTTTTACGATCCTTATACAGGATTCTCTTATTTATATTCATTGCTTAAAAAACTTTATTTCTTTTCTGTCCCTGCTAAAGATATTTTATACCACTTTTTTTAATAAATAAGCTGATATTTTACAAAACTAATTATCCAGTAGAATAAACTTAAATGTGGTGCCCGGAAAAAAAATATAACAAAACTTCCTGTCTTCATAAGTAACACGAAAGACACAGTACTTAAAGATATTTATTCAAAATTCCAATCTTAGCCACAGTGAGTTTAGTTCATTATTTAGAATGAACTTACAAATTTTTTCGTAATTCGACTATTTTCCATTTGTTTGGAACAGTTAATGAACTTTCTTTGTCTCTCTAGCCCGCAATTAAAGTGCGCAAATTCTTTAACTTCAAACTATGAGAGTTCAGTAAAAGATTCCAGTAGGTTGAAGAAATGTTCTACACTTTGTCAAAAATTCTTCACATAGTTCTGGTTGTAATTAAATGGATTTTATTGCGTCATTAAATGGTTTTATAGCGCATTATGTGTAATTATAAATCTATGTTGGTATACATATATATATATATAATATAACAATCTTGTCACCGTCGTTTACCGCGATTTAAAGAACTTTTCTCTTAGTTTTCTCTTACGACACCCAACAGAAGAATAATTAATATTTTCACGCAATTCCTAAAACTGGGATAGACAAAAATCCAGACATTAAGGTCCTTTCGATCCACCTTTCATCGACGACTGTTTTTCAACAACATGACAGTCTCACCACCTGGGTGAGACTGTCGTCGCCTTTATGACCAAACCAACGATGTAAATCGTTTCTAAATTTTGAAATATATATATTTGTTACGTGCCTAGGGATTGAAATCGGGTCTCATGAATCGAATTCCGATTCCGTTGACCGAACATAATGTTACCTATCGTAATTTTGTTTAAGTCAAAAAACGGAGTGGTATATTCTTACGTCTATACCACATGGCAAGATATTAGTATTTATTTTATCAATTTATTTTACATACTTTTTATGTTATCGCTACCTTCTCAGTACAACCTTATACTGCTCTTTACGAAGCCCTACAAAACACTGCTTTACAGTTGCTCAAACATGGTTCCTCGTCTTAGTTTAGAAAGTACGATACTTACAAAGTATTTAATTAATAACAAGAGTGTTGATGCTATTTACGTGTTTTAATTTAAAGTATATTATTACTTTAAACGAAGTAATGTTTTATAAATAAATGAAAAGCATCGAAATCATTATTTTCCGAAATCGGAACATATTTCAGTTCTAAGACCCATGAAATATGGGAGCCTGTATTAACCCTTCCTTACGGGTCAGAGAGGCTGTAGTGGACCCCTACTAGCCATTACATTCTTTGTTATCGCTACCTTCTCAGTACAACCTTATACTGCTCTTTACGAAGCCCTACAAAACACTGCTTTACAGTTGCTCAAACATGGTTCCTCGTCTTAGTTTAGAAAGTACGATACTTACAAAGTATTTAATTAATAACAAGAGTGTTGATGCTATTTACGTGTTTTAATTTTAAGTATATTATTACTTTAAACGAAGTAATGTTTTATAAATAAATGAAAAGCTTCGAAATCATTATTTTCCGAAATCGGAACATATATTTCAGTTCTAAGACCCATGAAATATGGGAGCCTGTATTAACCCTTCCTTACGGGTCAGAGAGGCTGCAGTGGACCCCTACTAGCCATTACATTCTTTGATAGGGGCAACTTCACATACATTATTCGGATCCCAAAGTAAGCAGAACTTGTGGTTTGGAATCGGAAACAACGAAGAGAACACAAACAATCAGACCTGAGAAAATGAAGCAAAAGTAGGGAGTAGGGACCTCTGAGTTTATTACATCTTAAAAACCGGTGTGTAAACCACTTATCCACGGAGTTCGTCAAAATGTATAAATTCCATTACATATATGAAAACAATGAGCGATTCGAGCATTGAAGATCTTATTTTGCGACACAAAAATTACAAATTAAATAATGGTAATTATTTTATATTAATTGAATAAATCTTTGGCTGTAATATTGTGTTATTATCATTAATTGCGAGTATAAAATTGTAATTAATTAACTTGATATTAGAGACTGGTTCGACCAAAAATCTATTGTTTTTTCTCTTAGGCATTTTTTCTTAGAGCCGTTAAATGAACACAACGATGAACATTTCAAAAAGGCAATCGCTGGTTTGATAACCGATACCCGATATCCGATCCGGGTTCGATTCCCGCTAGGGGTAAATATTTTTTTGTAATAAATATGAATGTATGTACTCGAGTCATGGATGTTTATATTTATATTTAAAATTTAATTTTATATATCCATGTAAGTATATACTACCGACGAAAAGACTTCATAGTGTAGACCTCTACCTACCCCCGTACCTACCTACCCCGTATGAGCAAATTGAATGAAGAAATGAATATATCTGTAAAAATCAACTTCTGGAAAAATGGAAATAGTGGCTAGGATGTCCAATATCGTTGCATATTTCAATGATTCTTTAATGTTATTCTTATTTAACTTTAAACAAACAAGGACGAAACATTTCGATTGTTTTAATATTGTTCTATTTTATTCGCATTTTTATTAAAATTAAACATCTTCATGCAATCCCCAATACAGTGGTAGACAGAGGTCTAGTCTAGACAATTAAGACCCTTCGACCCACCTTCCACCGAATATATTTTCGGGACGACGTGACAGGTGGTGAGCCCGTCGCCGTCTTTATGTTCGAGCCAATTATATAAATCGTAAATAACCACTTGTCATGTTGTCCCGAAAATATCTTCAGTGGAAGGTGGGTCAATGGGACCTATTTTTCTACTTCTGTATTGTAAAATGCATGAAGATCCTATCCTCATAAAAACTCGTGATGTTAAATATTGAATACTCACGACTGTTGTCTCTTGATGGAACATCATCTTTACAACAATTAAATATTTAGTGAAATAGAATAGTTAAATGAAATAGAATAAAAGTGAATTTTAATTTGTTCGTGATGTTAAAATTTATTCTGACTCTTACATCTTGTAACATACACCAGTCTTGCAGCGCACTGCGACGACGGACTACGAGCCATCTTAGTCCTCGAGGGTGACTAGGTAGAGACTAATCTAATCTGTACACTTTTATTAAAATGGCTTGCTGATATTACGGGCAGCAGTGAATACCATAAGGTGGACTAACTATTCGATTTTAGTGGCGTACTTTGTGTACCTATAGGATTCCATAATCTAATAATACATATCAAAGCAATGTATATGATGTTATCCCTGTAACATCATATACATTGCGCTGATCCCTAAGTAAGCATCTTAAGCACATCTATTATGGAGTCAGAAACAACGAAGCTACCACAAACACCCAGATCCGAGAAAAAATGACGTAGAAAAAATGTTTTATACATTAAACCAACTGGGAATCGAACCCGGTATATCAGAACTCATTGGACCGTGTCTACCTTCTCATGCTCTCTTCTCATGCAAAGCGCCTGTCCATATGAAATCTGCAATGCCAATTATCGCATCTGTAAGCATGAAGGCGCGACATTCTACCTCGATATGTAATGTTTATTTACCAACATATTTGCTTTTGAATACGAAAGTTTTCACGTAAACTGACTTACACCAATAAGTTCAAAACTTAAAGCATTATTTTTCACCTGGAATAATTTCCCTACACATTGCTACAACTCCTGGGGATCGAATTTGGGTCACTTAACTCACATTTACTCGAAATAGACTAGACATCGAATTCGAGTCGAGAGACCTAAGTTCGATCCCCAGAAGGTAGGCTCGTACCAATGGGTTTTTCCGAAACCTATGGACGATTCATATCGTTGGCTTGAATATGAAGACGGCAACGGGCTCACAATTTTGTCCCAAAAACGTTGTCCCAAATCATCTCCAGTGGAAATAGGGTCGGAACGACTTATTTGTCTAGACCTCTGTCTATTCCAGTATTGGGAATGGCGTGAAGATATGTTTTAAAACAAAATTAAGTAATTATTTTTATTAGAAGATACTATTTTTATACGTTTGAATATGATATGTTTCATTGACGCCCTCTGCGAACTAGTGACGTACACACCGTCGCCAGCTCTGAAGTCCCAGAGTCGATTTCCGATTGGATCAATAAATAAAAAAAGCTCTACATTTTTTCAGGTATTTGTGGTTCCTTTTGTTCCTGATTCCATAACACAAGTGTTAAGCTTACCTCAGGATCACAGCAATGTATGTGATATTGTCCCTTTAATTTTTTTTATTTTGCATCTATTTATTGGTTTTTTCTATCTATGTTTTATATTTATTTATTATTAATTCATAGTAATAAATTTCATTTTTGTTTAAAAGTAAATGTCTACTAAGTCACAGACTTTGTAATTATATCGGTGTTATGTATGTAATTCATTGTATTTAATTTAGATTATTTATAATCATTTGTTAACTTTTTTATTTCTAATATGCAAACTCTCTGACAGGGGCGACAAAACAGATCGCCGAGTGTCACGGTCCTTACATACCTCTTACACTTGTTCCAAATTCATCATTTTATTCATGCAAGCACGTAATTTGTTAACATGTTCTTCAAAATTAGGTCTCGGACTGCCACGACCCTTTTTAAAGTTAACTTTCGCTCTATATATTTTTCACCATTCATTTATCAATCATTTACTCAAAATACCCAAACAAGCCCTTATTCACCATTGCCAACCTGCTATGCTGCAAATCTCTTCGATTCGTTTTCGTTTGAAATTTATTTACTTTCTTTTCCTCTATATCATTCAGCCTACAAAGCACAGAATTGAGAGTTTAGCCAGGTACAAACATTTGTTAAAGAAATTTTTGTACTTGTAGGTTATCAAAACAATGTAACTAACTTATCAAGGTGTTTTCAAAATAGTCTGTCATACTTTAGGTGGCGTAAGTTCTTTTTTAAATAGTATTGTTGAATTAGCTCCATTCTTTAAATACATGATAAATAAAACTATTGAATAAAGGCTTCTCCCATAGAAGAGCTTTCTAAAATTGCTACAGAGGGCATGCGGATTGGAGATTGCAGTACACAGTTAAGTGCAGAATGTCCTTGCATCTTATACGCTACTGCCGGTCACCGGTATGTTTATTTTAGTCCATCTGTCGGCGGCCATTCGACACTATAAATGCTTAGGCACCTATTACGAAACGCGACGATAAAGGATGGCATATTCCTTAGTTGATACCACAACGGCCATTCAGATATTTAATATTTCAAACAGCGACAGACGTGTGACGATTAAATCCATCGATAGACAGGTGTATGTGTTATTTGTTAGTATGTTATTTATTTTATGTGTTAGTTTGTATGAGTTAATTAATTACTTTGCAAAGTGGCTCTCTCCTTACGTCGTATCTTCTGGAGTAGATTGCAGATACTAAACTAGGCTATCGAGAACATAGTTTTAATTAACTTTCATCTATCTTTATAATCACTATATGTTTGTTGACGATGTGTTTTGAAAACCTTGTCCTAGTGGCGTAGACACTGATCTTCATGGTATCATTAGCTCTGAGGTCCCGGGTGCGATTCCCGTATGGAATCATCAATGTAGAAAGCCACCTTTTCTACACTATTTCTGGTCTGGCTGTTTGTAATAACTTCGTCATTTTTGATTTTAAAACTACTTACCTTGGGATCAGAGTAATTGATACAATGTTGTATTAATTATGTGTCCCTATCTATGTGTGCAGGTATTGTTCCCTAGTCCTATCTTTCTATCCCTATCTATGACCTTCAACGTTACTTGTAGCCTATCAAGCTATTGGAACTGCTGTCACAAATAAGATATTAGGCGCGAATTTTACGTTGCGACATAAATCCTTTTTACTCTTATCAAATGCGTATAACCATAAATTAAACGGGCGGTGTGACATACAACCTCAAGTAATATGGAGTTTACGCCAAAAGCGTATAAGTAAAAAGTTAGGAGCAACAGTAATTGACGTCAATAACAAATTATCAAAGCTCACAAAGCTTTCTGTTCATTCTTCCCGTATTTCATTAGCATTTTGCTTACTTCTGTATGTATCTGTATACATCTTCCCGATACGTTAAGCTTGGTTTAGCTTTTTCGTTGGGTAAAGATGAAGAAAAGCAATAGGTTCATTTGGCGGAATGTAGTCTAACAATGACCATGTATACTGACAACACAAGCGTAGTTTGAGTTAGGAATAGGGGAACAGGAGAGGATAGAGTGGTTGGAGCATGACCACAAGCCAGATGAAATGCAGAAGCTCAAGATGACCCTAATTCACGTAGCCGGAACATGAATGCAGAAGTAGAAGCGACCGGTTGACTTAATCATATTTTAATTGATAAAATATTTAAAAGGTATCCAAATTACTAGCTTTCTGTTTTTTTTCTTTCAACAAAGCATTCTTTTTTCACTACAATGAGCTTTATTAAATCTTCACGCAATTCCCAATATGGTACGCAATTCACAATAAGGTCTAGTCTAGACAATTAATTCCCTTTGACCCACCTTCCAGTGTAGATATTTTCTGGACAACGTGACAGGTGGTGAGCCCGCCGCCGCCTTTTATGTCCAAGCCAACGATGAAATTCGTACATAAGTTTTTGAAAAACTCATTGGTACTGCCACCTGGGGATCGAACTCGGGTCTCTGGACTCGAAATTCTGACCACCCAACAACTCGGCTATCGTGACGTATGATACGAGATTGGTGATTGAAATCGGGTCTCTTACCCAACCACTCGACTATCGTGACTTTGTTCATGACAAAAAAAGGAGTGGTATATTCTTCCGCCTATATCATATGGCAAGATATTAATAATTATTTTATCAATTTATTTTACATACTTTTTATGTCATCGCTACCTTTTCAGTACAACCTTATACTACTCTTTACGAAGTCCTACAAAACACTGATTTACTGTTGCTCAAACGTGGTTCCTCTCTTTCCGTGGTCTTAGTTTACAAAGTACGAAACTTAATAAAGTATTAAATTAATAACAAGAGTGTTAATGATACTTACAAGTTTTAATTTATGGTATATTATTACTTAAAACCAACTAATCTTTTATAAATAAATGAAAAGCATCGAAATCTTTATATTTCGACATCGGAACATATATTTCAGATCTAAGACCTTTATAATATGAGACCTTGTATTAACCCTTCATTACGTGTCAGAGAGGATGTAGTGGAGCCCTACTAGCCATTACATTCATAGATAGGCATAACTTCACATACATTATTCTGATCCAAAAGTAAGCATCGAACTGAATCACCTGAAGCGAAGAGAATGTATGAAGGGAATATTGAAAGTGGACGAAGCGAAACCAGTATGTAAGGATCGTAGCAAGTAGAAAGAAGTGGTCTCTGCCTACCACTACGGGAAAGAGGCGTGATGATATGTATGTATGTATGTAAAGTAAGCAGCACTTACTAGTGCTGCTTACTTTGAGATCCATACTACAGTACAGGATTCCACAGTATGGAATCGGAAACAACGAAGACAACACAAACAATCAGATCTAAGAAAATGAAGCAAAAGTAGATGTAGTCATCTCATAGGGAACTATGAGATGACTACATTTTACAAAGCGGTTTGTATAAATTCCGTTATATACATGAAAACATTAAGCAATTCGAGCATTGAATATCTTATTTTCTGATATAAAAATTACAAAAAAAAATTGTAATTATTTACATCTTGTACCATGCACCAGTCTTGCAACGCACTGCGACAATGGACTGTGAGCCAACTTACTCCTCGGGGGTGAGTAGGTAGAGACTTATCTAATCGAAATCTAATCTGAAAATTTTTTTAAAAATTACTTGCTGATGTTATGGGCAGCAGTGAATACCATAAGGTTAAACTAGCAGCTTGTTTTTCAGCCTGATATAAAATATGTATATGAAAATTGTTATTCTTTTTTTACCTAAAGATAGTTCAGTACGGTCCTCGATTTCTACCTAACGTACATTTAACATACACATTGATATTATATTAAAGAGAATTTTTTTTTCTCTTTAATTTAATAACATAAAGTTCAACATAACTTTTGTGCTTTAAAAATCAATTAAAAAATGCGTCATACTCACTCATATCGAAAAGCAAATTGTTTATTAAAATTATATTGTTCAGTTTTTTTGGGATAACGTGACATGTGGTGGCAATGTCCAAGCCAAAGTCAGAATAGCCAAGTGGGTGGATAATCGGAATTCAAGTCAAGGGACTCGAGTTCGATCCCTAAGAAGAAACACTTTTGTAACTCAAACTGCGATCACCAACCCGCTTGCCAAGCGTATCGATAGCAATTCCTCCGTATCAGAATGTCTTTCAGTGGACTTTAATAAGCCGTTATGTCAGTATGTATATATTAAGCTTCTAAATTCAAATTGATTCTAGCTGAGGATATTAAAATATAAATTTCTAGTTCGCGTGAACACATTTCAATTACATCGTGGAAATGTCAATGCAATTCCGCACTCTGCAAACCACTTAACTAGTTGGATTTTAGTGCCGTCCTTTGTGTACCTACGGGATTCCATAAACTAATAATACATTAATAAATAAATAAATACATATGGATAACATCACACACATTGTTCTGATCCCTAAGTAAGCACTTCTATTATGGAATCGGAAACAACTAAACTACCACAAACCCGACCCAGACCCGAGTAAATATAGAAAAATGTTTTCTACATTGAACCAACCGGGATTCGAGCACGGGACATCAGAGCTAGCGACACTATAAAAACCGGTATGTACGCCACTCGTCCACGGCGTAGACAATCGCAATCACAATTATTTTTGTATTGACTACAAAATATTTCAGAATCGTTCCCCTGCATATGAACCCGGAGAAAACGGATTTTCCAAAATATAGGTTTCCAGAGGTCTACATACGACATTTCATACCTCTTACGTTGCCCTAAGATAAGCTCCAGGTGGAATAATCCTTAGCCTGACATCATCTTTACGTCCAACCCAACGATATAAATCGTGTATAAATTTTGCAACAACTCATTGGACCGTGTCTACCTCCGTATGCATAGCGCCTGTTCATATGAAAGCAGTAATGCCAATTGTCGCATCTCTAAGCACGAAGGCGCAACATTCCACCATTCTTCCGTAATGTTTGTTTACCAACATAATGTATTTGCTTTCGGAAATATATACGAAAGTATCATACTATTGTTTGTTATTATAAACTCTATTATTTGTTATTTATTAATATCATTTAAATTTGAGATGTTTTACATTATCTTATCTTTTATATTTTTGTTCTTAGATCGCCTTCTACTCCCACCATTACAAAGGTTGATTGTTAGAGAATTTCAACAGGCATTAATTCCACTCATTGTAGCCCTTATTCAAAGATGTACACAATAAAGAATAAATAAATCGAAGAAGAACTCACACGGCCGGCCTTACCGATTTATTACCAAATATTGTAAGTTAAATAAAAATAAGGCTTATAAAAATACTTGTCAAGCATGGATGGAGAACAGGTGTTGTTAAAGTTTTATAATTGTTATGTGTGAGTTGAGAATGAAACAACACACGTGCCCGAACGACCTAACTGATTTATAACTGCTCTCGTCTGTGATGGATTCAAACAGAAACTTCCTCTTGCCATATACATCAAGTTCAATTATTCCCAGTAATTTTCACAGAACTCAAAAAATATATCTTCACGCCATTCTAATACTGGGGTAGACAGAGGTCAAGACAATTAAGTCCATTCCACCCACCTTACATCGCAGATCTTTTTTGAAGAATTTAACAGGTTGTGAGCTTGTCGCCATATCTATATCCAAGCAAACGATATAAAAAACGATGTAAATAAGTTTATCAAAAACACATTAGTACGAGCCTACCTCCAGGGGATCGAACTCGGGTCTCGGGTCGGGATCTCTAAAATGTTAAAATAGGTCAATGGTTTCAAACCAGCTTGACCTAAAAATTATACCAAATATAACTAATAGCAGATATATACACTTCATACTTAACTCAGGTATGAAGTGTATATCTGCAATCTCAATAACAATGAAGATAACGAGTTCCGAGTGAGGACTAATAAAATTATTTGCTAAGTTATTATTTGCTAGTTTATTTTTTAAGTGCTGACGCAATAGTAAGTATTACATTTCCTCGTATAATGTAAATAAAAAAAACACGATAGCCGAGTCGTTGGGTGATCGAAATTCGAGTCGAGACACTCGAGTTCGATCCCCAGAAGGCACGCTTGAACCAATGGATTTTTGAAACCAATGTACTATTCATATTGTTGGCTTGAATATGAAGACGGCAACGGGCTCACCACCCGTCACGTTGTCCCAAACATATCTTAGGTAAAAGGTGGATCGAAACGGCTTAATTATCTACCTCAGTATTGGGAATGGCGTGAAGATATATTTTAAAAATAAAAATAATGTAATTTTTAATTATAGAAGATATTTGTTTTATACGTTTGAATATGATATGTTTCAGTGACTCCTCTCTGCGAATAAGTGACGTACACACCGTCGCCAGCTCTGAAATATCCCTGGTTCGATTTCCGGTTGGGTCAATTAGTAAACATCTACATCTACTATGTCTACACGTATCTACGTCTACATTTTCACAGGTCTAGGTATTTATGGTACCTTCCATTTTTAAAGTTAACTTTTGCACTATATTTTTTTCACTATTCGGTCATTACACATTCGCACAACATGCCCAAGCCTTGGGCATGCCATCCAAACATATCCTTATTCACCATTGCCAACTCTCGAAATCTCAAATCTCTTCGTTTCGTTTTCGTTTGAAATTTATTTACTTTTATTTTTTTTTCTCCCAAATGAAATTCAGCCTACAAATCACAGAATTGTGAGTTCGAATTCCGCCAGGCGCAAACATATGTTATAGCGTAGAAAAATTTTTTGGGCTTGGTGTCAAGTTGTTTTCAAAATAGTCTTCTTAGGGTGACTCGTGGGTTTCAAAATAGTCTTCTTAGGGTGGGTAATCTTACTTTGGGTGGCGTAAGTTCTTGTTGAAATATTATTGTTGAATTAGCTCCATTCTTTAAATACATGGCAAATGATAAAAGCCTCTCCCATGGAACAGCTGGATAAAAGCCTCTCCCATGGAACAGCTTTCTATAATTCGCCACAGACGGTATGCGGGTTGGCGATCGCAGTACACACTGCAGTGCAGAAGGTATTTACCTTGCATCTCATACGTTGTTGCCCGTCACCAGTCTGCTTATTTTAGTCTATCTGTCGGCAGCCATTCGATTCTATAAAGGCTTAGGCGCCTATTACGATAGGCGACAAAAAAGGGTGGTATATTCCTAAGTTGATACCACAACGGCCATTCAGATATTTAATATTTCATTTTATATTTCACACTGATCTTCATGGTATCATCAGCTCTCAGTTCCCGGGTTCGATTCCCGGATGGGTCAATGAAGAAAGCCACCTTTTTACTACATTATTTCGAGTCTGGGTGTTTGTGATACATTCGTCGTTTTTGATTACAAAACACACTACTTACCATGGGATCAGAGCAATTAATGTGACGTTGTCCCTATCTATGTATATAGATAATGTTCCCCAGTCCCTATCTAAATAAGACATTAGGCGCAAATTTAACGCCGCCACATAAATCCTTTTCACTCTTATCAAATGCGCATAACCATAAATTAAGCGGGCAGTGTGACATACAACCTCGAGTAATATGGAGTTTACGCCAAAAGCGTATAAGTAAAAAGTTCAAAGTAAAATTATCAAAGCTCACACAGCTTTCTGTTCTATCTTCCCGTATTTCATTAACATTTAGCTTACGTATGTATGTATCTGTATGCATCTTCCCGATACGATATGCTTGGTTAAGCTTTTTCGTTGGGTGAAGATGAAGGTAGGTTCAACTGGCGGAAAGTAGTCTAACAATGACCATGTATACTCGCAACACAAGAGTAGTTGAAATTAGAAACAGGGGAACGGGAAATGAGAGAGGGGTTGGGGCATGACCACACACCTGATGAAATGCAGAAGCTCAAAATGACTCTACTTCACGTAGCCGGAAAATTAATACAGAAGTAGAAGCGACCGATTGACTTAATCATATTTTAATTAATAAAATATTTAAGGGTATCCAAATCAATGGCTTTCTGTTTCTTTTTTTCTACTAAGCATTCTGTTTTCACTACAATGAGTTTCACTTAATCTAATATATAATATCCTAACTTTATGTTATAAATAGTTCAGATAGCAAAAAAACCATCTAAATATTAACAAAAACTGTAATCCGTGTAATGGCTATATAGCCAGTATCATTTGGCATGTTGTAAACAACAAAACAGTTCAGACATTTAAATGTAATGTTGGAATAAAGAAACTCTTGTGTATTTAAAATTATGCAGATCTAAAGAAACTTACATCCATACCAAAACCCTGAAAAAATAACAGACCTGTATTGAATACTCTTGTAAAAACAGTTCATTCGTAAGGGTGTACACTATTTCAATATGCGCGAAAATTAACCTTAAAAGTTAGGCTGAGACCAACTTTCGAAAACCACTTTAGCAAAATGCACGAAGAATATAGGCTTAACAGTACTCAGGGACCAAGACATGCGTGTATGAAAAATCGTGACACTTGGCGATCTATTGCCATTGGCTACCTCGTGGATATGAGGGAATATGCGTAAATAAATACTATAATATTAATATCATAAACATGGCAACCTGTAACTGCATAGTTCAGGAGTGCCTCTAAAACTAATTTACATTGTGGATCTATAAACGACATAATCGCCTCTGGACTTTGGGTACTTGATCACGACGTAGTGCCGGTGAGGACGGGATGTGCTCGAGCGAGGGCACTTTAAGCCTTTGTCTGCGTTTCGTAAAATGTGACCCCATCAAGTAATAGGGAGACACATTATCCGATTTAAGCGTTGAATTTTCGGTGTTAAAGTTTGGTCTTTTTTGTAACATTGCAAAAGGGTTAGTTTCTGGTTTAATTTTTTAGTTTAAATTATTTTCTACCTTTTTATTCGGCACGAAACAAGTTTTTTTTAACAATTACTTTTTTTTACTTTTTAGTTCAGGCAACTAAAAAGCTTGTAGTTGGATCTTTTGGAAATGAAAATTGGAATTGGAAAATGGAAAATCTTTTTTAGGATTCTAAACTATTAAATTTTTACGGACACAAACTTATCAAATTATTGTCTTGTCATTGGCCCGACATAAACACGGCGACGGGATCACCGTTGTCCCGAAAATATCTTGGGTGGAAGGTGGGTCACAGGGACTTAATTGTCTAGACTAGACCTCTGTCTACCCCTGTATTGGGAATTGCGTGAAGAAATTTTATTTTTTGTTATTTTCCATCGATTTTTATGTAAGCGAAGTTTTAATTCAATCCGACGTTTTAATTCGTTAAAATGCTCGAATTTCAAAACTTATTTAAATGTATTTAACAAAATGTCTGACAATACATATTATTTATGCTTCAGTGCTTTTAAAAATACTCAATACTCATTTCTCAATGCACACTCAATACTCAGTTCTCATGTGTGTACTGTAGGTTCTAAAAATAACATGTATCTACATGAACCCGGATAGGGCACAGCAATTTCTTATACAGTTTTTAAATCTTAAAACTAAATTTATATTATTTTTAAATAGTACATAATTCGGAAAAAACTATACCTATATCTCATTCTTAACTAAATTAATTATTATATTATTATTAATTTAGTAATAAAACTATGTTTCATTATTATTAAAAACTAAATAAAAATAACTTATAGATGTAGGGCAGATATTACTTCATTATCCATGTGAAGTTCAATTTATTTTATTCACGTAGATGAAACAATAATGAAGACGCTGCAGTGAAATATCCGCTTTTACGATCCTTATACAGCATTCTCTTATTTATCTTCATTGCTTAAAAAACTTTATTTGTTTTGTTAAAGAAATAAAGTTTTTTGTCCCGATATTTATACTACTTTTTTTTAAATCTGATATTTCACAATAGTAATTAACCAGTAGAATAGCTTGAAAAAAAATATTACTAAACTGCGTGTCTACTTAAATAAATGTAAACAAATCTGCAGAAAAGGAACAGTGTTTAAAGTTATTTTTTAATTTCCAATCTAGGCTACCGTTAGTTCATCATTTAGAATTAACTTACAACTTTTTTCGTCATTCCGACTATTTCCCATTTGTCTGGAACAACTAATGAACTTCCTTTGTCTCTCTGGCCCGCAATTAAAGTGCGCAAGTTCTTTAACTTCAAACTAAGAGAGTTCAGTAACAGATTCCAGTACTAGAAATGTTCTACACTTTGTTAACAATTCTGCACATAGTACTGATTGTAATTAAATGGATTTTACTGCGTCATTTAATGGATTTATAGCGCATTTTGTGTAATTATTAATTAATGTTGGTATACATAAAATATATAGATAGCTATAAATCTATCTTGTCACCGTCGTTTTACCGCGATGTAAAGAACTTTTCTCCTAGATTTCTCTTACGATACCCAACAGAAGATTAATACATATTTTCACGTAATTCCTAATACTGGGATAGAAAGAAAGAAAGAACTATTTATTTGATACACCAATTAAATAAAAGAATAATATACTTATAAGATAATTACATGGTTATTTTAGTGTTATACCAAATAGGACTCCAACTCAGCGTAATGCTGCAGAGACTGCAGCGCTGGTTTTCAGTTGGAACCTTGGAATTACTTCAGAAACGTGTCAGAGAGCGACCATATATTATTTGCTGCCCTTTTCCATTCTTAATACCAACAATACATTATACATTCATCCCCATATACGCATAAATATACACAAAAATCTATAAATAAAAACAAAATGCCAAAATCTCAAAAAATTATTATTTAATATAAAAGTATTCATCACCCATTAAATCACCGGATACCCTGCTAAATTAACATATTTATATATACACATACATACATACACACACATATATACATACACATACATACAAACATGTACATATATACAAATAAATAAATAATGTGCATTTCCATTGTGCGAGTATATATGTTTATTGTATTTGTTGTGCCAAAAAGAAGAATTTTAATTTATTTTTACATCTGTTTAATGTCTATAGACAAGTAATGTAGATAGACAAGTAAGTATTTTTACCGACTATGTTTTTTGCAACAACGTGACAGGTGGTGAGCCTGTCACCGTCATTTATGACCAAGCCAACGATGTAAACCGCACATAAGTTTGTAACAAAATAAATTGGTACGAGATTATAAATATCTTCGCGCAATTCCCAATACAGACAGGGTAGACAGAGGTCTAGTCTAGATAATTAAATTCCTTCAACCAACCTTCCACCGAAGATATTTTCGGGACAACGTGACAGGTCGTGAGCGCAGCGCCGTCTTTATGTCCAAGCTAACGATATAATTGGTACATAAGTTTATAAAAAACCATTGGTACGAGCCTTCCGCCTGGGGATCTAACTCGTGTCTCTCGACTCGAAATTCCGACCACCCAACCACTCGGCCATTGTGACTTATGGTGGGAGATTGATGATTGAAATTGGGTCAATTACCAAACCACTCGTGACTTTGTTCACGTCAAAAAACGGAGTTGTATATTCTTACGCCTATATCATATGGCAAGATATTAGTAATAAATTTATGAATTTATTTTACAAACTTTACATCGCTACCTTTTCAGTACAACCTTATACTGCTCTTTACGAAGTCCTACAAAACACTGCTTTACTGTTGCTCAAACATGGTTCCTCGTCTTAGTTTACAAAGTACGAAACTTAACAAAGTATTTAATTAATAACAAGGGTGTTAATACTATTAACGTGTTTTAATTTAATGTATATTAGTACTTCAAACCAACTAATGTTTTATAAATAAATGAAAAGCATCGAAATCTTTATTTTTCGACATCGGAACAAATGTTTCAGATTTAAGACCCTTGAAATATGCCACCCTGTATTAACCCTTCTTTACGGGTCAGAGATGCTGCAGTGGACCCCTACTAGCCATTACATTCATTGATAGGGACAACTTCACATACATTATTCTGATCCTAAAGTAAGCAGCATTTGTGGTATGGAATCGGAAACAACGAAGACAACACAAACAATCAGACCTTAGAAAATGAAGCAAAAGTAGGGAGTAGGGATCTCTGAGATGACTACATCTTAAAATCCGGTGTGTAAACCACTTATCCACGGAGTTCGTCAAAATGTATAAATTCCTTTACATATATGAAAACATTGAGCGATTCGAGCATTGAATATCTTATTTTGCGGTATAAAATTTACAAAATAAATATTTGTAATTATTTTATATTAATTGAATAAATTTTTGGCTGTAATATTGTATCATTATCATTATTTGCGAGTATATCATTGTAATTAATTAACTTGATATTAGAGACTAGTTCGACCAAAAATCTATTGTTTTTTCTCTTAGGCATTTTTTTGCAGAGCCATTAAATCGAATATACAACGATGAACATTAATTCCAAAATGGCAATCGCTAGTTTGATAACCGATAGCCGATATCAGGTCCGGGTTCGAATCCCGCTAGGGGCTAATATTTTTTTATTTTTTTTAATATTTTTTTGTAATAAATATGAATGTTTGTACTCGATTCATGGATGTATTATATTTATATTTAAAATATAAGTTTATATATCCATATAAGTATACAGTACCATCAAAGAGACTTCATAGTGTAGACCTCTTCCTACACCGTATGAGCAAATTAAGTGAAGAAATGAATATATCTGTTATATACAACTTCTGGAACAATGGAAATAGGAGGCTAGGATGTCCAATATCCTTGTATATTGCAATGATTCTTTAATGTAATTCTTATTTAACTTTAAATAAAGCATGGATGGAACATTTGGATTGTTTTTAATTGTTCTATTTTATTCGCATATTTATAAATATTAAATTAAATATTTTCACGCAATTCCCAATACAGGGTAGACAGAGGTCTAGTCTAGATAATTAAATTCCTTCGACCAACCTTCCACCGAAGATATTTTCGGGACAACGTGACAGGTCGTGAGCGCAGCGCCGTCTTTATGTCCAAGCTAACGATATAATTGGTACATAAGTTTATTAAAAAACCATTGGTACGAGCCTTCGGCCTGGCGATCTAACTCGTGTCTCTTGACTCGAAATTCCGACCACCCAACCACTCGGCCATTGTGACTTATGGTGGGAGATTGGTGATTGAAATTGGGTCAATTACCCAACCACTCGTGACTTTGTTCACGTCAAAAAACGGAGTTGTATATTCTTACGCCTCTATCATATGGCAAGATATTAGTAATAAATTTATGAATTTATTTTACAAACTTTACATCGCTACCTTTTCAGTACAACCTTATACTGCTCTTTACGAAGTCCTACAAAACACTGCTTTACTGTTGCTCAAACATGGTTCCTCGTCTTAGTTTACAAAGTACGAAACTTAACAAAGTATTTAATTAATAACAAGGGTGTTAATGCTATTAACGTGTTTTAATTTAATGTATATTAGTACTTCAAACCATCTAATGTTTTATAAATAAATGAAAAGCATCGAAATCTTTATTTTTCGACATCGGAACAAATGTTTCAGATTTAAGACCCTTGAAATATGCGACCCTGTATTAACCCTTCTTTACGGGTCAGAGATGCTGCAGTGGACCCCTACTAGCCATTACATTCATTGATAGGGACAACTTCACATACATTATTCTGATCCTAAAGTAAGCAGCATTTGTGGTATGGAATCGAAAACAACGAAGACAACACAAACAATCAGACCTGAGAAAATGAAGCAAAAGTAGGGAGTAGGGACCTCTGAGATGTCTACATCTTAAAAACCGGAGTGTAAACCACTTATCCACGGAGTTCGTCAAAATGTATAAATTCCTTTACATATATGAAAACATTGAGCGATTCGAGCATTGAATATCTTATTTTGCGGTATAAAATTTACAAAATAAATATTTGTAATTATTTTATATTAATTGAATAAATTTTGGCTGTAATATTGTATCATTATCATTATTTGCGAGTATATCATTGTAATTAATTAACTTGATATTAGAGACTAGTTCGACCAAAAATCTATTGTTTTTTCTCTTAGGCATTTTTTTGCAGAGCCATTAAATCGAATATACAACGATGAACATTAATTCCAAAATGGCAATCGCTAGTTTGATAACCGATAGCCGATATCAGGTCCGGGTTCGAATCCCGCTAGGGGCTAATATTTTTTTATTTTTTTTAATATTTTTTTGTAATAAATATGAATGTTTGTACTCGATTCATGGATGTATTATATTTATATTTAAAATATAAGTTTATATATCCATATAAGTATACAGTACCATCAAAGAGACTTCATAGTGTAGACCTCTTCCTACACCGTATGAGCAAATTAAGTGAAGAAATGAATATATCTGTTATATACAACTTCTGAAACAATGGAAATAGGAGGCTAGGATGTCCAATATCCTTGTATATTGCAATGATTCTTTAATGTAATTCTTATTTAACTTTAAATAAAGCATGGACGGAACATTTGGATTGTTTTTAATTGTTCTATTTTATTCGCATATTTATAAATATTAAATTAAATATTTTCACGCAATTCCCAATACAGGGGTAGACAGAGGTCTAGTCTAGACAATTAAGAGCCTTCGACCCACCTTCCACCGAATATATTTTCGGGACAACGTGACAGGTGGTGAGCCCGTCGCCGTCTTTATGTTCAAGCCAACTATATAAATCGTAAAGAACCACCAGTCATGTTGTCCCGAAAATATCTTCGGTGGAAGGTGGGTCAAAGGGACTTAATTTTCTAGGCCTCTTTCTACCCCTGTATTGTGAAATGCATGAAGATCCTATCCTCATATAAAATCGTGATGTTAAATGTTGAATACTCACGATTGTTGTCTCTTGGTGGAACATCATCTTTAAACAAATTAAACATATAGTGAAATAAGTAAAAGTAAATTTTAATTTGTTCGTGAATTTAAAATGTATTCTGACACTTACATCTTGTACCATGCACCAGTCTTGCAGCGCACTGCGACGACGGACTATGAGCCATCTTACTCCTCGGGGGTGACTAGGTAGAGACTAATCTAATCAAAATATAATCTGTAAACTTTTTTTAAAATGACTTGCTGATGTTATGTGCAGCAGTGAATACCATAAGGTGGACTAGCAGCTTGTTTTACAGCCTGATGTAAAATATGTATATGAAAATTGTTATTCTTTTTTTAACTAAAGATAGTACAGTACGGTCCTCGATCTCTACCTAACGTACATTTAACATACATATTATTATTATATTAAAGAGAATTTTTTTCTCTTTAATTTAATAACATAAAGTTCAACATAACTTTTGTGCTTTAAAAATCAATTAAAAAATGCGTTATACTCACTATTCTCGAAAAGCAAATTTTTTATTAAAATTATATTGTTCAATTAACTTTTTTATCGTTGTGCACCAGAGGACTCGACAAGTTAGTACTTTCAACTCACACTTCACTGGAGCTTTTTCTGGGACAACGTGACATGTGGTGGCAATGTCCAAGCCAAAGTCAGAATAGCCAAGTGGGTGGATAATCGGAATTCAAGTCAAGGGACTCGAGTTCGATCCCTAAGAAGAAACACTTTTGTAACTCAAACTGCGATCACCAACCCGCTTGCCAAGCGTATCGATAGCAATTCCTCCGTATCAGAATGTCCTTCAGTGGACTTTAATAAGCAGTTATGTCAGTATGTATATATTAAGCTTCTAAAGTCAAATTGATTCTAGCTGAGGATATTAAAATGTAAATTTCTAGTTCGCGTGAACACATTTCAATTACATCGTGGAAATGTAAATGCAATTCCGCACTCACTTAACTAGTTGGATTTTAGTGCCGTGCTTTGTGTACCTACGGGATTTCATAAACTAATTATACATTAATAAATAAATAAATAAATAAATAAATACATACGGATAACATCATACACATTCTTCTGATCACTAAGGAAGCACTTTCATTATGGAATCGGAAACAACTAAGCTACCACAAACCCGACCCAGACCCGAGTAAATATAGAAAAATATTTTCTACATTGAACCAACTGGGATTCGAGCACGGGACATCAGAGCTAGCGACACTATAAAAACCGGTATGTACGCCACTAGTCCACGGCGATTGTCTAATCACAATTATTTTTGTATTGACTACAAAATATTTCAGAATCGTTCCCCTGCTTATGACCCCGAGAAAACGGATTTTCCAAAATATGGGTTTCCAGAGGACTACATACGACATTTTATACCTATTACGTTGCCCTAAGATAAGCTTCAGATGGAATAATCTTTAGCCTGACATCATCTTTAAACAAATTAAACATATAGTGAAATAAGTAAAAGTAAATTTTAATTTGTTAGTGAATTTAAAATGTATTCTGACACTTACATCTTGTACCATGCACCAGTCTTGCAGCGCACTGCGACCACGGACTATGAGCCATCTTACTCCTCGGGGGTGACTAGGTAGAGACTAATCTAATCTAAATATAATCTGTAAACTTTTTTTAAAATGACTTGCTGATGTTATGTGCAGCAGTGAATACCATAAGGTGGACTAGCAGCTTGTTTTACAGCCTGATGTAAAATATGTATATGAAAATTGTTATTCTTTTTTTAACTAAAGATAGTACAGTACGGTCCTCGATCTCTACCTAACGTACATTTAACATACATATTATTATTATATTAAAGAATTTTTCTCTTTAATTTAATAACATAAAGTTCAACATAACTTTTGTGCTTTAAAAATCAATTAAAAATGCGTTATACTCACTATTCTCGAAAAGCAAATTTTTATTAAAATTATATTGTTCAATTAACTTTTTGTCGTTGTGCACCAGAGGACTCGACAAGTTAGTACTTTCAACTCACACTTCACTGGAGCTTTTCTGGGACAACGTGACATGTGGTGAGCCCGTCGCCGTCTTTATGTCCAAGCTAACGATATAATTGGTACATAAGTTTATAAAAAACCATTGGTACGAGCCTTCCGCCTGGGGATCTAACTCGTGTCTCTCGACTCGAAATTCCGACCACCCAACCACTCGGCCATTGTGACTTATGGTGGGAGATTGATGATTGAAATTGGGTCAATTACCAAACCACTCGTGACTTTGTTCACGTCAAAAAACGGAGTTGTATATTCTTACGCCTATATCATATGGCAAGATATTAGTAATAAATTTATGAATTTATTTTACAAACTTTACATCGCTACCTTTTCAGTACAACCTTATACTGCTCTTTACGAAGTCCTACAAAACACTGCTTTACTGTTGCTCAAACATGGTTCCTCGTCTTAGTTTACAAAGTACGAAACTTAACAAAGTATTTAATTAATAACAAGGGTGTTAATACTATTAACGTGTTTTAATTTAATGTATATTAGTACTTCAAACCAACTAATGTTTTATAAATAAATGAAAAGCATCGAAATCTTTATTTTTCGACATCGGAACAAATGTTTCAGATTTAAGACCCTTGAAATATGCCACCCTGTATTAACCCTTCTTTACGGGTCAGAGATGCTGCAGTGGACCCCTACTAGCCATTACATTCATTGATAGGGACAACTTCACATACATTATTCTGATCCTAAAGTAAGCAGCATTTGTGGTATGGAATCAAAACAACGAAGACAACACAAACAATCAGACCTGAGAAAATGAAGCAAAAGTAGGGAGTAGGGACCTCTGAGATGACTACATCTTAAAACCGGAGTGTAAACCACTTATCCACGGAGTTCGTCAAATGTATAAATTCCTTTACATATATGAAAACATTGAGCGATTCGAGCATTGAATATCTTATTTTGCGGTATAAAAATTACAAAATAAATATTTGTAATTATTTTATATTAATTGAATAAATTTTTGGCTGTAATATTGTATCATTATCATTATTTGCGAGTATATCATTGTAATTAATTAACTTGATATTAGAGACAAGTTCGACCAAAAATCTATTGTTTTTTTCTCTTAGGCATTTTTTCTTAGAGCCGTTAAATCGAATATACAACGATGAACATTAATTCCAAAATGGCAATCGCTGGTTTGATAACCGATAGCCGATATCAGGTCCGGGTTCGAATCCCGCTAGGGGCTAATATTTTTATTTTTTAATATGTTTTGTAATAAATATGAATGTTTGTACTGATTCATGGATGTATTATATTTATATTTAAAATTACATAAATATTTATTTACAGAAAAATTATGTTAATATTTACAATACTTATTAACTAAAACTATTATAATCGTAGAGCCCTACTCCTCGTGGCATGGAACCAAGAACGCTGGCTGCATTTCCACGTTGAATGGCTAGACTTAACCGTTGAGCGAGAAAAGAACCAGCCCTCTTGTCACCAGCGGCAACGATAAGTCGCGGATACAATTCCTTTAGAAACTGCATCGCGCGGGGACCCCAAGGACCGATTGTCTCTACGGCAAATGGAACAAATATATAGTCTCCTTTCAAAGACTCATATTTACGCCATTTACCCGATTCAGCTGCCTCTGATGCCGCCCCGGCCCTTATCGAAGTACCTTGATATGAGAGGCCGCTAATGTATCGACGCAAGTTGCGTCCCACACAAGAGCTTTGCCTCTCTCCCAAGGGACTAAAGTCAAGCCGTCGGGTCTCTTACCATCCTCCTAAATATTCCACAAGGCTCTAAAACCGATGGAATATTTATGGAAACAAACCCTTCGGATGACCTCATTCAAGGAACCGTGACGAGACAGTCTGCCGGCACTTTTGGCTTGAAAGTCCGTGGAGGCCTAACTCGTCGACGTCGCTGCCACAAGGACATCGATGGTTGACAAATCGATGCTCCCAATCGTATTCCTACAGCTATACGTAAACTTTCGTTATCTAGTAATGTACCAAGGTTACTTGATGGTAAAGCATGTAGCCAGTAACTTGATTCCTTTGTCGAAACACCTAGAAAGCGGGCGCGGTCTCTGTCACCGTGAAAATTGTTCAGTAAGCATTTCTGCACATTCTGAACCAACGGGATATCCTACTGTTTTTGTGAGTTAGATTCCAGTGGAATATCCTCGCCGGGACAGAGACATAACCATGCTTCTCTTGCCTCGTTAGCAAAGGTCAAGTCCAAGTCATTCTTAAGAATTTTACGTGACAAATCATGAACACTATGTACGGAGGCAAGGAAAGCCGCCAGCGCAATATTTGAAACCTCTCTTATACCGATACCTCCAAATCTAACAGGTAAGTAGCTTGAGTCCAGCTAGATGAGACTAAAGATAAATTTAGAATTTTTTCCAAAGCTATTTTGAGATTAAGGTCAATTTGTTTTAAAAATCAGAACATTTCCATGCTGGACTCGAGCGGAGTAAATAAGTAAATTTAGGAACAAGAACGCAATATTTTAAAATAGTAAGCGCTATATGAGAATTTAGAATATACAGTTTATTAACATGTTCTAAAAAATTGATCAAATTTTACTTTCAAAAGAGGTTTCATACTCTCTATAAATAACGGCGCTCCAAGGAGGTAAAGAGAATCCGCCTCAGTTACTTTAATGCCAGGAGATATATTGTTAAAATTTTGAAACAAAATGTGTCTATGAGAAGACAACGGTCAGGAATGAAAAGTTCACATTTAGTATTATTTAATTCAAGGCCAATGTTTTTAAAATTTTGAATAAATAAAAAATAAGTTTATATATCCATATAAGTATACAGTACCATCAAAGAGACTTCATAGTGTAGACCGCTTCCTACACCGTATGAGCAAATTAAGTGAAGAAATGAATATATCTGTTATATACAACTTCTGGAACAATGGAAATAGGAGGCTAGGATGTCCAATATCCTTGTATATTGCAATGATTCTTTAATGTAATTCTTATTTAACTTTAAATAAAGCATGGACGGAACATTTGGATTGTTTTAATTGTTCTATTTTATTCGCATATTTATAAATATTAAATTAAATATTTTCACGCAATTCCCAATACAGGGGTAGACAGAGGTCTAGTCTAGACAATTAAGAGCCTTCGACCACCTTCCACCGAATATATTTTCGGGACAACGTGACAGGTGGTGAGCCCGTCGCCGTCTTTATGTTCAAGCCAACTATATAAATCGTAAAGAACCACCAGTCATGTTGTCCCGAAAATATCTTCGGTGGAAGGTGGGTCAAAGGGACTTAATTTTCTGAGCCTCTTTCTACCCTGTATTGTGAAATGCATGAAGATCCTATCCTCACATAAAATCGTGATGTTAAATGTTGAATACTCACGATTGTTGTCTCTTAGTGGAACATCATCTTTAAACAAATTAAACATATAGTGAAATAAGTAAAAGTAAATTTAAATTTGTTCGTGAATTTAAAATTTATTCCGACACTTACATCTTGTACCATGCACCAGTCTTGCAGCGCACTGCGACCACGGACTATGAGCCATCTTACTCCTCGGGGGTGACTAGGTAGAGACTAATCTAATCTAAATATAATCTGTAAACTTTTTTTAAAATGACTTGCTGATGTTATGTGCAGCAGTGAATACCATAAGGTGGACTAGCAGCTTGTTTTACAGCCTGATGTAAAATATGTATATGAAAATTGTTATTCTTTTTTTAACTAAAGATAGTACAGTACGGTCCTCGATCTCTACCTAACGTACATTTAACATACATATTATTATTAAATTAAAGAGAATTGTTTTCTCTTTAATTTAATAACATAAAGTTCAACATAACTTTTGTGCTTTAAAAATCAATTAAAAAATGCGTAATACTCACTATTCTCGAAAAGCAAATTGTTTATTAAAATTATATTGTTCAATTAAATTTTTTATCGTTGTGCACCAGAGGACTCGACAAGTTAGTACTTTCAACTCACACTTCACTGGATCTTTTTTTGGGACAACGTGACATGTGGTGGCAATGCCCAAGCCAGAATAGCCAAGTGGTTGGATAATCGGAATTCAAGTCAAGGGACTCGAGTTCGATCCCTAAGAAGAAACACTTTTGTAACTCAAACTGCGATCACCAACCCGCTTGCCAAGCGTATCGATAGCAATTCCTCCGTATCAGAATGTCTTTCAGTGGACTTTAATAAGCCGTTATGTCAGTATGTATATATTAAGCTTCTAAATTCAAATTGATTCTAGCTGAGGATATTAAAATATAAATTTCTAGTTCGCGTGAACACATTTCAATTACATCGTGGAAATGTAAATGCAATTCCGCACTCACTTAACTAGTTGGATTTTAGTGCCGTGCTTTGTGTACCTACGGGATTTCATAAACTAATTATACATTAATAAATAAATAAATACATACGGATAACATCATACACATTCTTCTGATCACTGAGGAAGCACTTTCATTATGGAATCGGAAACAACTAAGCTACCACAGACCCGACCCAGACCCGAGTAAATATAGAAAAATATTTTCTACATTGAACCAACTGGGATTCGAACACGGGACGTCAGAGCTAGCGACACTATAAAAACCGGTATGTACGCCACTAGTCCACGGCGATTGTCTAATCACAATTATTTTTGTATTGACTACAAAATATTTCAGAATCGTTCCCCTGCTTATGACCCCGAGAAAACGGATTTTCCAAAATATGGGTTTCCAGAGGACTACATACGACATTTTATACCTATTACGTTGCCCTAAGATAAGCTTCAGATGGAATAATCCTTAGCCTGACATTATCTTTACGTCCAAACCAACAATATAAATCGTGCATAAGTTTTGGAACAACTCGTTGGACCGTGTCTACCTCCGAATGCAGAGCGCCTGTAAATATGAAAGCAGCAATGCCAATTGTCGCATCTCTAAGCACGAAGGCGCAACATTCCACCATTCTTCTGTAATGTTTGTTTACCAACATAATGTATTTGCTTTCGGATATATACGGATTTCGGATATATATACGAAAGTATCATACGAAGAAACATACGAAAGTTTTCACAACATCAACCGACTTACACTAATGAGTTCAAAACTAAGAGCATCATTTTTAATCTGAGGTAATGTCCCTACACATTGCTACAACTCCTGGGGATCGAATTTAGGTCACTTGATTCACATTTACTCGAAAATAGACTTAACTATTGTGACTATTACGAGCCAACGTGTGAAAACAAAAAAATATTATTGGGTAATATTGTCGAAATGTTTTTAACTCGCAATTTATTTATAGTTGTATTTTAAAATTTTCACTTTTATTTGCCTTTCACGACACCCATGTTTAGAAAGGGGTGATAAATTCTTCCAACGTTACCACACAGCAGAGTAGGTATAAATTATTTTGAAACATTTACATAAAATGTAATAAAATTTCCATACTTAATCCTATTCCTAAGAAACTACGTATATGTTTTGTATCATAAACTGGAACAGCACTCTAGGGAACGGGTCGTTAAGGAGTGAAAACGTGATCATGCATGCATTAATTTTAACAAGAGTGCATGTAAATGAACCAAAAACTTAATATCGGGTAGAACCACGGTATAAAGATGTTAGTTTAAAACTATATCGCGTAACTCCGCGTGTGATAATAATAATAAATAAATATTCGTAGATAAGAACATTATGTACATTGCTCTGATCCCAAAGTAATATTGTCTATAAGTATTATTGTCTATAATAGTCTTGTTAGATTAGATTTTTTCTTATACCAAGTATATCTAATAGCAGATATATACACTTCATACTTAACTCAGGTATGAAGTGTATATCTGCAATCTCAATAACAATGAAGAAAACGAGTCCCGAGTGAGGACTAATAAAATGATTTGCAAAGTTATTATTTGCTAGTTTATTTTTTTAAGTGCTGACGCAATAGTAAGTGTTACATTTCCTCGTATAATGTAAATAAAAGAAAACACGATAGTGGTTGGGTGATCGAAATTCGAGTCGAGACACTCAAGTTCGATCCCCAGAAGGCACGCTTGAACCAATGGAATTTTTTTTACACCTATGTACTATTCATATCGTTGGCTTGAATATGAAGACGGCGACGGGCTCTCCACCCGTCACGTTGTCCCAAACATATCTTAGGTGAAAGGTGGATCGAAACGGCTTAATTATCTACCTCAGTATTGGGAATGGCGTGAAGATATATTTTAAAAATAAAAATAATGCAATTTTTATTAAGGAAGGACTTAACTTTTCAACAATATATTTTTCACTATTTGGTCATTACTCATTCGCTCAACATGCCCAAGCCAACCAAACACATCCTTATTCACCAGTGCCAACTCTCGAAATCTGAAATCGCTTCGTTTCGTTTTCGTTTGAAATGTATTTGCTTTTAATTTTTTCTCTCTATTAAATTTAGCCTACAAATCACAGAATTGTGAGTTCAAATACTGCCAGGCGCAAACATTTGTTATAGCATAGAAAAAAGTTTTGGACTCGTGTCAAGTTGTTTTCAAAATAGTCTTCTTAGGGTGACTCGTGGGTCTAATCTTACTTTGGGTGGCGTAAGTTCTTGTTGAAATATTATTGTTGAATTAGCTCCATTCCTTAAATACATGACAAATGATATTGTTAGATAAAGGCCTCTCCCATTGAAGAGCTTTCTAAAATCGCTACACAGGGCATTCGGATTGGCAATCGCAGTACACAGTGCAGTGCAGAAGGTGCCTTGCATCTTATACGTTGTTGCCCGTCACCAGTCTGCTTATTTTAGTCCATCTGTCGGCGGCCATTCGATTTTATAAATGTTTTGGCGCATATTTCGACAGGCGACGAAAAAGGGTGGCATATTCCAAAGCAATTTAGATATTTGATATTTCAAACAGCAAAATTCATCGTCAGATATATGTATATATATTTTACATATTAGTTTGTATCAGTTAATTAATTTCTTTGCGCATTGGCTCTCTCCTTACGTCGAATCTTCTGGAGTGTATTGCAGAATCTACATTAGGCTATCTAGAACTTAGTTTTAATTAACTTTAATCTATCTCCATAATCACGATATGTTTATTGACGATGTGTTTTGAAAAATTTGTCCTAGGGGCGTACACACTGATCTTCATGGTATCATCAGCTCTGAGGTCCCGGGTTCGATTCCCGGATGAGTCAATGTAGAAAGCCACCTTTTTACTATATTGTTTCGGGTCTGGGTGTTTGTGATACATTCGTCGTTTTTGATTACAAAACACACTACTTACCATGGGATCAGAGCAATTAATGTGATGTTGTCCCTTTCTATGTATATAGGTATTGTACCCTAGTCCCTATCTATGACCTTAAACGGTACTTGTGGCCTACCAAGCTATTAGAACTGCCGTAATAAACAAGATATTAGGCGCAAATTTTACGTCGCCACATAAATCCTTTTCACTCGTATCAAATGCGCATAATTGTAAATTAAACTAAATAACACACGGGATAAAATCCGAATGTTATATGAATTGTTATTGTTAATACCTACGCTCGGCAGAACAATCATCTCGTGACCGCCGCTTACACAGCAACAGGCTATCAGCTTATATAGCTAATAGCCTAATATCAGGCAAATATCTATCAGCTTTTCCCAAAAAAAAGCCTCGGTGAAAAGTGGGTCGAAAGGATTAAATTGTCAACACCTCAGTCTACCTCCAATATCAAGATAGAGACGAAGAATATATATTTAGAAAGGAAATAACTAAATATTACTTGAGTGGATTGTGGAATGCAGTAAGGTCAGTATTTTTTCTTGTTATTAATTTTAGTAATGCTTCATAGCGGCGAATAATTATTAAAGTATAGTTATTAACAATATTCATGAAAAATTCGTTTTATAATGATTTAACTTTTCAACAATATGTTTTTCACTATTTGGTCATTACTCATTCGCTCAACATGCCCAAGCCAACCAAACACATCCTTATTCACCAGTGCCAACTCTCGAAATCTCAAATCGCTTCGTTTCGTTTTCGTTTGAAATGTATTTGCTTTTATTTTTTCTCTCTATTAAATTTAGCCTACAAATCACAGAATTGTGAGTTCAAATACTGCCAGGCGCAAACATTTGTTATAGCATAGAAAAAAGTTTTGGACTCGTGTCAAGTTGTTTTCAAAATAGTCTTCTTAGGGTGACTCGTGGGTCTAATCTTACTTTGGGTGGCGTAAGTTCTTGTTGAAATATTATTGTTGAATTAGCTCCATTCCTTAAATACATGACAAATGATATTGTTAGATAAAGGCCTCTCCCATTGAAGAGCTTTCTAAAATCGCTACACAGGGCATTCGGATTGGCAATCGCAGTACACAGTGCAGTGCAGAAGGTGCCTTGCATCTTATACGTTGTTGCCCGTCACCAGTCTGCTTATTTTAGTCCATCTGTCGGCGGCCATTCGATTTTCTAAATGTTTTGGCGCCTATTTCGACAGGCGACGAAAAAGGGTGGCATATTCCAAAGCAATTTAGATATTTGATATTTCAAACAGCAAAATTCATCGTCAGATATATGTATATATATTTTACATATTAGTTTGTATCAGTTAATTAATTTCTTTGCGCATTGGCTCTCTCCTTACGTCGAATCTTCTGGAGTGTATTGCAGAATCTACATTAGGCTATCTAGAACTTAGTTTTAATTAACTTTAATCTATCTCTATAATCACGATATGTTTATTGACGATGTGTTTTGAAAAATTTGTCCTAGGGGCGTACACACTGATCTTCATGGTATCATCAGCTCTGAGGTCCCGGGTTCGATTCCCGGATGAGTCAATGTAGAAAGCCACCTTTTTACTATATTGTTTCGGGTCTGGGTGTTTGTGATACATTCGTCGTTTTTGATTACAAAACACACTACTTACCATGGGATCAGAGCAATTAATGTGATGTTGTCCCTTTCTATGTATATAGGTATTGTACCCTAGTCCCTATCTATGACCTTAAACGGTACTTGTGGCCTACCAAGCTATTAGAACTGCCGTAATAAACAAGATATTAGGCGCAAATTTTACGTCGCCACATAAATCCTTTTCACTCGTATCAAATGCGCATAATTGTAAATTAAACTAAATAACACACGGGATAAAATCCGAATGTTATATGAATTGTTATTGTTAATACCTACGCTCGGCAGAACAATCATCTCGTGACCGCCGCTTACATAGCAACAGGCTATCAGCTTATATAGCTAATAGCCTAATATCAGGCAAATATCTATCAGCTTTTCCCAAAAAAAAAGCCTCGGTGAAAAGTGGGTCGAAAGGATTAAATTGTCAATACCTCAGTCTACCTCCAATATCAAGATAGAGACGAAGAATATATATTTAGAAAGGAAATAACTAAATATTACTTGAGTGGATTGTGGAATGCAGTAAGGTCAGTATTTTTTCTTGTTATTAATTTTAGTAATGCTTCATAGCGGCGAATAATTATTAAAGTATAGTTATTAACAATATTCATTAAAAATTCGTTTTATAATGATTGAATTTTATAATAAATATAAGGGTTGGAAATTCTTACTCCACTCGGCAACATAAACCTATCATTAATGAAAAAATTATTGTATTGTTTTTTTAGGCCTCGACATATAGGAAATTTTCTCTTTATTATTTGTTAATTATTAATATTATTTTAATTTAAGATCTTTTACGTGATCTTATCTTTATTTTTGTTCTTAGTTCGCACCTGCTTTCTACTTCCACCATTGAAAAAGTTGATTGGTAGAAAATGCCACCAGACATTAAGTCCGCCCATTACAGCTTCTAGTCTAAGATGTGCACATTAAAGAATAAATAAATAAATCTAAGAGGAACTCACGCGGCCGGCCTTTCCGATTTATTACCAAACAGTGCAAGTTAAATAAAAGCTTATAAAAATCCCAGTCGAGTATGGATGTTGAACAGGTGTTGTTAAAGCTCTGTATTTGTTTATGTGTGTGTTGAGAATAAAATAACACACACGTGCCCTAACGACCTAACAGATTTACGACTGCTCTCGTCTTGATGGATTTAAACAGAAACTTCCTCTAGCTACTTATTTGCTACATATTTCAAGTTCAATTATTCGCAATAATTTTCATAGAAAATCAAAAAAAAATATCTTCACACCATTCCCAATACTGGGGTAATAGAGATCTAGACAATTAAGTCCATTCCACCCACCTTTGATAGAAGAACTTTTTTTTCTGACAACGTAATTGGTGGTGAGTCTGTCGCCGTTTTTATGCCCAAGTAACGAAGTAAATCGTACATAAGTTTTTCAAAAACTCATTAGTACGAGCCCACCACCTGGGGATCGATCTCGGGTCGGGATCTCTGAAATGTTAAAATAGGTCAATGGCTTCAATTCAGCTTGACCTAAAAATTAAAGAAGACAACCTGAGATGAAATCTTTTACCTCAATATTGGGGTGCTTGGGTCGCTTGAAACTTACACCTTTACGGAAATCCTTTTATCGTTTACTGAGGTCGGCGTCACATACACTGATACATACAAACAATATAAAGACAATATTGAAATACTAACAGTAGAGTAGATATCATACTTCCTTATTGTCTATAACAGTCTTGTTAAATTAGGTTCTTTTCTTATACTAAGTATAACTAATAGTAGATATACACTTCATACATAACTCAGGTATGAAGTATATATATCTGCAATCTCAATAACAATGAAGATAACGAGTTCCGAGTGAGGACTACTAAAATGATTTGCTAAGTGCTGACGCAATAGTAAGTGTTACATTTCCTCGTATAATGTAAATGAAAGAAATCACGATTGCCGAGTGGTTGGGTGATCGGAATTCGAGTCGAGACACTCGAGTTCGATCCCCAGAAGGCACGCTTGAACCAATGGATTTATTTTAAGTTCACATTTAGTATTATTTAATTCAATGCCTATGTTTTTAAAATTTTGAATAACTTTTTGAAGGTCATTTTGCACGTCATCTGGCTTTCCTCCTAGGGTTCCGTTATCAAATTATTTATTTTTTTATGTTTGATTACGATATGTTTCAGTGACGCCCTCTGCGAACGAGTGACGTACACACCGTCGCCAGTTTGAAATCAATGTGTCGATTTCCGGTTGGGTCAATAAGTAAAACACTTTCTACATTTTCACTGGTCTAGGTATTTATGGTACCTTCCATTTTTAAAGTTAAGTAAGTTCGCTAAGTAAGTTCGCGTCAAGTAAGTTTCGCACTATATATTTTTCACTATTCGGTCATTACTCATTCGCTCAACATGCCCAAGCCATCCATACACACCCTTATTCACCATTGCAGACCCTCGAAATCTCGAATCTCTTCGTTTCGTTTTCGTTTGAAATGTATTTACTTTTATTTTTTTCTCTCTATTAAATTCAGCCCACAAATCGCAGAATTGTGAGTTCATATCCCGCCATGCGCAAACATATGCTATAGCGTAGAAAAAATTTTTGGACTCGTGTGAAGTTGTTTTCAAAATAGTCTTCTTTGGGTGACTCGTGGGTCTAATCTTACTTTGGGTGGCGTAAGTTCTTGTTGAAATATTATTGTTGAATTAGCTCAATTCTTTAATTACATGACAAATGGTACTATTGGATAAATGCCTCTCCCATGGAAGAGCTGCCCGTCATCTACGACTAAAATAAGCAGACTGATGCAGAAAGGCCTATACTATAAAGGCTATGCCGCCTCTTACGACACTAGAGACACGCTTTTATGTTTCGTAATTTAAAAAAAAAAAACTTACGAGACATATAAACGTGGCATATTTTGAATCCGATGTCACCACGGCCATTTATATATATATATATATATATATATATATATATATATATATATATATATATATATATATATATATATATATATATATATATATATATATATATATATATATATATATATATATATATATATATATATATATATATATATATATATATATATATATATATATATATATATATATATATATATATGTATATATATATATGAATTGTGGCTCTCCTTACGTCGTATCTTCTGGAGTGTATTGCAGAAACTTCATTAGGCTATCTAGAACTTAGTTTTAATTAATTATAATCTATCTCTATAATCACGGTATATTTGTTGACGATGTGTTTTGAAAACCTTGTCCTAGTGGCGTACACACTGATCTTCATGGTATCATCAGCTCTGAGGTTCCCGGGCTCCCGGGTTCGAGTCCCGTATGGGTCAATGTAGAAAACTTTTCTGCATTGTTTCGGGTCTTTTGTTTGTGATATCTTCATCGTTTTTGATTAAAAATACGCTACTTACCGTGCGATCAGAGCAATTAAAGTGATTTGTCCCTATCTACTCGTATGTTTGTAAGTATTGTTCCCCAGTCCTGTCTATCTGTCCATATCTATGACCTTCAACGTTACATGTAGCCTGCCAAGCTATTAGAACTGCCGTAATAAATAAGATATTAGGCGCGAATTTAACCTCGCCACATAAATCCTTTTCACTCCTATCAAATGCGTATAACGTATAACCGTAAATTAAACGGGCGGTGTAACATACAACCTCGACTAATAACTAGTTTACGCTAAAAGTGTATAAGTAAAAAGTTAGGAGAAACATTAGTTGACGTCAAGAACAAATTATCAAAGCTCACAAAGCTTTCTGTTTATTTCTTCCCGTATTTCATTAACATTTAGCTTACGTATGTATGTATCTGTATGCATCTTCCCGATACGTTAAGCTTGGTATAGTTTTTTCGTTGGGTGAAGATGAAGATAAGCAATAGATTCACCTGGCGGAATGTAGTCTAACAATGACCATGTATACTCACAACACAATAGTGGTTGGAATAAGGAATATGGGAGCGGGAAATGAGAGAGGGGTTGGAGCATGACCACAAGCCTGATGAAATGCAGAAGCTCAAAATGATTCTACTTCCCGTAGCCGGAACATGAATACAGAAGTAGAAGCGAACGATTGATTTAATGATATTTTAATTAAATAAATATTAAAGGGGCATGCAAATCACTAGCTTTCTGTTTCTTTCTTTTAACTAAGCATTCTTTTTTCTCTACAATGAGCTTTACTAAATCTAATGTATAATATCTCACATGTATGTTATAAGTAGTAGAGATAGCAAAGAACCATGTAAGGATAAACAAAAACTGTAATCCGTATATAGCCAGTGTCATTTTGGATGTTGAAAAGAACAAAACAGATCAGACATTTAAATGTAATGTTGGAATGAAGAAACTCTTGTGCATTTAAAATTATGCAGGTCTATAGAAACTTACATCTATACCAAAACCCTGAAAAAATAACAGTCAGTATTGAATAGTCTTGTAAAAACAGTTCATTCTTAAGGGTTTACATTATTTCAATATTGCGAGCGAATAAGTAAAGACCTAATGGAGAAGAAAATTTACTGTGCTAAAATTAACCTTAAAAGTTAGGCTGAGACTAACTTTCGAAAACCACTTGAGCAAAATGCACGAAGAATGTAGGCTTAAGAGTACTCAGGGACCTTGACATGCGTGTATGAAAAATCGTGACACTTGGCGATCTATTGTCATTAGACACCTCGTGGCTATGAGGGAATATGCGTAAAGATATATTAGTAAACATTAATATCAAAAACATGGCAACCTGTAGCTGCATAGTTCAGTAGTGCCTCTAAAACTAATTTATATTGTGGATCTATAAACGACATAATCGCCCCTGGACTTTGGGTACTTGATCACGACGTAGTGCCGGTGAGGACGGGATGTGCTCGGGCGAGGGCACTTTAAGCCTTTGTCTGCGTTTCATAAAATGTGGCCCCATCATGCAATAGGGAGACAAATTATCCGATTTAAGCGTTGAATTTTCGGTTTAAAAGTTTGGACCTTTTTTTGTAATATTGCAATAGGATTAATCTTTAATTTTTTTTTAACAATTAATGTTTAAGTTATTTTCTATCTTTTGCGTGAAAGGTGTAGAATGGAAGCGGACGAAAGGTTGTCTCGCAACTTGAGGGAGAATTCCAAGCTCTTCTGGAAAGAGGTTGGAAGGGCTCGAAGTGGCGCGACAGCCTTAGGAATGAATAAAGTGCTTTCGCCAACCAATGACGTCCTGCTTTCCATCAAATCAGACGTCATGCAGCGATGGAGTGAGTTTTATAGAGAAATGTATGGGTGCGATGACCTTAGTGAAGTATCCGGGGATGACGCCGTAACCGGTACACTAGACCCAGACTTCTGATGACGCTGAGGTCATTAGTATGAAAGAGATTGAATGTTCGATTCGAAGTTTGAAAAGTGGTAAGGCTGCTGGACTAGATCTCTATCTAGTTGATCATTTCATATTGATCAACTAGATTGATCATCCATACTTGATCATTTCAGCAGTTACTCTAACTGCTGAAATGATCAAGTATGGTGGGCCTCGCGTCTGGGACAGCTTTCATCTGCTGTGCAATTTGTGCTGGCGGAGGGGGGATATCCCGGATGACTGGTGATCGCAGTCTTCGTACCTTCATATAAAGGTAAAGGTTCACAATTTGACTGTGGGTGCTATCGGGCGATCAGCTTGACCTGTTTAGCAAATAAAGTTTACACAAAGGTTTTGACTCGTAGGATGCGAGAGAAATCGGAAAGATTTTTATGGGAGGCACAATGCGGATCTAGACCTGGAAGAGGATGCATGGATCAAGTGTTTTCTCTCCGCATGATCACGGAAAAGCTTCTGGCTTCTAACCAGAGGATTTTCTGTGTTTTTGAGGATATTGAGATGGCTTTTGATAAGGCTGTAAGGAAGAACATGTGGAAACTGTTGCCGGGATATGATGTGGATGGCCCACTGCTAAGGGCTGTGCAATCACTCTTTTGTCTCAATAAAAAATTGCGTAATACTCACTATTATCGATATCATTATCATATCGACAATATAATCGGAAATGAAATTGATTTATTTAAATTATATTGTTCAATAAAAATGTTTATCGTTGAGCACTAGAGGACTCGACAAGTTAGTCTTTGCAACTCACATTTCACTAGAGCTTTTGTTAGGACAAAGTGAAAAGTGGTGGCAATGGCCAAGCCAAACTCCTAATAGCCATTGGATAATCAGAATTCGAGTCAAGGGACTCGAAGGGAAGTTCGATCCCCAAAAGACACTTTTCAAACTCAAACTGCGATCACCAACCCGCTTGCTAAGCGTGTCGATTAGCAATTCCTCCTTATCAGAATGTCCTTCAGTGGACTTTAATAAGCCGTTATGTCTGTATGTATATATTAAGCTGCTAAATTCAGATTTATTCTATCTGAGGATATTGAAATGTAAATTTCTAGTTCGCGTGAACACATTTCAATTACATCGTGGAAATGTAAATGGAATTCCGCACCCTACAAACTAGTTGGATTCTAGTGCCGTGCTTTGTATACCTATAGGATTCCATAAACTAAAAATACATTACTAAATAAATACATACACAGGGATAACATCATATACATTGCTCTGATCCTAAAGTAAGCATCGTAAGCACTTCTATTATGGAATCGGAAACAACGAAACTACCACAAACACCCAGACCACATAAAATATAGGAAAATGTTTTCTACATTGAACCAACCGGAAATCGAGCATGGGACATCAGAGCTAGCGACGCTATAAAAACCGGTATGTATGCCACTCGTCCATGGCAATTGTCTCACTACAGTTATTTTTGTATTGACTACAAAATATTTCAGTATGGTTCCCCTGCTTATGACCCAGGAGCAAACGTATTTTCCAAAATAGAGGTTTCAAGAGGTCTACATACAACATTTATTCCTTCTGGAGCTTATCTTAGGGCAACGTAATAGATGGTTTGCCTGACATGATCTTTATGTCCAAACCAATGATATGAATTGTGCATAAGTTTTGGAACAACTCATTGGACCGTGTCTACCTCCGTATGCAGAGCGCCTGTCCATATGAAAGCCGCAATGTCAATTATCGCATCTCTAAGCATGAAGGCGCGACAGTCTACCGGGATGAGAAATTTTTATTTACAAACATAATACCACATATAATAACACCATTACAACTTTTGAATACGAAAGTTTTCACAACGTCAAAAGACTTATAAGTTAAAAACTAAGAGCTTCATTTTTCACCTGAGATAATTTTTTTCACCTTGCTACACCTCCTGGGGATTGCATTCGGGTCACTTGACTTAAATTTCGATTACCCAACCACTCGACTATTGTGACTATAAGAAGTCAACATGTGAAAACTAAAAAAAAATATTATTGGTTAATATTTCTCAAGATGGCAATCTGTTTGTAGTTGCTGTTTTGAAATTTTCACATTTATTTGCCTTTCACGACACCCATGGGTAGGGAGGAAGGAGTGATAAATCCTTCCGACGTTACCACACAGCAGAGTGTTTATCACTAATTTTGAAACATATACATAAGATGTAATAAAATTTCCATACTTAATCCTATTCCTAAGACACTACGTATATGTTTTGTATCATAAACTGGAACAGCACTCTAGGGAACCGGTCGTTAAGGAGTGAAAACGTGATCATGCGTACATTAATTTTAACAAGAGTGCATGTAAATTAACCAAAATTTTAATATCAGATAGAACCACGGTATAAAGATGTTAGTTTAAAACTATATCGCGTAACTTCGCATGTGATATAATAATAAATAAATACATACGTAGATAAGGACATTATATACATTGCTCTGATCCCAAAGTAAGCAGCTTTAGCATTCAGAAACAACGAAGTTGCCACAAACACCCGGACCCGAGAAAATGTAGAAAAGCTGTATTTAGCCGACCGGGAATCCGGGACCTCAGAGCTAGCGACACCGTGAAAATCGACATGTAGGCCACTCGTCTACTGTGGTCGACAAAAATAATGTTATGTTAACAACACTAACGCTCAGCAGAGCAACCATTCCGTGGGCGACACATAAACAGCGACAGGCTCAATGTCTATCACGTTTTCCCCGAAAAAGCTACGGTGAAAAGTTATCTTTTATATTTTTAATTCTTAATTCGCACCTGCCTTTTACTTTTCACCATTACAATTATAACTGCTTTCGTATGTGATGGATTCAAACAGAAACTTTCGCTTGCCACATACTTCAAGTTCAATTATTCCCAGTAATTTTCATAGAACACAAAATATATATCTTCCTGCCATTCCTAATACTGGGGTAGACAAAGGTCTAGACAATTAAGCCCCTTCAATACAGGTTCGGTTTTATTAAAAAAAAAAAACCTTACCCGTTCAAAAGTGTAGCAAGTTTTGGTAGCCTGTTACAGTTATTTTAATTAACAGTAAATTTAATACAAGATGGTCAATTAAACTAAAGCTATAAGTAAGACGCGTATGACGTACTACGAGAACGAAAATCGCAACTTTTTATAATTAATTCCCAATACAGGGGTAGACAGAGGTCAAGTCTAGACAATTAAGTCCATTCGACCCACCTTTCACCGAAGTCCTTTTTTTTTCGGACAACGTAACCGGCGGTGAGCCTGTCGCTGTCTTTATATCCAAGCAAACGATGTAAATCGTAAATAAGTTTTTCAAAAACCCATTAGTACGAGCCTACCTCCAGGGGATCGAACTCGGGTCTCCGTTCGGGATCTCTGAAATGTTAAAATTGGTCAATGACTTTAATCCAGCTTAACCTAAAAATTTATGAAGGCAACCCGAGATGAAATCATTTACCTCTTCATTGGAGTAATAAATAAATAAATATCTTCACGCAATTCCCAATACAGGGGTAGACAGAGGTCAAGTCTAGACAATTAAGTCCCTTTGACCCACCTTCCACCGAAGATATTTTCACATTGTAGTTCTCTTGGTTTTCCCCACTTGCGTTTCTTTTCTCTCGCAACTTTATTTAGACGAAGCTGACAAAGCTTTGGGGCAAAAGGTGTCGGACTGTAACGGTTTTAGTCGAAAGTTATATTTTTTCACTTGTAAGTAAAAAAATAAAATAAATTAAACGAAAACATTTTAAATGACATTCATAGTAGTCTCGCATTGACTCAAATGTCTCAAATTATCTTTACTTTCATAATCTACCTTGAGATCTAAAAAGGATAATTTTGATGTATCTTCACCTTGCTTCCAGTACAGGGGTAGACAGAGGTTTAGTCTAGATAATTAAGCCCCTTCAATACAGGTTCGGTTTTATTAAAAAAAAAAAACCTTACCCGTCCAAAAGTGTAGCAAGTTTTGGTAGCCGGTTACAGTTATTTTAATTAACAGTAAATTTAATACAAGATGGTCAATTAAACTGAAGCTATAAGTAAGACGCGTATGACGTACTACGAGAACGAAAATCGCAACTTTTTTTATAATTAATTCCCAATACAGGTCTAGTCTAGAAAATTAAGACCCTTTAACCTTCCACCGAAAACATTTTTAGGACAACGTGATGGGTGCAGAACCCGTCGCCGTCGACGATATAATCGTACATAAGTTTTTGAAAAAACCCATTGGTACAAGCCGGCCACCTGGGGATCGAACTCGAGTCTCATGACTCGAAATCTGTTCACCCAACCAGGCAATCGTGGTGTAATACAATATTGATACTTTTGTAAACTTTTACTAACTGTGACCTGTGTATTATTGAAATTGGCTCCGACTTACCTGCAAAATTAGAAATTCCGATGAAGTTTCTCCTTCTTTGTTGAAGTGTTTAAAACAATATATTCGATTGAGTAAACAAACATTTGATAATATTTAATCTGTATTTTAGCAAAATAGGAGCCAATCTGCAAATTGAATGCCTTTCAGCCTTTAGGGAAATCAATAATTTATGCCCAGGTACAAGTTACGTTAAACTTTGATGATAGAAAATGGTGACATATTTCGAAAATAAGACATTATTTTAATGAAGTATTTCATAAACACGACGAAATTGAATAAACATTTTGAAAATAAAAATCTAAATATTTTTATTCAGTTTAGTGTTCTGTTAAAAAATTCCAAAGTACTGTCTAAGTTCCAAGTAATGTCTACCAAAGAGCTCTCTCTATTCATACTTTTATTGATATAAATTATATTAATTTCATGTTATCAATTACCATATGAATAAGATTTATTATGGCAAAAGGTTTTTGTTTGATAATTAACAGCACATTATTTTATTCTTCTTTTTCTTTACATCCTATCAAGAGTCCTCTGCTGAACACAGGGGAGGCCTACGTTCAGCAGCCAGGATTCGCCGCCAAAGAACGGTACTCATCCACTTGCATTCATCGACTCATTTACAACCAGAGTTAAAATAATAGAAACCTCGCTCGTGCATATATCACGGACGTAAATGTATCTGTAATCGAGGTAATCGTAATCACTACAATCTATTTTATTACTACATAAAATGCAATATTGTGTAATATTTATGTATGTTATTTACATTTTTAATACAATTTGTAACATGGATTAATTTTTAAGTGGTACAATCATATTAGTAAATAGTATTATCCATTTCATAACTGAACTAGCCAGTAAGCTTTTATTAACTCAATATAAGTCAGTTGACAAACAAATTAAGTACTCCAGCTTGCACCCAACAGTTCACTAATACCATTTCATAACGTAATTAAAATAACTTGCCAGAGTTTCCAATTTACTAATGCGCTTAGTTGATAACGGAATTTATCACGTCCATTGGGAGAGAGCTATGCTAATAGATTTCAGATAAGAAATAAATAAATAAGTAAATTGATAGAGACAGCATCACTTACATTGACACCGACCCGAGATAATGAAGAAAAAGAAAAAAATCGTTTTGCTGCTATGACCTGACCGGGAATTGCATCCGGGACCTCAGAGCTGGCGAAACCATGAAAACGGTTGTCATCAAAAAAACATCTTTCGTCCATGGAGGTCGGAGGCATTCAAATTGTATAATTTATATGCTATTGTATCTTTTATTACTGTTTCCATTAAATCCATTTCATTTGAAACGCCATATGAAGACGTAATAAACAAAGGTATGTATGTAGGTCTGATGAAATGAAGACAATTAATACGCAATGAGCTTGTAATAGGACCGTAAAAGTGAATATATTTGCGTGGGAGATTTTATCATTATTTACCTAAACGTGAGCTATATATTGCGATATCTACTTGCAAAATGTTGCGGGTATTCGATGGAGACAAGGTGGCTGAGGACCGTTCTGTATGGAAAACTTTAGGGGAGGCATATGTTCAGCAGTGGACTCTTGACAGGTCGTAAAACAATAGAAGAAGGAGAGTGCAACACCTTCACTTAATAATTCTGTTGATAGTCTCAAGTATTTAAACCTATTTAGTAATGAATTTTTGGTAATTTTTGAAGTAGTCATGATGTGCTTTTTGTTAAGTTAAATACGTAATTAAAAATCAATTGACACGTGCGATGACCTTCGAGCGACCGTGTCTTATGCGCATTGATTTACACTTTGAATCTCTTTTGAATAAGCCTAACATTTTACAACATTTTACAGCTAAGTAAACATCAACACTTAAGTAAGTATAAAAATGTTTGCTAAGAATGGTTAAGTTTTTTTATCATGAGCTGAACATCTAATTATTTTTGACAACTTTGTGGACGAGTGGCGTGCTTGCCGGATTTAATAATTTAACCAGCTCAGATGTCTCGGGTCCTTTCCCGAATATTAATTAACTGATAATTAAAATTCCCTGTCGAATAAACAACACTTTTTCTCGAGTTTGGGTGTTTGTGGTACCTTCGTAGTTTCTGATTCCATAGTACAAACACTTTAGCTGCTTACTTTGGGATCAGACAATATCTGTTCTTTCTATGTGTTTATTTATTATTATTTACTTACTAAGATTTGGCCCGCTTATTCACTCAATCGTTTTCACACTTAACACTCACACACATACTTAAATACACACAAACATACATCTTTTTTGTCACTACATTTTGATAATTTTGCCACCTGTATTATTTGTTCTATTAATAAGTTCTTTATGTACATTTTTATTGTATCTTGTCATATACTGAACGGTGAAGTTACTCCAGACTATAACAAAGATTTTAACATACCACAAGCTACAATATATCATAGTGTTTTAAAATATGCACATACACTATTATTACTATTCCTTGCTAAATTTGATACATCATTAATAAATTTTGATACAAAAAAAAACTCATTTTCGTAATCATTTATTTCAATATTAACTGTATATATGTGAATATTGCAATTGTATTAAATAAAATATTAACCTACTGTACAGAAGTCGAGACAGTTAAGTCTTTCAATCTACCTTTCACCAAAGATATTTTCAGGACAACGTGACAGGTGGCCAGCCCGTCGCCGTCTTTATATCTAAGCCAACGATATAATTCGTACATAAGTTTTTGTAAAAGCAATTGGTACGAGCCTGCCACCTGAGGATCGAACTCGGTTCTCTTGACACGAAATTCTGACCATCCAACCACTCGGCTATCGTGACTTGCACCTTAGAAGCAACTGTCTATCTGTTTGCTAAATATTAATCTAGTGTTTTTGTGTTGATCATCCAATTTTGGTCATGACTATGGTAACTTCGTCTGTATCTCAAGGCTTAGTCAGCTTTTACACTCATTTGAGTTACGTGAGTGACACATTCACATACTTATGTAGTTACTTATCAAGAAACATTCACAGACTGTTTAATCACAATTCTAACGTAAACTGTATCAGAAACATTTCTAGTACAACTTCAATTCATATTTCGAATTCAAATTCTGTTCGAATCCAATAAATCTCTAAGAACAATACGCCATGTTAATTCAATATGCAATTGTGAAAGGGAAGCTTTTGAAATATTGCATCCGCTCCAGCCATCGAAGAATATGACATTTCTACGAAAACTTTACTTGTGTAAGTTTGGTACGGTGTACAGACCACGCAGCCTATGCACCTCTACATGCCACAACTTTGACTATACCACGAACGTACGCGTGGTAGAGACAGTCAAAGTCAAAGATATAATTATAAACAAAATAAGTTATAAGAATGTTTGAAGAAATGGATAAAAATGAAATATGAAATATCTTCACGCAATTCCCAATACAGGTGTAGACAGAGGTCTAGTCTAGACATTTAAGTCCCTTCGACCGACCTTCCACCGAAGATATTTTCGGGACAACGTGACAGGTAGTGAGCCCGTCGCCGGCTGAATGGCGAAATAATTTCATGAAGAAATGGATGAAATTATTATATATAATTTCATCCATTTCTTAATTCAATAGCGCCACTAATTAACAACGAAAGATTTATTTCAGCGACGATTTTTTGGCGATTAATTGACTTCATGGACGAGTGGTGCACAGTGGCCGGTTTTAAAAGCATTGCCAATGTAGAAAAAAAAAACTTTTCTAACCTTTGAAATTTTTCTCAAGTCTAGCTATACGTGGTGCTTCCATTGTTTCCGGTACCATTACACAAGTGCTTTAGCTACTTACTTTGAGATGAAAGCAATTTTTTGGGGAACAGAGTACACAATGTATGTGATTTTGTCCCTATCTATGTATGTATTTTTATAAGATAATGTACTAATACTGGGTCACCTAAGTACTATTTACGTGAAAAGAAGCGGTATTATAAATTGGCATAGTTTTAAACTGCATCGCTGTATCGCTACGACAGTAAATACGACACCGATCCCTTGCCAACACTATTAAACTCCCAAATTGATCTAGAAAAATAATTGTGCTAAAACGCTTTTCTGGTTTATATAATTTAAAAAGTTTCTCTCATTAGTCGTTCTAATTTTTAAATTAGAACATAATTAATTACGACCTCATTTAAATTATTTGCGACTACTATTTACTAATAATTAGTAATATACGAGTTGGTAATTAATCACCCTGCCTTCGAAACTGAGCTTTGCGGATTCGAATCTCACTCAGGGGAAAAATTTATGTGAGTAATATTAATGTACATGAAATGAACATAAAAAAAAAATAATAAAATACGTGCATGTATGAAGAAAATTATGAATCTGAAAGAAGCGAAAGAGGTATGTAAAAATCGTGACACCTTGCGATCTGTTCTCTCGAGCTACCCTGTGGACTGTGCTCAAAGATAAATAAATAAATATTATTGTTTCCACTAGATGTCGGTACTAATCTTGATTCGAAGTTAGAGGTTCGAGTCCCACTGGAGGTAAACATTTGTAGAATGAATATTAATGTTTGTAAGCATGTCATTGATGTTTATATGTATATGTGAACAGTCATCTAAGTAAATAAATATGCATGTTAAAATATTACACCGTTTAAGCTTGAAAATAATAACGACAAGCGGCTTACCACCTGTCATCACCTCTCAAAGGCTTCAAGTGAAAGGTGTGTCGAAAGAACTTAATTGTCTAAACCTCTGTCTATCTCAACTATATGCGTGATGATAAAATGCTACGTGCGTTCACTTCATTATTTTTGTTTAACAACCTTTCCGAGTATTGGAAATACGCTCCATATCATATTTTTTTTTTTGATAACTAAACTAAGCTATAAATATTTGACTTTAAATCACATATTTTTATGTCTAGTTTTAAAGCTAAGAAATAGATACCATAAAAAATTCAGATAAGCCTAGCAATGTAAAGTAATCTAATAAAAGTATTGTTCTGTCCCTCAGGAAACATTCTTTATTTATACATGACTTAGCTCTAAATCGGCCTCATTTGTTTTGACAACTTTCGTCCAAAAATTTTGTCCGTACTGCGTTTTAACTACAGCACTTCTACAATTATATAAATGTAAACTATTAAGTAAGGTCAAAAAACCCTCGCTAGAAAGAGCTCTTTCATTTGAACTCTTGTTCACCTACAATTGGTGGAGACTGAGGAAAACTACATGTGAACATTCATTTTGAAATTTTGTGCCGTAGGGCGACCGTGTGGTAACGGTGTAAGAATATTGCCACTCCCTTTCTTCCTGTGGAGTGTCGTAAGAGGTGACTAAAGGAAACAGCTTTGAATATCGCAATGGCAACCGACAGAAGGCGGGATAAACATCTCTAAAAATATCAGACCAAAAAAATCAGACCTAAGATGGGCAGCAGCGTCTGAGGTGCAAGTGGTCTGGTACTGCGATCGTCAATCCGTCTCCCAAGCGAGGCGATTATGGCAAATCCTCCCCATGGGAGAGGCCTATGTCCTGCAGTGGATTATAATAGGCCGAAATGTATGTATGAATGTATGGGGCAGCAAAGGACCTGTAAGGATGGTCAAACACCAGATACGCACTTAAAAAGACGCTGAGTTGCCTGAGACGCCTTGTATTGGTTTCTTACGCCACCTTTGGAAATAAAATGTATATAAAAATAAAATGTACGGTAAATTTTTATGGCAATACTACACCATACTCTCATATAATAAAAATTAGTTGATGGGGGCGCCATTGTAATTATTCTATTACTTATATCGTATTTCCTTTGTTAAAAAGATGTCAAAAAGGACCATACTACAATTTTTTTTCTCCTTTTTCTTCTCCGGTAAAGGTATCTCACTACGTAACAGTGGTATATTAACAAATTACATTCGATTAATTAAATACATGTTGCATAAATCTGTGAATCAGTGACACGATTTGATATTTAGATTAAACAGCCCATTTTCTGCCGTTCAATTAATAAGTCCCATCTTAAAAAAGTAATGTGATAAATGGACGTTACCTAAACAATAAGAAAACAAAAGTAAAAGCTGGTTTCGAAGCGAGTCTAAATTAAATTATTCAGTGGCTTACAGCGCAGAATTTCGTCTGGCGCGTTTTCACGAAAACCTAAAACAAAGTAATTAATTATCGGAAAGTGTTTACACAACTTTAAATCGGAGCACATTTTCGGGGACATTAATAAAACTCAAGTAGCCACGATACCCGAAGTTATTAAATAATGAAATTAAATTTCTCAAGAAGCTGGCTATGATCATTTGATATATTAATACTTATTTCATAATATAAGTCACGATAGCCAAGTCGAATGCTGATCGGAATTCAAGTCAAGAAACTCGAGTTCGATCTCTAACTCGAGTTTCTTATGTACGAGTCGAGTTAAAAAACTTATGTACCATTAATATCATTGGCTTAGACATAAATATGCGACGGGCACACCATGTCTTATGTTGCTTCAAAAAATGTTTTCGATGGAAGGTGGGTCAAAAAGATTTAAATTTCTTAATATATTTATTTATTAATATATAAATATATCCTCGCGTACCATCTGACGGGGTATCCAGAGAGAACAGATCTCCAACTGTCACAATGCTTAAATAAATACTTACCTCCTTCGCTTCATTCGAATTCCCGAGACCTCAGAGCTGGCGACACCTAGAAAACCTGGCGTACCCCGGTTTTTTCTAGTCCATGGAGTACAAAGCAACATGAAATTAATTAAAATAATATGAGAATATGTCAAAACTAGTCAATTAAAATAACTTTTCACATTTCTATAATATAATTACTTTGACTTTGAGTAATAAAAAGACTTCCGTGAATACTTCCATACAATTTTACACCTCAAAAATCTACACACAATCTACACACGAATAAATAATTCTTTAGCATCTTTATAATTTGAAACTCAATGAAAGAATGAGAGAAAAGGACTTAGGTAAAGAGACATCGACAAGTGCATTTTGTTGCTGTCACCTCAAATAATACTTACCGACTTATCTTCACGCAGAGTCCTTGACGGGGTAGCCAAAGAGAACACATCACCAAGTGTTACGATCCATACATACCTCTTTTGCTTCATTAAAATTCAGATAATGATATTCGATAATGAGGATGATGATGGGAAGCTTTCGGTTCCCTCTATCATATAATAAATGTTAAAATAGTAGATAGATAGTGACACGTAGGTCCCAAACAGGTCTCGGTGAAAGATAGATCGAAAAGTCTTCATTGTCTAGACCTATGTATCGAGAATATGCACTAAAAGATAAAAAAATAACAGTGATAGCCGAGCGGATAGTTGATCAGAGTTCGATCCCCAAGTGGTAGACTTGTAGTTTATTAGACAGTTTATATCGTAGCCTTGGAAATAAAGACGATACCAAGGTCAGAACCTATTACATTGTCCCAAAAAAGTCTTCAGTGCATGATGGGTGGAAAGGATGTAATTGTCTGGACCTCTGTCTACGCTAGTGAAGACATTTTCATATATATAAAAAATAAATAAACTTGTATAAGAGCAATGTCGTAACTACGTTCGAAATGAACTCTACAAAGAAAAGCGTAAAAGCTTAAATTCTTCATTTTCGTAGTTGAGTTCGAAAAGACTTTAAAAATTAACATTTCTGTTAGATAAGAAAAAGAGATAGCACGTGAATTCCTCTTCAAGCTTTGTATAAAAGTCACGTAAGCCTGAGGAATACTTTCAGGAATATTTTTAGATGAAACGCTTTAGTATTTCGTATACTCACGTCAAACTTCCTTTTGCTAAAATTTACCGAATTTCTTACATTTGTATACATCCTGGATGCTAAAAAATCCTATTTATTTAACCAAGATGGGAGCTTGTTATATTTTCGCAGTAATATACAGTAAAACATTGTTGAGATTTACAATACTACTTTTAACTTTATTTTTGACATAATAGCAGGATATAAATCTATCGCTGTCTCAGTATACAGTATTTTTAGGTAGATATATAATTACATACAGTTTTTATGTGCGTTGGGTTTCGGGATAAAAATTTTACCCTTTAAAACGCTATCGACAGATAGTGGCATCAACATCTCAAAAGAATACTTCAATATTATATATAAACACGGCGATGAAGACTCCTATTCTTCCCGTCAGTGTCGTAAGAGGCAATTAACGTTATATGAGTAGGGATGACCGTACTGTGGTAAAAGGTGCCTTAAATACAGCAATTTCCAGATGGGAAGATTTCTTTTTTTTTTTTGTTTTTCTACATTGACCCGACCGGGAATCGAACCCGGTACCTAGAGATGGCGACATCTTGAAAACCGGTGTTTACGCCACTCGTCCACGGAGGTCGTCAAATAGCCATAAAGGCTTTCTCATAATAGCCATAAAGGCTCCCTCCACTCCCGCTTTCATAAACATACTAGAAGCGCTGCAGGGCCAACTCCAGGAGCATCCTGAATGCGTTACTACTCATTTTTTTCTTAAAAAAAATTTCTTCACGCAATTCCCAATACAGGGGTAGACAGATGTCTAGTCTAGACATTTAAGTCCTTTTTAACGTACGTTACGTACTTAAGCAGTTGCAAGCAGCAGCTTATGGAATCAGAATAAAATAAACCCAGACCCAAGAAAATGTAAAAAAGTGCCTTTCTACATTGACCCGATTGGAAATAGAATCCAGGACCTCAGACCTGGCGACACTATGAAAAATGGTGTGCACGCCACAAAATTAATATTGACTATCTGCGTGGACGTGTGGCGACGCAGGTCGTCAATATTAATTTTCGTCAGTATTAATTTTTCAGTATCGAGCAGTTTTGAACAAACTGCTCGATAGGCTTAGCAGCACAGGTATCGGTTGTTATATAGATGGTTCTTGTATGAATAACATTAATTACGCCGACGATATGGTGCTCCTGAGCCCGTCGATCAGCGCACTGAAAAGACTACTTTTCATTTGTGAAGAATATGCGGTTGCCCATGGTCTTAAATATAATGTAAAGAAAAGTATGCTAATGATTTTTAAAGCTGGTACTAAAACTTATGCACTACCCGAGGTGAAGCTTTGTGGCACTGCTCTTTCCGGTGTGTCTGAATACAAGTATTTGGGTCACTGGGTAACCCAGGACCTAAAAGATAATTTGGATATTGAAAGGGAGCGTATGTCGATTGCTATTCGATACAATATGTTGGCTCGCAGGTGTGCAAAATGCTCAAAACCGGTTAAGGTGACTCTTTTTAAGGCATATTGCCAGTCTTTTTACACCTGCAGCCTGTGGGTTGACTATACGCGTCGGGTATACAGTAATTTGAATATCCAATACAACAACGCCTTCAGAGTACTCATGGGACTGCCGCGATATTGTAGTGCCTCTGGTATGTTTGCGGAAGCACGTACAGATAGCTTTTCAGCGATTATGAGAAAACGTTGCGTTTCTTTACAATGTAGATTGCGTAACTGCCAAAATCTTATGCTGACGACTTTGGCGGATAGGTGGGACTCTTCGTTTCTCCGAAACTGGATTAAGAGACATATGAGTTAAAGGATGTGATAAATAATATTATAATTGTAAATGTAAAAATCAGAATTCGCTCCTTACAAATATCTCTATCAATGTTAGTATTTTTAGTACTTTAGTAGTGTTAGTATGTTGTATTATTTATCCTTCGTAAATGTACATGTTTTATGATTTGATTGTTGTTTTGTACTTTACTTTGTTTTGTATGGATTGCAGGTCCAAAATAAATGAATTATTATTATTATTATGGGGTATTTGTTATATTTTCTCGTTTGGTTGGGTTTTATATACATAAAAATAAAAATACATAAAATTAAATAAATAAAGTACTATAAAATATATACGTTATCAACCCTACATAAAAATAATAAATAAATATTAAGACCCAACCAGACGGAAGCCCTCGACAGGGGAGACCAGACGGCCGAGGGTTAGGGCGACAGGGAGAGAAACCGGCGGACAATGCGGGCTGTATCGAGGAGCACCGCCTTCTGCATTTGAGCTCGGAGCGGTACGTCACGGAGTCCCAGTCGCCTCAGATGTTCAGCGAGGCTGACTGGGATTAACCCATTCGCAGAAACAACTATAGGAATAATTTCAGCGGGCACCCCACCCCACATGTCGGTCACCTCGTGAGCCAGGTCCAGATATTTCGTCTTTTTGTCTGTTTCGGCTTTCACGAGGTTCTCGTCTTACGGGATGGTAATGTCCACCAAAAATATCTTTGACTGTGCCCGGTCCATCAACACGATATCAGGCTTATTTGCCAGAACCGTCCTGTCCGTGATGATGGGCCGGTCCCAATAGAGCCTGACGAGGTCATTTTCGAGCACGGCCTCCGGAGAGTACTTATAGTAAGGCAGTTTCCGTCCGACGAGACCGTATTTAAGGGCGAGCTCCTGATGTAAAATCCTGGCTACTAAGTTGTGTCTATGCAGATACTCAGAGTTAAAAAGCATGGAACAACCGGAGATGACATGCCGAAGCGACTCCCAGGATGGCGACAAGCTCGACAGATGTCGAGGGTGCCATCCCTTAGGATGTATCTCCGATAGTTGTTCGTCTTAATAACCTGATCCTGTATCGCACAGACAAAACCCTCGGTTTCCCCAAAGAGGTCACCGAAAAGTAGCCAGTTGAGGGAGGCGACAGTATCTACGAACGGCTCATGTAGAACCTTGTAGAACCTCCCATGGAGCTCTTTCTCCTTCCATACGGTCTCCCGGTCGGAAATGCTCTGTACTCTCGGGTCCTGCCATTGCTCGTCGGCCAAAGATAGAGCGGTAAGTCCTTTATCACTTATAACGACGTCTGCGTAGAACGAATCATCCGATTTTGCCAGAAAGTAATTACGGAGGCTGCACACCTCGCGATTGTGCATGGTGAGAGCGCTTAAAAGCCCCTCCCGCCATGCTTCCGCGGTAAGTACAGCCTCATTACTGACGACCTTGGATGATGCATCCTGTGAGACGTCATAGTGGTACGGACTTTTCGGTCCAGGGCGTTAAGGTCAGTTTGAGTCCACCTGAGTATGCCGAAGGTATAAATCAGGACTGGCATGACCCAGCCGTTAAATGCGCGCGCCTTATTCACGCCCGACAAATAGCTGTTAAGAAATTTTTATAAGGCGTGCAAAAAACACTTCGCTAACCGACTGTTTCATGCCAGCCTCATCGACACCCAAGTTTTGTGACATACCCAGGTATCGGTATGTATCACACTCGGAAAGGGTTCGTATGTTATTATTATTATTATTATATGTAAGCTTAGCTTAACTCAGCTATAGAGCTGGTAATTTTAAGAGAAACAGAGACGGGCTTCCAAGTCTTCTATTTTTGTTTCTTCTTGTTTTTGCTTAAGGTTGTTAGTGTTGGGTACAGATATGTCTATTAGGTATGTAGTTTTAGTAGATTTTAATTATTATTATTATTAATGAATATGTTTTATTATTAACAGGAAACAAAGAACCAGACAAGGACTTAGTGTCGCCAGATTACATATTACTTAGCTTCTTCTAAAGCATAACTATAAATGAAATGTGCGACGTGACATACAGCCATGAGTAATGTGCGGGGCCCATGCCAAAATCGTGTTGTATGTTCAAAGCGAAGCACATTGCGCGATATGAATTGGTGCCAAGGTTGGGCAATTAGTGGGGGTAGATTTCTAAAGCACCCCTTGTATACTATATGGTTGAATTAACAGCCTGTAAAATGCTATTGCAGGATCTATCTTGTATGCAAGTTTTTTCAGTCTTACTTATGAATTTTTCAACAGTAAGTTCACGATAGCCAAATGGGAGATCGGGATTCGAGACCTTAGACCAAAGCATAACACTATAAATAAATAAATAAATATCTTCACACAATTCCCAATACAAGGGTAGATAGAGGTCTAGTCTAGACAATTAAGTCCCTTCGACCCACCTTCTACCGAAGATATTTACAGGACAATGTGACAGGTGGTAGGCCTGTCGCCGTCTTTATGTCCAAGCCAACGATGTAATTCGTACATAAGTTTTTGAAAAACCCATTGGTACGAGCTTGCCACTTGGGGATCGAACTCTTAACTCGAAATTCCGACCACCCCACCACTCGGCTATCGTGACTTAGTATAACACTCGTATTAATAATTCGTATAATCCATTTCATTAATGCTATATATATAGTCTGGTATAACGGTCGCCAGTCTACTTGTCAAGCATGGCGAATTTGGAAAATCCTCCCGTACAGGCTTATATCCTGCAATGAATTTTAGACCAGCCAGTCAGAATAAAGTCACGATAGCTGAGTGGTTGGATGGTCGGAATTTCGAGTCAAGAGTCTCGAGTTTGATCCCTAGGTGGCAGGCTCGTACCCAAAGGGTTTTTTCAAAAACTTATGTACGAATAAAATAATGTAAAAGTCACGATAGCCGAGGTGTTGGGTGGTCGGAATTTCGAGTCGAGAGACCCGAGTTCGATCCCCAGGTGGCAGTACCAATGAGTTTTTCCAAAAACTTATGTACGAATTTCATCGTTGGCTTGGACGTAAAGGCGGCGACGGGCTCACCACCTGTCACGTTGTCCCGAAAATATCTTCGGTGGAAGGTGGGTCAAAGGGACTTAATTGTCTAGACTTGACCTCTGTCTACCCCTGAATTGGGAATTGCGTGAAGATAATTTTTTTTTATGTATGAATTATATCGAGACGGACTCACCACCTGTCACGTTGTCCCGAAAATATCTTCGGTGAAAGGTGGGTCGAAGGGACTTAATTGTCTAGACTAGACCTCTGTCTACATATATTACGCACCAATTAACTTTGATATTGCTGATTTAAGAGGAACAATTAAAATTTTTGACGAAAGCTATGTCTCGATTGTATATTTCGCAACGGCGGTGGCAAGTTGTTCCAACACTTGGTTGCTGCATATCGAAAACTGCCTCGAAACGCAGCGGTGCGGTGCTGAGGCACAAGCAACCCATACGCCGAAGGGCTTGTCACTACTTTTGTTAAGACGTTGTCTCGAGCCCAGCGCAATTTTTCATAGAGATAAGACGGTGTCCTGTATCTGATAGTACCAAACTACAGCGTAGCAAAATGCAACCGCCAGCGGTAATCTATTTTAAGCATTTTCGCATGATTAACGTATGGTGTTACATGCACACGGGGAGGTATTTTAAAACAGAAACGGGCACAGGTATTTTGTACGCGCTGTATGAGTTTCTTTGAACGGTTAAGAAGTCTAGGCCCTATTACAGCATCTGCATTATTGAATTTGGACAGTATCAAGGACTCACACTATCTGATACGAACTTCCGTCGTTAATAAATCCCTTATCTGATATAGCACTTTTAATCTGTAAAAGCAATTTTTAACGTTAATTACTATATGTTTTTCAAAGTATAGTTCCTCGTCCATCAATATTCTTTAATTTCTTATCTCAGTAATTCGATCAATATTTACATTTTTAATTGAAATTAAAGGACGATTTGCCAACACTTTATTTATTTGTTTTTTTTTTGTACCAAGTAGCATATTTCGTTTTAAGTACTAATATATTTGCTTCAGACCAGTCGACTATACGATTTAGATCTTCGTATAATTTTTGTAAGGCTACAGTACTCTCATTTGGCTTGAAAGAAATATACACTTGTATATCATCAGCATATATATGATAGCTACAGTTTAATATATGTTTTACGATATCAGCACTATACAGCAAAAAAATCAAGGGACCAAGTATTGAACCCTGCGGAATACCTCTTGTATCAGCGCAGGATTCAGATACTATTTTATTGCCGCTTTCATCTACCACTTCGCCAATTTGCCTACGATGATTAAAAAAGCTAGAAACCAATCTATAGTTTCCGACCTTAATCCATAGTAATTTAATTTAGAGAAAAATAACTACCTATTTAACATTTCAAATGCACGGGAATAGTCTAGAAGAACTAGAATTGTAACTAAACCAGAATCCCGAGCACTTAAAACATAATCCACTACATCGGCCAACGCAGTTGTAGTGCTATGTCGTTGCCTAAAGCCAGACTGTACACTGGGTAGAATTTCGTTTTCGCCTAAATAATGAGTTAACTGATTACAAACAGCTTTTTCTAAGATTTTAAACAAACAGGGTAATACGCTAATAGGTCGCAGGTCTTTAAAATTCGTAATCTGTCTTGGGAATTGGCTTTATTAAAGCAGTTTGCCACTGTTTGGGAAATGTTTTAGTTCTCAGCGAACTATTCATAATTACCGTAATAACATTTAAAGAGTATGAGAGAGTAGATAACAGCATTTCCAGTGAAATTTCATCTAACCCAATAGCATTAGACTTCAAATCATGCAGGATTTTTAAACCTGTATTACTATCTATTTCATTAAATTCAAAAGTTTTTGAGCTAAATTTATGTGTTTCGAAGTAGTTGATAGCGGATTGAGAAGCAAAATTTTGGCCAGGAACGTCAAGGAAATGTTTATTAATCTTTTTTGGGTCACACAGATTGTAGGGTAGACAAGTATTATGTTTATTTTTTATATTTATTTGACGATTTAAGTGCGTCCATAACGTTTTGGAGTTTCTAATATTACAATTAATGTACGTATTCAAATATGCATCCCTTTCGTTATAAATAGCAGTCAAGACCTGTTTTTTTTAATGGTTTATAATAATTTACATGTGAATCTATTTTTGTTAAACGTGCCCTTGAATGTGCTCGATCATGGAGTCGCATCATTAATTTGACTGTATATGTTAACCAGGGACGATAATGTTCCTTAATATAGGCTTTTTTCATCGGAGCTAACAAGTTATATACAGATAATATGATTGAATTAAATTCGGCAACCATAACATTAACGTCTTGCACATTCACGATGTTTTCCCAATTTATACCATTTAAAAGTTGGTGAAAATGTTCAGGATTAATATTTTTAATTGGTCCATAAAAGACAAGTCACGGTGGACATTTGTGCGTAGTAAGATTGACTTTGCGTGATATGAACGCATGATGGCTCAAATCAGGTATGTTATCTACTTCTACTTTGTTTAGGGATACGTTAGAAAGTATTAGATCCAACAGTGTTTTGCTGTTACTTGTAAAATGCGTGGATTCATTAACATATTGTTTAAGATTATTTATTAAAATGAATTCATCTAACATTTTCGTATTACGGTTGGATTTATCCAAATGGTTGATGTTAAAATCGCCTGGAAGTAGTAAATAATCATACGACGCGAACGTGTTTATTGCATCAGAAAGAGCTTCAATAAAATTTTGCACTTGAAGCCAAGGTGGTCGGAACGCAGTGCCAGTTATGACAATTTTACCATTAATTCTGGCACTTAGCCACATTTGTTTTACAGACTGCGATATGGGGTAGGGTAGATTATGTACTCGTAAACCACGTCTAATGTAGAAACCTACACCGCCACCACGAGAACGAACTTCTGCCGGCCTAGGAGTATGTCGCAAGTGGTAACCAGGCACACGAAGTGCCATTCCTTCTTCACCTGCCCTGAGCCAGGTTTCACTTAAAGCCAACTACCAGGAACTCATCATGATGCGTACCGAGTGATCCGGGATTTAAAAAACCAAATTTTTATTTCTGCGGCCTAACCATCATGTAAGAAAAAGAATAAAAGAAATCTTTGATTAAGGTTTAAATTAACTAATTACTTATCATACCCTGTAGCTACATATTGAGGTATTAAATTATATGTACATAACATTATAGATATAATTATACCATTACATCATTCATATTTTTTGCTTACTAGACACAGAATCGCGTTTCATAAATATAACACCGTTTTTTGTCCATGCATATCGCCAGTTGCATAGCCGTGCCTCCTGCCGAGCCCTATGGAAGAGGTGCCTGTTAGTACTGAGGTACTGTTTTCATGTTACCTCGATTTTGTGCTTTGTATTCATTTCTTCATTTATATTTATTTAAATACAAGAAATTTGAATTTAAATTACAATACGTACTGTAGAACGTACGTTCGCAATGTAGAACAATGCAAAGGTAAAACATGATTATTTATTAAATTTTAAGTACGGAGAATGTTAACTTTTGTTGAACTATTTGTAAGTTGGCATTATCATGAAAACTTAACCGGTGTTGGGAACTTCTCAGTAGTTTAAATTGTCTACTGTGTAGTAAATATTAGCTTCAGAGAAGTGGCTGCGGAAGTGTTGCCGCTTTAACATGATGCTGTAACTTTGGAAGGTAGTTTGTGATAAATTAAGGCGTAATACGTTTAGGCTAAATTATTGTTGGGGAGCATTTAGGCTTCGTTTTAAAGTTCTTGGAAGAAAGAGTTAACCTCTTACATGCGCGACATATAAGCTTTTGAATTTTTTTTATTCCGTTTCGCACGCACTAGGAGTCGTCGAAATATATTCCATGATTCTAATAAAATTCCCGTTGTCGGTGGAAGGTGGTTCAAAAGGACTTAATTGTCTAGACTAGACTTTTGTTTATTAATACAGGAGGTATTAGGAATTGCGTGAACATTTTACTTTTTTAATAATTAAGTAGTACTGGCAGTGGTGGTACTGGCAGTGGCCGGCTTAACGATAATCTACACAACTTCTTCTCGCGTGTGTCGTTAGATGCGACTAAGAGACCCTTGACAGTATCAAACGCTATCGTCATATAGCGGGAACCATCTCGGAAAAATACCAGAACAAAATAAGCAGAGCGGAGAGGGACAGCAGCGTTTAAGGTGTAAGGCTTTTGGTGTGGCGACCGCCAATCCGCTGCCGTGGGGATTATGGCACCAAAAGCCGTAATAGCACCTCTGTCTACCCCTGTATTGGGAATTGCGTGAAGATATTTATTTTTTTATTTATTCTAATAAAAGTAGAAAACTTATCCACCCCACATAAAACTTTTTTTTATCAGTACCTTTTTAGGTAGTCACGACAGCCGAGTGGTTAGGTGTTCAGAATTCGAGTCGATAGAATCGAGTTGCCCACAACCAACACACCAATAAGTTTTTTCAAAAACTATTTTTTAAAAAACTTCCAATAAGAGCTTTAAGTAAACAGTAATCAATTTATTTTTCTACAAGAAAAACAGGATGAACCCACCTCTCTCTCATTGCATTAAGCGAGCGTTGGAAGACCTTGTGGAATTGGCACGGATCGATTTGGCTGGGAGCCAGATCGGATATTCCTGAGAGCTTATATTACATTCTATTAGTGTGTGGATCCAAATAAGACTTATTGAATTACACGCAGAATGCAACTAAATAAAAAAACAACATTAAATTAACTTCCTGGCTTTATGGTATCGGCATAAGAATTCACCACACCCTTCCTTCCTAATAGTATTGCACGACTGAGTTAAGTATAATAAATAAATGGCTAAATAGATAGATAATTTATAAGTAAATAATCATCTCGAAAATCACCAGATAAAATCTGGCGCATTAATGTATGTTATCTTTTCTCTCCGTGGTTGTTGTTAGAGGCAACAATAAATTAAAATTAAAATCTGGTAACTTTAAATCATAATTTATAACATACTATTGATACCGTACGAAGCTTGCTCTAATATAATAATTCACACACTAATTAGTGAAATAAGGTATAGACAATTCATATCCAAACACGCTTCTATATTTTTTTAATAAGTCACGATAGCCGAGTGGTTGGGTGGTCGGAATTTCCAGTCAAGAGACTGGAGTTCGGTCCCCAGGAGGCAGGCACGTACCAATGGGTTTTTCAAAAAACGTATGTACGAATTATATCGTTGGCTTGGACATATAGACGGCGACGGACTCACCACCTGTCACGTTGTCCCTAAAATATCTTCGGTGGAAGGTGAAGGGATTTAATTATCTAGACTAGACCTCTGTCTACCCCTGTATTAGGCATTGCGTGAAGATATTTATTTATTTATTATATATTTATGCTTATCATATTTTAAAGTTAGCAATCATTGACTTATTTTAAACGGTGTTTCAATACTCATTTGAAATTCATCGAAGTGAGGCAAGTCAAGCTATAAATTGAATGAATTTTAACAATGTAGTGAGCGTAGAAATGGTATTCAGTTACTTATTTGGGTCATCATGGTATTCAGTTAGTTACTTGCAATTAAACTTAATATACCCGTAGGGTAAAATGATTTCTTTGTACGGCAATTTCCCAAAAAAATTCTGTCTCCGGTTTGCTTAGAAGATTAATAAAAAGCCTTGTGACAAAAAAAAACAATGAAAAGGTCTCATTATAGACAGTGAGCCTTTTGCCCCGTTGTCCCAAATAAGCTTCGATGAAAAGTGTGTCAGTAAACATCATTTTTATACGTCTGCCTACTCGAGCATGGTATATTGCGTGAAGTAAAAATAATCATAATTTTATTTTGCAATTTTTATTGATTTTAAAGCATATTTATGCTGAACTTTTATGCGATTAAATTAAGGAGAAGAAATTTTTTTTAATTTCCATTGTTATTCTAATCCCGCCCGTGTCAGTTAAAAAAAGAAATTAAAAAAAAACTTTGTTTCACTTTAATTTAATTACAATCTCAAGTTTTGTTTAAATCTTTAAGTTTAAAATACTTTACCGTGAATAGTATTAAATGCCAACTTTAATTGCAAAGTCTTGGCAACTGCGAACATTACGTAAAGTATTCCTAGCTTTGTGTATGCACGGGCAATACAATAGCTTTTGGAATGGCCGCCGCACATAACTCATGGGATAGCGTTATATCTCACGTTATGCTCTGGCCTTTGAAACATATGACTAAAATACGACTTGTGCTAGCAGTGCCGAATATTTATCTATTGAGTATTACCGAAGATTTTTTTTTATACCAGAACTTCTAGTTAGTTTAATATCTCATGCATATATACAAATCGAGACAGCCAAGTGGTGATCGGAATTCTAATCAAGAGACACAAGTTCTTTCCACAAGGCTCGTACCAAAGGTTTTTCTTTTTCACAGCTTATGTACGATTTATATCGTTGGCTTGGACGCAAAGACGGCGACGCGCTCATCATCTGTCACGCTGTCCAAAAAACATCTTCGGTGGAAAGTGGGTCGAAACGACTTAACTGTCTAGACCTCTCTCTGCCCCTGTATTAGGAATGACGTTACAATGTATTTCATATTCATATTGTCCCGTGGGTGACGTAAGAGGCGACTTATGGAAAAGCCTTAAAATACAATCGGATACCGATATATGTCGGAATAGCCATCTCGAAAATTACTAGAAAAAAATTCAACAAATTTGTACTCAATAGACTTCTCAATACCTGCCATAATAGACACGCTTACCAAGTGTGTCTGTTATGGCTAAACCTCCTGTATGAGAGGCTTAACTTACAGGGAACTTTTCAGATCGTTGTGATGATGATGACGTAATTGTTTTAAGAAACGATAATCATCCAAATCCTTTTAGAGAGAGCAAAATTGTCATTAAAAACGAGTTCGTAACGCCGCCTAAACGTCACGTGGAAAATCATCGTAAAAGATCAAGGGTACAACCTTAAAGAACAATATCAGTAAACTGAATGCTTTCAGGTCTGCTATAAAACGTTTCCTCCCACGCTACCTCAATTCATTAGGAAACAATTCGTGTAAGTGCTGAAACTTATCACCAATACATGCAAACTTAACGTCCCGAAAAGGAGGACATATGCCTGTTCCATGAGGAAGGTTTGTTGTAATTGGTTGCAGAATAACAATAAATTACGTCAGTCACCTTGGAGCACACGAACGACGCTCGGAATAGTCCAAGTCGCTGTGGCCCAAATCCCTTCCTACAGTAAGGTAGACAGTGGTCTAGACAATTAAATTCTGCGAACTACCTTTCACTTGTAAAAATGCCCACCCGATAGCCCATAGTTGAAAGTGTGACCTTGGAAGTTATGGGTTGGGGATTCGAATCCCGCAAGGGGCAAATATTTGTGTTCATCACAGAAATGAATCTTTGTATAAACAAATTAAAAACGCGATAAAATCCGAAAATCCTTTAATTTAATATATGTTTTTACTTATATTGTACCGTTAGCTTATACATTATACAAATATGTCAATATTGTAGAGAAGTTGGTTAATAAAATAAAACTAATTTTCTTTCTTTTTACATTTACAAATCAAAAGGTTTTCTTCTTAACGTCACCATCATGTAAGTGAGGTCAAATTATTCTAAACGAGTAACCCCTCATCCTCAAACTTGTTATATCGTCAACACGCCCGATGAAAATCAATCGCCTAGAGAGAATGCTAATAGACACCAAGACAAATCTACCTCCAGCTCATGTCAGCAGTCTTCACTTGGAGGCTTGGCTAATTTTGGGTGGGATTCCTTCACAGAAAGCTGATCCGATCAGGAAAGAGAGCTTCTTCAGTCCTGTTGGAGAGCTTTTACTCTAAAGACTTATGTCCCAATCTGGAATAAGTGGTCTCGTTGGTGCCTAAAGAACGAAATTAATTGTCGTTTACCGCAGGCTACCGATGTGGCCAGATATTTAGCTTATTTACACTTGACTGAGAATCTTGCCTATCGCACCATTTTAGTATATAAATCGGTCATTGCATCTATTTGTGAAACTATATCTAATATTAGTATTTCATCTAGTCGCATTGTTAAGCATATTTTGAAGGCAATATCCTTAGCTAAGCCGACTCCGCCAAAAGTTCCGATATGGGATGCAAGGATAGTTATTAATTATTTAAAAAATTCTAACCCGAATATGGACAACCTATATGAAGTTTCAAGACACACTGCCACTGTTCTTTTACTAGCTTCTGGTCGCAGGGTGCATGATTTGACCTTACTTCATGTAGACAGCGAGCATTATGTAGATAACGGAAGTTCTATTTCCTTGCATCCTACCTTCGGGTCCAAAACAGACTCCTTGTCGCACAGACAATCAAGCTGGACCTTGTTAAGCTCGCCTCACTCGAATATAGATCCTGTTTTTTTGGATTAGATCTTTGATTAGAAAATCAGCCCCGATTCGCGGTTTATTAGCTAATTTATTTATTTCAATTAGATCTCCGCTTAGACCAGCTACCCCAACTATGATTGGTGGGTGGGTGAAGCGAGTTCTTTCCGATGCGAATATACAGACTTCACCTGGCAGCTGTAGATCAGCAGTATCGTCTTTAAACTGGTTAGATAATTATCGAATTAACGAAATTTTAGAGAAAGCAAATTGGCAACATGAAGGTACATTTTGGAAGTTTTATCTCAAGCCACTTGATAATTTAATTAATAGTGACGAGAAAACACAGAAATTCCTTTCTAAGTATTTTTCCATAAATTAATTATCGTAATTAATTTATGAAAAATTAATAAAGTAATGTTCAACCTTTACCTTAAGTATTTAATTGTAAGGTACAATTATTACGTCTGTGATTAAATGATTTGTTCTAATATCTATTAAACTTGTATCACATCACATTGTTGCGTTATTTACAATCCATCAGGAGATAACAAACAGGTCTTTCATAAGGGACTTCGCACGTCAAACGGAACACATAATATAAAATTTTACCTACCAATAAAATTGTTATTATGTTTCCAAAGACGTCCGAAGTCCCAGTGACGTCTTCCTGGTGTTCAGCTCCATCATTATGAGCCGAACAATGATCAAAAAATGTGGCGGCTTGTAACCCCTCCAACTAGCTTACAGGTATAGAGGGCGCTTTGTAGGTAGCCAAGTCGCGGTAGTAGCGACATCTAGCGGCTAAACATGGAAAGAAGACAGTGTACTCTCTCATAAGGGACTTCGGACGTCTTTGGAAACATAATAACAATTTTATTAATAGGTAAAATTTTATATTTTAGGTGTTGCAAGAGGCGATTAATTCGTGGGGTCTGGGTGTTTGTTATACCTTTCGTTGTTTCCGATTCTATAAATAAAGTGCTTTAGCTATTTACTCTTGTGATTCTTTGTGTGTGTTTATTTATGTGATGTTGTCACTATCTATGTATGTATTTATTAAAAAAAATTGTTATTGTACATTACAGAACAAAATATTACTATCGAATACCAACGAGTCGTCCAGGTAAATTTGAGAACCAGTTTCTGAGGCCTCTCTCTACTGGTGCCTGGTTATACGTAATAACTATGGGCCTACTGTGCGTAATAACTTTAATGATCTCTTCGAAAATAGAGAAGAGACAATCTTCAACACAATATGCTTTGTTAACCGTCTGCGCTTTAATTTGTCAACAATGTAATGTAACCTTTCACATTAACAGTAATTTATCTTTGAATCTTCTTTTTCTATTCATAAGAGTCTCGATAGCAGAACGTTTGGGTGACTGCAATTCTAGTCAAGAGAGACGAGTTCGTACAACAGATGGTAGGCTAGCACCAATGGGTTTTTTCAAAACCCTATGTACGATTTATATCTAAGACATAAAAAATATAGAGAGGCTGAGACAGATCACCTATCACGTTGTCCCAAAAATATCTACGGGGGAAGAGGGGTCGAACCGACCTAATTTTCTAGACCTCTGTCTACCACAGTATTTGGAAGGGCGTGAAGATATTTTTAATTATAATGAGTTATGTGCTGTCTAGTTTAATACTGTGTGATGACTTTCATTAAAGTCCACTTGGGCCTAGATTTGGGCTTCTCTCGTAAGGAAGAATTTGCTATAAACTATCTGCTGAATTTTTATCTACTACTTTTTGGGATGGTTTAACATTAGTCCATAGTGACTAGTATATTCTAGGCCTTTCTCTTAGTCGCCTCTTACGATACCCTTACGAAGAAAGGAGTGATATATTCTCATGCCATAAGCATACATTAGACTTTTGTTTTTATTTTTATGCATCTATAAGTCACAGGAATATGCTAATCTCAACTTTTTCGAAAAACACCGATGACAACTCATTCATACCTGTGATAAGGACGATTAAGTATTTCCTTTCGTTTCTTAAAAAAATATGTTCACGCAATTCCTATTATTCAATACTAAACTCAATTGCCAACCACTATCTAGAGGTTCAGACTTTTGAGTCCCTTCGATCCATCTTTCACCGAAAACATTTTAGGACAACAAAACTTGTATGTAAGTTTTCTAAAAGCTCATGTGCCCGATCCTAAAAAAATAAAAAAAAATATCTTCACGCAATTCTCAATACAGGTGTAGACAGAGGTCTAGTCTAGACATTTAAGTCCCTTCGACCCACCTTCCACCGAAGATATTTTCGGGACAACGTGACAGGTGGTGAGCCCGTCGATGAGCCAGGCGTACATGCTTATAAAATAACAAACTACCCATATTGAAGGACAGAAAATACTCTTATTCAGGTAACATCTATTGTACCTAGTGAATATTGTATTAAATAATATATTATGAATTGGCGATCGCAGTACAAGACCAGTCTCACCTCAGACGCTACTGCCCATATTCGGTATGATTATTTTGGTCTGATATTTTTAGAGATGGTTTCACATCATCTATCGATTGCTATAATGATACTCAAGGCTGTTTCCTTTGGTCGCCTTTTACGAAACCCACGGGAAGAAAGGGAGTGGCAATATTCCTACGCCGTTACCAGCGTGGCAAATCCTCCCTATGGGAGAGCGCAAAAGTTTATTATGGTATCAAAGCTGGACATAGCGTAGCGCAGGAAGCAGTATACATATTAAGAAAGATATGCTCGTCTAAAGTAACAGGATATATTAATTCATAAATTTACCTGCAGCCATGAGCTTTTTAAAAAAAGAGTATTTTAAAGAATCAACTGAACGGGATAACTATAACCTCCACCGTAATCCATAATCGCAATTGGCAAGCGATTTGGCGGTCGAAGGACCAGAAGCTCGCACGTTGTTGCCCGTCATCTCCTGAATTTTAGTCTAGTATTTTTCGAGTGGTAACCCCGCCATCATTTGGCTGCAATTGTATTTTCACCAAAGACATTTTTGAGACAATGTCACCGGTGGAGAGCTAGTAGCAATCTTTCTGTCCAAACCAACGATGTCAATCGTACATTAGCTTTATAAAACCCGTTGGTACGAGCCTACCACCTTGGGGATCGAACTCGGGTCTCCTGACTCAAATTCCGAACACCCAACCACTCGGCGACCGTAATTTCTGATTTAAAAATAAATCTAGAAAGCACAATTCAAATTGAAATTACAAATGCCGGATTATTATTATAACAAGGCAAACGCTAAAATTGAAGATGAACTAAGACAAAAGAAAGTTTTTAATAAAAAGAAAGGAGATCCATTGTTAGTGCCTATTGAAAGAGGAATCAAAATGGTTAAAGGTGGAGGTAATATTATTTTTGTGTATTATATAAACTTTCCTTTCATTATCTCAGTTTAAAACTATCATAAAATAAATTTTGACGATTTCATAATCAACTTAGTGACCCAGCCTTCGCATCTGAGCGTTGTGGTTCGAATCACGCTAGGAGCAAACATTTGTTTGATGCATATAAATGTTTGTACTCGAGTAAGATATTTATGTGTTAACTTAAAGAATTATCTCTGTAAGTATATATCTATGTTTGTATATTGTGTAATTGGCTTGGGCAGTAAGACTGTGAAACGTGGGTCAAAGGGACTAAAATCCTCCGACTCTCCTAGTATTGTGAAGATAAAAAAGATTTAATAATTCTTTACATGCCAATATTTTATGCTTTTTACATGTACCAGTGCTAACCAAAAGAGAACTGAGTTTCATGGGGTTTAAAAATGGTTTTCACCAGTGACTTATTTTCGAAACTTGAGTACGATTTCTACCGTAAAAACGGTACCAATCGTACTTTTACAACGTGACAGGTGGTGAGCCTGTCGCCGTTTTGAGTATATAAGTTTTTGAAAAAACCCATTCGGACGTGCCTTGTGGATCGAACTTGGATCTCTTGAATCGGATTCCGATCACCCAACCTCTCGGCTATAGTAACTTTTGCAGCTTAAAATAAAAAAAAACGGTCTGCTTAAGAGTATGCCACCCCGTTTCTTCAGCTTGCCGAGCGAGTTGGCAATCGATAGTGGTAAACCCTTCCTTAAAAAGCTATAACAAGCCGTCACGTCATCCTGTCTAGAATATGTGAAGTTACTCAATTCACGGACAGTAAAATAGTCGCTCTGTAGACCACACTCCTCTTACGCATTTACGTTTGATCCTTTCGTGACCAAAGTAAACACAGATGGTTTGTGCAATACCTACCGACTGGTTGAGAGATAACCATCCCCAAAGATACCAGACTAATGCAACAGCACCGGTATGTAGATGTATGATGCCTGGTACTGTGTTAATCGGCTTGGACTTTAGTCCACATTAGTGCTTTTTACTCGTACTAGTGCTAACGAAAGGAGAACCGAGTTCCACGGGGTTTGAAAATGGTTTCCACTAATTGCTTATTTTGGAAACTTGAGAACGATTTGGACTGTAAAAATGTTATAAATCATACTCAAGTTTCCAAATAATAATTTTAAATAAAAATTTCCGTAACTCCGTTGTGATATGAAAAATGAAGTAACAAAGAAGCGACACTAATAAATTACACTTTAAAAAAAAAAACAAGAAAACACACTTTTACAACTGGCCGAACTAAAAATATGAAAATAATTTTCTGTAAGATTACAAAAAATAGCGATTAAGAAAAAAACATGCAGTTTTTATAATATTATTTATTTTTTTCTATTTAGTTCGGCTAGCTACAAAACGTCTTTTTCTTTATTTTTGAAACTATTATATTATTACGAAAAAAATCATCAAAGTATTATATTATTAAGGGAAATCACGTTCTTACGTTATACCAAGTTAGTAAAAGGGTTTTAAAAAGGAACGGACACACATGTATCTATATAGGAAATACACATTTTTTTTTAATTCTTTACTACAGCGCAAATGATTTTTATAATGTCAAATTGGTAAAGTTCTGTTCATAGAAGCCCATTTTTGAGCATATGATTTTACGTTACGCATATCACACTGAGGTGGACAATGCCAAAACTTTAATATCCCGTACATTCACTCAGAATGAGCTATGCGAACTTGGATCCTTACTGTCTATGGAGAAGACCCTTTTGTACGCGACTGTACAAAAGAACAGTCCCTACAACGAATTCTTTGTCTGGAGGTAAGTTTAAAGTTTGTGTGTATTTCAGACACTGAACAGTTTTATATTTAATACTAGTGATGTTTGTCATTATAAAGCGTTAAGTATTTTTACAATTGTGTATATATTACAGACTAAATATACACTAATTGTGAATTAGTCGTTTCAAAGATAATTACGTATTTTGAAGAGTAAACACAAACAAAGTCACCATAGCGACTGGTTGGGTGATCGTAATTCGAGTCAAGAGACCCTAGTTCGGTCCCCAGTGCACGCGCATCACAATGGGTTGTTTCACAAACGAACGTACGATTTATATCGTTGACTTGAACATAAAGATGGCGACAGACTGACACGTTGTACCAAAAAATTTCTTGGGTGAAAAGTGGGTCCTAGGAATTTCATTGTCTGGTACTTTACTTAATTACTCTTTTTTTAAACCATTGTATTGTTTGATATTGGCAGTATGAATGTAAACAATTATTGTATGTGTGAAAAAAGCTTGCCTTACCCCATATGAGGGGAGGTGGTGGTCTAGACAACCTTGTCCTTCAACACACACTCCACCGGAGCTTATTATAAAAAAATCCTTTTATATGTGTGGACTCGCCACGGTATATGAAGGTGGTGTATTCACACATAGCCACGAATGTCCACATCCACATAGTTCAAAAAATTCACGATAGCCGAGTGGTACGAATTATATCGTTGGCTTGGACATAAAGACGGCGACGAGTTCACCACACGTTGTATGGCCCACAACGTTAGGCCCACCGTCCACCGAAAATATCTTCGGTGGAAGGTGGGCCGAAGAGACTTAATTGTCTAGACTAGATATTTCCACATAGCCACATTTGTTTAACTTGACTTACATTGCAGTCTGCTTCGCCTCTTTGAGCGGGGCATCATATCCTGTATCCAAAGACGCACAAGAGCACCTGACGTGTCCTGTGAAGGTAGTTCCCCAAGAGCTCTAGCTCTTGGCGGTGCAGCACCAGCTTTCATCATGTTAGGCGCTGGTTATGTTTTGGATATCAGCATTATGACATTTGAACAGTGGGTAACTTTTTTAATTTTATTTTCTATTAGCCAGTTGTATTGTAAAGGTTTATCGATTTTTAAAGATCTGAGCTATAAATAAAGATAATTTTAAATAATGAACTGAATCCCGTTCGTATCAGTATTTTTTTTATTTCTGTAAACCACCATTCCCAATAAAGGGGTAGACGGAGGTCTAAATAATGAAGACTTTTCTATCCACCATCCGGCGAAGACATTTTAGTGATAAGTGGTGAGCCTGTCGCTGTCTTTATCTCAAAGCCAACGATGTAAATCGTACATAAGTTTTAAAGAAACCCATTGGTACAAGCCTGTCACCTGGCGATCGAACTCGCGTTTCTTGACTAGAATGCCGATCACCCAGCCACTAGGCCATTATGGTGAGCCTGTCGCCATCATTACTCGTATTTCGAAACCAACGCTATGCAAGTTTGTATTTATGTCTAGGGAAAGAATATATGTATAATCAGTAGCACGATGAAAACACAGATGGTTCTGTAATATATTTCTAATAAATAATGATTTAATTTTTGAGTCCCGTATACTTAAAACAGGGGAAGTACCCCGACCTCACATAATACCGGTGTGAAGTAGAAGTCTAACAAACTTCTACGTTTCGTCTGGTCTGGTCAAAGTCCCACATACCACCCTCCCCCAATTCTGGGGGCGGGGGAGGAGGGGCACTCTAAGGCCGCCAACGCATCTGCTATGCCTCTGGTATTGCGGGTGTTCATGGGCAGCGGTAATCACTTACCATCACGTGAGCCACCTGCTAATTTGCCACCGTTTATAAAAAAAAATTGAAACTTATACGCTGCTGCCCGTCACAGGATTCTTAAATATCGATGTGGTATTCTACGTGATGGTTTTCCTGCCTTCTTTTGGTAGCTCAGGTCACCTCTTACGACACCCAAGGAAGAAAACATCAAAAACCTAACCTAGATTCTATTTGTCAAATTAGAGTTATTTTTTTGTTTCAGCATGTACTTCAAAATGCATAGTCGAATCTAACAAGTAATACGTCAATCAGTTGTATTCTGAAAAATAAAGATACTCAATACTTGATAAGTAAAAAATTTGCAACAAAGAATTGTAATAGCAATGACTATATTTGGTGTATTTCAATTTTGATTTTCTTTTATCTTAGAGCATTTTCTAATACTGGAATAGAGTGGGATCTTTTCAACTAGTCTTTTTGACTTGTTTTTCACAAAAGCTTATTTTGAGACAACTTTACAGGTGGTGAGGCTATTGCCAGTGTGATTGCTCAAGCCGACGGTATAATATACCCGCATAGATGTTTACTTATAAAGATAAATGATTATGTATCCACTACTCGAGTACACACATTATATTCATCACACAAATGTTTGTCCCTTGCTGAAATGGAAACTGATTCTTAAAAATATACTGCAACCCCTAACTTCGAAAGGAGGATCCATACCTACTTGGCTAGGCGAAACACTGGTTTCTGACGACACAAAATTTTTCACACTCAATTACTAAAGATTGTAAATTAAAAATATTAGTTTATTTTTCTCTGCGTGTGACGTTATTTTAAATTCTTGTTCCTTGACAGTATTATAAATACATACATAAATACGGAGAATATCACATACATTGTAATTGACGCAGCTAAAGCGCTTGTTCTATGGAATCAGAAATAATGAAGGTACCATAAACACCCAGACCCAAGAAATATGGAAAAATTGTTTTTTATATAGACCCGATAGGGAATCGAATCCTAGTCTCAAAACTAGTGACACCATGAAAAACGGCGAGTTCGCCACTCGTCCACAGCGTTCGTAGAATAGTGTGTAGAAAAATTGGATATTAAAGACTAGGTATAATAACTAACCATATAACTGTACGTCAAAAGTAAAACCTACATATGCAAATTAGTATATATACTAAAGAATCGACTCCATTTTAATATTGTTTTTGATTATATAATGCAAACGCATAAAGGAAATATCAGGAATACAATTTCTATGACAAAAATAAATATCTTCTTGGTGCATAACGTACTCGTACAATACAATGGTTCAGTGATACAATATGTTTGTTATTCTCATAGGTAAGGTGCTGTCTTGTCCTATTTTCATTGAAAAATAATGAGAGCTTTTGTAACTGAGGCGTTCTCTATTCCTCCCCAAGTCAAGGGAAGTTCTTGCTACATTGGACGTGAAAACTAGAATTTAGAGTTTATATTATTTAACTCTGTTTGTCCAATATAAATACATCTACAACAAATATGAATAAAATATTAATTGTTATATTAATTGTAAGCAAATAATACCATAAGGGTCAAACCGATTAAATTTTTTAACGGAAAGTAATTAAATTAAGAGATTAGTAAAAAGATAATTTGAATTTTTTGAACATGAAATTAAATAAATAGATCTTTTTAAAATAAAACGATTTTTTACGGATTGTATTATTTATGTAAGTTGACGGTAGCCGAAGCTTACAATGACAGCGGGACATTTAAGACTTCAGTCCCCCATGGCCACAGATGCTGTAAAGCACCCAAAACGTTGGGAAGTAAAAAAAATTTAAGTACCTAAATAAAACGCGATAAAATCCGTAAAAAATCGTTTAATTTTAAATGTGTGGCGTTCACATCTGTACAAGAAATCATCATTAATACATCTGTACTGTAGTGTACAGAGCATGTTTTTATTCTCTTTAAAAAATTGTGTGCACACTTTTACATGCCGTGGGTATTGAAAAAGACGACAGAAGGAAAATCCTTCTTATTACAGAGGTGGTTATGTACCTAGAAAAATACTAGGCCAAGATAAAGCTAAGCGGTTTCGAGCAACAGCTTCTTAGGTGTACTATGATCACCTGTCCGCTTGCGGAGCGTGGAGATGAAGGAAAATTTAAAGAAATTTAATATTTACGAAATATTAATTCCGCCATCTGTCGGTTGCTACTAAAGTAATTTCAAAGTCAACAAGACATTGATAATAACTCCATAATTATACAAGTCACGATAGCTGAGTGGTTGATGCGTGATGCGTGATAGGCTTGTAACAAAGGGTGTTTTTAAAACTTATGTAAAAATGTACATAGACATTAGACGGCGACGCGCTCACGACCGGTCACGTTGTCCCAAAATTTGGGTAAAAAGGACTAAATTGTCTAGACGTCTGACTACCCCAATATTAGGAAAATACGTTAACATAAAAAAAATGTTGCTTGTTTAAAAGCCCTTTGAGCTTATTATGTAATTTAGAAGTGGATTTTAGAATTAAAAGGTTTGAAAAGCCTTGTAAGTCTGTTTTAATTGAATCAAAAGGTCAGTATTTTGAATCTAAATTAACGAAAGTAATTTGCGATCCCTTTCATGGCTTTAAAGCAAATCTGTTTGCATTCAATCATAATCTCACACAACTTGCCGTAACAGTTATAAAGTATATATTGCTGAATATGCCTTTCTTCTCCTGGATGGTGTAAGAGGCGAATAAGAAAAAAGCTTTAACAATATATTGATGTTGTTTGCTACCGACAGATGGCGGGATAAGCAGACCGGTACCGGTAACGGTTACCAGCGTATGAAGTGCAAAATGCCGGTTAGTGAGCTTGACGAGCGTGGTGATTTTGAGAAAACATCCCACGGGGTGAACTTAAGTCCAGCGGTAGACCATTTTCCAGGACCTTATAATAATTATTATTTTTTGGTAGACTTATAATAATAATTATTTTACTTTACGGCCTGTGAAAGTCCGCTGCAGGATATTCGCTGATCTTCACACCTTTAAGGCAAGGGGTACTTCGCACCTTTGACGCTGCTGGCCATAACCGGTCTGCTTAACTTTGATCTCACGTGTTAAGATATGGTTACCCCGTTACCTCATAGTCAGCAATATAGTATTCAATTAAATTGTTAAAACTTTCGAGAGACATTATTGCATTCTGTGAATTTGATATTGTAATAATTTATTGATATAGTATTCAAGGCCGGATTAAAGGCATGTCATGATCGTCTTCATTATCGGCCTGTAAAGATCCACTGAAGGGCATAAGACTCTTTTGGGAGGGAATGTTAGCCATAATTGCCATATAAGGAAATAAGGGCGCATTGGCGATCGTAGCACTAGATACCTGAGGTATCTAGGACGTACTGAGGCAAGGTGTAAGCACGTTAGATACTGCCTGCCGTCACCGGACTGCTGAATTTTTGTCTTGTGCCCGCCATCTGTTGGAAGCCAATTAAGTTTTCAAGGACTTTTTCGACACCCACGGGGAGAATACTATACTATACTCTACCGTTGTCTATATGTATATATATATATATATATATATATACATATATATATATATATATATATATATATATATATATATATATATATATATATATATATATATATATATATATATATATATATATATATATATATATATATATATATATATACATATATATATATATATATAAAAATAAAATTTATAGGTCTAAGTCTATTACGCTATTACGGACGCTATTTCTATAGGATTAATAATTGTCTTATCATTTATTTTTATATTTTCAATCTCTTTTGGATAACTACATTGTATTTCATTTTTAATTACTTTCCAAGTGGCTTTGCACTTATTTGGAAAAAGATGTCTTAACAATAGATAGATAATTGTAATATCTTTTTATGTAAATAAATTATTCTTATTCTTATTCTTAAACAATTATTTTGAACAAAGTGTGGGATCACAAGAGCTGGTCAATTAATTAGACTACGAACAAACATTGTTCCGCGGCTCCCCGACCAGTGGCCGTTCATCCTTCTACTCTACTACTCGCTACTCATTGGGTCGACATCATTAACACACCACAGACTTAGACCTATAAATTTTATAGACATGAAATTATTTATTTATATATTATTTCAGAAAATAAATAAATATCTTCACGCAATTTCCAATACAGGGTTGACAGAGGCCTAGTCTAGACAATTAAGTCCCTTTGACCCACCTTCCACCGAAGATATTTTTGAGACAACGTGACAGGTGGTGAGCTCGTCGCCGCCTTAATGTCTAAGTCAACGATATAATTCGTACAGAGGTTTTTAAAAAAACCCATTGGCTTGACTCGATTTCTCACCACCCAACCACTCGGCTATCGTGACTTCAATAATAGCACGTCTACTTGATTTTTATTTTATTACATTAAATCTAAGCGTATAAAACCCCTGTCTATATTTATCAAAGGCTACAAGAAATCAGAGACAACGTTCCAAGACTCCGTAATATCTTACGCATTGATTCCCACGGTCGACGTCTGCTTACTTATATACGGTTGAAAGCTAAAAGCCTCAAAACAGTAAACATTTATCTATACTGATATAATAAAGCTTAAGTCTTTATTGTTTTAGCATTTGAAAGTTATAATTTTTGGATAAAATATTATTAATTATTTTCTCATTTTGTAGCTTAATATTTTGAGCCAGTTTTTAATATTATGCTTAGAACCATGAAAGTTAGTGAAAGAAGAAAAGTCACATGGACCGCAAAGCCGAAAGCCAATCTTTATAAGTATTCCTTTATTTATAAACTTCAATAACAAGCTCCGATGAGATGTGGGTCGAAGGACCAAATTGTCTAGATGAAATAGCTATTGCTCTGTAGTAATATTCCGATTTATTTGTAATTAAAAAGCCGGTCAAACACAGATGTTTAGCTTGTATAACGCATTTATCAATCCCTCGATCAAAGTAATGTAGGTTAAATCGGAGCTTACTTATTTGAGACACCATGGCATGCATTTGTCATCCATATATACTTAATAGATATATACTTACAGATGCAATTATTTATATGTATACATTTAAATATTTAAATGCAATTAATTTCGCTTTTGAGTGTATTGTTTCATTACCTTTAATATATAATATGGAGTATATTTCAATGTATTGTGTATTTTGGACGGCCGCCGTCATCAGGTGGCGTAGCTCTAGCTTTTTATTGTATGGCCTCTGTCTTCATTTGTCTCGGCTCTGACTGCTTGTGTTGATGTTTCCTGTTCCAAAACACAAGTGCTTTAGCTAATTTGGGCCCAGCACAATGTACGTATGTGATGTTGTACCTATCAATATATGTACTTCTTTATTTAGTAGAATATGACACAACATTTTATGATAGTTACAGCAGAAATGGTACGGTTGACTTTCTGTCATAGTCCAGTATTATGTAATATTTACGCAAAATGTTTGTTATTCGCAAGTAACATGACCGTCCACTGCAGTGGTGCAGATCGGAGATCGTTTTGGCAAATTCGCAACCGATTAGGCCAGTTGCCAAAGTAATTTCAATTTTCGAATTGATGCAGTGAAACAAAAAAGTAAACATAAATAAAAAAAATTAAATCAAGGTACTGAAACCACAGATAATTAAGAACATACTTAGTTGGTTTGAAAGGGACGAAGAGAGAACGAAGTGTGAAATATGGGTAAATCAGGAATGTCTAGAACAGATGAATGAAATTGTATACTTGCGGAGTGCTTTTAGACGGGATGGAAGATGTGATTTAGATGTGGACAGGCGTGTCGCTGCCGGGAATAAAGTCAATGGTGCCATGACTACGTTAATCAAAAGGCAAGGCGTTGTGAAAAGTGCACGCCTTGCAATACATAACGCAGTGTCGGTACCGACTTTGTTATATGGCAGCGAAATCTGGGTATGCCAGAAGCAGCATAAATGCAAGTTGAAGGCAGTGGAGATGCGATCTCTTCGTAAAATATGCAGCGTAACCTTGGCTGATCAAATATAAAACGAAGAGATTCGCAATATGACAGGTTTTAAAGATGACCTTTTCACTAAAATTGATAAGGGCGTGCTTCGATGGTTTGGGCACGTTTAGCGAATGAGTGTAGACCGAATCGTGAAGAAAATATATAGCGCGAATGTTAATATTAAAAGGTGTCGAGGTAGGCCGAGACTAACTTTCGAAGACCATGTGAGCAAATTGCTCGAAGAGGGGAGTGTCCGAGTCCTCTTGAGTACTCGGATACCTAGACGTGCATGTATGAAGAAAACTATGAATCTGAAAGAAGCGAAAGAGGTATGTAAGGATTGCACTTGGCGATCTGTTCTCTCTGGCTACCCCGATATGAATCGTACATAGGTTTTTGTAAAAACCCATTGGTACAAGCCTGTCACCTGGGGATCGAACTCGGGTCTCTTGACTCTAATTACGATCTCGGTTATCGTGACTGTCAGTAACTATAAAGAAACCTCGGGAAGTAAAAATAATTTGTAAATAACTAATTAAAAACGCGATAGAATCCGAAAATCGTTTTATTTAAGAACTGTACTCTTTAATTTAATAACTATAAAGAAATTATTAATATATTAAAAGTCACGATAGCTGAGTGGTTGGGTGATCGGAATTTCGAGTCAATAGACCCGAGTTCGATCCCCAGTTGGTAGGCTCGTACCAATGGGTTTTTCAAAAACTTATGTACGAATATCGTTGGCTTGGATATAAAAGACGGCGACGGGCTCACCACCTGTCACGTTGCCTCGAAAAATATCTTCGGTGGAAGGTGGGTCAAAGGGACTTAATTGTCTAGATTTGACCTCTGTCTCCCCCTGTATTGGGAATTGCGTGAAGAAATTTATTTATTTATTTTATTTATCTCTATAATCACGATATGTTTGTTAGCGATGTGTTTTCAAAACCTTGTCCTAGTGGCGTACACCCTGATCTTCAAGGTATCATCAGCTCTGAGTTTCCCGGGCTCCCGGGTTCGATTCCTGTATGGGTCAATGTAGAAAGCCACCTTTTCTACATTGTTTCGGGTCTTTTGTTTGTGATACCTTCGTCGCTTTTTATTCAAAAACACGCTACTTACCGTGGGATCAGAGCAATAAATGTGATGTTGTCCCTATCTATATATGTAAGTATTATTCCTTAGTCTTACCTATGTATCTGTATCTATGGCCTTCAACGTTACTTGGAGCCTACCAAGCTATTAGAACTGCAGTAATAAATAAGATATTAGGCGCGAATTTAACGTAGTCACATAAATCCTTTTCACTCCTATCAAATGCGTATAACCGTAAATTAAACGGGCGGTGTGACATACAACCTCGAGCAATATAGAGTTTACGCCAAAAGTGTATAAGTAAAAAGTTTGGAGCAACATTAGTTGACGTCAAGATCAAATTGTCAAAGCTCACAAAGCTTTCTGTTTATTTCTTCCCGCATTTCATTAACATTTAGTTTACGTACGTATGTATCTGTATGCATCTTCCGGATACGTTAAAGTTTGGTACAGTTTTTTAGTTGGGTGAAGATGAAGATAAGCAATAGATCCACCTGACGGAATGTTGTCTAACAAGGACCATATATACACACAACACAATAGTATTTGGAATTAGGATAGGAAAGCGGGAAATGAGAGAGGGGTAGGGGCATGACCACACACCTGATGAAATGCAGAAGCTCAAGATGACTCTACTTCAGGCAGCCGGAACATGAATGCACAAGTAGAAGCGACCCGTTGACATAATCATATTTTAATTAATAAAATATTTAAAGGGTATCCAAATCACTAGCTTTCTGTTCCTTTCTTTCTACTAAGCATTCTGTTTTCTCTACAATGAGCTTTACTAAATCTAATGTATAATATCCTAAATGTATGTTATAAGTAGTAGAGATAGCAAAAAAAATCTAAATATAAACTCGATTTGAGTCACGATAGCTGAGTGGTTGGGTGGTCGGAATTTCAAGTTAAGAGAACCGAGTTCGATCCCCAAGTGGCATGCTCGTACCAATGTGTTTTTCAAAAACTTATGTACGAATTATATCGTTGGCTTGAACATAAAGACGGCGATGGGCTCACCACCTGTCACGTTGTCCCGAAAATGTCTTCGGTGAAAGGTGGGTCAAAGGGACTTAATTGTCTAGATTTGACCTCTGTCTACCCCTGGACAGTACGCCACATATAAAATATTGTTACCAATATGCAGATTATTACGTCATAAACGATAAATTATCGAACACGGACTGGGCCGCTTTTATTCCTAAACAAAATGTGAAAAAGATGGTTTCTTGCTTTTACGAAGTACTATACAGAATAATAAAGAGACATATACCTTCTAAGATAGTCAATTATTCCTCTTACCCATTCTGGTTTACCCGCAAACTTATCCATTTATATAACAAGAAAAATCGTAATTAACGCGAAAAAATATAGCGTATATTTTCTCGATATATAGAAAGAAGTTTAAACTTGCGAGTAGAAGAAGGGTAGAAGGTAGTATAAAAAGTAATGTAAAATATTTCTGGACTTACATAAAAAATATAAAGAATTGCGCGGATTTTCCTATTCTAATTTCATATAAGGATAAAACCACAAATAATGTGCATGAAATGTGTTCTCTCTTCTCTGAGTACTTTCACTCAGTATTTGAACCATCATCAGTTACAGATGGTTTTGATATCAAGATATTAAGAATCTAGATTTGAAAACTCCTGACAGTGTTAATGTAACTTCAGATATTGTAATAAGTAAAAGTGACGTACAGCAAGGTTTAAATACTCTAAATGTTATGAAAGGGATAGGAGCTGATAATATTCATGCTTATTTCTTATATTAAAAAAGAACTTAAATGAAGTTCTTTCGACCCACCTTTTATCGACGACTATTTTTCAACAACATGACAGGTGGTGAGCCTGTCGTAAATCTTTTATGTTAAGCCAACTATATAAATCGCAAATAACCACCAGTTCTCCACCAACTCATAATAACTCGTGATGTTAAATATTGAATACTCATGATTGTTGTCTCTTAGTGGAACATCATCTTTAAACAAATTAATTAAAATAAAATAAAATAAATATCTTCACGCAATTCCAATACAGGGGTGAATATTCAATCCCTGAACAATTAAGTCCTTCGACCCACCTTCCACCGAAGATATTTTTCGGGACAACGTGACAGGTGGTGAGCCTGTCGCCGTCTTTATGTTGAAGCCAACGATGAAATTCGTACATAAGTTTTTGAAAAACTCATTGGTACTGCCACCAGGGGATCTAACTCGGGTCTCTCGACTCTAATTACGATCTCGGTTATCGTGACTGTCAGTAACTATAAAGAAATTATTAATATATTAAAAGTCACGATAGCTGAGTGGTTGGGTGGTCGGAATTCGAGTCAATAGACCCGAGTTCGATCCCCAGTTGGTAGGCTCGTACCAATGGGTTTTCAAAACTTATGTACGAATATCGTTGGCTTGGATATAAAAGACGGCGACGGGCTCACCACCTGTCACGTTGTCCCGAAAATATCTTCGGTGGAAGGTGGGTCAAAGGGACTTAATTGTCTAGATTTGACCTCTGTCTCCCTGTATTGGGAATTGCGTGAAGATATTTATTTTATTTATCTCTATAATCACGATATGTTTGTTAACGATGTGTTTTCAAAACCTTGTCCTAGTGGCGTACACCCTGATCTTCAAGGTATCATCAGCTCTGAGTTTCCCGGGCTCCCGGGTTCGATTCCTGTATGGGTCAATGTAGAAAGCCACCTTTTCCTTCGTCGTTTTTATTCAAAAACACGCTACTTACCGTGGGATCAGAGCAATAAATGTGATGTTGTCCCTATCTATATATGTAAGTATTATTCCTTAGTCTTACCTATGTATCTGTATCTATGGCCTTCAACGTTACTTGTAGCCTACCAAGCTATTAGAACTGCAGTAATAAATAAGAAATTAGGCGCGAATTTAACGTCGTCACATAAATCTTTTCACTCCTATCAAATGCGTATAACCGTAAATTAAACGGGCGGTGTGACATACAACCTCGAGCAATATAGAGTTTACGCCAAAAGTGTATAAGTAAAAGTTTGGAGCAACATTAGTTGACGTCAAGAACAAATTGTCAAAGCTCATAAAGCTTTCTGTTTATTTCTTCCCGCATTTCATTAACATTTAGTTTACGTATGTACGTATGTGATGTTGTCCCTATCTATATATGTAAGTATTATTCCTTAGTCTTACCTATGTATCTGTATCTATGGCCTTCAACGTTACTTGTAGCCTACCAAGCTATTAGAACTGCAGTAATAAATAAGAAATTAGGCGCGAATTTAACGTCGTCACATAAATCTTTTCACTCCTATCAAATGCGTATAACCGTAAATTAAACGGGCGGTGTGACATACAACCTCGAGCAATATAGAGTTTACGCCAAAAGTGTATAAGTAAAAGTTTGGAGCAACATTAGTTGACGTCAAGAACAAATTGTCAAAGCTCATAAAGCTTTCTGTTTATTTCTTATATTAAAAAAGAACTTAAATGAAGTTCTTTCGACCCACCTTTTATCGACGACTATTTTTCAACAACATGACAGGTGGTGAGCCTGTCGTCGCCTTTATGACCAAAACCAAAGATATAAATCGTACCTAAGTTTTGAAATAAAATTAATTGGTATGAACCTGGGGATTGAAATCGGATCTCATGAATAGAATTCCGATTCCGATAACCGAAGCACCTGGCTATCGTAATTTTGTTCACGTCAATAAAAGTAGGGAGTAGGGACCTCTGAGATGACTACATCTTAAAAACCGATGTATAAACACTTATTCACGAAGTTCTTCAAAATGTATAAATTCCGTTACATATATGAAAACATTGAGCGCTTCGAGCATCTTAGATATTATTTGGCGATGTAAAAATTACAAAAAATTATTATAATTGTAATTATAATTATTTTATATTAATTCAATGTATCTTTGGCTGTAATATTGTATCATTTTCATTAATTACGAGTATATCATTATTCATGGTAATTAATTAACTTGACTAGATCGACATTAAATCTATTGATTTTTCTCTAAGGCATTTTTTCGCAGAGCCGTTAAATCGAATACATAACGATGAACATTTATTACAAAATGGGAATCACTGGTATGATAACCGATAGCCGATATCCGATTCAGGTTCGAATCCCGCTAGGGGCAAATATTTTTTGTAATAAATATGAATGTTTGTTGTCGTGTCACGGATGTTTATATTTGTATTTAAAATGTAAGTTTATATATCCATGTAAGTATATAGTACCGTCTAAAAGACTTCATAGTGTAGACCTCTACCTATCCCCTACCTACCTACCCCGTATGAGCAAATTAAGTGAATAAATGAATATATCTGTAATAAACAACTTCTGGAATAATGAAAATAGTTGGCTAGGATGTCCATAATCCGTGTATATTTCAATTATTCTTTAAATTAATTCTTATTTAAATTTAAATAAAGAAAGGACAAACAATAGGATTGTTTGAATTGTTCTATTTTATTCGCATATTTATGAAAATTAAATTAAATATCTTCACGCAATTCCCAATACAGGGGTAGACAGAGGTCTGGTCTAGACAATTAAGTCCCTTCGACCCACCTTTATCGACGACTATTTTTCAACAACGTGACAGGTGGTGAGTCTGTCATCGCCTTTATGACCAAAACCAAAGATATAAATCGTACCTAAGTTTTGAAATAAAATTAATTGGTATGAACCTGGGGATTGAAATCGGATCTCATGAATAGAATTCCGATTCCGATAACCGAAGCACCTGGCTATCGTAATTTTGTTCACGTCAATAAAAGTAGGGAGTAGGGACCTCTGAGATGACTACATCTTAAAAACCGGTGTATAAACCACTTATTCACGAAGTTCGTCAAAATGTATAAATTCCGTTACATATATGAAAACATTGAGCGATTCGAGCATCTTAGATATTATTTGGCGATGTAAAAATTACAAAAAATTATTATAATTGTAATTATAATTGTTTTATATTAATTCAATGTATCTTTGGCTGTAATATTGTATCATTTTCATTAATTACGAGTATATCATTATTCATGGTAATTAATTAACTTGACTAGATCGACATTAAATCTATTGATTTTTCTCTAAGGCATTTTTTCGCAGAGCCGTTAAATCGAATACATAACGATGAACATTTATTACAAAATGGGAATCACTGGTATGATAACCGATAGCCGATATCCGATTCAGGTTCGAATCCCGCTAGGGGCAAATATTTTTTGTAATAAATATGAATGTTTGTTGTCGTGTCACGGATGTTTATATTTGTATTTAAAATGTAAGTTTATATATCCATGTAAGTATATAGTACCGTCTAAAAGACTTCATAGTGTAGACCTCTACCTACCCCCCTACCTACCTACCCCGTATGAGCAAATTAAGTGAATAAATGAATATATCTGTAATAAACAACTTCTGGAATAATGAAAATAGTTGGCTAGGATGTCCATAATCCGTGTATATTTCAATGATTCTTTAAATTAATTCTTATTTAAATTTAAATAAAGCAAGGACGAAACAATAGGATTGTTTTGAATTGTTCTATTTTATTCGCATATTTATGAAAATTAAATTAAATATCTTCACGCAATTCCCAATACAGGGGTAGACAGAGGTCTGGTCTAGACAATTAAGTCCCTTCGACCCACCTTCCACTGAAGATATTTTCGGGACAACGTGACAGGTGGTGAGCCCGTCGCCGTCTTTATGTTAAAGCCAACTATAGTAAATCGCAAATAACCACCAGTTCTCCACCAACTCATAATAACTCGTGATGTTAAATATTGAATACTCATGATTGTTGTCTCTTAGTGGAACATCATCTTTAAACAAATTAATTAAAATAAAATAAAATAAATATCTTCACGCAATTCCCAATACAGGGGTAGACAGAAGTATAATCTAGACAATTAAGTCCCTTTGACCGACCTTCCATCGAAGATATTTTTCGGGACATCGTGACAGATGGTGAGCCGTCGCCGTCTTTATGTTGAAGCCAACGATGAAATTCGTACATAAGTTTTTTGAAAAACTCATTGGTACTGCCACCTGGGGATCTAACTCGGGTCTCTTGACTCGAAATTCCGACCACCCAACCACTCGGCTATCGTGACTTCTTACATCTTTTTCATATATCGAGACAACAAATTAAATATATAGTGAAATAAGTAAAAGTGAATTTTAATTTGTTCTTGATGTTAAAATTTATTCTGACACTTACATCTTGTACCATACACCAGTCTTGCAGCGCACTGCGACGACGGACTATGAGCCATCTTACACCTCGGGGGTGACTAGGTAGAGACTAATCTAATCTAAATCTAATCTCTAAACTTTTTTTAAAATAACTTGCTGATGTTATGGGCAGCAGTGAATACCATAAGATGGACTAGCATATTTGTTACCATAGTTTTTCAGCCTTATATAAAAAATTTATTTAAAATTGTTTTTCTTTTTTTACCTAAAGATAGTTTAGTACGGTCATCGATCTCTACCTAACGTAGATTTAACATACACACTATTATTAAATTAAAGAAAAAAATATTCTCTTTTATTTAATAACATAAAGTTCAGCATAACTTATATGGTTTAAAAATGAATGAAAAAAATTGCGTAGAAATCAAATTATTTATCGTTGAGCAACAGAGAACTCGACAATTTAGTCCTTTCAACCCACAGTCCACTTGAACCTATTTTGGGACAACGTGACATGTGGTGCCAATGTCCGAGCGAAAGTTATAGTAACCAAGTGGTTGGATAATCGGAATTCGAGTCAAGGGACATGAGTTCGATCCATGAGGAGAAATGCTTTTCACACTGGACCTGCGATCACTAATCCGCTTGCCAAGCGTGACGTTTGGCAATTCCTCCCTATCAGAATTTCCTTAAGTGGACTTTAATAAGTCGTTATGTCTGTATGTATACATATATTAAGCTGCTAAATTCAGATTCATTCTAGCTGAGGATATTAAAATGTAAATTTATAGTTCGCGTGAACACATTTCAATTACATCGTGGAAAGGTAAATGGAATTCCGCACTCTACAAACTAGTTGGATTTTAGTGCCGTGCTCTGTGTGCCTATGGGATTCCATAAACTAACAATACATTACTAAATAAATACATACACAGGTATAACATCATATACATTGCTCTGATCCCCAAGTAAGCAACGGAAGCACTTTTATTATGGAATCGGAAACAACGAAGCTACCACAAACAACGGAGCAAACGGATTTTCCAAAATAGAAGTCTCCAGTGGTCTACATACGACACATATTCCTTCTGGGCTTATTTTAGGACAACGTTTAGGACAATGGACAGGTGGTGAGCCTGTCATCGTCTTTACGTCCAAACCAACGATATAAATCGTACATCAATTTTGGAACAACTCATTGGACCGAGTCTACCTCCGTATGCAGAGCGCCTGTCCATATGAAAGCAGCAATGCCAATTATCGCATCTCTAAGCATGAAGGCGCGATATGACAGGCGCCACATATAATAACACATAATAACACCAATACAACTTTAGTATGAGAAAGTTTTCACAACGTCAAAAGACTTATAAGTTCAAAACTAAGAGCTACATTTTTCACCAGAGATAATTTCCCTACACATTGCTACAACTCCTGGGGATCGAATTTGGGTTGCTTGACTCAAATTTCGATGACCCAACCACTCGAATATTGTGACAATTAGGAGCTAACGACTGAAAGCTAAAAAAAATATTATTGCGTAATATTCTCGATTTGTTTTTATCTGCCTTTTACGACGCCTATGGTTAGAAAGGGGGTGATAAATCCTTCCGACATTACCACACAGCAGAGTGGGTATAAATTATTTTGAAACATTTACATAAGATGTAATAAAATTTCCATACTTAATCCTATTCCTAAGACACTACGTATATGTTTTGTATCATAAACTGGAACAGCACTCTGGGGAACGGGTCGTTAAGGAGTGAAAACGTGATCATGCATACATTAATTTTAACAAGAGCGCATGTAAATTAACCAAAAACTTAATATCGGATAGAATCACGGTATGAAGATGTTAGTTTAAAACTATATCGCGTAACTCCGCGTGTGATAATAATAATAAATAAATACATACACAGGTATAACATCATATACATTGCTCTGATCCCCAAGTAAGCAACGGAAGCACTTCTATTATGGAATCGGAAACAACGAAGCTACCACAAACAACGGAGCAAACGGATTTTCCAAAATAGAAGTCTCCAGTGGTCTACATACGACACATATTCCTTCTGGGCTTATTTTGGGACAACGTGACAGGTGGTGAGCCTGTCATCGTCTTTACGTCCAAACCAACGATATAAATCGTACATCAATTTTGGAACAACTCATTGGACCGAGTCTACCTCCGTATGCAGAGCGCCTGTCCATATGAAAGCAGCAATGCCAATTATCGCATCTCTAAGCATGAAGGCGCGATATGACAGGCGCCACATATAATAACACATAATAACACCAATACAACTTTAGTATGAGAAAGTTTTCACAACGTCAAAAGACTTATAAGTTCAAAACTAAGAGCTACATTTTTCACCAGAGATAATTTCCCTACACATTGCTACAACTCCTGGGGATCGAATTTGGGTTGCTTGACTCAAATTTCGATGACCCAACCACTCGAATATTGTGACAATTAGGAGCTAACGACTGAAAGCTAAAAAAAATATTATCGGGTAATATTTTCGATTTGTTTTTATCTGCCTTTCACGACGCCTATGGTTAGAAAGGGGGTGATAAATCCTTCCGACATTACCACACAGCAGAGTGGGTATAAATTATTTTGAAACATTTACATAAGATGTAATAAAATTTCCATACTTAATCCTATTCCTAAGACACTACGTATATGTTTTGTATCATAAACTGGAACAGCAATCTGGGGAACGGGTCGTTAAGGAGTGAAAACGTGATCATGCATACATTAATTTTAACAAGAGCGCATGTAAATTAACCAAAAACTTAATATCGGATAGAATCACGGTATGAAGATGTTAGTTTAAAACTATATCGCGTAACTCCGCGTGTGATAATAATAATAAATAAATACATACACAGGTATAACATCATATACATTGCTCTGATTCCCGAGTAAGCAGTTTAGACACTTGTTTCATAAAATCGTCGTCAAGAAAGTGTAGAAAAATGTTCCTACATAGACCCGATCGTAAATCGTACCCGGGACCTCAGAGCTTGCAACCCCATGAAAATCGGTATATAGGCCACACGTCCACCGAAGTTATACAAAATATCATGTTATAATTTCTTGTATCTAAGCTAACACTACACATATAATATAAAAGACTTTCGGATTTTATCGCGTGTATTATTTAGTTTTTACAAACTAGTTGGATTTTAGTGCCGTGCTTTGTGTACCTATGGGATTCCATAAACTAACAATACATTACTAAATAAATACATACGTAGATAGAGACATTATATACATTGCTCTGATCCCCAAGTAAGCAACGGAAGCACTTCTATTATGGAATCGGAAACAACGAAGCTACCACAAACAACGGAGCAAACGGATTTTCCAAAATAGAAGTCTCCAGTGGTCTACATACGACACATATTCCTTCTGGGCTTATTTTAGGACAACATTTAGGACAATGGACAGGTGGTGAGCCTGTCATCGTCTTTACGTCCAAACCAACGATATAAATCGTACATCAATTTTGGAACAACTCATTGGACCGTGTCTACCTCCGTATGCAGAGCGCCTGTCCATATGAAAGCAGCAATGCCAATTATCGCATCTCTAAGCATGAAGGCGCGATATGACAGGCGCCACATATAATAACACATAATAACACCAATACAACTTTAGTATGAGAAAGTTTTCACAACGTCAAAAGACTTATAAGTTCAAAACTAAGAGCTACATTTTTCACCAGAGATAATTTCCCTACACATTGCTACAACTCCTGGGGATCGAATTTGGGTTGCTTGACTCAAATTTCGATGACCCAACCACTCGAATATTGTGACAATTAGGAGCTAACGACTGAAAGCTAAAAAAAATATTATCGGGTAATATTTTCGATTTGTTTTTATCTGCCTTTCACGACGCCTATGGTTAGAAAGGGGGTGATAAATCCTTCCGACATTACCACACAGCAGAGTGGGTATAAATTATTTTGAAACATTTACATAAGATGTAATAAAATTTCCATACTTAATCCTATTCCTAAGACACTACGTATATGTTTTGTATCATAAACTGGAACAGCAATCTGGGGAACGGGTCGTTAAGGAGTGAAAACGTGATCATGCATACATTAATTTTAACAAGAGCGCATGTAAATTAACCAAAAACTTAATATCGGATAGAATCACGGTATGAAGATGTTAGTTTAAAACTATATCGCGTAACTCCGCGTGTGATAATAATAATAAATAAATACATACGTAGATAGAGACATTATATACATTGCTCTGATTCCCGAGTAAGCAGTTTAGACACTTGTTTCATAAAATCGTCGTCAAGAAAGTGTAGAAAAAATGTTCCCTACATAGACCCGATCGTAAATCGTACCCGGGACCTCAGAGCTTGCAACCCCATGAAAATCGGTATATAGGCCACACGTCCACCGAAGTTATACAAAATATCATGTTATAATTTCTTGTATCTAAGCTAACACTACACATATAATATAAAAAGACTTTCGGATTTTATCGCGTGTATTATTTAGTTTTTTACAAACTAGTTTTTACTTCCCGACTTCTCCGTGGTCGCGGCGGAACTGCTTTAAAGCATCCTAAACGTCGAGAAGTAAAAAACAGTTTGTGTAAAACTAAATAATACAGGCGAGAAAATCCGAATGTTATATTAACAATACCTACGCTCGGTAGAGCAATTATCTCGTGACCGACGCTTAAACATTAGCAAGCTAAATATCTATCAGCTTTTTCCAAAAAAGTTTCGGTGAAAAGTGGGTCGAAAGGATTGAATTGTCACCACTTCAGTCTACCTCCAATATCAAGATAGAGACAAAGAATATATATATTTTTAAGGAAATAACTATAAATTTCTTGAGTGAACTGTAGAATGCAGTGAGGTCAGTATTTTTTCTAGTTAGTAATTTTGTTAATGCTTAATAGCGGCGAATAATTCTTAAAGTATAGATATGACCAATATACATTAAGAATTAGTTTGATAATAATTGAATTTTATTGTAAATATAAGGGTTGGAAATTCTTACTCCACACGGCAACATAAACCTATCATTAATGAAAAAATATTTGTATTGTTTCCTTTTAGGCTTTGACATCTCAGAAATCTTCTCATTATCATTTGTTAATTATTTTTTAATAATTACACTATTTTAACTTAGGATCATTATTTTATCTTTTACTTTTTTAATTATAAGTTCGCACCTGCCTTCTACTTTTCACCATTACAAAGGTTGATTGGTAGAGAATGCCACCAGACATTAAGCCCGCCCATTGTAGCTCCTTGTCTAAGATGTGCACATTAAAGAATAAATAAATAAATCCAAGAGAATCCCACACGGCCGGCCTTACCGATTTATTGCCAAATATTGCAAGTTAAATAAAGGCTTATAAAAATCCCAGTCGAGTATGGATGGAGAATAGGAGTTGTAAAAGCTCTGCAATTGTTTATGCTCTGTAATAGTCACGATAGCCGAGTTGTTGGGTGGTCGGAATTTCGAGTCAAGAGACCCGAGTTCGATCCCCAGGTGGCAGTACCAATGAGTTTTCTAAAACTTATGTACGAATTTCATCGTTGGCTTGGACATAAAGGCGGCGACGGGCTCACCACCTGTCACGTTGTCCCGAAAATATCTTCGGTGGAAGGTGGGTCAAAGGGACTTAATTGTCTAGACTTGACCTCTGTCTACCCTGTATTGGGAATTGCGTGAAGATATATATATATATATATATATATATATATATATATATATATATATATATATATATATATAATTGTTTATGTGTGTGTTGAGAATAAAACAACACATACGTGCCTTAACGACCTAACAGATTTTTAACTGCTCTCGTCTGTGAAAGCGAAAGATTCTGTTTGAATCCATTCAAACAGAATCTTTCGCTTGCCACATATTTCAAGTTCAATTATTCCCAGCAATTTTCATAGAACGCAAAGAATATATCTTCACGCCATTCCCAATACTGGGGTAGACAGAGGTCTAGACAATTAAGTCCATTCGACCCATCTTTCACCGAAGACCTATTTTTTTCGGACAACGTAACAAGTAGTGAGCCTGTCGCTATCTTTATATCCAAGCAAACGATGTAAATCGTAAATAAGTTTTTCAAAAACCCATTAGTACGAAGCCTACCACCTGGGGATCAGGGGACCTGGGGACCAAACTTGGGTCTCGGGTCGGGAACATTAAAATGTTAATATAGGTCAATGGCTTCAATCCAACTTGACCTAAAAATTAACGAAGGCAACCCGAGATGAAATCTTTTACCTCTATATTGCGGTACTTGGGACGCCTAGGACATGCATCTTTACGGAAATCCTTTTATCGTTTACAAGGGTCGGAGTCTCATCTACTGATATATACATACATAGAGACATACACAGAAATACATATATAGAGACAGTATCACACACACTGCTCTGATTCCAAAATGAGTAAATTCTCATGGTTTTCTCCACTTGCGTTTCTTCTCTCTTAAAACTTTATTTAGACGAAACAGCTTTGGAGCACAAGACGTCTTACTGTGGTGGTTTTAGTCGGAAATTATTTTTTTTTTTAATTCTAACGTCGTAACCCGTGGCTTTTCTTTCCCTGGTAGGTAAAAAAATAATATAAAATAAACGAACAAATTTTAAACGACATTCATAGAGGTCGAATTCGGGTCTCTCGACTCGAAATTCCGACCACCCAACCACTGGGCAATCGTGGTGTAACACAATATGGATACCTTTGTAAACTTTTACTAACTGTGGCCGTTAGAATTATAAAATTGGCTCCGACTATCCAGCAAACTTCTTCTAAGTTTGCTGGATAATCAAATATTCTTATTCAGTTTAGTGTTTTTTAAATATTTCCAAAGTGCCAAAAAGCTCTCTCTATTCTTATTACTTATACTTTTATTGACACAAATTATTTTAATTTCATGTTATCAATAACCGTATGAATATGGTTTATTACGGCAAAAGTTTTTTATGTGATAATTATAGCGCTTTATTTTGTTCTTCTTTTTCTTTACAGCCTACCAAGATTCTAAACATAAGCCTCTCCCAGGATTCGTCACAAAGGTACTTAGCCACTTGCTTCCATCGACTCATAATCAAGCGACAGATCTTACTGCATTAAAGAACTAACGCAGTCTGAATAAGACTTTCAAGATTATTGACAGGAAGAAGACCTTTACGTTTCTACGTTTCTGGCTAAAGCCAGAAAGATAACTGCGGAATCACTTTCCAATCCCTTCTTTCTTCTTCCTTTTCTCACATATTATGAAGAAACTTACATGTATACACTAACCTTAAAAGACAAATAAAATAAAATAAATATCTTCACGCGATTTCCAATATAGGGGTAGACAGAGGTCTAGTCTAGACATTTAAGTCCCTTTAACCCACCTTCCACCGAAGATATTTTCGGGACAACGTGACAGGTGGTGAGCCCGTCGCCGTCTTTACTCGTATGTCCAAGCCAACGATATAACCCTAAAACTTAACTCTTTTTAGAGGAGTCGTGTTACAACAAACACGGTCCGCAATAAATAACTTTCACGTATGTTTTAGTAAATAGTATACTGCGTTTCATAACTGAACTAGCCAGTAAGCTTTTATTAACTCAATATAAGTCAGTTAACAAACAAATTAAGTACTCCAGTTTGCACCCAACAGTTCACTAATACCATTTCATAATGCAATTAAAATAACTTGCCAGAATTTCCAATTTACATGTTAATGCGCTAAGTTGATTACGGAATTTATGACGTCTAGTGGGAGAGAGCTGTGCTAATAGATTTCAGATAAGAAATAAATAAATAAATAAGTAAATTGATAGAGACAGCATCACTTACATCGTTCTGATCCCAAAATAAGCTGCTAAAGCAATTGAGATATACTCGTAGAATCAGAAGAACATACCACAGATACCCAGACTGACCACCCAGACCCAGACCAGGATAACATAGAAAAAGTGGTTTTCTATTCAAACCATCCAGGAATTGAATCCGGGAATTGAATTGCACCTCAGAGCTGGCGACACTGTGAAAACCGTTGTGTACATCACTCGTCCAAGGAGGTCGGAAGCATTCTGTACGTAGGAGGCAAATTGTATAATTTATATGCCATTGTATGTTTTATTATTTTTTCCATTAAATACATTTCATTTGAAACACTATATGAAGACGTAATAAACAAAGGTATCTATGTAGGTCTGATGAAATGAAGACAAATAAAACGGAATGAGCTCGTAATAGAACCGTAAAAGTGAATATATTTGCGTGAGAGATTTTATCATTATTTACGTAAACGTGATCTATGTATATACGGGTATAAACGGGTATTCGATGAACGCAGGTGGCTGAGGACCGTTTTGTATGGAAAACTTTAGGGGAGGCACTGGATTCTTGACAGGCCGTCAAGAGTTCTCTGTTGCAAACAGAAGAAGAAGAAGACCGATGTTAATGCAACACCTTCACCTTATACTTTTGACAGGTTCCAATTTTGATATTCTCAAGTATTTAGTCACGATAGCTGAGTGGTTGGGTGGTCGGAATTTCGAGTCAAGAGACCCGACTTCGATCGAGTTTCCAATTTATCGTTATAGTCAATTATAGTTACATATATCCCCAGGTTTCAGGCTTGTACCAAAGGGTTTTCTAAAAACCTATGTACAATTTTTATCGTTGGCTTGGACGTAAAGTCGGTGATGGGCTGATCATTTGTTACGTTGTCCCGAAAATATCTTTGGTGGAAGGTGAGTCAAAGGACTTAATTGTCTAGACTAGACCTCTGTCTACCCCTGTATTGGGAATTGCGTGAAGATACTTATTTATTTATCTTTCTCAAGTATTTAATTCTAAATTAATTATATTAGTGATAAATTTTGGTTAATTTGGAAGCAATCATTGTGTCCTCTTTGTTAAGTTAAATAAGTAATTACAAATCAATTGACACGTGCGATGATTTTACATTCGAGCTACCGTATCTTACACGCATCGATTTAAACTTTTAAGCTCTCTTTTGAAGGAGCCTTGCATTTTACAACATTTTACAACATCAACACTAAGTTAGTATAAAAATGTTTGCTAAGAATGGTTAGGGCTTTTTTGATTATGAGAGAACATCTAATTATTTTTGAAAACTTTGTGGACGAGTGGCGTGCTTGCCAGATTTAATAATTTAGCTAGCTCAGATGTATCGGGTCGATTCCCAAATATTAATTACCCGATAATTAAAATTCCTAGTGAACAACACTTTTTCTCGAGTTTGGGTGTTTGTGGTACCTTCGTTGTTTCTAATTCCATTGCACAAGTACTTTAGCTACTTACTTTGGGATCAGACAATATCTGTTATCTCTATGTGTTTATTTATTTATTATTATTTTATACAAATTTTTATTACCTTACTAAGATTTGACCCGCTTATTCACTCAATCGCTTTCATACTTAACACACACATACTCAAATACACACAAAAATACATTTTTTTACTATATTATGATAATTTTGCTATCAGTTTTCTTTGCTTTATTTATAAGTTTTTTATGTACATTTTATTGTATCTTGTCATATCTTGTCATCATTTATACTGAACGGTGAAGTTACTACAGACTATAACAAAGATTTTAACATACCACAAGACAATATGTCTCAGTATTTTAAAATATGCACATATACTATTATTATTATTCCTTGCTAAATATGATACATAGACAAATGAAACCAATGACTTACATAACCCCGTTTCGCACCCACAAAAGCATGCCCTAATTTAATTATATGCTACGGTAAATTTTTGTGGAATACCTACCTGTGGAAGATAATAACTATTTATTATAACGATTTTCATTTTTAAAGCATCAGTAATAAATTTTCATAGAAAAAAAACTCATTTTCATAATCATTTATTTCAGTATTAATTGTATGTGTGAATATTGCAATTGTATTAGAGAAAATATTAAACTACTATAGAGAGGTCCAGATAGTTAAGTCTTTGAATCTACCTTTCACCGAAGACATTTTCGGGGGACGTGACAAGTCGTAAGCCTGTCGCCAATTTTATGCCCAACCTGGCTATCTAAACTCGCAACCCATTTTCGATAGTTTTTATTAACAAAATACTTTCCACAATCGATCCTAAATCCAAATCGGCGAGCGGATTGACGATCACAGTACCACACACGTTGCACCTTATTTTTCGTGTTGATCAATCAATGTTGGTGGTGACTATGTTAAATTCGACTTTATTTCCAAGACATTTCCCTTAGTCAACTCTTACACTCATTATAGTTAAGTGAGTGACACACTCACACACCTATTTAGTTACTTATTAAGAAACATTCACAGACTGTTTAATCACAATTCTGACGTAAACTGTATCAGAAATATTTCTAGTACAACTTCAATTGATATTTCGAATTCAAATTCTGTTCGAATCCAATAAATCTCTAAGAACAATACGCCATGTTAAATCAATATGCAAATGTGAAAGGGAAGCTTTTGAGATATTGCATCCGCTTCAGCCATCAAAAGTTTAGAATATGACATTTCTACGAAAACTTTACTTATGTAAGTTTGGTACTGTGTACAGTCTACGCAACCTATGCACCTCTACATGCCACAACTTTGACTCTACCACGCGTGGTAAAAACAAGTAGATGTCAAAGATATAATTATAAACAAAAGATGTTATAAGAATATTTGAAAAAACGTCAGAAGAAATGGATGAATATATTATAAATTTACAATAGGGCCACTAAGTGACGACCAACGATTTATTTAACGACGATTTTTTGACGGTTAATTGACGAGTGGACGAGTGGTGTGTCGAGTGGCCGGTTTTAAAAGCGTCGCCAATGTAGAAAAAAACTACTTTTCTAACCTTTTAAATCTTTCTCGCGTCTGGGTATACGTGGTGCTTTCATTGTTTCCGGTACCATACTCAAGTGATTTAGCTACTTTGGAACGAAAGCAATCTTGGAAGCAAAGTACACAATGTGTAGTATTTTGTCCCTATTTATGTATATATTTTTATAACATATTCGATACTTGGGCAATGAACTACTATTTACGTGAAAAGTATAATACCGCCCGTATTATAAATCGGCATAGTTTTAAACTGCATTGCTGTATCGCTACGACAGTAAATACAACACCGATCCCTTGCCAAAACTATTAAACTCTCAAATTGATCTAGAAAAATAATCGTGCTGTAACGCTTTGCTGGATGATATAATTTAAAAAGTTTATCTCATTCGTCGTTCTAATTTTAAATTAGAGCACAATTAATTACGAACTTATTTAAATTATTTGCTACCTTATTGGTATTATTCGAGTTGGTAACCTGTCTTCATTACTGGGCGGTGCATGATCGAATCTCACTGGGGGCAAACATTTATTTGACTAATATTAATGTATAAGAAATGAATGTAAAAAAATAAAAATAAAATACGTGCAGGCATGAAGAAACTGATGAATCTGAAAGAAGCGAAAGAGGTATGTAAGGATCGTGATAACTTGCGATATGTTCTATCTGGCTACCCTGTCAGGGACCGTGCGTGAAGATTTGTTTATGTTTGTTTATCTTCACGCAGAATCCCTGACGGGGTAGCCAGAGAGAACAGATCGCCAAGTGTCACGATCCCTACATACTTCTTTCGCTTCTTTCAGATTCATCATCTTCTTCATACATGCACGTCTAGGTATCCGAGTACTCTTGACCCTCCCCTCTTCGAGCAATTTGCTCACATGGTCTTCGAAAGTTAGTCTCGGTCTACCTCGACACCTTTTAATATTAACTTTCACGCTATATATTTTCTTCACCATTCGGTCTTCACTCATTTGCTAAACGTTCCCAAACCATCGAAGCACGCCCTTATCCATTTTTGAGACAAGGTCATCTTTCAAACCTGCCATATTGCGAATCTCTTCGTTTCGCTTTCGGTCAGCCATGGTAAGGCCGCACATTTTACGAAGAGATCGCATCTCCACTGCATTCAACCTGCTTTTATGCTTCTTCTGGCATACCCAGGTTTCGCTGCCATATAACAAAGTCGGTACCAACACTGCGTTATGTATTGCAAGGCGTGCACTTTACACAACGCCTTGCCTTTTGATTAACGCAGTCAGGGCACCATTGACTTTATTCCCGGCAGCGACACGCCTGTCCACATCTAAATCACATCTTCCATCCCGGCTAAACGCACTCCCCAAGTATACAATTTCGTTCACCTGTTCTAGCCATTCCTGATTTACCCAAATTTCGCACTTCGTTCTTTCTACGTCCCTTTCAAATACCAGAACCTTAGTTTTATTAGCATTCAAACGGAGACCATTAATTTCACATTCTTCTTTCGTACACGTGACTAATGCCTGCAGTTCTGCCTCTGATGGTGCAATAAGCACTGCATCATCAGCATAAAGCAGACAATTTACTTTTATGTCACCCAATTTCACACCCAAACAGCTATCTTTCAGCTTCTGTAAACAGCTGTCGAGATACAGTATGAATAGCCAGGAAGACATGACACAACCCTGTTTTACGCCCGTTTGGACGCTAAACATGGGTGACAGGTCATGCCCTACCCGCACACAGGCTTTACAGTCACAGTAAAGTGACTGCACAGCCTTTAGCAATCGAACATCCACACCATACCCCGGCAACAGTTCCCACATTTTCTTCCTTACAACCTTATCAAATGCTTTCTCAAGATCCACAAAAGCACAGAAAATCTTCTGGTTAGCAGCCAGAAGCTTCTCCGTGATCATGCGGAGAGAAAACATTTGATCCGTGCATCCTCTTCCAGGTCTAAATCCGCATTGTGCCTCCCATAGAAATCTTTCCGATTTATCCTGCATCCTACGTGTCAAAACCTTCGAGTAAACTTTTCTTGCTAAACTGGTCAAGCTGATCGCCCGATAGCACCCGCAGTCATAATGTGACCCTTTACCTTTATATAAAGGCACAATAACCGCGGATCGCCAATCATCCGGAACAGCCCCCGTTCGCCAGCACAAATTGCACAGCAGATGAAAGCTGTCCCAGACGCGTGGCCCACCATACTTGACCATTTCAGCAGTAACTCTGTCTAGTCCCGCAGCCTTACCACATTTCAAACTTCTAATCGCACATTCAATCTCTTTCATACTGATGACCTCAGTGTCATCGAGGTCCGAGTCTGGCGTACCAATCACGGCGTCACCCCCCGGATCCCTCACTAAGATCATCACACGCATACATCTCTCTATAAAATTCGCTCCATCGCTGCATGACGTCCGATTTTTTCTGAGAGGACGTCATTGGTTCCCGAAAGCACTTTATTCATTCTTAAGGCTGTCGCACCACTCCGAGTCCTTCCAACCTCTTTCCAGAAGAGTTTGGAGTTCTCCTTGAAGTTGTGCGACAACCTTTCGTCCGCTTCCATTCTACTCATTTCACGCACTTCCTCAATCAATGCTTTCGTGTGAACTTTCTGGAGCTTATATCTTTCTTTCCTATTCTCTCTCATATCCTTATCATTACTAGAGGCCAAGTAGTCTAACCATGCTTTCTTCTTCTTATTTACAGCTTCTTTCACTTCGTCATTCCACCATGCATCACCCTTTTTACTACTACCTCTTTTCACAGTTCCACACACGTCTTCCGCTGCACTAACCATTCCATCTCTAAGGCTCTGCCATATTTCTTCCACACATTCTTTCCTGACACCAATGCTGTCTAGCTTTTCGGCTACCCTTACTTGATATTTATTCCTAGTGTCCGCTTCCTGAAGCTTCCTGCTTCGGATGCTACCGACCGACTGTGGTTCTGGTATCGCTGTCCGGTGGCGCCAACCCGCGAACAGACCCCTAAATCTAGTAATCACTAGATAGTGATCCGTTCCCAGGTCAGCACCTCGGAACACTCGCGTATCCATCACCTGTTTTCGCAGTCGGTCATCCACCAGGAATAAATCGATCATACTTCTCTCATTCTCTCTTGTTCTAGTATACATATGGATTTTCTTGTGACTAAACATAGTGTTTGTCATAAGAAGACTCTTTTCCTTGCATACAGCCAGTATAAGCTTGCCAGCATCGTTAACCCTTTTATCGCCAAACATCCCAAGCACCGACTCGTACCCTGGCCGCGCGGTACCAACCCATCCATTCAAATCACCACAAACAACAATTCTTTCGTTTCCAGTAACCAAGTCTAGAACTTCTCTTACATTCTCCCAAAACTCCTTCAGCTCAGGTCTGGACGACGAAGCCTCCGGCGCATAAACAGCCAAAAGGAATAACTTCGTCAGTCCCAATTTAAAGCGAACCCAGAGAAGTCTCGAGTTCCCAACCTTATATTCAGTCATAACATCGACCAACCGAGACGACAGCAGCACCCCCACTCCCTGGCAGGCGCTCTCGCTCTCCGGGACTCCGGACCATAGAGCTAACGCCCCGCCAGGGAGCTCTTCAGTACCGCTGCCCTTCCGCTTGGTCTCCGACAAACACACGACATCTAATTCTCTTTCTTTCATTATTTCAATCAACTCATTCGTCTTATCTCTCATGCCTCCTCTAACATTCCACGTGCCAACTCTGCACTCCGTCCTCCACCTTCCGCCGTGTCGGGCTGTGCGTGACGGGTGGCGGTCCCCATCGCCGCTTTGCGCGCTGCATTTCACACCAACGGGGATGAACTGGTGTGCGTCGCCTTGGGGGGACGCCCTAACCCTCGTTGGCATGGGTGCGCAGCTGTGTAGAATTGCAGCCCTGAAAAGGGCTGGCAGGGGTCGCGACGAGCACGCTTCTACAATGACCCCCAAGTGCGTGAAGATATGTAAATAAATAATAACGTTTCCACTAGTCGTCAATACTAACTAATTCTGATTCGAAGTTGGAGGTTCGAGAACAGCTGGCAAACATTTGTGGAATGAATATGAATGTTTGTATGCGAGTTATGGATGTTAATATGAATTATGAACAGTCATCTAAGTAAATATATATTGTATGTTATAATATTACACCGTTTTAGCTTGGAAACAATAACGGCGATCAGCTTACCGCCTGTCACTATCCCAAGAGGCAGCTACTGCAGATTTGTGGAAATGAGTAAAAATAAAAAAAATTACGTGCGTACAATTGGGTGGCGTGAAATTGGGTGACATAGAAGTAAATTGTCTGTTGTATGCTGATGATGAAATGCTTAGTGCACCATCAGAGGCAGAACTGCAGGCATTAGTCACGTGTATGAAAGAAGAATGATGTTTAATGAAAAATTAAGGGTCTCCGTTTGAATGCTAATACAACTAAGGTTCTGGTATTTGAAAGGGACGAAGAAAGAACGAAGTGCGAAATTTGGGTAAATCAGGAATGTCTAGAACAGGTGAATGAAATTGTATACTTGAAGAGTGCGTTTAGCCGGGATGGAAGATGTGATTTAGGTGTGGACAGGCGTGTCGCTACCGGGAACAAAGTCAATGGTGCCCAAATGGTGGTCAATAGCCAAGGCGTAGTGAAAAGTGCACGCCTTGCAATACTTAACGCAGTGTAGGTACCGACTTTGTTATATGGCAGCGAAACCTGGGTATGCCAGAAGAAGCATAAAAGCAGGTTGAATGCAGTGGAGATGCGATCTCTTCGTGAAATGTGCGGCCTTACCATGACCGACCGAAAGCGAAACGAAGAGATTCGCAATATGGCAGGTTTGAAAGATGACTTTGTCACAAAAATGTATAAGGGTGTGCTTCGATGGTTTGGGCACGTTGAGCGAATGAGTGAAGACCGAATCGTGAAGAAAATATATAGCGCGAAAGTTAATATTAAAAGGTGTCGAGGTAGACCGAGACTAACTTTCGAAGACCATGTGAGCAAATTGCTCGAAGACGGGAGGGTCAAGAGTACTCGGATACCTAGACGTGCATGTATGAAGAAGATGATGAATCTGAAAGAAGTATGTAGGGATCGTGACACTTGGCGATCTGTTCTCTCTGGCTATCCCGTCAGGGATTGTGAGTGAAGATAAATAAAAATAAATAAATGTAAACTTGCGTACACTTCATTATTTTTGTTTAACAACATTTCCGAGATTGGAAACACGCTCCATATGATAAGTTTTTTCTTTTTTTATAACAAACTGAACTAAAAAGATTTTACTTTAAATCACATATTTTTATTTCCTTCTACTAAAGCTAAGAAAAATATTTCATAAAAAACTCAGATAAGCCTAGCAATGTAAAGTAATCTAATGAAAGTATTGTTCTGTCTCTCAGGAAGTACTCCTTATTTATGCATGACTTCGCTCTAATTCGGCCTCATTTGTTTGGACAACTTTTGTCCATAAATTTGTGCGTACTGCGTTTTAACCGCAGCACATCTAAAATTATATAAATATAAAGTATTAAGGTGAACCTCGCTGGAACCCTCGCTAGAAAGGGCACTTTCGTTTGAACTCTTGTTCATCTACAATTAGTGGAGACTGAGGTAAGCTACGTATGAACATTCATTTTGAACTTTAGCGCCGTGGGGTGACCGTGTGGTAACGGTGTAAGAATATTGCCACTCCATTTTTCTCGTGGGTGTCGAAAGAGGCAGCTTTGAATATCGCAATGGCAACCGATAGAAGGCGGGATAACCATTTCTAAAAATATAAGAACAAAAAAATGAGACCGAAGATCGCAGCGTCAGAGGAGCGAGTGGTCTGGTACTGCGATCGCCAATCCGTCTGCCAAGCGAAGCGATTATGATGGGGGCGCCATTCTAATTATTAAATTTTAATATCGTATTTCCTGTGTTAAAAAGATGACAAAATAGGAAATACTACGTTTTTTTCTCCTTTTTCTTTTCCATTAAAGGAAACTCACTACGAAACGGGGGTATACTTACAAATTACATTCGATTTATTAAACACATGTTTCTAAAACCAGTGAATCAATGATTTGATTTGATATTTAGATTAAGCAGCCCATTTTCCGCCGTCCAACACACAAGTAACATCATAACAAAGTAATGTGATAAATGGACGTTACCTAAAAAATAAGAAAACAAAATAAAAGGTGGTTTCGGACCGAGTCGAAATTAAATTATTCAGTGGCTTCCAGCGCAGAATTTCGTCTGGCGCCTCAAGAAAACCTAAAACAAAGCAATTTATTATCCGAAAGTGTTTACACAACTTTAAATCGGAGTACATTTTCGGGGACATTAATAAAACTCAAGTAGCCACGATACCCGAACTTATTGAATAATGAAATTAAATTTCTCAAGAAGCTGGCTACGCTCATTTGACATATTAACATTTATAAAAGTCACGATATCCGAGTGGTATGCTGATCAGAATTCGAGCCAAGAAACCCGAGTTCGATTCCCAAGGCTCGTACCAATTGGGTTTTTTCAAAATAAAACTTATGTACGATTAAAATTGTTGGCTTAGACATAAATACGCCGACGTGCACACCATCTCTCATGTTTCTCCAAAAAATGATTTCGGTGTAAGTTGGGTCGAAAAGACTTAAATTTCTAGACCACTAGCTACCCCTGCATTTGAATAACGTGAAGATTACTTAAAAGCTTTCTTACAAGCTTTCATGCTTCGAAGTCATCTTCTGAAAAATTTTCACATCTGACGCAGCTGCCCATCATCTGTCTTAATTAATTATTTTAGTCTGCCATTTTTAATATTCGATATTCCTGTGTACATTAAATTACATCCTGGAAAATTAAGACAGAATTGAAAAATAAATCGGTAGAAACAAAAATATTATGAAGCATATTTAAATTTTTGTAATAACTAATTCAAAATTTATTAAAATAAGAATTACTTCGAAATTTATTCATAGTTATATAAATAAATATTTGGAATGGACATTTTTCAAATAATTTTATTTAATATACTAATTGTAATAAATATAATTGTAAAAATATAATTGTAAAAAAAATATTTTTATGTTAACGACATATATACATAGTAACCGGTTCAAGTCCACTGGAGAAATAGGGCCTCTCCCGTAACAGAGGGCCTTTGTCTATCCCAATATTGGGAATGTCGAGATGATATAAAAATATACATAACTAGGGTATATATAACTATATATACAACGAAGTTTCGGCGTAGGAATATTACTAACCCCTCTCTTTCCGTGGGTGTCGTAAGAGGGTTGCCTCTTCAGTTTCAAAGAGCAAAACTCAGAAAGCGACAAGTGGCGAAATAAACATCTTGATATAATATCAATGCGAATTACAGCAGACCGGTGATGAGCATCAGCATCTAAGGCGCACGGTAACTGGTACTGCGATAGCCAATCCGCTTGTCATGCGTGATGATTATGGCAATCTCCCCCTTACGGAGAAGTCCTTGTCCTGCAGTAATAAATCTGCATAGAACTTTGGCATTAATGAAGTTAGTTGAAAAATTTCAATGAATAATGAAAATTATTTACTGTACCAGCAAACTGAAGAAAACGAAAGTGAGATTTTATACTTTGAGAACTTTTTTAATAAATTTCGAAGTAGTTGTTAGTAAATTTATTCAGGTATTTTATATACATTAACCGTCGTTATTTAAAAAAGTTTTATAAATGTTGCATATTAAATGAAAATAATAAAACTAAATTTATTAAAATTATATCCAGAATTAGTGACTTTTGTAATACAAGAATGTACTTACGAAGGTTTTTCGGAAACTTTCATACTAATCGATTTTTTTAAAAACCTATGTAAAATTTGTACCGTTGTCTTGGAAATGAAGACGGCAGCTATGCTTTTGTTGCAGTAATAGTTTTCGATGAAAGGTGGGTCTAGACTTTAATTAATTTAAAGAGGTATATATTTAATTGTCTAGACCTCTGTCTGCCTATAGGAATGGCGTCACTTTACATTTTTCTAGTTTTTTCTACTTTATAAAACGTTATTTCATGTACATGCTTTTGGTGAGAAAATAAAACTATATTAGCCCAGTTGTATGGGACCAGCATAGTACCACACCCCCTCTTCCCGAGGGTATCCTAACAGGCACCTAAGTGAAAACCCTTCAGAACACTATTGGCCTACGAAAATAAGAATGTGATAAATAGATAGGGACAAATAGGGGTTTCTCCGATGACAAAGTAAGTAGCTAAAGCTCTTGTGTTTCGGAATCAGAGACAATATTACAAAAAAATTCTTTGTGAAATTAGATTACTTAGAAAAATATTTTTGTATATGGACCTTTGAGCTGGCGACATCATGAAAATCGATGTCTTCACATTCACGGATCTTATCAACTATAATAATAAGTTAAGGCTGATTATTAAATAATTACCGCAGACTGTTAATTACTTAAAATAATAATTCATAAAGTAATTATAAAACCTACTTTTCAAGTGACGTTTGACAGACAACATTAACCTTCCTATCATTAATTGGCGCGCAGTGTATACGGTTTTATGTATATAAATCATCAAAAGTGCTTTTGTTAAAAGCCAATACTGTAATTTTATTGCGAAAAGGGATTTTACATGCCATTTGTACGAGTGGATGCGTTAATATCGTGCGTAATTAATTTCCAATTCTTTTAATTATTCTGCTATCGTAGTGGGTTTCGAGTTAATTCAGTCCAATATCTGTTCCAGTCATGATTTTTACCACGACGTAACGTTTTTTGATGATGCTGATTAATTTAAATACTATAGTAATGTGACAATATTTTTTTAAACATTGCTCTGATCTCAAAGTAAGCACCTTAAGCACTTATAATATGGAATCAAAAACTACGAAGGTACCACAAACACCTAGCCCAAGAAAATGTAGAAAGTGTTTTCTTCATTGACCTGACGGGAAATCGAACCCGAGACCTCAGAGCTGGCGACACCTTGAAAACCTGGCGTACCCGATTTTTTCTCGTCCACAGAGTTCAAAGCAACATGAAATTAATTAAAATATTATGATAATATGTCAGAACTAGTCAATGAAAATAACTTTTCAAATTTCTATGATATAAATACTTTGACGTTATAGTAATAAAAAGACTTTCGTAAACATTTTCATACTATTTTACACCTAAAAAATCGACACACACATAAATAATTCTTTAGCATCTTTATTATTTGAAAGTCAATGAAAGAATGAGAGAAAAGTACTTAAGTAAAAAGACATCGACAAGTGCATTTTGTTGCTGGCACTTCAGACAATACTTACCTACTTATCTTCACGCAGAGTCTTTGACGGGGTAGCGAAAGAGAACACATCACCAAGTGTTACGATCCAAACAAACCTCTTTTGCTTCTTTAAAATTCAGATAATGATATTCGATAATGAGGATGATGATCAGAAGCTTTCGCTTCCCTCTATCACACAACAAATATGAAAATAGTAGATAGATCGTGACACGTAGGTCCCAAATAGGTTTCCGTGAAAGATAGATCGAAAGGACTTCATTGTCTAGACTTATGTATCGAGAATATGCATTAAGATGAAAAAAAAAAGGTGATAGCCAGAGGCTAGGTGATCAAGGTTCGATCCCCAAGTGGTAGACTTGCAGTTTATATGACAGTTTATATCGTTGCCTTCGACATAATGACGATGTCAAGCTCAGAACCTAGTACGTTGTGCCAAAAAGTCTTCGGTGAAAGATGGGTGCAAAGGACTTACTTGTCTGGACCTCTGACTACGCTAGTGAAGATATTTTCATATGTATAAAAATAAATAAACTTGTATAAATGCTATGTCGTAAATACGTTGGAAGTGAACTCATCAAAGAAAAGCTTAAAAGCTTAAATTCTTCATTTTAGCTTCACGTTTTCGTAGTTGAGTTCGAGAAGACTTTAAAAATAAACATTTCTGTTAAATAAGAAAAAGAGATAGCACGTGAATTCCTCTTCAATCTTTGTATAAAAGTCACGTCAGCCTGAGGAATACTTTGAGGAACATTTTTAGATGAAACGCTTTCATAACTTGTATACTCGCGAAAAACTTCCTTTTGCTAAAAATCTCTTACATTTTTATACATCCTGGATGCTAAAACATCCTATTTATTTAACCAAGATGGGTGCTTGTTATATTTTCGCAGTAATATACGGCAAAACATTGTAGAGATTCATAATGGTTCTCTTAAGTTTAGTTTTGGCAAAAAGTAGTATATAAATCTATCTCTATCTCAGTGTTTAAGTTAATGGTACAGTATACTTACGTAGATTTATAACTACATACAGTTTTTATGTGCGTGGGGTTTCGGAATAAAAATTTTACCCTTTATAATGCTATCGACAGGTAGTGCCATCAACATCAATCACTTGTCAAGGCTTATATCCTGCTATCAACTTTAAGAAGAAACGGTCTGATACATAAAGAAAGAAGTATTTCTGGAAAAGAAAACATTGATACATGACTATCTCATGAGGATCGATCTCGAGTTTCAGATCCAAACACTCACACACAAAGTTATGACTACCATAACTTTAGTGGCCTCCATGAACGAATGGTGTATACCCGTTTTCAAGATGTCGCCAGATCTTTGCTTCCGGGTTCGATTTCGGGACTGTCCGTGTAGAAAACTATTTTTTCTGCATTGCCTAGGATTTTGGAGTTTGAGGTACCTTCGTAGTTTCTAATATCAGAACACAAGTGCTTTAGCTTCTCTATATATGTAACTATCTATATCTGGAGCGCACTTCCTAACATCTTTGACTAGAAGAGATCGCTATGCGACGATAAGGACCCCAAATAGTGCATTGTGCAAACCTTTTAATTTTACTGTTTTCATGTTACCGTGATTTTGAGTTGTGTATTCATTCCTTCATTTATATTTATTTATTTATTTATTTAAATACAAGAAATAACAATTTTAATTACAATACCTACTGTAGAACTTACGTTCGCAATGTAGAACAATGCAAAAGTAAAACATAATTATTTATTAAATTTTCAGTACGGTATTAATTTTAAGCTTCGTTTAAAAGTTATTAGGAGAAAGAGTTAACCTATGTGCTATATATAAGCTTTTTTTATTCTGTCTCGCACACACTAAGAGTCGTCGAAATATCTTACAAAGATCTAGAAAACTAATCCACCCTACATTAAACTTTTTTTATCGTTACATTTTAGGTAGTCACTATAGCCGAGTGGTTAGGTGTTCGAAATGAGAGACGATAGACTCTGGTTCTGATGCCCACAATAACACCAATAAGGTTTTCAAAACTTTTTATAAACTTACGTAAAGATGGCGACTGGCTCACCACATGCTTCGTTGTCGCAAAAGTGTCTTCGGCGGAAGGTGGATCGATAGGACATAATTGTCTAGACCTCTGTCTACCCTGTATTGGGAATGGCATGAATATAGTTGAAAATAATATAGGTTTTTTTTTTTTCGAGGGTAGGTGCAGAAACCAACAACAGCTGTTTTGGAGCTCTCGTAATTTAATTAATGTTTTAAATAAATCTTAACAGTTTTTCAAAATAATTTATTTTGCTATAATAAGTAATAGTATCTGGATATTTTGTTATAATATCACATGTATATAAAGAAAGTTATAAGCACTTACATAGTACACCCTCCTCCTTTCCTTTCCTCCTAAACTTTCATAGCACTACATTTTGTATATAACATAAAAATGGCAAATATTTCTGATGTGGAAAATATACAGAAAGAACTGGAAGGAAGTTTATTTCTAAAAATAGCGGAATTCGAAAGACGTTTGAATGCAGCATCCACTCCACCAAACACAACACTTGTACAGTTACGTGAAGAGTTCTGCGTTTTCAAGGATCTGGTAACTTCAATGCTTAGTCTTCTACGTCAGCAAATATTAGACTGTTCGAAAAATATTGATGAGATCAACATGAGGCATCGACGGAAAGCACTCCTTTTCAATCCGGTTTCCGATCAGGCCATGGTACGACTACAGCGTAAGTTAAAGTTGCTGATGACATTCTGCGTGGTATGGACAATAAACAGCTCACTATATTAGTATTGCTAGATTTTAGCAATGCATTTAATACAATCGATTTTGACATTTTGCTGAGTGTGTTACGTTCTATTAACATATCTCCATCAGTGATTGGCTGGTTTCAGAGTTATTTAACTGGCCGACGGCAACGTATTCGCATCGATGATAAATTCTCATCTTGGTGTGAATTACGAGCCGGAGTGCCTCAAGGCGGTGTGCTATCTCCTTTACTCTTTGCTGTATTCATTAATTCAATCTCCCAAAATATTACTTCTCTCTATCACATGTATGCAGACGATCTCCAATTATATACGCAGTCTGCTCTTGTAGACTTGCCTACTGCTGTGTCTACCATCAATGATGACCTGGCGACAATAAGTGAATGGAGTAAGTTTCATGGCCTTAAAGTTAACCCTAGTAAGTCCCAGGCTATTGTTATTGGTGGAACAGGTTTAATTTCAAGAATAGACTGGAAGAATCTCCCCATTGTTAAACTAAATGGCGTTATAATACCGTACTCTTCCTCTGTTATATATATATATATATATATATATATATATATATATATATATATATATATATATATATATATATATATATATATATATATATATATATATATATATATATATATATATATATATATATATATATATATATATATATATATATATATATATATATATATATATATATATATATATATATATATATATATATATATATATATATATATATATATATATATATATATATATATATATATATATATATATATATATATATATATATATATATATATATATATATATATATATATATATATATATATATATATATATATATATATATATATATATATATATATATATATATATATATATATATATATATATATATATATATATATATATATATATATATATATATATATATATATATATATATATATATATATATATATATATATATATATATATATATATATATATATATATATATATATATATATATATATATATATATATATATATATATATATATATATATATATATATATATATATATATATATATATATATATATATATATATATATATATATATATATATATATATATATATATATATATATATATATATATATATATATATATATATATATATATATATATATATATATATATATATATATATATATATATATATATATATATATATATATATATATATATATATATATATATATATATATATATATATATATATATATATATATATATATATATATATATATATATATATATATATATATATATATATATATATATATATATATATATATATATATATATATATATATATATATATATATATATATATATATATATATATATATATATATATATATATATATATATATATATATATATATATATATATATATATATATATATATATATATATATATATATATATATATATATATATATATATATATATATATATATATATATATATATATATATATATATATATATATATATATATATATATATATATATATATATATATATATATATATATATATATATATATATATATATATATATATATATATATATATATATATATATATATATATATATATATATATATATATATATATATATATATATATATATATATATATATATATATATATATATATATATATATATATATATATATATATATATATATATATATATATATATATATATATATATATATATATATATATATATATATATATATATATATATATATATATATATATATATATATATATATATATATATATATATATATATATATATATATATATATATATATATATATATATATATATATATATATATATATATATATATATATATATATATATATATATATATATATATATATATATATATATATATATATATATATATATATATATATATATATATATATATATATATATATATATATATATATATATATATATATATATATATATATATATATATATATATATATATATATATATATATATATATATATATATATATATATATATATATATATATATATATATATATATATATATATATATATATATATATATATATATATATATATATATATATATATATATATATATATATATATATATATATATATATATATATATATATATATATATATATATATATATATATATATATATATATATATATATATATATATATATATATATATATATATATATATATATATATATATATATATATATATATATATATATATATATATATATATATATATATATATATATATATATATATATATATATATATATATATATATATATATATATATATATATATATATATATATATATATATATATATATATATATATATATGATTATTGTATGAGTGGACAATAAAGTATATACATACATACGTACATACATAAGTAAAGCTTAAACAGTTGTCTTATGGAATCAGAAAAAATAAAACCCAGACCGAAGGAAATGAAAAAACTGCTTTTCTACATTGACCTGATCGGGAATCGAATCCGGGACCTCAGACTTGGCGACACTATGAAAAATGGTGTGTACGCCACAAAATTCATATTGACGATCTGCGTCGCCACTCGTCCACGCAGTATGTTCCGTCAGTATTATGCTTCATTATTAACAGGAAACAAAGTATCAGACGAGGACTTAGTGTGGCCAGATTATATATTACTTCACTTCTTCTAAAGCATAACTATAAATGAAATGTGCGACGTGACATACAGCCATGAGTAATGTGCGGGGCCCATGCCAAAATCGTGTTGTAAGTTCAGAGCGAAGCACATTGCGCGATATGAATTGGTGCCAAGGTTGGGCAATTAGTGGGGGTAAATTTCTAAAGCATCCCTTGTATACTATATGGTTGAATTAACAGCCTGTAAAATGCTATTGCAGGAAATGGATCTTTCTTGTATGCAAGTTTTTTTCAATCTTACTTATGAGACTGCAACTATAAAGTCGCAATAGTCAAGTTTCTGGGCGATCGGGATTCAAGACATTAGACCTGACTCTTTTCCCCGTATCAATAATGAGTTTCCTTGACATAAAGAGGACACATCGTTAGCTCTGACATAAAGATGATGAAAGGCTCACCACCTGTCACATTATACCAAGATAAAGTCCGGTGAAATGTAAGTCAAAAGGGCTTAGTTGTCTAAACCTCTAGCTTCTCTTGCATTTGTAAACATGTGATAAAAAAATATTTGTCATTATTATTACTGTTCTCAAGCGCATTGGCGATCGTATCAGTACTAGATAGCTGGTGGCTTAAACGATGCTGCCTTTACCGATGTGTATAATCGGTTTGGTCTTTTTAGGTTTTTCCTTACCACGGTAATAGTCACGATAGACGTGTGTTTGGGTGATCGGAATTCGAGTCGAGAGACCCAAGTGCGATCCGCAGTTGGTGGGTTCCAAGTTCAATTTCTTTTTAATATATGTTTTAGGCTTCGGCATAAAGACGGCGATAGTCTCACCACCGGTCAGATTGTCCCAAAAATGTCTTCTGTGAAAGGTGGGTCGAAAGGAATTAATTATCTGAACCTCTTTCTACCACTGAGGTGGCGAGGGGAATAGCGAGAATATATAATATATTTACCACATTGTAAATATGCTCGTCACGATAGCCGAGCGGTTGGATGATCGGAATACGAGTCAAGAGACCCGAGTTCGATCCCCGGTGGCAAGCTCGTACCAATGGGTTTTTCAATAACTTATGTACGAATTACATCGTTGGCTTGGACATAAAGATGGCGACGGGTTCACCACCTGTCACGTTGTCCCGAAAATATCTTCGGTGGAAGGTGGGTCAAGGGGACTTAAATGTCTAGACTAGACTTCTGTCTACCCCTGTATCGGGAATTGCGTGAAGATATTTATTTTTAATTTATTTATTTATATCATATATTTACCACATTGTAAATATGTTATATTCTAGTTTAATCCCTTGAATACTCTAAATATGTTGTATATTTATGCATATATACTATTTCATATAAATAATCGCCGTTTAAGTACAGTGTAAGAATGTACCTGCACCCTTCATCCCGTGTAAGTCGCAAAAGGCATCTAAGAGAAGCCTTGAAATGCAATAGGATACCGACTGATAGGAGCATCGATTGTCAATCCACTTGTCAAGGCTTATATCCTGCTGTCAACTTTAACAAGAAACGGTCTGATACATAAAGAAAGAAGTATTTCTGGAAAAGAAAACATTGATACATGCCTATCTCAGTTTCATAACTTTAGTGGCCTCCATGAACGAAAGGTGTATACCCGTTTTCAAGATGTCGCCAGATCTTTGGTTCCGGGTTCGATTTCGGGACTGTCTATGTAGAAAACTATTTTTTCTGCATTGCCTAGGATTTTGGAGTTTGAGGTACCTTCGTAGTTTCTAATATCAGAACACAAGTGCTGAAGCTTCTCTATATATGTAACTATCTATATCTGGAGCGCACTTCCTAACATCTTTGACTGGAAGAGATCGCTATGCGACGATAAGGACCCCAAATAGTGCATTGTGCAAACCTTTTAATTTTACTGTTTTCATGTTACCGTGATTTTGAGTTGTGTATTCATTCCTTCATTTATATTTATTTATTTATTTATTTAAATACAAGAAATAACAATTTTAATTACAATACCTACTGTAGAACTTACGTTCGCAGTGTAGAACAATGCAAAAGTAAAACATAATTATTTATTAAATTTTCAGTACGGTATTAAGTTTAAGCTTCGTTTAAAAGTTATTAGGAGAAAGAGTTAACCTATGTGCTATATATAAGCTTTTTTTATTCTGTCTCGCACACACTAAGAGTCGTCGAAATATCTTACAAAGATCTAGAAAACTAATCCACCCTACATTAAACTTTTTTTATCGTTACATTTTTAGGTAGTCACTATAGCCGAGTGGTTAGGTGTTCGAAATGAGAGACGATAGACTCTAGTTCGATGCCCACAGCTCGTACCAATAAGTTTTTTCAAAAACTTTTTTATAAACTTACGTAAAGATGGCGACTGGCTCACCACATGCTACGTTGTCGCAAAAAGTGTCTTCGGCGGAAGGTGGATCGATAGGACTTAATCGTCTAGACCTCTGTCTACCCCTGTATTGGGAATGGCATGAATATAGTTTTCTATGTAGTATTTGTCTATTTAGCCATGGTGGCTACATTGCAGATGATGAACCTATCGCCGTCTTAATCTCCTTCGCATCGACGACCTCCGTGGATCAGTTGCGTAAACACCGGTTTTTAAAGGTTTCGCCATCGGGATGTCCCGGGTTCGATTCCCGGTTAGATCAATATAGATTTTTCTACATTTCCTCGGGTCATGGTGTTTGTGGTGCCTTCGTTGTTTCCGATTCCCATACCCCATGCACTTTAGCATCTTACATTGTGATCGGAGCAATGTATGTGCTGTTATTCATACCAGTATAGCTTCGGAGGTAGGTTCACTATCAATCAAAGGCTATTACAATATCAAAGGCTATCGGCCCTTAAAACTGACCATAAACCTTAGTAAAATTTAAATAAGTGGTTTAAGTAAACAGTAATCAATGTATTTTTCTACAAGAAAAACAGGATGAACTCACCTCTCTCTCATTGCATTAAGCGAGCGTTGGAAGACCTTGTGGAATTGGCACGGATCGGTTTGGCTGGGAGCCAGATCGGGTATCACTGAGAGCTGATATTACTTTCTATCAGTGTGTGGATCCAAATAAGACTTATTGAATTACACGTAGAACGCAACTAAATAAAAAACAACATTAAATTAACTTCCTCGCTTTATGGTATCGGCATAAGAATTCATCACACCCTTCCTTCCTTATAGCATTGCACGACTATGTTAATTTCTAGAAAATATAAATGGCTAAACAGATAGATAATTTATAAGTACATAACCATCTCATCATCAACAGATAAAATCTGGCGAATTAATGTGTAATTCTTATATGTATTATTTTAATATGTAATTCTTTTCTCTCCGTGATCTATGATTATCTTAATATGTAGTTCTTTTCTCTCCGTGGTTGTTGTTGGAGGCAACAATAAATTTAAAACTAAAATCTGGTAACTTTAAAACATTATTTACATTATACTGTTGAAACCTATGTATATATGTTTATATTATTTTTATTTATTTACTATTGAAACTGGATGAAGCCTGGTCTAATTAGAACTCACACACTAATTATTGAAATATATAGTTCATATCCAAAAAAATAAAGGGAGGTCAAATCCCTTTGACCCACCTTCCACCGAAGATATTTTCGGGACAATGTGACAGGTGGTGAGCCCGTCGCCGCCCTTATGTCCAAGGCACCGATGAAATTCGTACATAAGTTTTTGAAAAACTCATTGGTACTGTCACCTGGGGATCGAACTCGGATCGGGGATCGACCACCCAACAACTCGGCTATTGTGACTATTCATATCCGAACACTCTTCTATACTAATGCTTATCATAATTTAAAGTTAGCAATCGTTGACTTCTTTTAAACAGTGTATGTATGATAGATCTCATACGAAATTTATCGAAGTGAAGCGAGACAAGCTATAAATTGAATGAATTTAAGCAATGTAGTGATTACAATGTAGTGGTATTTAGTTAGTTATTCATGACATTTCTATCGTTGTCAAAATTCCATAGCTCAAATCATAGCTATGTCTGAAGGCCCATTAATATAAATAAATAAATATCTTCACGCAATTCCCTATACGCCAACTGGGGATCAAACTCGGGTCTATTGACTCGAAATTCCGACCACCCTACCACTCTACTATTGTGGCTATCATCTCGGCTATTTTATAAATTTATATATATATATATATAAATAAATACATACATACATACATATATAAGGACAGCATCTCATACATTGCTATGATCCCAATGGGTTCCCGCGGGTGTTGGAAGGGGGTCTTCAATACATCATTGGCTATCGACAGAGGGTGGGCTATCCATCCCCAATAGGATGGGTGAGGCCTATCTTCAGTCGTGGGCTTTTGCCCTTACTTAATATATCTTCACGCTATTCGCAATACAGTGTTAGACAGAGGTATAAACAATTAAGTCCTTTCGACATCCACCGAAGACATTTTTAAGATCACGTGACAGGTGATGAGCCCGTCGCCGTCTTTATGTCCAAGCAAACGATATAATATGTATATGGGTTTAAAAAAACAATTGGTATTCTTGACTCGAATTCCGATCAATCGACCACTCGGCTATTGTAACTCTTGCTCTTACTTACTTTCTTATAATTTAAATGGTAAATGCTTAAGATGGGTGGCGAATTGGCGATTGCAGTACCAGACATCTCTCATCTTAAACGCAGCTGCTTATCACCGGTTTACTTAATTTTGATTTGGTATACTTTATATTCTCCATCTGTTGGTGGCTATTACATAAAACTACCACAAAATAAGAAGGCATATAATGGATATATATATTATAAACAAAAAAAACTTAACTTTTAAGCAAGTAACTATGAGAGGTGTTTTTATATAACTGACTTAAAAAAAGGTAGAGGTTATCAATTGCGTCGTATTTGTTTCTTTTTTGAAATTCAAAAATCTACTCTCATGCCGATGTCTTTTGATTCTATAAAAGGCTAATTTATTTAATAATGAAGAAGGGGCGGTACTTTCTACATTTGTTGACATTAGTTGCTATTTTTATGAAGTTTCTACATGAAACAACAATTTCAAACTATAAGTTGTTTAATCGGATAGAATTGCAAATTTTTATGTTAAATACATACAAAAATGCCTGTTAATATTTTTTCTATTATGCGGATATTTCTATATAGGTTTTCCGCATTTTTCTATAAACGCCCCAGTATTGAAATGAACGTAAACAAAAATCCATCCAACCGTCCATTTCATCATCATAAAAATATAGATTAGATGATCCAATATTAGATAACAGAAAAATAATCTTTTACAGCATTAATACACCCGTTCCTTTTACGGAAATTATCTCAAAAAAATTATTTAAAATTTTATTAAGTTCTAAAGAATGTTTTAGCAGATTTGCATAACAAAAAGCTTAGAAATCCTTTCAAGTCAGTTGAAATAAAGTTATCTCGTTGACAGATTGGTTAAATTCTTAAGAGATTCAAATTAATTTAACAAAAACAGAGAATAAACGTATAACATAAATACATAATGGTTTGAAATACGAGGAGTATCCCGTGGGAGGGTTTAACGTAATCGCCACGCGCGGCAAGCAGATTGGAGATCGCAGTACCAGATTCTGCCATTCACCGGTCTGCTTAGGAGATTAATAAAAAGCCTTGTGAAAGAAAAACCAATGAAAAGGTCTCATTACAGACACTGAGCCTATTGCCCCGTTGTCCCAAATAAGCTTCGATGAAATGTGTCAGTAAACTGCATTTTTTATACGTCTGCTTACTCGAGCATGGTATATTGCGTGAAGTAAAAATAATCATAATTTTATTATGCAATTTTTATTGATTTTAAAGCATATTTATGCTGAACTTTTATGTGATTTAATTAAGAAGAAAAAGTTTTTTTTTTTTAAATTTCAACTGTTATTCAAATCCCGCACGTGTCAAATGAAATAAAAAAAAAACTTTTGTTTCTCTTTAATTTAATCACAATCATGAGTTTAGTTGCCGGATGTGTCGGTCGGTCGGATGATCGGAATTCGTGTCAATAGACCCGAATTCGATCCCCAAAGCTCGTACCAATGGGTTTTTTTCATAACTAACGTCTGCTTACTCGAGCATGGTATATTGCGTGAAGTAAAAATAATCATAATTTTATTATGCAATTTTTATTGATTTTAAAGCATATTTATGCTAAACTTTTATGTGATTTAATTAAGAAGAAAAAAGATTTTTTTTTAAATTTCAACTGTTATTCAAATCCCGCACGTGTCAAATGAAATAAAAAAAAACTTTTGTTTCTCTTTAATTTAATCACAATCATGAGTTTAGTTGCCGGATGTGTCGGTCGGTCGGATGATCGGAATTCGTGTCAATAGACCCGAATTCGATCCCCAAAGCTCGTACCAATGGGTTTTTTTCATAACTTATGTACGATTTATATCGTTGATTTGGAAATAACTACGGCGACGGGCTCACCACCTGTCACGTTGTCCCAAAAATATCTTCGGTGAAAGGTGGGTCGAAATGACTTAATTGTCTAGACCTATCTCTGCCCCTATATCAGGAATGGCGTAACGATAGCAGAGTCGTTGGGTGATCGAAATTCGAGTCAATATACCCGAGTTCGATGCTTTGGGCTCACCACTTGACATGTTGTCCCGAAAATATCTTATGTGATTTAATTAAGAAGAAAAAAGTTTTTTTTTTTTAAATTTCAACTGTTATTCAAATCCCGCACGTGTCAAATGAAATAAAAAAAACTTTTGTTTCTCTTTAATTTAATCACAATCATGAGTTTAGTTGCCGGATGTGTCGGTCGGTCGGATGATCGGAATTCGTGTCAATAGACCCGAATTCGATCCCCAAAGCTCGTACCAATGGGTTTTTTTCATAACTTATGTACGATTTATATCGTTGATTTGGAAATAACTACGGCGACGGGCTCACCACCTGTCACGTTGTCCCAAAAATATCTTCGGTGAAAGGTGGGTCGAAATGACTTAATTGTCTAGACCTATCTCTGCCCCTATATCAGGAATGGCGTAACGATAGCAGAGTCGTTGGGTGATCGAAATTCGAGTCAATATACCCGAGTTCGATGCTTTGGGCTCACCACTTGACATGTTGTCCCGAAAATATCTTATGTGATTTAATTAAGAAGAAAAAGTTTTTTTTAAATTTCAACTGTTATTCAAATCCCGCACGTGTCAAATGAAATAAAAAAAACTTTTGTTTCTCTTTAATTTAATCACAATCATGAGTTTAGTTGCCGGATGTGTCGGTCGGTCGGATGATCGGAATTCGTGTCAATAGACCCGAATTCGATCCCCAAAGCTCGTACCAATGGGTTTTTTTCATAACTTATGTACGATTTATATCGTTGATTTGGAAATAACTACGGCGACGGGCTCACCACCTGTCACGTTGTCCCAAAAATATCTTCGGTGAAAGGTGGGTCGAAATGACTTAATTGTCTAGACCTATCTCTGCCCCTATATCAGGAATGGCGTAACAATGTATTTCATATTATATAATTATTTCCACTTACTGTCTTCCCGTGGGTGTCGTAAGAGGCGACTAACGGAAAAGCCTCAAAATACAATCGGATACCGCTATTTGCCGGAATATCCATCTCGAAAATTACTAGAAAAAAATTCAACAAACTTGTACTCAATAGACTTCTCAATACTTGCCATGATAGACACGCGTACCAAGTGTGTCTACTATGATAAACCCTGCCGTATGAGAGACACCAATGTCCTGCAGTGAACTTTTACGAGATGGCACGATGATGATGCAGTAATAGTTTTAAGAGATGATTATCATCCAAATCCTTTTATCGAGAGCAAAATTGGCAATAAAAACGAGTACGTAACGCCGCCTAAACGTCACGTGGGAAATCATCGTAAAAGATCAAGGGTACAACCCTTAAAGAACAATATCAGTAAACTGAATGCTTTCAGGTCTGCTATAAAACGTTTCCTCCCACGCTACCTCAATTCATTAGGAAACAATTTGTGTAAGTGCTAAAGCTTATCACCAATACATGTAAACTTAACGTTCCGAAAAGGAGGACATAAGCCTGTTCCATGAGGAAGGTTTGACGTAATTGCCTTAATTGTTTGGTGATATCAATACCAGACCCATGACACCTTACACGCTCCTGCCCGTTACCGGTTTGCTTATGTACTGGTATTTTTCTTAATGGTTTACCAGCCATATTTTGGTTGCCATTACGACATACAAGAATATTTTCCTAAGTTCCCTCTTACAATAACTATAGAATAATAATTAATTACGTCAGTCACCTGCGAGCACACGATCGACACTCGCAATAGTCCAAGTTGCTGTGACCGAAATCCCTTTCCAACAGTGAGGTAGACTATAGTCTAGACAATTAAATTCTGCGACCCACCTTTCACTGGTGAAGTTGACCACCAGATAAACGAGTTGGGAGTGTCTCTACCTTGGAATAAATGAATAAATGAATTTTTGTATTTGAGCCATGGATGTTACTTAATATTTTATCTATAATATATATACATATGTTTGTAATTATATTGTACCGTTGGCTTATACATTATACAAATATGTCAATATTGTAGAGAAGTTGGTTAATAAAATTGAAGTAAATTATTTCCTTTTTACAGTTACAAATCAAAAGGTTTCCCTCTCAGCGTCACGATCACGTAAGTAAGGTCACATTGTCCCAAACGAGTAACCCCTTATCTAAACACGGTTTTTATAGTTGTTTATAGCAGTGGTTGCTACACCTTACAATACTGAATAAAAATGCTTACAATACTGAAACAAATCAATACTGATACAAATCTGTGAAAGTATATTTTACTGTTGCCTTGAACACTCGAACGACGATAGGCTCACCACTTGTCGCATTATCCCAAATAGTTTTCTATGAAAAGGGGAACGAAAGGACTTAATTGTCCACCCCAGTTTTGGAATATACCTATGAAGATATGAATGAATGAGTGAATGAAAATACTTTTACTGTACACCACGAAATCGAAAAACATTAAAAAAATAAAAAATATGTATAAAATAATAATATATAAAATATTTTGACGCAATTCCTAATACAGGGGTAGACAGAGGTAGAGTCTAGACAATTAAGTCCCTTCGACCCACCTTCCACCAAAGATATTTTCGGGACAACGTGACAGGTGGTGAGCCCGTCGCCGTCTGTATGTCCAAGCCAACGATATTCGTACATAAGTTTTTGAAAAACCCATTGGTACGAGCCTACCAACTGGGGATCGAACTCGGGTCTATTGACTCGAAATCCCGACCACCCAACCACTCGGCTATCGTGACTTTTAAAAAAAATTAAAAACTAAAAAATCTGTACATAATCGCGATCTCATCCAGGCAACCAAAGGCGTTAAGAAGCTGCGTTACAGATACCTGGCAGGTGGTGCAACAATCGGATAAAATAAATAAATGAAAATTTTCAATAAAAAACAATAAAAAAAGATTTTTATTTTGTTATTAACGCCATATTGTGGCGTCGCACTTACCATTGAGCAACCCTATCGAACGTTTAAATCTGTCATATACATACATATATTTTTTTGTTTTAAAACGTATATATGCATTAAGACCTAGCGGAGTACTAGTTAAAAAACTCTGCAGGGCATAGGCCTTGAAAGTTTACCATAATCACCAAGCTGGAAAGAGAAAGAAGTCACGATAGCAGAGTCGTTGGGTGATCGAAATTCGAGTCAATATACCCGAGTTCGATGCTTTGGGCTCACCACTTGACATGTTGTCCCAAAAAATATCTTTCGGTGAAAGGTGGGTTGAAACTATTTAGTTGCTTAGTCCACTGTCTACCTATGTATTTGGGAATGGCTTGAAGATGTTTATTTTTTTTACCACGCTTGCAAGAGCATTGGCAATTGCAGAACCGCATTTCTCGCACCTTAAACACTACCGTCATCGGTCGACTTAATTTTAATCAGGAGTTTTCGTGGATATCCCGCCATCTGTTAGTTATAATATAACATTAATATATTAAAGGCTTCTCCCTAACTTTCAATATCCACACCAAGAAAAAGGGTGGCATATTTTTCCGCCGTTAACACAAGACGAAATTTCCCATTTAACAACAAATAAGATATAACTTTATCGATTTTATTTTTATTACTATTAATATAATGATAGACTCACCACCTGTCCCTTTGTCCCAAATAAATTTCTTATCTATACCTAACACAATATTTGAATAAAAAACAAGTTTTTTTCTATAAAACTGAATACATAACTAACAAGCTCAATTAGCTTTTTTAGTTGTACACTGTACTTAGTAAGCCATATTAATATTACTTGGCAATATTAAGCAAAGCTCCTTTGTCTTGTCGGTTGGCTGCGGTCGTTAATAGCTGAGCACGCACAAAAGCTCTTCGGTTTAATAATGCAGTCCCTGCAGAATATGAAACTTGCGGTATTCTAACGGAGCTGTGGCTGCGCTTAACTTCCTATCAAGCCACAAAATTCACGTAGTTAAATATGCATAAGATTCAATTACAAAGGTTCAGTTACGATGACATTTTGAATCAGCTACTGTAGAGAAGTTTCGTAGTGAAACTTTTTGAGACATAGTAGTGAATTATTTCAATAGCAAACTAAAAGCATGATGACGTTAGGAGAATTCCCTCTCCTCCGAGAAGTATTTAGGAGAAAGAAGTGAGTGACTGGCTTCTACTTTCTTTCAAGAGGGTGTCTATAACTTAAAAATTTTTCTTCTGAGCATGGCGGTCCGCGCATCCTTTTTTTTAAGTAATTCTTGTCTTCTAATAGAATAAACTTTTTTTTCATATCTAGACTAAGAATGGATCTATGCTCTCCATATAAAAAGATCCAACTTACTAATTTCAGATATTATCAAATTTTTCTCCAATTACATTGATTCGCCAATCGCCTATTTTGAGCGTTAGCCACATCTACCAGAAATCTTTACAACTTCTAACCCAATTTAAATATAACGACTATTACGGATTTGTTATTTTTTGCCACTTTTTTTACTTATAGAAAATTATTTTCTACTTTTGGCACAGCTAGCTACAAAAGTGTGTTTTCAGGTATGTTCAAACTCGTTAATCCAGATGGAATAATCGGGTAAATTTATAAGATTATTGTATTTTCATCGGTCATTGATAAGTGTGCAAAGTTTCAATTCAATCCAATGTTGTAAGGCGGAAATAAAAAAAAAATAAATAATATATATCTTCACGCAATTCCCAATACAGGGGTAGACAGAGGTCGAGTCTAGACAATTAAGTCCCCTCGACCCACCTTTCACCGAAGATATTTTAGGGACAACGTGACAGGTGGTGAGCCCGTCGCCGCCTTTATGTCCAAGCCAACGATATTCGTACATAAGTTTTTGAAAAACTCATTGGTACGAGCCTACCAACTGGGGATCGAACTCGGGTCTATTGACTCGAAATTCCGACCACCCAACCACTCGGCTATCGTGACTAATAATCGTAAGGCGGAAATCTCATTAAAAATTTCATTACATACAAACATACATACATACAAGCAAAGCTAATAAATGAGTGTTAAAACGTGCCCACTCTCTTTCTCTAATCCGACTTCATAATAAAACACCGTTCCGATTCTGAAGGAAAACATAGATTGAATTACACACATATGATAAACATCGATGAAGTTGAGATTATAATGGACGATCATAATAAACCAGAAAATATATCACCTTTATGTCATAAAATCTGACAACAATAAGTGACTATATTGCGAGTAATATCCTTCGAAGCAAATTACTTGTATAAGACAAGTTAATGATGACGAATCAATTTCTATCAAACGAATCTTTTGATAGAATACATATTAAATAATAAAACTACAACTAGCAGTACCGTCAAAAAGAAAAAAAAATATTATATTCAAAATTATTTCCATTACTAATTAATCATTTAACGATCCGATATTCTATTTGGTAGGGACCTTGCCTTCACAGTAAAGGCTTTTGGCCTCAAATTCGGCAAAGGTTTCTGTGTGTTTTGTGTTTTTTTTATGTTTGTTGCCAAAACATGAACGTTTTATAGGCTCCGGTGATGGGTCAAGAGCTCTTAAATGTCTAGACCTATGTCTGCCATAGTGTAGGGAGAATGTAGGATGAAAAAATATCTTATTTTATATCACAAAAGTATTTTTGTGAACATTTTGTTTTAAAAGTTCATCAAGACACCCCTTAGATAGACACTTACTTAAAAAAATAAAAATTGTGTGTAAAAAGTAAAAATCGTCTCAGATCAACTCTACTCTTTAAATTTTCTATCTATTCTAATTTAATCCTTAGAAATTACTTGAAAGGGATGCAATTTTTTTCCCAGTGTAGCGAGTCTTCCACTTCTTTTTAAGATGGTTGAGGAGGGAGATGCCAGCCACATGTATCATGCTTGTAAGCAGACACTGCATGTGGAGGCTATGCTCTGGGATCTGCAATCATTGATATATTTTGGTTTTCTTTCTCTTCTATCATTTTAATTTGGAACAAATACTGATCGTCCGCAAAACTACACTTCATATCAAAATATGACAAAAAAACACCAAAAGTTGTAACAGGAGCCTCATTACTAAAAGGTTTATTTTAAAGGTTATTATTTATATTAAGAAAAATTTATGTACTGGAGTATATTCTAGAAAGAGAAGCCAAGATTTTGTTTTGAATTGTTTTAATTTGAAACCCAGTACCATCACGGTCATACGTCTTCCGAAGATGTATAAAACGGGACACAAGGATTCGTTCGAATCCGTATTTCATGAATTCTATGAATGCGATTTTCCTTGAGTTTATACGTCTGATACATTTTTTGTCTGTTGTCTGTACAATGACATTATTGTTATGCCTTTATACAGCGTTAGCATAAAAGAACATCAAACGTTCGCTTGACACGCATAAGAGAGAATAACAATGAAGTTACAGTACTTTGTTTTGGTACAATTTCATTTTTCCACTTGCTTAGGGATAAGCGCTATGATCGATTTATACATGGAGTATTTTACTGCAAGAGGCGTCGGCGGCGTATGTTTTTTAAGTTGTGAAATCGAAAAAGGTAAGTTGATCTTGTGATACCGCGATACAGTTTTAGAAATGTTAAATTGATAATTTTGACATTGTAATAGAAATTTTAAATGAAATTTAAAATAATGGCTTGGAGACTAATACGGCGACAGGCTCACCACCTGTCACGTTGTCCCAAATAGTCTTCGGTGAAATGTTGGTAGAAAGGACTAATTTATCTACACGTCTGTCTACTCCACTATTGGAAATATGCTCGAGGACATTGATTTATTTATTTTTTAAATCATTTTTAAATCGTACTCCAGAAGGAAGAAATACCAATGAGTGATTTCGAAAATTTAGCCGTTAAAATAATAATGGTGAATTAATGGTGACGACCTTCGTAAACGAATGTCGTACGCACTGGTTTTTATTGTGTCGCCATCTCAAATATCCCAGGTTCGGTCGGGTTGATGCATAAAACACCTTTTCTACATTTGGGTCTGGGTTTTTGTGGTACCTTCATTGATTTTATACTACAAGTGCTTAAGCGCTTACTTTGGTGTCAGATCAATTTATGCAATGTTGTTCTTACTTATGTATGTATCTATGGCTGCAAAATATTATTAAATGATACCGTATAATAGTTTTTAGGACTTATTCTTAAAATTGATAATTTAAAATAAAAATATGAATTTAATACCATTAATTATTATTGTTAACAAATACTTGACCAATGCTGCCTTATGATGTCCATCTATAGTTTACCTTTGAGTCTGAAATGGTTCGAGTGTGCAGGTTGTGGATCAAGATATCTTATCTGCATTGAAAAGGATAATTACACTAAAAAGCAATAAGTAAAATGTTTCTTAATGTTAAGGTATATCAAAGCCCATAAAGTAATCTTTTTATTGACTTATTAGACGACCTCCGTAAACGAGTGGCATAAACACCGGTTTTTCAGAGTGTCGTCATCTCGAGGTCCCGGGTTCGATTCCCGGACGGGTCAATGTAGAATAACCACTTTTTCTAAATTTCCTCGGTCTGAGTATTTACGGTGCCCTCTTTGTTTCCGACTCCCATTCCTCAAGTGCTTTAGCATCTTATATTGGGATAGGAACAATATATGTGACATTGTCCCTATGTATACATGTATTTATCTATTTGTTAATTTATTAATATTTTAGCTAATCTCAAATTTATTGAAGCGGCAAATGAGCATCATGTCCCTGCTGTAAATGTAGACATAAGTCAAAAACGACTGAGTTACGACAAGATAGATCGATGTGTTCAACAGAAAAGGTCAACGATCGGTATACTGATGAGTACCAAGTGTCACCATTTTGAGAATACCATTAATTATGTAAGCATTTTAAGTAGTTTTTTCTTTTTAAGTAGCAATTATTTTTAAGTTTTTTAATTAGTTTTTGTAAGCATTTATAAACATCAATATATGTGTTTCATACATTCAAAATTATTAATTTCAAGTTAGTTTATGCTGTGCCAGTAAAATAGTTATGATTTTTAAAATATTTTAACTAGTCGGGTAAGTTTATTATTGCATAACATATATTTAGATTTTCCTTCGATTTGAATTACCGGATGTTTCCATACCGTGTGTACTGATATGTTCTAGAAAGATATATTACATATTTAACTGTTGTACCCGAATTTCAGGATTACGTTTATAAAAAAACAATTTCTTAGCAATAATGTAAATATTTATTATAGAACTATCTTTCCTTTATAATAATTTCATTATAAACTTAAATAATTGGTACGCTATTTAGTGGAGAATGGCTCTAACTTATATATTAAATTTAAAATAATCATTCAAAATAATTTAAAATGATAATTAATTTTAAAATTTAAAAATTCATCTTATTAATTACACTAAACTAAATCATGTACATATTATAGGTGTATATAGAGAGATTAAAAATATGTTCACACTATTTCTTATACTGGGGTAGTAAGAGGCCCAAACAATAAAGAACCCTTTCGGCCCTCCGTTCACGAAAACGTGACAAGTAGTAAACTTGTCGTCGTCATTATTTTCACGAAAACAATATCAATAGTACATAAGTTTTGAAAAAGTCATTAGTATGATGCTATCACCTGGGGATCGAAGTCGGCTATCTTGACTCGAATTACAATTACTCTACCTCTCGGCTATGAAGTTTTCGGACGTAGATAGATTCCGAAAATATGTATTAAGTATTAACAATTATTTGTAGGCATCTCAACAAATGCTTTTTAATGCAGCACGGAAATGGCTTATTATCAACGACACAATCGATTTTAATCTAAATATGTCTAGTAACTATATAAACTATTTAGACAGTATTAACGGATTTCAATATTTGGATGATCAAAAACCAATACTAGAAACTCCTGTATTTGACAATTTGAATATAAGCGTCGATGCCGATCTGACAGTTGCGGTTCAAAAAGGTCAGTATTTTTTAATGCGTTTATTTTTAAGGGCATTATTAAAACCATGTTTATTTACTTGTCTATTAATAGGTTTTAAGATAGTCTTTAAAGAAAATTTTTGTAGGAAGAGATATTTTAAATAAAAATGTTAATTCACTCGTATATTTTCATGTTTTGTTACCTCATAACTCTGAGATATGTACATATGTACATAGATAGGGACAATATCACAAACATTGCACTGATTCATGTTCTATGTAGTCAGAAACAACGAAGGTACCACAAATATCTAGAAGGATAAAATGTACAAAAAGTATTTTGATAAAAAGTGGGTCGATAGGACTTCATTGTTTAGATCTTTGCCTACCCTACCATGGGAAATAGCGTGAAGCTATAAAAAATAATTCTAGTATTTATCTTTTGCTTTGCAGATGATCTTTCAATTTATTTATATGAAGTATTCAATTACGGTAAAATTCAAGGTGGACAGTTGAAAATAAATTATATTCAAGAATGGAGTAAGAATAAAGGTATAAAGAAAGAAAGAGAATTTAATTTTCCTTAGAGAAAAAGCGTATGTTCTGCTGTAGACTTTTACAAAGTGTTAAGTAGACTTTTTTAGATAGAAAGTTGACTAAATATATATCTTCACGCACAATCCCTGACGGGGTAGCCAGAGAGAACAGATCGCCAAGTGTCACGATCCCTACATACTTCTTTCGCTTCTTTCAGATTCATCATCTTCTTCATACATGCACGTCTAGGTATCCGAGTACTCTTGACCCTCCCCTCTTCGAGCAATTTGCTCACATGGTCTTCGAAAGTTAGTCTCGGTCTACCTCGACACCTTTTAATATTAACTTTCGCGCTATATATTTTCTTCACCATTCGGTCTTCACTCATATGCTCAACGTGCCCAAACCATCGTAGCACGCCCTTATCCATTTTTGAGACTTGGTCATCTTTTAAACCTGCCATATTGCGAATCTCTTCGTTTCGCTTCCGGTCGGCCATGGTAAGGCCGCACATTTTACGAAGAGATCGCATCTCCACTGCATTCAACCTGCTTTTATGCTTCTTCTGGCATACCCAGGTTTCGCTGCCATATAACAAAGTCGGTACCAACACTGCGTTATGTATTGCAAGGCGTGCACTTTTCACAACGCCTTGCGTTTTGATTAACGCAGTCAGGGCACCATTGACTTTGTTCCCGGCAGCGACACGCCTGTCCACATCGAAATCACATCTTCCATCCCGGCTAAACGCACTTCCCAAGTATACAATTTCATTCACTTGTTCTAGACATTCCTGATTTACCCAAATTTCGCACTTCGTTCTTTCTTCGTCCCTTTCAAATACCAGAACCTTAGTTTTATTAGCATTCAAACGGAGACCATAAATTTCACATTATTCTTTCATACACGTAACTAATGCCTGCAGTTCTGCCTCTGATGGTGCAATAAGCACTGCATCATCAGCATAAAGCAGACAATTTACTTTTATGTCACCCAATTTCACACCCAAACAGCTATCTTTCAGCTTCTGTAAACAGCTGTCGAGATACAGTATGAACAGCCAGGAAGACATGACACAACCCTGTTTTACGCCCGTTTGGACACTAAACATGGGTGACAGGTCATGCCCTACCCGCACACAGGCTTTACAGTCACAGTAAAGTGACTGCACAGCCCTTAGCAATCGACCATCCACACCATGCCCCGGCAACAGTTCCCACATTTTCTTCCTTACAACCTTATCAAATGCTTTCTCAAGATCCACAAAAGCACAGAAAATCTTCTGGTTAGCAGCCAGAAGCTTCTCCGTGATCTTGCGGAGAGAAAACATTTAATCCGTGCATCCTCTTCCAGGTCTAAATCCGCATTGTGCCTCCCATAGAAATCTTTCCGATTTATCTTGCATCCTACGTGTCAAAACCTTCGAGTAAACTTTACTTGCTAAACTGGTCAAGCTGATCGCCCGATAGCACCCGCAGTCATAATTTGACCCTTTACCTTTATACAAAGGCACAATGACCGCGGATCGCCAATCATCCGGAACAGCCCTCGTTCGCCAGCACAAATTACACAGCAGATGAAAGCTGTCCCAGACGCGTGGCCCACCATACTTGACCTTTTCAGCAGTAACTCTGTCTAGTTCCGCAGCCTTACCACATTTCAAACTTCTAATCGCACATTCAATCTCTTTCATACTGATGACCTCAGTGTCATCGAGGTCCGAGTCTGGCGTACCAGTTACGGCGTCACCCCCGGATCCCTCACTAAGATCATCACACGCATACATATCTCTATAAAATTCGCTCCATCGCTGCATGTCGTCCGATTTTTCTGAGAGGACGTCATTGGTTCCCGAAAGCACTTTATTCATTCTTAAGGCTGTCGCACCACTCCGGGTCTTTCCAACCTCTTTCCAGAAGAGTTTGGAGTTCTCCTTAAAGTTGTGCGACAACCTTTCGTCCGCTTCCACTCTACTCCTTACACGCACTTAAAAATAGTATTTCATTAAATTATCTGAAACTAAATAGTATTTCATTAAATTATCTGAAATAATTGGTTATGATTTAGTTAAACTAACTAAATATAATCGATACAATCATAAGGATCAGCACGTTGCTCCCGAGACGTCGTCTTTCACTGCTGACCGGATCATTAACCTCAAAGTATCTCAGCGTGCTGTGGAAAGAGCTATTTTCGGTGTTTCTCTGTTTGATAGAATCCGCAATGAAGACATCCGCAGCTGAACTAAGGTAACCGACATAGCAGTAAATATCAGGCCGCTGAAGTGACAATGGTCCAGCCACTTAGCTCGTAGAACTGACAACTGTTGGGGTAAGAAAGCTTCTCGAGTGGCAGCCTCGTTCCGGCAAGCGCAGTGAAGGATGCTCCCTCTCCCCAGAAGATTGTGTAATGACCTACACGATATTGCGGGGAACCGAGGGATGTACGTGACTCGGGACCGTTCTTTATAGAAATGTTAGGGCTTTCCATTTATAGAAGTCCTTTCCATTTATAGACATTTTAGGGAGAGGTGTATGTTCAGCTGTGGATTTTTGTTAGGCTGTACAGAAGTGACCTTTTTAGTGGTCGAATTACAACAGCCATTTAATTAAATAATAGGAAACGTCTAGACACGCATCCAATCTATATATATATATATATATATATATATATATATATATATATATATATATATATATATATATATATAATAATAATAATATATATATATATATATATATATATATATATATATATATATATATATATATATATATATATATATATATATACATATATATATATATATATATATATATATATATATATATATATATATATATATATATATATATATATATATAATAATAATAATAATATATATATATATATATATATATATATATATATATATATGTATATATATATATATATATATATATATATATATATATATATATATATATATATATATATATATATACATATATATATACCAAATATAGCATAACTAAATGTTATATCCGGGTACAACGAGCAAAAGAAATTTATAAAGCACACTAGGTGAAAAACAAATAAAAGCGTGGGCGGTTGAGTCAGTCGAGGACCAGGGGAAAAATTTCCCAGACATATCAAGAGTGGTGCCCAGGAGCCCGCTGGGCTCTACAGCATCACTCATTCATTTCATGCATCAGCTTATATACTATAAGACTTAAGCAATCCGTACCACTCTGCTGTTTTAAGACATTTCCAAAGGATATTTTGGAGAAAATGAATATGAATTTGTATTGATTTAACATATTTTTTCTCAGATCTCAAATCTTATAATGAGTATCTATACTATCGAAGATGGAATTTTGAGCAACTTGAATTGCGTATGATTCTTGTAGTAAGTAAACTGTAAAAAAAAAACATTTTTTGCTCAACAACAAATGTCTCGCCAGTAAGATGAATATGCCGTAATCAACACGATTGGTAAGCGGATTGCCGATCACCGTACCAGATAGCATGCTCGCTAGACCGTCAACAGTCTGCTATTTTAGTCTTGTATTTTTTGAGATGATTATTCCATTCGTCGACAGCCAATCCACAACAACTAACGGTATTTTCAAGTAATTTCCCTTAGTCGCTTCTTCTTACGATACCCATCAGAAGATTGGAAGTAGGCAGGTAATGTTACGGCGATATCAACGACAATTTAAAAGAAAATGATTATTATGAGCTAAATACTAAATAAAACTGCTATTAATATCTTATAACAATCGCACTATTTATTCACTATAGAAGTAGGTTTGTCTGCGCTTCTGTATATCTTACCGGTGATGTAAAAATGAGATACCAAATAAATAAATAATCATAATATAAAGTTTATTTCTTATTTTTTATCTAAATATATCGCAAATAATCAATAAATGTAAATAAATATCTTCACGCAATTCCCAATACAGGGGTAGACAGAGGTCAAGTCTAGACAATTAAGTCCCTTTGACCCACCTTCCACCGAAGATATTTTCGGGACAACGTGACAGGTGGTGAGCCCGTCGCCGCCTTTATGTCCAAGCCAACGATGAAATTCGTACATAAGTTTTTGAAAAACTCATTGGTACTGCCACCTGGGGATCGAACTCGGGTCTCTCGACTCGAAATTCCGACCACCCAACAACTCGGCTATCTTGACTTTTTGCAAATAATCAAGTTGACTCAAATAATAAAAAATTCAATTCGTTATGTTTGTATTCTCAAGGTTTTTCTAGTAGAAGTAAAATTATCAAATAATTTAATTATTTACATTACAGATGTCGTCACATCAAAAGTACTTTGACTCCAACGCTCTAATAAATAGAAGACCTGCACCCGGAATATCAGTCATCACTCAAACTTCGTCCATGATCCTCAATGTCGTATCCGAAATACATAATATTAGGTATAAAATATATAACTAACTAACTACCAAGAGTCACGATAGCCGAGTGGTTGGGGTCGAAATTTCGAGTCAAGAGACCCAAGTGCGATCCCCAGTTGGCAGGCTCGTACCAAAGGGTTTTTCATAAACTTATGTATGAACTATATCGTTGGCTTGGACATCAAGACGGCGACGGGCTCACCACTTGTCCCAAAAATATATTCGGTGGAAGGTGGGTCAAAGGGACTAAATTGTCTAGACAAAATCTCTACCTACCCCAGTATTGGGAATTGCGTGAAGATATTTATTTATCTTATTAATATGTATTATTCGTGCATTTGAATAAAATACATATTAAATCTTACCTCTTAATATGTGAACTATTTCACAGGTACAAATATTCTGCAGTGGATAGATGGATAGGAAGTTACAAGCAAAACAGTACCGTTGTAAGTGTAAAATTTTTTATGTATGGTTACAGCCTAAGAACTCTTAAAAGTATTTGACCCAGATCGGCATACATTCATAGCAGGATAAATCCTCATAATTTTATAAAAGTTGAAGTTGTTATTTTCAGAATTTTTTCCTGCTTCAAGTGTAAAAAAGAAAAACTCATTGGTACTGCCACCAGGGGATCGAACTTGGGTCTCTTGACTCGAAATTCCGACCATCTAACCACTCGGCTATCGTGACTTTTAAATGAATAAATATATATGTACCAAGTCACATATATTTCTCGGATTCTATAATATGTAGCTAAAGCACATGTGTTATGAAACTTGAAACAACGAAGATACTACAAACACACAGATCTGAGAAAATAGGTTAATGTGATTCTCTACATTGACCCGTCCGGGAACGAACACGGGACCTCATAGTTGGTGACCACTAGATAATCGGCGTATACTCCTCTCGAACTCGGAGGTCATCAATAATATGACTTCGATCATTGAATTTTTATTTGTTGTGTGAAAATTAATGAAATGTTATATGGAAAAAGAAAACCTCCAGGGATCCTCAGGTTTTCTTCTTGCATTTTTCCGACTCGCAGTTTTCTTCACGATGTTTTCTTTCATGGCCAAACTCGTTGTAAACATAAAAATACTATTAAAAACCTTACCTTATAAAAACTTACTATCGAACCATCTACCATCGGAGATAGAACCTGGGTCACTCGCGTCCTGAAGGCTGCTTAACCGCTAGACTACGTTGCCCCGTGCTGTTCTGCTAATTTATAATTTCGAGAAATACTTTGAAAGCAAGTTTAATACTTTGAAATTTCTTTTTTCAGACTGTGTCGAATTCGCTATATTTTAAAAAGCAAGACATTTCACCAATAATTCGTTTATCTAATTACACAAAGGAATACATCGATGTTCTTTATCCGCCGTTGACGTCCATAGAGTAAGTCCACCTTCTTTAAATTAAGAGCTATGCTCTGGTTGGTACAGTATACATGTTAGTTTAGTTGTGTATCTCTCTCCATCTTTCTCTGTTCAAAACCGTTTCCTTTACCTCCCTATGAGATTTAATTATTTATTTAATTTAATTTATTGGTCATCCTCTACCCCGCTTCCTTTTAAGTAAGTCCATAAAGAATATTTTTTTTTATTTTCACGCATTCTAAATAATGAGGTAGTCGGAGGTCTAGAAAATTTGTACTTTTCGACCCACGTTTCACCAAAACTATTTTGGGATATTATAAGACATGAAGAGAGAAAGGGGATGGCCCATTCTTATTGTAGGTGTTGTAAGAGGCGATTAAGAGAAAAGATTGGGAACGGGTCAATGGAGAAAACCACATTTTCTATGCTCTCGTGGAACTGGGTGTTTGTTATACCTTTCGTTGTTTCTGATTCTATAAATAAAGTGCTTTAGCTATTTACTCTTGTGATTATTTGTGTGTGTTTATTTATGTGATGTTGTCACTATCTATGAATGTATTTATTAAAAAATAGTTATTGTACATTACAGAACAAAATATTACTATCGAATACCAACGAGTGGTCCAGGTAAATTTGAGAACCAGTTTCTGAGGCCTCTCTCTACGGGTGCCTGGTTTTGCGTAATAACTATGGGCCTACTGTGCGTAATAACTTTAATAATCTCTTCGAAAATAGAGAAGAGACAATCCTCAACACAATATGCTTTATTCTCCGTTTTCGCTTCGATTTGTCAACAATGTAATGTAACCTTTCACATTAACAGTAATTTATCTTTGAATCTTCTTTTTCTATTCATAAGAGTCTTGATAGCAGAACGTTTGCGTGACTGCAATTCTAGTCAAGAGAGCCGAGTTCGTACAACAAATGGTAGGCTCGTACAAATGTTTTTTTTTTTTTTAAAAACCTATGTACGATTTATATCTTAGACATAAAAAATGACGACAGTCTGAGACAGATCACCTATCACGTTGTCCCAAAAATATCTTCGGTGAAAGAGGGGTCGAAACGACCTTATTTTATAGACCTCTGGCTACCACAGTATTTGGAATGGCGTGAAGATATTTTTTTAATCATTATGAGTTGTCGATTATTTACTGTCTAGTCTAATACCGTGTGATGACTTTCAATAAAGTCCACTTGGACTGGGGCTTCTCTCGTAAGGAAGAATTTGCCGTAAACTATCTGCTGAATTTTTATCTACTACTTTTTGGGATGGTTTGTTGGGATTTAATACCAGTCGATAGTGACTGGTATATTCTAGGCCTTTCCCTTAGTCGCCTCGACGCTACGATACCCTCGCGAAGAAAGAAGTGATATTCTCATGCCATAAGCATACATCCGACCATATATTTATTTGTTATTAATACTTTTGTTTGTATTTCTATGCGTATCAAGCTGTAAATCAATTGTCTCTATAAGTTACAGGATTAAGCTTAGCTCAACTTTTTCGAATTACGTCGATGGCAACACATTCATACCTGCGATTAGGACGATTATTTCCTTTCGTTTCTTAGAAAACTATGTTCACGCAATTCCCATTATTCAATACTAAACTCAATTACTAACTACTATCTAGAGGTTCAGACATTTCACTCCTTTGATTCCACCTTTCACCGAAAACATTTTAGGACAACGTGGCAGGTGTAGAGTCTGCCACCGTTTTTATGTCCACGATAAAACTCGTATGTAAGTTTTGAAAAAGCTCATTTTCACTATCCTACCACCTGAGAATCGAACTTGGGTCTCTTGACTCGAATTTCGATCACCAAACTACTCGGCTATTTTACCTACCCAATAATAATATCTTTCACGTTTCAGTTTTTGAAGATAATAGTGAAATGATAATAAGAAAACCGACAACAGGTACGTTAACAGCTTTAGCACTGCTTTCAAAATGTTCTGTAACAAATAGCCGCAAATCATAATTAATTATCTTCATAAAGCCCCGTAAAAGTGCACTGAAGTATACAGACCACTCCCACAAAGCAACCTTCACCAAAGTTACTACGCTTAATTGATTAACAAGCTGATTAACGCATTATCAGACGCCATACACCTACATACCGGTTTCATTAGTCTGATACCTTGCGAAATGGTTATCCAACAACCAGTTAATAGCTATTGCACAAACCCTCTGTATTTACTTTGGTCACATGAAGATCAAACGTAAATGCGTAGGGGAGTATGTTCTACAGATACTATTTTGCTGTCCATGAATTGAGTTCTTTCACATATTCTAGACTGGATAACATGACAGCTTGCTATAGCTTGTAATTAAAAGGTTTCGATCACAATCGATTGCCAACTCGCTCGGCAAGCTGAAGGATAACCGAGAGGTTCGGTGCTCGGAATCCGTTTCAAGAGATCCGAGTTCGATCCTCAAGATGTACCAATGGGTTTTTTAAAACACTTATGTACGATTAATATAGTTTGCTTAGACATAAAGATGGCGACAGGCTCGCCACCTGTCACATTGTTTCAAAAATCTCATCATTAATCTCAGAGTTAATTGTCTAGACCTCTGTCTACCCTAGCATTGGGAATGGCGTGAAGATATTCATATTTATTTACAAGCAGCAGGAAAAATAACAGTCTTGGTGACTGGAGCCTCTTGCGTTCTAATCTACAATTACTACACCAGCAGTGTGGTCAGTTGGCTTCTTAATAGTCCACCACCATCAATAAATTCTCTACAAGAATTGCTTGATAGTCCACTTGAACTTATATTTGAGGATGTTGGGTATACGAGATCATGGCTGCAGGTAAATTTATGAATTAATATATCCCGTTACTTTAGACGAGCATATCTTTCTTAATATGTATACTACTTCCTGCGCTACGCTATGACCAGCTTTGATACCATAATAAACATTTGCCCTCTCCCATAGGGCGGATTCGCCACGCTGGTAACGGCGTAGGAATATTGCCACTCCCTTTCTTCCCGTGGGTTTCGTAAGAGGCGACCAAAGGAAATAGCCTTGAATATCATTATAGAAATCGATAGATGATGGGAAAATCATCTCTAAAAATATCAGACCAAAATAATCATACCGAATATGGGCAGTAGCGTCTAAGGTGAGACTGGTCTGGTTCGCCTGGACTGCGATCGCCAATTCATAATATATTATTTAATCCAACATTCACTAGGTACAGTAGATGTTAACTGAATAAGAGTATTTTCTGTCCTTCAATATGGGTAGTTTGTTATTTTATAAGCATGTACGCCTTTTTTTATAAAAAAAAGAGTGTTTTAAAGAATCAACTGAACGTTTCATCGTTGGCTTGGACATAAAGATGGCGACAGGCTCGCCACCTGTCACGTTGTCCTGAAAATATCTTCGGTGGAAGGTGGGTCAAAGGGACTTAATAGTCTAGACTTGACCTCTGTCTACCCCTGTATTGGGAATTGCGTGAAGATATATTTTTATTTTTTAACTGAACGGGATAACTATAACCTCCACCGTAATCCATAATCGCAATTGGCAATCGATTTGGCGATCGAAGGACCAGAAGCTCGCACGTTGCTGCCCGTCAAGCATCTTCTAAATTTTAGTCTAGTATTTTTCGAGTGGTAATCCCGCCATCATTTGGCAGCAATAATATTTTCACCAAAGACATTTTTGAGACAGTCACCGGTGGTGAGCTACTTGTCATCTTTCTGTCCAAGCCAACGATACAAATCTTACAAAAGCTTTATAAAAACCCATTGGTACGAGCCTGCCACCTGGGGGATCGAACTCGGGTCTCCTGACTCGAATTCCGACCACCCAACCACTCGGCGACCGTAATTTATGATTTAAAAATAAATCTAGAAAGCACAATTCAAATTGAAATTACAGATGCCGGATTACTATTATAACAAGGCAAACGCTAAAATTGAAGATGAACTAAGACAAAAGAAAGTTTTTAATAAAAAGAAAGGAGATCCATTGTTAGTGCCTATAGAAAGAGGAATCAAAATGGTTAAAGCTGGAGGTAAATTATTTTTGCGTATTATATAAACGTTCTTTTAATATGTCCTTTTACAACTATTATAAGATAAATTGTGATGATTTCAAATAATATAATATAAATAAATACATTTAGGGATAACATACATTGCTCCGATCCTAATGTAGAATGCTAAAGCACTTGTGGTATGGGAATCGGAAACAACGAAAGCACCACAAATACCCAGATCCGACAAAATGTAGAAAAAGTGCTTTTTCTACATTGACCAGACCAGGAATCGAACCTGGGACCTCGAGATGGCGATACCTTGAAAACCGTTGTTTACTCCACTCGTCTTCGAAGGTCGGATGATAATGATGAACTTATTAAGATATTCCTTATTTATACTGTACTGTTCATATCATTTTGAGCATAATCTCATAGGTTACGCATATCACACTGAGGTGGACAATGCCAACACGTTAATATCCCGTACATTTACTCAGAATGAGCTATGCGAACTTGGATCCTTACAGTCTATGGAGAAGACCCTTTTGTACGCGACTGTACAAAAGGACAGTCCCTACAAGGAATTCTTTGTCTGGAGGTAAGTTTAAAGTTTATATGTGTTTCAGACGCTGTACAGATTTATATGTAATACTAGTGATGTTTGTGTATGTGTCATTATATAGTACATAAGAGTTTTTACAATTGTGAATATAAAAACACATATATATGACAGACTAAATGTACACTAACTATGATTTAGTTGTTTCAAACATAGTTAAATATTTTAAACAGTAAACACTTAAATAAAGTCACCATAAGTACCGGTTAGGTGATCGGAATTCGAGTCAAGACACCCGAGTTCGGTCCCCATGTGGCATGCGCGTTCCAATGAGTTTTTTCACAAACCTATTACGATCGTTGACTTGAACATAAAGACGGCGACAGACTGACACTTTGTACCAAATAATGTCTTCGGTGAAAAGTGAGTCGTATGAACTTCATTGTCTGGTACTTTATTTAATTATTTTTTATTGTGTTGTTTGATATTGGCAGTATGAATGTTTTTATAGCAAAGGGAGGCAAACGAGCAGGTGGCTCACGTGATGGTAAGGGATTACCGCCGCCCATGAACACCCGCAATACCAGAGGCATAGCAGGTGCGTTGCCGGCCTTAGAGTGCCCCCTTCCCCAGAATTGGGGGAAGGTGTGTGGGCCTCCGGTTACCTGCACTCACCAGACGAAATGCAAAAGTTTCTTAAACTTCTACTTCACGCCGGTATTCTGTGAGGTCGTGGGACTTCCCCGGTCGAGCCGGCCAATTCATAGAACAACAAAAGCGTGGCTCTACCACTGTTAAAATGTAAACAATGTTTGTATGTGTGAAAAAAGCTTGACTTACCCCTTACAAGGATAGATGGAGGTCTAGACAACCTTGTCTTTCAACCCTCACTCTACCGGAACTTATCGTATATGCCTTTTTAAAAAATTTCCTTTTACGAATCCACGGCAAATGAGGGTGATGTATTCACACACATCCACGAATGTCCACATAGCCAGATATCCACATAGTTCGAAAAATTCACGGTAGCCGAGTGATCAGGTGGTCGGAATTTCTGGTCGAGAGACCCGAGTTCGTGTCTCTTGGCAGGCTCGTACCAATGGGTTTTTCAAAAACCTTTGTAAGAATTATATCGACTTAATTGTCTAGACTAAATATTTCCACATAGCCACATTTATTTAAATTAACTTACATTGCAGTCTGCTTCGCCTCTTTGAGCGGGGCATCATATCCTGTCTCCATGGACGCACAAGAGCAACCGACGTGTCCTGTGAAGGTAGTTCCCCAAGAGCTCTGGCTCTTGGCGGCGCAGCACCAGCCTTCATCATGTTAGGCGCTGGTTATATTTTGGGTATAAGTATTATGATATTGGAACGGTGGGTAATTGTTTTAATTTTCTTTTTTATTAGCCAGTTATGTTGTTCAATTTCATTGTTTTTTAAAGCATGAAAACTGTAAATAAAGAGAAATTTAAATAATGAACTGAATCACGCATGTGTCAGTTGTTTTTTTTTAATTTCTATAAACAAATGATTAATAAATATCTTCACGCCATTCCCAACACAGGGGTAAATGGAGGTCTAGATAATTAAGACCTTTCGACCCACCTTCCGGCAACCTTCCTTCTTCTCATCATGTTTATGTCAAAACCAACGATGTAAATTGTATAAGAGTTTTAAAGAAACCCACTGGTAAAAGCCTGCCACCCGGCGATCGAACTCGGGTTTCATAACTCGAATTCCGATCACCCAGCCACACGGATATCACGGTGAGCCTGTTGCCGTCATTATGTCGAAAGGAACAATATGCAACTTTTTATTTATATCTGGGAACAGAATATGTGTATAATCAGTAGTAGCATGAAGCACACAGATGGTTCTATAATACATTTGTAATTAATAATGATTTAATTTTAGAGTCCCGTAAAACAAAAATAAACTTAAACGTATAACACTTCTAAGCATATCACACAAGCTTTAGGATAGAGGCTTTCACTTTTTTCAATCAAATCAAAAAAAAAATCAAAAACGTCAATGTAGTCATATTCTTCTATGGCTTTCAAATTCTAGTTAAAGTCCATTTGGTTAGTTGATTAATAGCTCGTAAAAGTCAACTGCAGTACATCATATGCATCAGCCTCTCATGAGTGGAGAATTGCCTTAAAGCTCACGTTTGGCGAGTATCCTATCAGACACATATCGAACCTTATACGCTGCTGCCCGTAACAGAATTCTTAAATATCGATGTGGTATTCTACGTAATGGTTATCCTGCCTTCTTTCGGAAGCTTAGGTAACCTCTTACGACACCCAAGGAAGAAAAGAAGTGTTAAATTCCTACGCCAGTTAGCACACATCAAAAAGCTAACCTAGATTCTATTTGTCAAATTAGAGTTACTTTTTTTTTGTTTCAGCATGTACTTCAAAATGCAAGGTCGAATCTAACAAGTAATACCTTAATTTGTTGTAATCTTGAAAAAATTGTATTCATTACTTTATAAATTAAAAACGTGCAACATTTTGTAATATTAATGACTTCGTTCCATGTATTTCTATTTTGGTTTTCTTTTATCTTCGAGTATTTTTTAATACTGGTATAGTGTAAGTTCTTTTCAGTGAGTCCTTTTGCCTCGCTTTTCACATAAGCTTATTTTGAAATAACGTTACTGGTGGTGAGTCTATCGCCGTTATATTGCCGACCGTATACACCCGCATAGATGTTTACTTATAAAGATAAATGATCATGTATCCACGACTCGAGTACACACATTATATTCATCACACAAATGTTTGTCCCTTGCTGAAATGGAAACTGATTATTAAAAATATACTGCAACCCCTAGCTTCGAAAGGAGGATCCATACCTACTAGGCTAGGCGAAACACTGATTTTTGACGACACAATATTTTTCACTCTCAATAACTAAAGATTGTAAATTAAACATGTTAAATTTATTTATGTTTTTTTATTTTGCATGTGACGTTATTTTAAATTATTGTTCCTTCACATTATAATAAATACATACGTAAATACGGAAAATATCACACGCATTGCATGTGATGCAGCTAAATCGCTTGTGTTATGGAATAATGAAGATACTACAAACACCCGGACCCGAGACAATGTGGGAAAAGTGTTTTCTAAGTGACCCGACAGGGAATCGAATCCGGGACCTAAAAACTGGTAACGGTGGTGGTGTGTTTTTGAATTTTGAAGATTTTTAAGACATTTTGATTTTGAAGACTAGTACTTATACTGTACGACAAAAGTATAACCTATATATGCAATTTAGTATATATACTATAGAAATGACTCCATTATAATATTGTATTTGATTATATAATGCAAATGCATAAAGTACATATCAGGAATACAATTTCCATGACAAAAATAATCCTTTCTTGGTGCATATCGTACTCGTACAATACAATGGTTCAGTTCTACGAGTACAATATGTTTGTTATTCTCATAGGTAAGGTGCTATCTTGTCCTATTGTCATTGAAAAATAATGAGAGCTTTTGTAACTGCGGCGTTCTCTATTCCTCCCCAAGTCATGGGAAGTTCTTGCTACATTGGAAGTGAAAACTAGAATTTAGAGTTCATATTACATAACTCTGTGCGTCCAATATAAATACATCTACAACAAATATGAATAAAATATTAATTTTTATATTAAATTAAGGATTAAATAATACCAAAGGGGTGAAACCGATCATGTTTTTAGCGGAAAATAATTAAATTAAGGGATTAGAAATTTTTGAACATGAAGTGAAATAAAATAAAATTAAATATAAATACATCTTTTTAAAAAGAAACGATTTTTTACGGATTTTATTATTTACGTAAGTTGACGGTAGCCGAAGCTAACATGGACAGAGGGACGTTCAAGACCTCAGTCGGCCCGTGGCCACAGATGCTGTAAAGCACCCGAAACGGTGGGAAGTAAAAAAAGTTTTAAGTACCTAAATAAAAATGCGATAAAATAATTAAAAAATCTTTTTATTTTAAATGTGTGGCGTTCATATTTGTACAAGAAATCATTATAAATACATCTGTACGGAGCTACAGTAGTGTACTGAACATGTTTTTATTCTCTTTAAAAAATTGTGTGCTCACTTTCACATGCCGTGGGAACGGTAAAAGGCGACTGAAGGAAAAGCCTTCTTATAACACAGGTGGTTATGCACCTAGAAAAATACTAGGCCAGGATTAAGCTGAGCGGTTTCAGGCAACGGCTTCTAAGGTGTACTGTGATCACCAATCCGCTTGCGGAGCGTAGCGATGAAGGAAAATTTAAAGAAATTTAATATTTACGAAATAGTTATTAAGATCTAATATTTACGAAATAGTAATTAAGAATAAGTCACGATAGCCGAGTGGTTGGGTGGTCGGAATTTCGAGTCAAGAGACCCGAGTTCGATCCTCAAGTGGCCGTGCCAATGGGTTTTTCTAAAAACCTATGTACAAATTATATCGTTGGCTTCGACATAAAGACGGCGACGGGCTCTCCACCTGTCACGTTGTCCCGAAAATATCTTCGGTGGAAGGTGGGTCGAAGGGACTTAAATATCTAGACTAGACCTCTGTCTGCCCTGTATTGGGAATTGCGTGAAGAAATAGTTATTCCGCCATCTGTCGGTTGCTACTACAGTAATTTCAAAACCAACAAAACAATGATAATAACTCCATAATTATAAAAGTCACGATAGCCGAGTGGTTGGTTGATCAGAATTCGAGTTAAGAGATCCGAGTTCAATCGTTAGGTGATAGGCTTGTACCAATGGGTTTTTTAAAACTTATGTACAACTGTACATAGATATTAGACGGCGACGCGCTCACCACCGGTCACGTTCTCCCAAAATTTGGTGAAATTTGGGTAAAAAGGACTAAAATGTCTAGACGCCTGACTGCCCCAAAATTGGAAAATGCGTTAAGATTAAAAAAATCATACATTCGTATTTGAGTAAGCATCACAAATTCATCGTATTTTACGTATTGAGTACATTTTTCTGACATAATTCGTTCATAAAGAGCTTTAAATTTTTTCATTGATAAAAAATGTAGCTTGTTTGAAAGCCCTTTGAGCTTATTATGTAATTTGGAAGTGGATTTTAGAATTAAAAGGTTTGTAAAGCCTTTTAAGTCTGTTTTAATTGAGTCAAAAGGTCAGTATTTTGAATGTAAATTAACGAAAGTAATTCGCGAACCCTTTTATGGCTTTACAGCAAATCAGTTTGCTTTCAATCATAATCTCACACAACTTGCCGTAATAGTTATAAATTATATATTGCTGAATATGCTTTTCTTCTCTTGAATAGTGTAAGAGGCGAATAAGAGAAAAGCTTTAACAACATATTGATGTTGTTTGCTACCGACAGATGGCGGGATAAGCAGACCGTTGACGGTTACCAGCGTCTGAGGTGCAAGATGGCGGTTAGTGCGCTTGCCGAGCGTGGAGAATTTGAGAAAACATCCCACGGGACCGTTCAACTTAAGTCCAGCGGAAGACCATTTTTCAGGACCTTATATATGTATGGTAGACTTTTAATGATAATTATTTTACTTTACGGCCTGTGAAAGTCCGCTGCAGGATATTGGCTACCCATAACCGGTCTGCTTAATTTTGATCTCACGTGTTAAAATATGGTTACCCTGCTACCTCACAGTCAGCATTATAGTATTCAATTAAATTGTTAAAACTTTCGAGAGACATTATTGTATTGTGTGAATTTGATATTGTGTTTATTTATTGATGTAGTATTCAAGGCCCGATTAAAGGTATGTCATCATCGTCTTCATTATCGGCTTGTAAAGATCCACTGAAGGGCATAGGACTCTTCTGGGAGGGAATGTTAGCCATAATCGCCATATAAGGACGCATTGGCGATCGTAGTACTAGATACCTGAGGTATCTAGTACATACTGAGGCAAGGTGTAAACACCTTAGATACTGGCTCCCGTCACCGGACTGCTGCATTTTTTTCTTGTGTCCGCCATCTGTTGGAAGCCAATTAAGTTTTCAAGGACTTTTTCGACACCCACGGGGAGAAATGGGGTGGAATACTCGACCGTCGTCACCACCCACACATATATATAATATATTGCATTGCGGTTATAATATTAAGTAGTGGACTTTTACGAGCTTCAAACAGTATACACGTAATATAAACATACAACGTATTCACACATATATAGATAGGACCCGACGGGGAATCGAACCAGCGACCTCGAGATGGCGATACCTTGAAAATCGGGGTTTACGCCACTCGTCCACGGAGGTTGTCAAATGTATTAAATTTTAACTTGGAATAGATTCAAATAATCTTTCACTTTAACCATTTTCAATTTGAAGATGTAATATTTAAACAAGCGAGATTGCTTTGAGTTTTGTGGAACATTACAGTGATGATAAATTTTCTAATCTCGTAGCATACCCTTTTAGTCACAAGGGAAATCAAATCTACCTTAGTATGTTATTTGAAGATCTTGAGATTATAATATGTCACGATAGGATGAGTGATAAGAATTCACATCAGTAGTTTCGGGTTCAATCCTTAGAAGGCTCGTAACTATAAGTGTTTTTTCTTAGTTATTGTACGACTTATATCTTTGGTCATACTGTCCGAAATACTCCGCAGAAATGTGGGTCGAAGGGACTGAGATTGTTTAGACATCTAACCGGACCTATCTTGGTAAGGTCGTGAGCATATGTTAATAAGATTATAATATTATTTTCACGCTATTTCCAATAATGAGGAAGACAGTGGTGCAGATAGTTAAGTCCTTTTGACTCACCTTTCACCGAAGACATTTTTTGGGACAACGATGTAAATCGTACAGAAATGTATTTATCGTACATTAAGTTGTTAGAGGCCAATCACGTGGCCTTAGAAGTGGAGAGTTAGGGATTCGAATGTCGCAGGGGGCAAGAATTTTTGTCGATTCATGGATGTTTTCATGTTCGATTGCAGTGAGTTTTGTGGCGTTTGCGTGGAGTTTTGCGGACCGATGAGTAAGTAGTATAAACATTTATTGTGACGTTTTAAATCACGATAGCCGAATGGTTGGGTAATCGGAATCCGGAAGAGAGATTTTTTCAAAACTTATGTAAGATTTATATCGTTGGCTTGGACATTGAGACGTAGATTTGTACATATGTATATTGTACAGTGGTACATAAAATTAGTTTACTAAGTCCACAATATGCTCACCAACTGTCACATTGTCCCAAAGATATCTTCGGTAAAAAGTAGGTCGAAGGCAATTATTTGGACCTTTGTCTTCCCCAGTATTAGGAAAGATGTGATTTTCGATTAAATATTGGCATATTTCTTTATAAATTTATTTAAAACTTTTTAAATAATTATATTGAACAAAGTATCCCACAAGAGCTGGTCAACTAATTCACAGTATTCGACTACGAACAAACATTGTTCCGCGGCTTCCCGACCAGTAGCCGTTCATCCTTCTGCTCCACTACTCGCTACTTATTGGGTCGACAACATTAACACACCGCAGACTTAGACCTATAAATTTTATAGACATGAAATTATTTATTTCTGCAATAAGAAAATAAATAAATATCTTCACACAATTCCCAATACAGGGTTGACAGAGGCTAGACAATTAAGTCCCTTTGACCCACCTTCCACCGAAGATATTTTTGAGACAACGTGACAAGTGATGAGCCCGTCACCGTCTTAATGTCCAAGTCAACGATGTAATTCGTACAGACATTTTTACAAAAACAATATGAGCCTCCCACATGGGGATCGGGAACTCAGGTCTCTTGACTCGATTTCCGACCACCCAACCACTAGGCTATCGTGACTACAATAATAACACGTCGACTTGATTTATATTTTATTACATTAAAACTAAGCGTATAAAACCCCTGTCTATATTTAACAAAGGCTACAAGAAATCAGAGACAACGTCCCAACACTCCGTAATATTAAAAATGCAATTATTTATATGTATACATGTAAATATTTAAAATATATATATATATATATATATATATATATATATATATATATATATATATATATATATATATATATATATATATATATATATATATATATATACATATATATATATATATATATATATATATATATATATATATATATATATATATATATATATATATATATATATATATATATATATATATATATATATATATATATATATATATATATATATATATATATATATATATATATATATATATATATATATATATATATATATCTTTATTTAATAATTTACGGCACAACATGTAATGAGAGTTACAGCAGAAATGGTACAGTTGACTTTCTGTCATAGTCCAGTATTATGTAATATTTACGCAAAATGTTTGTTATTCGCAAGTAACATGACCGTCCACTGCAGTGGTGCAGATCGGAGATCGTTTTGGCAAATTCGCAACCGATTAGGCCAGTTGCCAAAGTAATTTCAATTTTCGAATTGATGCAGTGAAACAAAAAAGTAAACATAAATAAAAAAAATTAAATCAAGGTACTGAAACCACAGATAATTAAATAAATAAATATAAATATCTTCACGCAATTCCCAATACAGGGGTAGACAGAGGTCAAGTCTAGACAATTAAGTCCCTTTGACCCACCTTCCACCGAAGATATTTTCGGGACAACGTGACAGGTGGTGGGCCTGTCGCCATCTTTATGTCCAAGCCAACGATGAAATTCGTACATAAGTTTTTGAAAAACTCATTGGTACTGCCACCTGGGGATCGAACTCGTGTCTCTCGACTCGAAATTCCGACCACCTAACAACTCGGCTATCGTGACTTACAGACAGATAATTAAGAACATACTAAATTGGTTTGAAAGGGACGAAAAGAGAACGCAGTGTGAAATATGGGTAAATCAGGAATGTCTATGAATGAATGAAATTGTATACTTGGGGAGTGCAAAAGCACCGACTAAAAAGTCGGGATGGAAGATGTGCCATACTCGTAGATGTGGACAAGCGTGTCGCTGCTGGGGCAAAGTTAACGGTGCCCTGACTGCGATATTCAAAAGGCAATACGTAATGAAAAGTGCATGCCTTACAATATATAACGCAGTGTTGATACCGACTTTGTTATATGGCAGCGTAACCTGGGTATGCCAGAAGAAGCATAAAAGCAAGTTGAATGCAGTGGAGATGCGATCTCTTCGTAAAATATGCGGCGACACCTTGACTGTTCGAAGACGAAACGAGATTCGCAATATGGCGGGTTCATTATGGCACGCTTATCACTAAAATTGATAAGGGCATGCTTCGATAGTCTTGGCACGTTTAGCGAATGAGTGAATACCGAATGATGAAGAAAATATATAGCGCGAAAGTTAATATTAAAAAGTGTGCAAATTGCTCGAAGAGGAGGATGTGAAGATAAGTAAGTAATTTAATTGGTTATAAAAATTAAAAGAATTTATATCTTCACGCAATTCCCAATACAGGGGTAGACAGAGGTCAAGTCTAGACAATTAAGTCCTTTGACCCACCTTCCACCGAAGATATTTTCGGGACATCGTGACAGGTGGTGGGCCTGTCGCCATCTTTATGTCAAGCCAACGATGAAATTCGTACATAAGTTTTGAAAAACTCATTGGTACTGCCACCTGGGGATCGAACTCGTGTCTCTCGACTCGAAATTCCGACCACCTAACAACTCGGCTATCGTGACTTACAGACAGATAATTAAATAAATAAATATAAATATCTTCACGCAATTCCCAATACAGGGGTAGACAGAGGTCAAGTCTAGACAATTAAGTCCCTTTGACCCACCTTCCACCGAAGATATTTTCGGGACAACGTGACAGGTGGTGGGCCTGTCGCCATCTTTATGTCCAAGCCAACGATGAAATTCGTACATAAGTTTTTGAAAAACTCATTGGTACTGCCACCTGGGGATCGAACTCGTGTCTCTCGACTCGAAATTCCGACCACCTAACAACTCGGCTATCGTGACTTACAGACAGATAATTAAATAAATAAATATATATATATATATATATATATATATATATAAATAAATATATATATATATATATATATATATATATATATATATATATATATATATATATATATATATATATATATATATATATATATATATATATATAAATAAATATATATATATATATATATATATATATATATATAAATAAATATATATATATATATATATATATATATATATATATATATATATATATATATATATATATATATATATAAATAAATATATATATATATATATATATATATATATATATATATATATATATATATATATATATATATATATATATATATATATATATATATATATATATATATATATATATATATATATATATATATATATATATATATATATATCTTTATTTAATAATTTACGGCACAACATGTAATGAGAGTTACAGCAGAAATGGTACGGTTGACTTTCTGTCATAGTCCAGTATTATGTAATATTTACGCAAAATGTTTGTTATTCGCAAGTAACATGACCGTCCACTGCAGTGGTGCAGATCGGAGATCGTTTTGGCAAATTCGCAACCGATTAGGCCAGTTGCCAAAGTAATTTCAATTTTCGAATTGATGCAGTGAAACAAAAAAGTAAACATAAATAAAAAAAATTAAATCAAGGTACTGAAACCACAGATAATTAAATAAATAAATATAAATATCTTCACGCAATTCCCAATACAGGGGTAGACAGAGGTCAAGTCTAGACAATTAAGTCCCTTTGACCCACCTTCCACCGAAGATATTTTGGGACATCGTGACAGGTGGTGGGCCTGTCGCCATCTTTATGTCCAAGCCAACGATGAAATTCGTACATAAGTTTTTGAAAAACTCATTGGTACTGCCACCTGGGGATCGAACTCGTGTCTCTCGACTCGAAATTCCGACCACCTAACAACTCGGCTATCGTGACTTACAGACAGATAATTAAGAACATACTAAATTGGTTTGAAAGGGACGAAAAGAGAACGCAGTGTGAAATATGGGTAAATCAGGAATGTCTATGAATGAATGAAATTGTATACTTGGGGAGTGCAAAAGCACCGACTAAAAAGTCGGGATGGAAGATGTGCCATACTCGTAGATGTGGACAAGCGTGTCGCTGCTGGGGCAAAGTTAACGGTGCCCTGACTGCGATATTCAAAAGGCAATACGTAATGAAAAGTGCATGCCTTACAATATATAACGCAGTGTTGATACCGACTTTGTTATATGGCAGCGTAACCTGGGTATGCCAGAAGAAGCATAAAAGCAAGTTGAATGCAGTGGAGATGCGATCTCTTCGTAAAATATGCGGCGACACCTTGACTGTTCGAAGACGAAACGAGATTCGCAATATGGCAGGTTTCATTATGGCACGCTTATCACTAAAATTGATAAGGGCATGCTTCGATAGTCTTGGCACGTTTAGCGAATGAGTGAATACCGAATGATGAAGAAAATATATAGCGCGAAAGTTAATATTAAAAGTGTGCAAATTGCTCGAAGAGGAGGATGTGAAGATAAGTAAGTAATTTAATTGGTTATAAAAAATTAAAAGAAATTTATATCTTCACGCAACTCCCAATACAGGGTTACACAGAAGGGACCTAAGGGTCTAGTCTAGACACTTAGGTCCCTTCGACCCTCCTTCCACCGAAGATATTTTGGGACATCGTGACAGGTGGTGGGCCTGTCGCCATCTTTATGTCAAGCCAACGATGAAATTCGTACATAAGTTTTTGAAAAACTCATTGGTACTGCCACCTGGGGATCGAACTCGTGTCTCTCGACTCGAAATTCCGACCACCTAACAACTCGGCTATCGTGACTTACAGACAGATAATTAAGAACATACTAAATTGGTTTGAAAGGGACGAAAAGAGAACGCAGTGTGAAATATGGGTAAATCAGGAATGTCTATGAATGAATGAAATTGTATACTTGGGGAGTGCAAAAGCACCGACTAAAAAGTCGGGATGGAAGATGTGCCATACTCGTAGATGTGGACAAGCGTGTCGCTGCTGGGGCAAAGTTAACGGTGCCCTGACTGCGATATTCAAAAGGCAATACGTAATGAAAAGTGCATGCCTTACAATATATAACGCAGTGTTGATACCGACTTTGTTATATGGCAGCGTAACCTGGGTATGCCAGAAGAAGCATAAAAAGCAAGTTGAATGCAGTGGAGATGCGATCTCTTCGTAAAATATGCGGCGACACCTTGACTGTTCGAAGACGAAACGAGATTCGCAATATGGCAGGTTTCATTATGGCACGCTTATCACTAAAATTGATAAGGGCATGCTTCGATAGTCTTGGCACGTTTAGCGAATGAGTGAATACCGAATGATGAAGAAAATATATAGCGCGAAAGTTAATATTAAAAGTGTGCAAATTGCTCGAAGAGGAGGATGTGAAGATAAGTAAGTAATTTAATTGGTTATAAAAAATTAAAAGAAATTTATATCTTCACGCAACTCCCAATACAGGGTTACACAGAAGGGACCTAAGTGTCTAGTCTAGACACTTAGGTCCCTTCGACCCTCCTTCCACCGAAGATATTTTGGGACATCGTGACAGGTGGTGAGCCCGTCTTCGTCTTTATGTCATACATAAAGACGGTGTACCTGATGGTTTTGAAAACTCATTGGTACTGCCACCTGGGGATCGAACTCGTGTCTCTCGACTCGAAATTCCGACCACCTAACAACTCGGCTATCGTGACTTTAATTTCTTTTATTGATAAAGTTAGTCTATATAATTATATATCTATCCCATAAGTATATTATATATCTATGTAAATCTTTATTCCAAAATAAGGCCTTTCAGCCATTAAATCATGAAACAATAACAATCAAACTCCAACAAATTTTGCTTTAATAATTCTAGTATTCAAATAAATCCAATGCCGTTCATGTCAGTTTTTTTATTTCTCATTTCTCTGGTGACAAAAGATCACTGTGGAATACATGCTTACATTTATTATCTTTTTTATAAGATATATTATTTATATGACGAGCTCCGTGGAGGAGTGTTTCTTGTTGTTGCCAAATCTGAGGTCCCGTGTTCGATTCCTGGTAGGTTCATTGTAGAAAACACTTTCTACATTTTTTTCGACTGAGTGTTTGTAATACCATTATTGTTTCTAATTCCATAACACATGTGCTTACCGTACAAGTTAATTTGAACATTGATGTAATGATGTTATCCCTATTTTATATAAAATTATATCTTTAATTTTTATGGGGTGACCAATAAGGTAACAGTTCACCTGATGAGAAGTGGTCTTCTTAGAAGCAGAAATTTACTAGTAGTTCTGACATTTGCCATCATAAAAAGTCACAAATATGCAAATCTTATTCCATTCAATATCATTCATAACTAGAAGAAAATAAGTAAAAGTAATAAATCTGATCTATTAAATGAATGATCACATTTCCAGAATAAACACCTGTGAAGAAGTCAAAAAGTGGAGATTTATCTAATAAATGGAAGGCACTCAATTATTCGGTGGTCCGAAATGCAAGCCGTTGGAGTTTTGTAAATATTAAATAAATAAATATCTTCGCGCCATTTCCTAATACATTGATAGACACGGGTCAAGACAATTAAGTCCTTTGACCCTCCTTCCACCGAAGATATTTTGGGACATCGTGACAGGTGGTGAGCCCGTCTTCGTCTTTATGTCATACATAAAGACGGTGTACACATTGGTTTTTGAAAAAACCTATTGGTACAAGCCTGTTACATGGGGAATGACAATACTAAAAAGAAATTCTATTAAACTACAATACAAATTACAGTCTCGAAACCCGTGTGGTTCGGTAATTACAATTCGAAGGAAAAGTTCGATCACCTGGACGTAGGTTGGTACTTATAAGTATTTTCGAAACTTATGTACAATTTATATGGATAGGCTTTGGAGATTTACTCATCCAAAGGTTTATCACCTATTATCTTGTGCTAAATAAGCTCCAATAACGACCAAAGTGAAAGTTTTCCATAATACAGTGTAATCAAAGACCTCCTGCATTCATCACCTACAGTTATGTCGGAGAGGTGCTGACTTCCACTCAAAGTGCTCGCACGATCAGCGCAAAAATCGATTACGTCAGTCACCTGCGAGCACACGAACGTCGCTCGCAATTGTCTAAGTCGCTGTGGGCGAAATCGGTCGAGATTCTACTACTATATATGTAGATAGGACAAGTGACGATCACACCGGTTTTAAGGTGACGCCAGGTCTGACTTCTAGGGTTCGATTACCGGACGAGTTAATGAAGAAAAAATGGTATTTGTAGTACCTTCTTTATTTCTTACTTTATGACACAAGCGATTTAACTGCTTACTTTAGGATAAGAGCAATGTATGGGATGTTGTATCTATCTATGATTCTTTTTTATTATTAAAGCTCATTTATAGTACCTAATCAGATTTTTATAATGGTAATACATCTTCGTATTATGGTATTATACAAAATTATGTTCAATTTAAAAGTTTCTCTTCATATTTACAGAATTTACGTAGAGTATTGTGTTCAATAGTGCGAAGCAACTTATCGGCTCGAAAGATATTAGTGCCTCGCGCGGTAGACTGTGATGCCTGATAGAGTTCGGTATGAACAGACAGAGCATTACTAAAGCTACAGTTCAGTGTCGTAATATGATACCAAACTAATTCTTCTTCTTACATTTCTGTGATGTGGTGATGTCTTTCATTCTTTAATTAATTATTAAGCCCTTTCTACCCACCTTTCACCTGGGGATCGAACTCGGGTCTCTTGACTCTAATTCCGATCATCCAATCCCTCGGCTATCATGACTTTAATTTCTTTTATTGATAAAGTTAGTCTATATAATTATATATCTATCCCATAAGTATATTATATATCTATGTAAATCTTTATTCCAAAATAAGGCCTTTCAGCCATTAAATCATGAAACAATAACAATCAAACTCCAACAAATTTTGCTTTAATAATTCTAGTATTCAAATAAATCCAATCCCGTTCATGTCAGTTTTTTTATTTCTCATTTCTCTGGTGACAAAAGATCACTGTGGAATACATGCTTACATTTATTATCTTTTTTATAAGATATATTATTTATATGACGAGCTCCGTGGACGAGTGTTTCTTGTTGTTGCCAAATCTGAGGTCCCGTGTTCGATTCCTGGTAGGTTCATTGTAGAAAACACTTTCTACATTTTTTTCGACTGAGTGTTTGTAATACCATTATTGTTTCTAATTCCATAACACATGTGCTTACCGTACAAGTTAATTTGAACATTGATGTAATGATGTTATCCCTATTTTATATAAAATTATATCTTTAATTTTTATGGGGTGACCAATAAGGTAACAGTTCACCTGATGAGAAGTGGTCTTCTTAGAAGCAGAAATTTACTAGTAGTTCTGACATTTGCCATCATAAAAAGTCACAAATATGCAAATCTTATTCCATTCAATATCATTCATAACTAGAAGAAAATAAGTAAAAGTAATAAATCTGATCTATTAAATGAATGATCACATTTCCAGAATAAACACCTGTGAAGAAGTCAAAAAGTGGAGATTTATCTAATAAATGGAAGGCACTCAATTATTCGGTGGTCCGAAATGCAAGCCGTTGGAGTTTTGTAAATATTAAATAAATAAATAAATAAATATCTTCGCGCCATTTCCTAATACATTGATAGACACGGGTCAAGACAATTAAGTCCTTTTAACCCACCTTCCAGCGAAGAATTTTTTTGGGACAACGTGACAGGTGGTGAGCCCGTCGCCGCCTTTATATCCAAGCCAATGATATAATCGTACTTAAATTTTTGAAAAACCCCAAAGGCACGAGCTGGCCACCTGGGGTTCGAACTGTTTTTAATTAGTTTTTAATAAAAAAAAAAAACAAATCCGTGGTCACGGGGGTACAGTCCTTCCGTGACCATCGAGAAGTAAAAATAGTTTGTTAAAAACTAAGCATTAAGTTTGTAAAATGTAGCATTCGCGTAAGTACAAGAAATCATTAAAGATAAATACCTTAAAACAATAATATGAATACGTATAAAATATATTCATTTACTGCAATACATACACAAATATAAATATGTATTAAGTACAGTCGATTCACGGTAATTTGAATAAAATCTATGTTAATTAGCACCCTCGGTAATTTGAAGTTGAAGTAATAGCTACCTGTAGTTGAACATTCGATAATTTTAAGTCCGCGCTTTCTAACTCTCTATAATTTAAAGCGTTTATCATACACAGAACCGTCGATTGCTTACATAAATAATAAGTTCATAGAAAAATAATGTCGCTTATTTTAAAAATATTGAGACTTATTTTTCGTAATCAAATTTTGTGAATTGTATTATTGTACTCAAGTGGCAACCTCGTACAGGAAAACGCAGTGTTGGACGACCCGCCACGAGACGGAGTGACGACTTGGAAAATGTTGCGGGAAAATGCTGTGGAAAGTTGTAATAAAATGTAAATCAAATATATTTTTACTTGAGTCCCCTCCATCGAGGTTATTTTATACTTGTTATTATGAACTTTTGGTAATTTGAAATCTATCTCAGGTCCCTTGAATTTCGAATAATTTTATACAATCGCTATCGCTTATGGCTTGGGTTCGCGCCGTGTCAACACAGATCAAAGCTGTATCCGTCATTCGCGACGACTCTCATTTGTTGGCAAACAGAAATGCGTGAAATGAGACTAAACACGGCGGGAAATACATAGAGACCTATTCGTATTGCGAAATGAGTATGATATTATTATTAGGCTTGTTTTCTTTTCCATGTGTTTTCCAGAGTCACGGTAGCCGAGTGGTTAGGTGGTGGCAATTTCGAGTCAAGAGAACCGAGTTCGATCCCCAGGTGGCAGACTTGTACCAATGGGTTTTTTAAAAACTTATGTACGAATCACATCGTTGGCTTGGACATAAAGATGGCGACGGGGTCACCACCTGTCACGTTATCCCGAAAATATCTTCGACGGAAGATGGGTCAAAGGTACCTTATTGTCTAGACTAGACCTCTATCTACCCCGGTATTAGGAATGGCGTGATGATATTTATCTTTTTTTTTTGCCTTCAAATATTATATTAAAATAATCATAAAGTATATTTTCAAAAAAAGGTACGACAGCTGAGTGGTCGGGTAATCGAAATTCAAGAGGAATTCTATCCCCAGGTTATAAGCACGTATTAATAGGTTTTTTTTTTTTAAACTTGTCTTTGAATATGTTTTGATTGGACATAAGATGCCGACAGGCTCACCATCTGTCACGTTATCCCGAAAATATCTTCGACGGAAGATGGGTCAAAGGTACCTTATTGTCTAGACTAGACCTCTATCTACCCTGTATTAGGAATGGCGTGATGATATTTATCTTTTTTTGCCTTCAAATATTATATTAAAATAATCATAAAGTATATTTTTAAAAAAGGAACGACAGCTGAGTGGTCGGGTAATCGGAATTCAAGAGGAATTCTATCCCCAGGTTATAAGCACGTATTAATAGGATTTTTTAAAACTTTTCTTTGAATATGTTTTGATTGGACATAAGATGCCGACAGTTTGATTTAATATTTCATACTTTTTAATTCACGTTATCGAAAATATCTTCGACGGAAGATGGGTCAAAGGTACCTTATTGTCTAGACTAGACCTCTATCTACCCTGTATTAGGAATGGCGTGATGATATTTATCTTTTTTTGCCTTCAAATATTATATTAAAATAATCATAAAGTATATTTTTAAAAAAGGTACGACAGCTGAGTGGTCGGGTAATCGGAATTCAAGAGAATTCTATCCCCAGGTTATAAGCACGTATTAATAGGATTTTTTAAAACTTTTCTTTGAATATGTTTTGATTGGACATAAGATGCCGACAGTTTGATTTAACGTTTCCCAAAAAGCATTTCGATAATTCATGCAATTCCCAATACAGGGGTAGACAGAGGTCGAGTCTAGACAATTAAGTCCCTTCGACCCACCTTCCACTGAAGATATTTTCGGGACAACGTGACAGGTGGTGAGCCCGTCGCCGTCTTTATGTCCAAGCCAACGATATCAAACGTACATAGGTTTTTGAAAAATCCATTGGTACGAGCCTACCAACCGGGGATCGAACTCGGGTCTATTGACTCGAAATTCCGACCACCAACTCGGCTATCGTGACTTATTTATATAATTTTTTATATTGAACTATAACTTTCACTATAGAACTAGAGAACACTAGAGAACTATTTGTATTTTTCGATAACTGTTTGAGGAATCATACAAAATGCTGGCCTTAAAATATTCGAAATAGAAAGAATAACAGGCAGAAGTTGCCATCAATTGAAAAGTGCGCAAAAATAGTTTAAAGTTGATCTCGAACATATTGTCGTGTTTATGTCGTGATCTGTGTATTTTTATATGAATAAATAAATAATATCCTCACGCCATTCCCAATACAAGGGTAGACAGAGGTCTAGTCTAGACAGTTAAGTCCCTTCGACCCACCTTCCACCGAAGATATTTCGGGAAAACGTGACAGGTGGCGAGCCCGTCGCCGTCTTTATGTCCAAGCCAACGATATCAAACGTACATAGGTTTTTGAAAAAACCCATTGGTACTGCCCCCAGAATATATCTTTAGTGGAAGGTGGGTACCTTCCACCGAAGATATTTCGGGAGAACGTGACAGGTGGTGAGCCCGTCGCCGTCTTTATGCCCAAACCAACGATATAATTCCTACATATTTTTTTTGAAAACCTCATTGGTACGAGCCTGCTACCGAAATTACGACCACCCAACCACTCGGATGATGTTTTTTTATATGGTCAATCGTTTCGTTTCCCACGAACGTTTAAATAATTCAACAATTACGTTTAGATTTAACTTTGCTCGTTAATTATAACAGGCGTAATATTTTAATATGTAAAGACACATTTAATCTGTAATAGAAAATAAAGTAAACTCTCGCGAGAGAAGTTCTCAAGGTCACCCATAACGTTAGGTTTGATCTTGTTGGATCATATTTACTAAAGTAAAAATGGCTTTGTGTTTCTTTGTAAGTGATATTCTTGTGTGTTGAACTTTTCCTTTTAGTTCTACACAATGATATCAGTTACTTGAACATAACAGTTTTATGCATCGTTACCTAACATGCCGTATTATATCGTACCAGTGTCTTGTGACTATGGCGTAAGAGTATCTTCCCACATTTCATTCCGTGGTTACATGTCTTAAAAATGCAATGTGCTAATGATAAATAGCGGAATAACAATATAGATAAAAATACTAAAACAAAATCCTGCGGACTGGTGACGGGCAGACGCGTTAAGATGCGAATTATCTGATACTGTGGTCGCCAACACGCTTGCAAAGCGTGGCGATCACGGCGAACCCTCTCGTATGAGAGAGGCCTATATCCTGCAGCGGGCTTTTTACCAAATAAAATTATTTATTTATCGAAATTAGTAACACCATCAATCATCCATCAATCAATCAAGTCATTTTTTTTAAACTACCACCGTTTCGTATTGAAGTTGCTCTTACGGAGACGAAACGGCGAAAGAAACCTCGTCGGTATCTTCTTCTTTAGCTTTTTTTTATAAAAAGAAATACATAGTAATTTAATTAGAAATAGCATGGGAGCGATCAACTCATTCCCAGGGGTTGCTGTCATTAATATATTCATTTAAAAGAGAAGATTTAAATGTCGGATTCTTATTCCTTTTTTTATCCGCTCACTCATAGCTCGTATGAATATTTTTTATGTACTCTCACATAATCATAATCTATATGAAACATTTATTGAATTGGTATAGTAATATGAACATGACATTTTTAAGTAGGGTATAAATATGTAACTTTCATTATTATTTCAAAGTATGTACTGCTTCGACAAAAGTCATTTCCAAATTTACTTACGCTGTTCTCACCACTTACCATAATGCCTGCTGTTCTGTTTGTTTTTACAATCTTAACGAAATAAATAATAAATACATAATTATGTATCTATAGGGATACGGACAACATCACATACACAAGTCTGATCCCAAAGTAAGTAGCTTAAACAGTTGTGTTATGGAAACAGAAACAACGATGTTATCACAAACACCCATATCCGAGACCATGTAGAAAAAGTGGTTTACTACATTGACCCATCCGGAAAACGAACTCGGGACCACAACGCTGGCGATACCTTGAACCAGTGTATACGCCACTCATCCACGGAGGGCGTTTTATATATGCGACTTCACTGGTTTTTGAAATACAAACAATTCAACTGCTCTTTTATTATCTATAGTTCGATTGATAGCCGGGTTACAGGGTGACGACCTTCCAAATTTAAACGTATTGGGATTTATAAACGACCGAGTGCCAGACGTGAGTGGGATATAAGTCTACTAAAGTGTAAAATAATAAAAAATGTGGTTGAAATATTTCTTAGTGCTTCTTTTCAGCTGTGATATAATTGTGAGTATCTTTATGGAATTTTCATTCGTAATAACAGTGGCCTTGACAATATAATCACCACTGTTTTTAATAACTAGGGTATGTTGCCATTTGCACAGGCTAGGATGACTGCAGACTCGCACCGGCTAAACCTAAACGATAAATATTGAAAACTGAGGGTTTTCACTATTGCCACTTGTTGTCAGCGCCACGGGAATGCCTTTGCATATATCTGCAATCCCACCTACGCGCTAGCCACATAGGCCAACTCGAGGGGAGCTGAACACGTCGACACGGACCCTACCTTCTAGACTTCCAGTTGGCAATGATTCTCAGAAAGGCTGATACTTCTACAAGCTCCGCCGTAACAACATTTGGCCGTCGAGGGCTAGTAGAGGTCGCATTATAATGCCGGCACTGCTCTCCTCTCGTACATTAATTCCTATCCGCACCAGCGACGTGGCCCACACCACAGTTGCGGAGGATATGGAGAATAAAGGAATCCGAATGCCAAAAGTTAATAAGGTAGTTTCACTATAATGTATAGGCCTTTTCGTAAGGAGGATTGGCCATAATCGCCTCGTGTGGCAAGTGGCTTAGCGTTCGTAGTAGCTACCAGACACATCACACCAAAGCCAATGCCCGTCGCCGATTTGATTAAATTTGATTTGGTTTCTTCAATATTCGAGTTTTTTGCCATTGCCTCTTACTACCACTATTTACGGGAAGAATTCTGTAAAATTTTTAATTGATCTTATTGACTCCCTTCCTTAAATATGATCTGATCCTGAAATGTTTTTTCAAATTCTCTTTTTCGCTCAGGGTTGACTGGCAGAGAATGCTAAGGCATTAAGTTCGCCCATTGTTACCTTTATCCAAATAAAAAAAGAGATTTTTTTATTCACCTACTTCAATTAAGAATAAAAAAATGTCTCTTCACTGCCGACATACATAAAGTAAACTCTCGCGAGAGAAGTTCTCAAGGTCACCCATAACGTTAGGTTTGATCTTGTTGGATCATATTTACTAAAGTAAAAATGGCTTTGTGTTTCTTTGTAAGTGATATTCTTGTGTGTTGAACTTTTCCTTTTAGTTCTACACAATGATATCAGTTACTTGAACATAACAGTTTTATGCATCGTTACCTAACATGCCGTATTATATCGTACCAGTGTCTTGTGACTATGGCGTAAGAGTATCTTCCCACATTTCATTCCGTGGTTACATGTCTTAAAAATGCAATGTGCTAATGATAAATAGCGGAATAACAATATAGATAAAAATACTAAAACAAAATCCTGCGGACTGGTGACGGGCAGACGCGTTAAGATGCGAATTATCTGATACTGTGGTCGCCAACACGCTTGCAAAGCGTGGCGATCACGGCGAACCCTCTCGTATGAGAGAGGCCTATATCCTGCAGCGGGCTTTTTACCAAATAAAATTATTTATTTATCGAAATTAGTAACACCATCAATCATCCATCAATCAATCAAGTCATTTTTTTTAAACTACCACCGTTTCGTATTGAGGTTGCTCTTACGGAGACGAAACGGCGAAAGAAACCTCGTCGGTATCTTCTTCTTTAGCTTTTTTTTATAAAAAGAAATACATAGTAATTTAATTAGAAATAGCATGGGAGCGATCAACTCATTCCCAGGGGTTGCTGTCATTAATATATTCATTTATATTGTAAAAATATTTTGTACAGTTTTCTTTGATAAATGCTTTGAACCTGATAATAGGCAAACAAGACTTACAAGACCGTTATGATGATGATGAAAGAGAAGATTTAAATGTCGGATTCTTATTCCTTTTTATCCGCTCACTCATAGCTCGTATGAATATTTTTTATGTACTCTCACATAATCATAATCTATATGAAACATTTATTGAATTGGTATAGTAATATGAACATGACATTTTTAAGTAGGGTATAAATATGTAACTTTCATTATTATTTCAAAGTATGTACTGCTTCGACAAAAGTCATTACTTACGCTTTACGCATTTACTTACGCTGTTCTCACCACTTACCATAATGCCTGCTGTTCTGTTTGTTTTACAATCTTAACGAAATAAATAATAAATACATAATTATGTATCTATAGTGATACGGACAACATCACATACACAAGTCTGATCCCAAAGTAAGTAGCTTAAACAGTTGTGTTATGGAAACAGAAACAACGATGTTATCACAAACACCCATATCCGAGACCATGTAGAAAAGCGGTTTACTACATTGACCCATCCGGAAAACGAACTCGGGACCACAACGCTGGCGATACCTTGAACCAGTGTATACGCCACTCATCCACGGAGGGCGTTTTATATATGCGACTTCACTGGTTTTTGAAATACAAACAATTCAACTGCTCTTTTATTATCTATAGTTCGATTGATAGCCGGGTTACAGGGTGACGACCTTCCAAATTTAAACGTATTGGGATTTATAAACGACCGAGTGCCAGACGTGAGTGGGATATAAGTCTACTAAAGTGTAAAATAATAAAAAATGTGGTTGAAATATTTCTTAGTGCTTCTTTTCAGCTGTGATATAATTGTGAGTATCTTTATGGAATTTTTTCATTCGTAATAACAGTGGCCTTGACAATATAATCACCACTGTTTTTTAATAACTAGGGTATATTTGCCATTTGCACAGGCTAGGATGACTGCAGACTCGCACCGGCTAAACCTAAACGATAAATATTGAAAAACTGAGGGTTTTCACTATTGCCACTTGTTGTCAGCGCCACGGGAATGCCTTTGCATATATCTGCAATCCCACCTACGCTAGCCACATAGGCCAACTCGAGGGGCTAGACACGTCGACACGGACCCTACCTTCTAGACTTCCAGTTGGCAATAATGCTCAGAAAGGCTGATACTTCTACAAGCTCCGCCGTAACAACATTTCGGCCGTCGAGGGCTAGTAGAGGTCGCATTATAATGCCGGCACTGCTCTCCTCTCGTGGCCACACCCTATCCGCACCAGCGACGTGGCCCACACCACAGTTGCGGAGGATATGGAGAATAGCGAATCCGAATGCCAAAAGTCCTCTTAACTGCAACTGCAACTCCGCCTAAGCTGACGAGGGCATGGAGGACGGTTACGCTAATTCCGGCATGGCTTGATAGGCCGAGGAGCATTTGTCTCGGCAAACGAAATATCGATCTAAGTGCCAAACTACGCAAATATAAGGCGCTGCAATGCTTTTTAATTATGCTATGTTTTTTATGATGAAGTATTTTTTATTAAGGATTACCGAAAAGCATACGTTTGATCCCTATCTCACCTCCTATTAAGTATCTGTGGAAACCCTTGACGTAAAGGATGCCATATTATAGTTTTCGAGCAATACTGTCGCCGACAGAGAATTACAGTCCTATTTTTCTAATTTCTGAAAGCTTATCACCAGTCATACTGTCCCGAATAAGCTTCGATGAAAGTTGGGTCGTTAGACACCTAATTATCTAAACCTACACTATCAGTATTGGGGACGTTATAAACATAACATTACTGTTTTCACTGCTTTTTCTCCTGTTACTCTTACGGTGAAAAGACTCGAATTTTCTCATCATCCTTAGTAATCTCTCACGATGAACATGGAAAGAATGTCGTAAACCTTAAAGGATGGTAAAATCCTTCCTATCCAGGAGTCATCTGTAACTAGCACTCTTAACCTAATTTTGCCGTATAATTACAGTGTAATAACTGTTCTGTTTTAATTTAAAGGTTTATCCAGTGTCAATTAAACCAAAGCGGAATTTCAACCAAATTTTATTCATCAATATTTTTATCATTAACTTTATTGAATATCAATTCAATAAAATTTTAAACCAAAGTGGAATTTTGTATAAACAAAAACATAAATTTTTCGACTTTTCTTTGACGTTTTGATTAATAAATTTGTGTCGATGGATATAAACAGCGAGTAATGTTTATCTAACATTTGCGTAGAATCGCGATAACCTTTCCAATGTAAACGAATCCGTGTTGCTTTTGAATAAACGAACCCAAATGTAATATCCGAATTTATTTGTTTATTATACAGCTATGGAAAACAATCACCGACCAAGCTATTTCCAAATTACCAATTATATTATTTCTGTGGATTTTGTCGGTATTTGTCTGGAAAATAATGTTATAGAACGTTAGTTCGATAACTATACTTTTTATGTATAATCCTAATGTAGTGGTTGGGTAATCGGAATTTGAGTCAATAGATCCGAGTTCGGTCTCCACGTGGTAGTCTTGTACCTATGGGTTTTTCAAAAACTTATGAACAATTCACATCATTGGCTTGGAAATTTAGACGGCGACAGGTTCACCACCTGTCACGTTGTCAAATATAATGTCTTCGGTGGATAGGACTTAATGGTATAGACCTCTGTCTACCTTTGTATTGGGAATGGCGTATATTCAGGCATTTACTAAAAGTGGGGTGAACACTAAAAAAATATTTTAAAAAATATAACGCAATGTACAAAAAACTGATCATATTTAAAGAGCATGTTAAAGAAATCCTGTAAAAATGTCTTCTATAAGTTACAAGAAGATCAATATATTGAGGGCACAGATGTTCTGAAATAGCACTTACTCTACTCTTGTGATCCCTGCCTGCACGTACTTTTTATATTTTACTTTAGAAATTGCATTTATCATTGTTTACATCTATAGATTTTTGTACAATATAAATAATACTGTAAAAATTTAATCTAAAATCACGATAGCCGAGTGGTTGCGAGGTCGGAATTCGAGTCAAGAGACCCGAGTTAGATCCAGTTAGCTGGCTCGCAGCAATGGTTTTTTTTTTTTTTTTCAATAAACTTAATTGACGAATACGACTTAATTGATAAGACCTCTGTCTAGCCCTGTGTTACGAATGGCAGAAGATATTTTTAATATGAATATTTTAAAATGAAGCAAAAAAAAGGAACGACTATTTTGTTAGTTCTTATCTGAGAAGGTCTTGAGATTGCGAACCAATATAATTTTTAAGTTCATCAAAACTTAACTAGTTTAAACTGAATGCAATAAGTTTTAATTTTGACTTAACTTTCTTTAAGGTAGAAATTTAGAAAATAAGTAGTAACGCAAAACCTAAGGTACAGGAAAATTAGGATTTAGTTTACTACTTACTACTACATCACTGTTATCATCACACATATATTCTGCGAGTATTATGTTATTGGACCTATTTCTTTCCCATTCTGTCTTAAGGGCAACAAATGAAACACCCTTAAAAATAAACTACAGGCTACAGATACATAGCAAAATAACTACCTCTAAGAAAACTTGACTAAGGTTAATCACCCCTACAATGAAAAGCAACCAACCTTCTTAAAGTCAATCTACTTGCCAAGCATGGCGATTATGGAAAATCTTTCTCACGCGACAAACCTATATCCAGCATTAACCATGTTAATATTAGGGCTGCTCTAGCTATAATTTAGCTCATTCTTGCAGTACCAATGAAGCTGGTGTATGTTTTTGTCGTAAGTTAAGAATTTGGACGACGTAGTTACTTCGCTGTAGTTAACCATAATTCCATTGCTTTTTATTCCAGTTGTCTACATCCATTGATATTGGCGGAGTGGTATCAGGAAACCACATGGCGGGAGTACCTCTTGGACACTCTCTTGGTGATGGGGAGTTGGATGTTGAAGGGATATGCGCAGTACCGGGTATGGCATGCCTGAATTGTACGCATGCCATCACATGCGTAGCTTTACCCTACGGCTTCCTGAAGGTCAGTTTATTTATGGGAGTAAGCAGTTAAACGAGCTAACGTCCACCAGATCGTAAATGCCTTCTACTGCCTAAGAACAATTTTTACAGTTGTAGAGCCACGCATCAGCTTTTGATGTTGCATGAATGGGCCGGCTCGACCGGGGAAGTACCACGGCCTCACAGAATACCAGCGTGAAGTAGAAGTTTAACAAACTTCTGCGTTTCGTCTGGTTAGTGCAGGTAACCGGAGGCCCACCCCTCCCCCAAAATTCTGAGTGGGGGGGGGCACTCAAAGGCCGCCAACGCGCTGCAATGCCTCTGGTATGGGCGGCGGTAATCACTTACCATCACGTGAGCCACCTGCTCGTTTGCGTCCCTTTTCTATTAAAAAGACAACAATTTCAAGTGAAAGTAAGGTCTTCCTAAGGTTACAGATGCGTTGTTAGCCCCATGAACTAAGATGGAACTGTTCTCAGCCCGTAATTAAATGTGCTTACATACGTAGATAGGGACAAAATCACATACATTGCTCTGGCCCCGAAATAAGTAGCTATAGTACTTGTGTTATGGTATCGGATACAACGGAGGTGCCGCAATCATTCAGGCAATTTAGAAAAAGTGGTTTTCTACATTGACCATTCCGGGAATCGAACCCAGGACCTCAGATTTCCATAATGACTATACTTTACATTGTAGGATATATATCGTTGGCTTGGACACAAGGACGGCGATGGGTTCACCTCCTGTCACATTGTCCTAATAAAGGTCTTCGGTGGAAGGTGGGTCGAAACGACTCAATTGTCTAGACCTCTGTCTACCGCTTTATTGGGATTGACGTAAAGATATTTATTACTTATTTATTATTATTTTACTACTTTCAGGTACCTCTGCAAGTATGTTCTAATGGGCTGACATGCAATGCTCATCTCCGAGGCTGCTCCACTCAAGCGGTGCCTGAATGCGAACCCGTTACTCAAAAGCACCAGCATTCATGTGAACAGGTTTGTGCGTCTTTGAATAACAGTATTACGTATTTGACAGAAAAGCTTTCGATAGCTTTCGACGTATTACTGGATAACGTTATGTAAAATAACTATTTCTGCAGAAATAAACAAAACCGTCGAACCGTAACTTTATACAATAGCGAAGTGGCTGGGTGATCGGTCCGTGTCAGAAGACCCGAGTTCGATCCCAAAAAGAAAACTCGTGTCGATGAGTGTACGAAACATAACTACGATTTGTGTATTTACACTAAGACGACAAAAGAGCCACCACTAGTCATGTTGTCCCAAAATAAGATTTAGCGAATTGTGAGCTGAAAGGACTAACCTGTCTGTAACCTCACTATAGGATATATGTTCGCGAGTTTGTTTTTGTTGCTGTTTTTTTATTGGTTAATTATTTCAAAAATAGGCAGCCTACAAAGGTGAAGTACATTCTTTTAATAAAGGTTATTCAGGAATTTGTTTTCAAGACTATTTTAACTTCCTTGTAACTGTACCGTGTCTGTATGACATTAAACAAGGACCTGTAAACAAAATTGTAGCAAACTATTTAAGGTCGCTTTCTGTGATAATACCGCAACCTAAATAAGATAAATATTGTTTACAAAGCAATATATTAAGGCGTAATAGCTTTTTGCTGATTTAATCTATAAGAAAGGTCAAGGTAAATTTTTGCACAATCAATGCGATATTTCAAAGAATAACACTGTCATTTCCGGAACGAAATTCCCTTGAACTGATTATAAATAACTACGTATGAAGAAATGTTTGAGAAATATTTCCAATATGGAGAAGTATTAACAATATGTTCCCAGTTTGTATTGCCTGACTGCATATAAAGTGAATTACAAAGTTTCACTGCAGGATATGAAGAAAGAGAGAAACAGTAAAGTTTAAAACACAGTTTCATTTATTTTTATTATAATAAGATCATTTAAAAATTACAGTTTTCGAGAATGGAGATCGTTTTTTAAATCATAAATTACCCGTGTGGTTTGGTGATCGAAATTATTGTGAAGAGACCAGAGTTCGATCCTCTAGTACCATGGGTGTTTTCAAAACTTATACAAGATTTATTTCGTTGGCTTTTACATAAAGACGGCGACAAACTCACCACCTGTTACGTTATCCCAAAAAATAGTTTTCGGTAGGTCGAAAGGACTTAATTGCCAAGACCTCTGTCTACTCCGGTATTGGGATAGGCGTGAAGATTTTACATATTTATCAACTTATACTTGACGGCTTTTCTACGGATACTTAGAGGTAAATGCCTAGATGGTTGTGTCATGTTCATTAAGTACAGATCTCTTACATTTAATTATTTTCTCTCTCTCTCTCTCTCTCTCTTATATTTTAACTTTTAACCAATCATATTGATGTATCGCGCAAAGATAAAAGTTTTACATATGCCCCTTTCTGATCTGGAGACCAGAAACGTGTTATGTTGGAATTAGACCACAGAAGGACCGACAAAAAACAATTACATGTGACACTTTACCCAGAGGCCTTCATCTTTAAAAAACTGCATAGCGAGCTAAATCGCGTAGGTCATCCAATAATAAAAACTATATTGAGTTAATAAACGACAGATGAAGGGAATAAGGATAAAATTCTTAACAACGTAATTCAAATAATCAATGATCAAAATATTTCCTCGGAGAGATCCATAATCTCACATGTTCAGTAACTGACAAATAAGACAAGTGACTGGGCAATAATGAAATAATTAAAGAGTTATTCCGAATCGCAAAAGCTCGATACAAAAAAGGCGAGCGTCCAATGTTATGCCAATTAATAATCTTTCTTAAATTATTCGTGTATGTCACACATGAGTAATTTATTATTTTAAAAAGATGGAGAAAAGGTCCAGGAGAATCGTATTTATGGCGGGATGTTAGAAGTATTCGATCCCCGAGTTAAATCACCTGAGTTAGACCATCTTCCTTCTGATTATTTTGGTGTGATTTTAGAGATGGTTATCCCGCCATCTATCGATTGCCATAACGATATTCAAGGCTGTTTCCCTTAGTCCCTGCTTATGACATCCACGGAAAAAAAGAGAGTGACAATATTCTTACGCCGTTACCACACGATAGTTAATCAATTTATCGATTATTATGTAGGAAATATCACTATGAATGATATTTCCTCAGTCTCTGAGTCAAACTTTAGTTCAAACTCTGGAATACTACAGTCATGATTAGGTTTAGTAGACAAGGAACAAAACCAACGTTTGATTTAAAGAATAAAGTCTAAATAATTACAATAACCTCCACAGTTGAACACTGTTTTCTGACATGCATAAAGATATAAAAATACATCGCATGTCGTTAAAGAATATTTTCGTTGAGTGTTTATTAACTAAAATGTTTGACTGGTTATCAATAAATAAAGTTTTAAAAGTTAATCAATCACTATACTATTTTTGATTGGATTTAAACTATTGCAATCAATCTACATTTAGAAACGCTTCACTGATTGCGCCCCTCTAGAGGTTTTATCGATGAATCGGCCTTTTTCTATATCTTATCGAATATAATTTTAAACTGTAAGGGATACATTTTCAACCATAAATATTTGGCTGGAAAATGTTATAATGAACTGTTAAACTAAATTTTTTTTGGCAACAGTCTAGTCTATAACATCTTCACGCCTTTCCCAATACAGGGGTAGACAGAGTTCTATACTATTACGTTCTTTTGACTCCAGTGTAGGCTTTTTTTTGTACAACGTGACATGTGAGCCCGTCGCCGTCTTTATTTACAAGCCAACGATATAAATCTTACATGAGTTTCTAAAAAAAAACACTGTTACGAACCTGACACCTGGAAATCGAAATCGGATCTCTTGACATGAATTCTGATCATCCAACTACTCGGCTATCGTGAATACCACATGCTTTTTTTACAATAACATCAAAATAATGCAAATCAATACAATAATGGATGATACCTTTGTGCTCGCAATCACAATTTTTATGGTATTTAGGAAACGCGCTAACACATATGTATACAGTATATGTACTGTAGTGGCAACTTACATATACATACAAATAAGTGGCTACTACAACCCAAGGACATCTGCAGGAAATTTTGAGAAAAACGTTGCAGATAAATCAATAGAAAATAGTCACATTGCTATTTGGAAATTGGTAAAAGTGTGGTACTGACGACGACTTTTACCAGACGACTCGTAAGCAGAAATGAATTCCATCACTTATCATCATTATCATCAGAAACGATAAGTACAACATAACCGTAATACATAACTTTACAACCATAAATATTTGGCTGGAAAATGTTATAATGAACTGTTAAACTAAATTTTTTTTGGCAACAGTCTAGTCTATAACATCTTCACGCCTTTCCCAATACAGGGGTAGACAGAGTTCTATACTATTACGTTCTTTTGACTCCAGTGTAGGCTTTTTTTTGTACAACGTGACATGTGAGCCCGTCGCCGTCTTTATTTACAAGCCAACGATATAAATCTTACATGAGTTTCTAAAAAAAACACTGTTACGAACCTGGCACCTGGAAATCGAAATCGGATCTCTTGACATGAATTCTGATCATCCAACTACTCGGCTATCGTGAATACCACATGCTTTTTTACAATAACATCAAAATAATGCAAATCAATACAATAATGGACCTTTGTGCTCGCAATCACAATTTTTATGGTATTTAGGAAACGCGCTAACACATATGTATACAGTATATGTACTGTAGTGGCAACTTACATATACATACAAATAAGTGGCTACTACAACCCAAGGACATCTGCAGGAAATTTTGAGAAAAACGTTGCAGATAAATCAATAGAAAATAGTCACATTGCTATTTGGAAATTGGTAAAAGTGTGGTACTGACGACGACTTTTACCAGACGACTCGTAAGCAGAAATGAATTCCATCACTTATCATCATTATCATCAGAAACGATAAGTACAACATAACCGTAATACATAACTTTACAACCATAAATATAATCGTAAGGTCATTCATTTAGTCATTATAAGCCTACTTTCCAGTCAACTTATAATGACTAAGTGAATGACCGTGACGAAGCCATCTTGAGAATAAATATTAGATATCGACATGCCTCAATTTTGATTTCACAAAGTCTCTGTTGCACTTATATTAAAATTCTTAATTGAACCAATATTTATATTATCTTCGTGACGGCAAAACTCGAAATGTAGACGACGGATTGATTGACTTGAAATTTTAACAGGTCGTTGTGTTTAATAAATATTTTCTTTTTAATTAAAAGCCGTTAATTAGTATCACTTAGGTAATTAAGAGTGCTTTCAATACACTTTATTGGAACTAATGAATTTTTAAATGGTACAGATTAAATTGTTTTTGAATCAAGCAGAAAAAAAAATTAAGTTTTATTTTTAAATCGACCCCTTTACGAGTAATACAAGGCAACGCTATCGCTACGTTAGTTAATCGTTTTCACTCTCGGATAAATGCCCTTTAGATTAAGTAATGGTTCAAAGAATTCGGTCCGCTAAATTTCTCTCACGTTAAGGAAAAGCGAAACAAAAAACCACTATATACTAATATAAAGGATTGTAATGCGACATTTAAATAAAAATAAATAAATATCTTCAAGCATTTTCCAATACAGGGGTAGACAAAGGTCTAGCGTAGACAATTAAGTCCCTTCGACCCACCTTCCACCGAAGATATTTTCGGGACAACGTGACAGATGGTGAGCCCGTCGCCGTTTTTATGTCTAAGCCAACGATATATTCGAATCCCGCCCATGTCAGTTAAAATATTTCAGGTCGGTATATTTCCCGATGCTTACGACTGCCGGAAGTTCCACTTCTGCCCACCGTCCGACGGTCTGCCATATGGAGGGCCCGCAGATCACAAAGTAGCTTTGTGTCCCAGACACTACGGCTACAATCCGCTTAACGCACAATGTTCGGTGAGCTTATTTGTTTGTTTTTTCTTTTTATATGTAAAAAAACATATCTTCACGCCATTTCCAAAACAGAGGGAGACAGAGGTTTAGAAAATTAAGTCTTTTCGACTCACCTTACACCGAAGACATTTATTGGGACAACGTGACAAATGGTGAGTCTGACTCCATCTTTATATCTAAGCAAACGATAAATATCGTACGTAAGTTATTGAAAAAACCCCTTGGTAATAGTACTTGGATATCAAACTCGGGTCTTTCAACTTGTATTCCTATCAGTCAACTACTCGGCTATCGTGACTATTGAAATTTTTTTCACAGTTTTTTTACAAACCAACAAATATTATATTATTTCAAAAAATAAATAAAAAAAATAAAATATCTTCACGCACTTCCCAATACAGGGGTAGACAGAGGTCGAGTCTAGACAATTAATTCCCTTCGACCCACCTTCCACCGAAGATATTTTCAGGACAACGTGACAAATGGTGAGTCTGACTCCATCTTTATATCTAAGCAAAAGATAAATATCGTACGTAAGTTATTGAAAAAACCCTTGGTAATAGTACTTGGATATCAAACTCGGGTCTTTCAACTTGTATTCCTATCAGTCAACTACTCGGCTATCGTGACTTATTCATAAGTTATTTCAATTGTTTAAAAAATAAGTACCTTTATTCAAATATTATACTATCCCAACACATATGATATCTCTTTTTTCTTTTCTGTTTCACACTATCCTCATAGAGGTCGAAAAGACTTTTTGTCTAGACCTTTGTCTACCCCTATAATGGGAATGGCATGAAGAATTTTTTTTTCTAATAACCTAATCGTATTCTTTTCCAGGTTAAACTTTTAAATGGCCAATGCAGCGACAAGCCAGTACCGGATTGCTCTGAAGTAGGAGAAACTGGTCCTTTATCTACAAGCCCTAACCATTACTACGTCTGCCTACTGAAACATGGAGATATTATCCCACAAATTTTCGTTTGTCCCCATGGTTGGTACTTCTGGGGTGGATTCTGCAGACCTGAGCCACAGAAAGAGACTACAACGGAAAAGTCTAACGAAAGCGTGGAAATTGTATTGAAAAGTAATCACGGCGTCCAAAAAGAGAGGAAGATTAAGGCTACAACTTCGATAATAGATAGTTTCTTCTCAACTGAGAAACCGGTGACATATGCAGCTGATACATTTTTAGCAGATAAATTTGATTTGAGCAATTATGGGTCGTTCGAAGATGTGGCACCTCAAAACGACGATTTCGCTAATTCCTTCGAAAGTGGCGATTTTTGGTGATAGTTAATAGTCGACAAATATAGTAAAAGAAAAGTTTTTGAAAAAACCATTGGTACGACCCTACCAACTGGGGATCGAACTCGGGTCTATTGACTGGAAACTCCGACCACCCAACCACTCGGCTATCGTGACTTATTCATAAGTTATTTCAATTGTTTAAAAAATAAGTACCTTTATTCAAATATTATACTATCCCAACACATATGATATCTCTTTTTTCTTTTCTGTTTCACACTATCCTCATAGAGGTCGAAAAGACTTTTTGTCTAGACCTTTGTCTACCCCTATAATGGGAATGGCATGAAGAATTTTTTTTTCTAATAACCTAATCGTATTCTTTTCCAGGTTAAACTTTTAAATGGCCAATGCAGCGACAAGCCAGTACCGGATTGCTCTGAAGTAGGAGAAACTGGTCCTTTATCTACAAGCCCTAACCATTACTACGTCTGCCTACTGAAACATGGAGATATTATCCCACAAATTTTCGTTTGTCCCCATGGTTGGTACTTCTGGGGTGGATTCTGCAGACCTGAGCCACAGAAAGAGACTACAACGGAAAAGTCTAACGAAAGCGTGGAAATTGTATTGAAAAGTAATCACGGCGTCCAAAAAGAGAGGAAGATTAAGGCTACAACTTCGAAAATAGATAGTTTCTTCTCAACTGAGAAACCGGTGACATATGCAGCTGATACATTTTTAGCAGATAAATTTGATTTGAGCAATTATGGGTCGTTCGAAGATGTGGCACCTCAAAACGACGATTTCGCTAATTCCTTCGAAAGTGGCGATTTTTGGTGATAGTTAATAGTCGACAAATATAGTAAAAGAGAAAGAGAGATTTAGAAATTCAGCTGATACGTGAGGGACACAGTGACTCGTTGGTGAGAGTGCTGCCGGGGTGCGGTAGGGGTTGCTAATTTATATCCCGCGCGTCAGTTGATTTTTTAAATTTCTCAGTAATTTAATAGCAATAGGTTAATTAGGACTGCATTGAAATATAATTAGGTTTCTAATATTATGTGATATATCGATAATGTAGCTGTAGAACACTTGGGTATGAATATTACAAAATATATTTAATCTCTAAAACAATACCCGTTATTTAATCTTTTTTTAACCTACATGTCGTCAACATTTCTGACGACTATTTACGACATTAATTAACAATACCTATGTAACTATTTATTATGAATTATTTAAACGAGATAAATCTCTATGATTTTACCGAAAAAGATAAATTTAAAATTCAACTAACAGACGGGATTCGAGGCAGTGTCCTCCATTGTGACATAACGAAGATTTTTAAAAATGATTTCACGCCATTTCCAATACAGGGGTAGACAAAGGTCTAGACAATAAAGCCTTTCCCCTGACCCACCTTTTACCGAAGATATTTTGGGACAACTTAACAAGTAGTGAGCCCGTCGCCATCTTAATTTCCAAACCAACCATATAATTCGTACAAAAGTTTTTGAAAAAAACCATTGGTACGAGCTGGGAATAGCTCGGAGATTTTATCAGTAATTATTCAATTAAGTCATAATGCATTAAATAAGTATTTCATCTCATTAAAAATGCATAATTTGAAGTTACTATTTTATAAACAATAATTTAACATCAAGAGGTGTCGAGGTACGCCGAGATCTATGGATCTAATGTTCATAAGTGTCACTTGTCAATCGTGACCCATCAGAGACTGTACATAGAGAATTTGCGATTTTAAGATTTTTAGTTTTTAGCTTTTAGCTTTATTTTAAGATTTTTAAAAGTCACGATAGCGGAGAGGTTGGGTGGTCAGAATTTCGAGTCAAGAGACCCGAGTTCGATCCCCAGGTGGCAGGCTCGTTCCAATGGGGTTTTCAAAAATTTATGTACGTATTATATCGTTGGCTTGGACATTAAGACGGCGACGGGCTCACCACCTGTCACGTTGTCCCGAAAAAATCTTCGATGGAAGGTAGGTCGATGGTAATTGTCTAAATTAGACCTCTGTCTACCCCTGTATTGGGAATTGCGTGAAGATATATATTTATTTATTAATTTATTTTTATCGAGTACAACATTCAAACTCATGACAAAAAAATGTTAACGGAATTTGCACCGGCAACCCCTTATTCCGAAAATAGTGTCACTACTAACTCGAGTGTCGGTTTCATTGACGATTAAATGAGTATGTGTTTATTAATATTTATTATGTAAACATATTGTGTATATCAAGATAGATTAATATAATGTATCGTTAGCTTGGACAATAAGACGGCGATGGTCTCATCACTTGTCGCGTTGCCCCAAATAAGCTTCGGTGAAAGGACTTTATTGTTTCGATATCTGCCTACTCCGGAATGGGAAATTACGTGAAGATATAGTATAAAACAAAACAAATCTTGGTATTAATTCGCCAATAGAAATCTTTTCTGAATTCTAAAATAAATATTCAGATAAAAAGAAGGCTCCGTAATCTATTACATAATAGTCGTAATACATTTCCTAAATTCGTATAGAAGGTCGCACAAATATAGAAATGTTTATATAACCTTTTAATGTCATGTTTACGTTTTTTATTTATAAGTAATAGGTTGGGGAAAAAGTCTTTTCGCATTATAGTATGTATGAATTTGTAATTTTTTGGTTCGCGGTTTTGGTATCATTAAAAGTTTTAAATTTAAATAAGATAATTCCAAATTCTAATTAGGAAAATGTTTGATTTTTATTTATTATTCGTACTGTCAAGATAAATAAAAATAAATAAATAAATATAAATATCTACACGCAATTCCCAATACAAGGGTTGACAGAGGTCTAGTCTAGACATTTAAGTCCCTTCGACCCACCTTCCACCGAAGATATTTTGGGACAACTTAACAAGTAGTGAGCCCGTCGCCATCTTAATTTCCAAACCAACCATATAATTCGTACAAAAGTTTTAGAAAATCCATTGGTCCGGCCACTTAAGGATCGAACCCGGGTCTCTTGAGTTGAAATTCCGACCATCCAACCACTCGGCTATCGTGACTTTCAAGGTAAGTTAATCTAATGAAGAAATTCGATACATTTTAAAATTTTACTACAAAAAAAAAGGTAAAAATGCAACGCATGCCGCGCAAAAATTTGCGATGTTTAGGGACCTAGTGCAGTGTCTGTGAGAGTAGTACAAATTTGGTTTAAGCGTCAAAGATGCAAGTTGCTCTGGTCGCCCTATTACGGATAAAATGGATGCCTTTTTTAAAAAGTGGTGCAAGATCGGCATATCAGTAGTATCATAACATACGTATCTGAAGAACTGAAAATTGATCACAAAACAGTTTTGTCGCATTTGAAAAACTGGGTACATGAAAAAGCTCGATTTGGGTACCTTACGAGCTCACTGAAAGAAACCCTATGAACCGTGTACTCATTTGTGATTCTTTATTAGGACGTAATGAAACCGAACCATTTTTTAAGAAGCTGATAACTGGTGATGAAAAATGGATCACGTACGACAAGAACGTGCGAAAAGGTCGTGGTCAGAGGCCGGTCAGGCTTTACAGACTGTGGCGAAATCCGGGTTAACACACGACAAGGTGATGCTGTGTGTGTTGTGGGATTGGAATATAAACCAATAAAGATAAAAGAGGGACAACAATTTTATAACTTCTTATAACTAAAGGCCCTCTGTTATTGGAGATACAATGAACATGATATTAAATATTAGTTTTACTATTCAGGATTTTTAATTATAATCTCTGTTGATGGTTAAATAAATAAAAATAAATAAATATAAATATCTACACGCAATTCCCAATACAAGGGTTGACAGAGGTCTAGTCTAGACATTTAAGTCCCTTCGACCCACCTTCCACCGAAGATATTTTCGGGACAACGTAACAGGTGGTGAGCCCGTCGCCGTCTTTATGTCCAAGTCAACGATATAATTCGTACATAAGTTTTAGAAAAATCCATTGGTCCGGCCACTTAAGGATCGAACCCGGGTCTCTTGAGTTGAAATTCCGACCATCCAACCACTCGGCTATCGTGACTTTCAAGGTAAGTTAATCTAATGAAGAAATTCGATACATTTTAAAATTTTACTACAAAAAAAAAGGTAAAAATGCAACGCATGCCGCGCAAAAATTTGCGATGTTTAGGGACCTAGTGCAGTGTCTGTGAGAGTAGTACAAATTTGGTTTAAGCGTCAAAGATGCAAGTTGCTCTGGTCGCCCTATTACGGATAAAATGGATGCCTTTTTTAAAAAGTGGTGCAAGATCGGCATATCAGTAGTATCATAACATACGTATCTGAAAAAACTGAAAATTGATCACAAAACAGTTTTGTCGCATTTGAAAAACTGGGTACATGAAAAAGCTCGATTTGGGTACCTTACGAGCTCACTGAAAGAAACCCTATGAACCGTGTACTCATTTGTGATTCTTTATTAGGACGTAATGAAACCGAATAATTTTTAAGAAGCTGATAACTGGTGATGAAAAATGGATCACGCACGACAAGAACGTGCGAAAAGGTCGTGGTCAGAGGCCGGTCAGGCTTTACAGACTGTGGCGAAATCCGGGTTAACACGACAAGGTGATGCTGTGTGTGTTGTGGGATTGGAATATAAATCAATAAAGATAAAAGAGGGACAACAATTTTATAACTTCTTATAACTAAAGGCCCTCTGTTATTGGAGATACAATGAACATGATATTAAATATTAGTTTTACTATTCAGGATTTTTAATTATAATCTCTGTTGATGGTTAAATAAATAAAAATAAATAAATAAATATAAATATCTACACGCAATTCCCAATACAAGGGTTGACAGAGGTCTAGTCTAGACATTTAAGTCCCTTCGACCCACCTTCCACCGAAGATATTTTCGGGACAACGTAACAGGTGGTGAGCCTGTCGCCGTCTTTATGTCCAAGTCAACGATATAATTCGTACATAAGTTTTAGAAAAATCCATTGGTCCGGCCACTTAAGGATCGAACCCGGGTCTCTTGAGTTGAAATTCCGACCATCCAACCACTCGGCTATCGTGACTTTCAAGGTAAGTTAATCTAATGAAGAAATTCGATACATTTTAAAATTTTACTACAAAAAAAAAGGTAAAAATGCAACGCATGCCGCGCAAAAATTTGCGATGTTTAGGGACCTAGTGCAGTGTCTGTGAGAGTAGTAAAAATTTGGTTTAAGCGTCAAAGATGCAAGTTGCTCTGGTCGCCCTATTACGGATAAAATGGATGCCTTTTTTAAAAAGTGGTGCAAGATCGGCATATCAGTAGTATCATAACATACGTATCTGAAGAACTGAAAATTGATCACAAAACAGTTTTGTCGCATTTGAAAAACTGGGTACATGAAAAAGCTCGATTTGGGTACCTTACGAGCTCACTGAAAGAAACCCTATGAACCGTGTACTCATTTGTGATTCTTTATTAGGACGTAATGAAACCGAATAATTTTTAAGAAGCTGATAACTGGTGATGAAAAATGGATCACGTACGACAAGAACGTGCGAAAAGGTCGTGGTCAGAGGCCGGTCAGGCTTTACAGACTGTGGCGAAATCCGGGTTAACACACGACAAGGTGATGCTGTGTGTGTTGTGGGATTGGAATATAAACCAATAAAGATAAAAGAGGGACAACAATTTTATAACTTCTTATAACTAAAGGCCCTCTGTTATTGGAGATACAATGAACATGATATTAAATATTAGTTTTACTATTCAGGATTTTTAATTATAATCTCTGTTGATGGTTAAATAAATAAAAATAAAAAACAAAATTGTCCCAATTAAATTCTTAATTATATATTTATTCTATAATATCGGCTTAGAATGTGGCATCCCTATCTTCTCGAGCGTTTCGTAAGAGGCGACTAAATGAACCCTTGACAATATTAATAGCTACCGATAGATGGCGGGATAATCATCTTGAAAAACTACCAAACCAAAAAAGGAGACCATTGACGCAGCAGCGTCTAAACTACAAATTGTTGGTACTGCGATTGCTAATCCTTTTGCCTCGTGTGGCGATTATGGCAAACCCTCCCAAGGGAGATGTCTAAGTCCAGCATTTGTATATTTGTTAAAGTTATATTTAAAAGACATTTATTTATTTATACCTACTGTACCGAGATTATCAAAACGTTTTCTTTTGTTTTGAATGCACTCTGCGACCCTAATGTGGGTGACGTGGTCAAAGCCGCCACGGGGTGCCAGTTGTGCTGGTGCTCGTTCAAGAAGCCACCTTTAACGCCGTAGCCTCCGGGGGCTGACTAGAGGGACCCCCTTTAACTCAAAAGTGTTTGGAGATCGAGTAAGTATTTTTCCGTCAGGTATCGTTCCAAAGTAAAACAAGCCGACCTGACAATCTAGTTTGTAATGTCTTTGCCTTCGTAGCTAAGGGTTGCAGGTACAAATCCAACCAGGGTAGTCGCGATAGTCGAATGGTTTTGTTTGAGTCAAGAGTTCGATCCCAAGGGGGCTCGTATCTATGGGTTTAAACTAAGTATAAAAAAATCAATAAATATCTTCACGCAATTCACAATACAGAGAGACAGAGGTCTAGTCTAGACATTTAAGTCCCTTCGACCCACCTTCCACCGAAGATATTTTCGGGACAACGTAACAGGTGGTGAGCCCGTCGCCGTCTTTATGTCCAAGAAAACGATATAATTCGTACTTAATTTTTGAAAAACCCATTGGTACGAGCCTGCCACCTGGGACTGGAACCGAACTCGGGTCTCTCGACTCGAAATTCCGACCATCCAACCACTCGGCTATCGTGACTTCTACTCACTAACTATGCACGATATAATCGTTGTTACGTTGTCACAAAAATGTCTCCGGTGGAAGTTGGGTCGAAAATACTTAATTGGCTAGACATCTGTCTACCCCAGTATTAGGAATGGCATGAAGATATTTTTGAAATAACTTCTGTATAGGGTTCAACTGTTAACTGTGAAATTACTTTTCAATAAACGAATTATTCGAAAATCGTAGTCTTTTAAAACGCAGATATTTCCTTCACCCCACCCCTTACAGATGAAGCGTGCAGATATCGCAGCACTTACAAAACATCGCGTCATTATCACGAAACGACAGAGCAGTAAACGAAATTCGTACCGAGACGGGGTCTCACGTCCGAAACAATCGCCTATCGATAGCACTGCCACACGATTGACCAAAAATGTGCGGTCGACAGGGAAACAATTTAAAAGTGAAGGCAAATGAGTGATTGAGTGTTTATTAAAGTAAAATGATGACGGATAGCCAAGTTGGTAGTGGAACTACGAAGCGAATGGTTGCGGGTTCGAATCCCGCTCGAGGCAAAATAGGAGAGAAAAATGGATAAAGAAAAAAGAAAGCAGAGATAAAAGAACATTGTTTAATATATGTAGGCGTGATTCACTTTCTTTCAGGCACTTATGATACTTTAAGAAAACTTTTGAGAGACAAAATGTTGTGTCGTTTTTTACCTCAATTACCTATCCATAGCTTTAAAAATTCCACTGCAGGGCATAGGCCTATTCCGTACGGACGATTTTTTAGAATTGCCACGTTTAACAAGCTGATTTGCAACACATTGAACCTTGGACACTGTGGCCTGTCTCCAGCCTAGTTAATTTCTTGTCTAGGTATTTTTAAAGCTTTGCCTATAGTCACTCTAACAACACTCACAGGAAGAAACAATGTATCTCACACGTACCTGTAGATATTTTGTGCCTTGCTTTTTCACATAACGTGGTTTTTCAAATTCTCATTCATTTAATAAAAACAAAATTGTCCCAATTAAATTCTTAATTATATATTTATTCTATAATATCGGCTTAGAATGTGGCATCCCTATCTTCTCGAGCGTTTCGTAAGAGGCGACTAAATGAACCCTTGACAATATTAATAGCTACCGATAGATGGCGGGATAATCATCTTGAAAAACTACCAAACCAAAAAAAGGAGACCATTGACGCAGCAGCGTCTAAACTACAAATTGTTGGTACTGCGATTGCTAATCCTTTTGCCTCGTGTGGCGATTATGGCAAACCCTCCCAAGGGAGATGTCTAAGTCCAGCATTTGTATATTTGTTAAAGTTATATTTAAAAGACATTTATTTATTTATACCTACTGTACCGAGATTATCAAAACGTTTTCTTTTGTTTTGAATGCACTCTGCGACCCTAATGTGGGTGACGTGGTCAAAGCCGCCACGGGGTGCCAGTTGTGCTGGTGCTCGTTCAAGAAGCCACCTTTAACGCCGTAGCCTCCGGGGGCTGACTAGAGGGACCCCCTTTAACTCAAAAGTGTTTGGAGATCGAGTAAGTATTTTTCCGTCAGGTATCGTTCCAAAGTAAAACAAGCCGACCTGACAATCTAGTTTGTAATGTCTTTGCCTTCGTAGCTAAGGGTTGCAGGTACAAATCCAACCAGGGTAGTCGCGATAGTCGAATGGTTTTGTTTGAGTCAAGAGTTCGATCCCAAGGGGGCTCGTATCTATGGGTTTAAACTAAGTATAAAAAAATCAATAAATATCTTCACGCAATTCACAATACAGAGAGACAGAGGTCTAGTCTAGACAATTAAGTCCTTTCGACCCACCTTCCACCGAACATATTTTCGGGATAACGTGACAGGTGGTGAGCCTGTCGCCGTCTTTATGTCGAAGCCAACGATATAATTCGTACTTAATTTTTTGAAAAACCCATTGGTACGAGCCTGCCACCTGGGACTGGAACCGAACTCGGGTCTCTCGACTCGAAATTCCGACCACCCAACCATTCGGCTATTGTGACTTCTACTCACTAACTATGCACGATATAATCGTTGTTACGTTGTCACAAAAAATGTCTCCGGTGGAAGTTGGGTCGAAAATACTTAATTGGCTAGACATCTGTCTACCCCAGTATTAGGAATGGCATGAAGATATTTTTTGAAATAACTTCTGTATAGGGTTCAACTGTTAACTGTGAAATAACTTTTCAATAAACGAATTTTTCGAAAATCGTAGTCTTTTAAAACGCAGATATTTCCTTCACCCCACCCCTTACAGATGAAGCGTGCAGATATCGCAGCACTTACAAAACATCGCGTCATTATCACGAAACGACAGAGCAGTAAACGAAATTCGTACCGAGACGGGGTCTCACGTCCGAAACAATCGCCTATCGATAGCACTGCCACACGATTGACCAAAAATGTCGGACGGTCGACAGGGAAACAATTTAAAAGTGAAGGCAAATGAGTGATTGAGTGTTTATTAAAGTAAAATGATGACGGATAGCCAAGTTGGTAGTGGAACTACGAAGCGAATGGTTGCGGGTTCGAATCCCGCTCGAGGCAAAATAGGAGAGAAAAATGGATAAAGAAAAAGAAAGCAGAGATTAAAGAACGTTATTTAATATATGTAGGCGTGATTCACTTTCTTTCAGGCACTTATGGTACTTATGTCTTTAAGAAAACTTTTGAGAGACAAAATGTTGTGTCGTTTTTTACCTCAATTACCTATCCATAGCTTTAAAAATTCCACTGCAGGGCATAGGCCTATTCCGTACGGACGATTTTTTAGAATTGCCACGTTTAACAAGCTGATTTGCAACACATTGAACCTTGGACACTGTGGCCTGTCTCCAGCCTAGTTAATTTCTTGTCTAGGTATTTTTAAAGCTTTGCCTATAGTTACTCTAACAACACTCACAGGAAGAAACAATGTATCTCACACGTACCTGTAGATATTTTGTGCCTTGCTTTTTCACATAACGTGGTTTTTCAAATTCTCATTCATTTAATAAAAACAAAAAGTTGACATGGTTTACATGCTTTACAAATATATAAAAATGCGTCGCTATCGTACTGTTATTTGTATTTTGAAGTTAACTATTATACATAAATGCAAAACCGTATATGATACACAGTCTCTTATGCCAGAGACCTTCTAATGTCTCATATAAGATTTATGTGATAAGACCGAAGAAGATTCTAAATTAATTGTTTCTATCCTATGCTAATTAATTGTGTTAGACGGATGGGTAAAGTTTTCTATGTCGCATTCCACTGACGTTATTAGCAAAGCAATGATTATTAATTCTGCCCCTTAAATGAGATTCAAAAAAAGTCACGACAGCCTTCGGTTGGGTTATCGGAGTTCGAATAAAAAGACCCAAATTCGATCCGGAGGTAAAAAGCTGGTACCAATGAGGTTTTTCAAAACTTATTGACAATTTATTTCGTTGTTTAGGACATAATTATGGCTACAGACTCACCAAATTAACCTCTGGTGAAATGCAGGTCACAAAGACCTATATTGTCTAGACCTCTGGCTATCTGTTTTGGAAAATGCGTTAAGATAAATGGGAATCAAACTCAACAGTTATATATATATCTTCAAGCAATTCAATCAATAATTTCTCATTAGTAAATAACGCTAAACGAAGGACTGAATAAATAAATAAATATCTTCACGCATTTCCCAATACAGGGGTAGACAGAGGTCGAGTCTAGACAATTAAGTCCCTTCGACCCACCTTCCACCGAAGATATTTTCGGGACCACGTAACAGGTGGTGAGCCTGTCTCCGGCTTTATGTTCAAGCCAACGATATTAATCGAGCATACGTTTTGAAAAAACCCATTGCTAACGAGCCCACCGCTAGTGTAGTGGTGTTGGTTCATACAGTAGAATTAGTGCACGCATCTGTGGGAGGGAGGGTGGTGCTCTTCTTCTCTTCGGACCAGGTAACATACACCATTTTTATATTTGCATGCGGAATGGTGCGAAGTAATTATTCAATAACAACTTTACAATGAATTTTCGCAAAGTAACGCCTGAGTCGATTAACTATCTGTGCTTGTAAAGGTTTATTATTCATAACGAAATTAGTCTGTCCGTATAGTTAACGGATACGTGGTGAACCTATGTATCCGTCGACGATCCGCTAGACCTTTGTCCCTGAGCGGTACAAAGGCCTATCTCCGCGATCTTCTCGTGTCTTCGCAGACTTCGACCGTGGAACAAGTGTTACCGACTACGTTGTTTTGCATGTCCAGGGCATAAACTTAATTTACATATGCTTTTGTAACTTTAACCAATGAGCTTTTCGAAGTTTATGTACTATTTTGTGGCAATGAATAAATTTGCTTTCTTTCTTTCCTTCTTCTTTCTAAAAAAACTTTACTTATCTAGATTTAAGCCCAATTTTTCTTCGTGATTACGATGTAAGAATGTATCACCCACTTTTTTTCCGTTGGTATCGTAAAGGCGATTAAGAGAGAAAAATGTATTTGGCTACCAACTGAAAATTGAAGAGATCCGTGACGAGCAGAAACGTCTATCCAGACATTTGGTTCAAGTTTAAAGTGTCAAGTTGTCTGGTATTGCAAACGCCAATCCGCTTTCATAACGTGGCAATTTCAGCGAAGACTGCTATACGGAAGAGGATTATGTCCAGTGAAACTTGAAAGGCCGCTATATCTTACTTGTTATATATATATATCTTCAAGCAATTCAATCAATACCGGGCTAGACAGAGGTCTAGACAATTAGGTCCTTGCGACCCACTTTCTATCGAAGGCATTTTTTTGGGGTGTGACAGGTGGTGAGCCTGTCTCCGGCTTTATGTTCAAGCCAACGATATTAATCGAGCATACGTTTTGAAAAAACCCATTGCTAACGAGCCCACCGCTAGTGTAGTGGTGTTGGTTCATACAGTAGAATTAGTGCACGCATCTGTGGGAGGGAGGGTGGTGCTCTTCTTCTCTTCGGACCAGGTAACATACACCATTTTTATATTTGCATGCGGAATGGTGCGAAGTAATTATTCAATAACAACTTTACAATGAATTTTCGCAAAGTAACGCCTGAGTCGATTAACTATCTGTGCTTGTAAAGGTTTATTATTCATAACGAAATTAGTCTGTCCGTATAGTTAACGGATACGTGGTGAACCTATGTATCCGTCGACGATCCGCTAGACCTTTGTCCCTGAGCGGTACAAAGGCCTATCTCCGCGATCTTCTCGTGTCTTCGCAGACTTCGACCGTGGAACAAGTGTTACCGACTACGTTGTTTTGCATGTCCAGGGCATAAACTTAAAGTTACATATGCTTTTGTAACTTTAACCAATGAGCTTTTTCGAAGTTTATGTACTATTTGCGTCGTTGGCTTAGACACTGAGACGGCAGCATGTTCAACCGCCATGTTGACGGAACAAGTACTATACCGAAACTATCGGATACCTATATCTCTCTCTATACTTATATCGAGGCGGGGGCTAAATGTCATATATTGTGTGTGACCAATTTTCGAATAGACGAGTTAACACACTCTCCGCCTCGATTTTTTATATCCTTAATTCAATCAATAATTTCTCATTAGTAAATAACGCTAAACGAAGGACTGAATAAATAAATAAATATCTTCACGCAATTCCCAATACAGGGGTAGACAGGGGTCTAGTCTAGACAATTAAGTCCCTTCGACCCACCTTCCACCGAAGATATTTTCGGGACAACGTGACAGGTGGTAAACCCGTCTACCCCTGTATTGGGAATTGCGTGAAGATATTTATTTTATATTTATTTATTTATTTATTTTATTTTTATTTATTAAGTTCTATCAAGAACAAAAAACAGTAAATGTCTAACCTACACTTGCTACTCTACATAAAATAGTCGTGTTTAAAATGTGTCGAGCGGTTTCTGCGTTAGAATATTCCAACACCTTTTTTCTTTTAGTTTCAGTCTTTCGTTTATAATACACGGTAATGTTTGATGATGGATAAAATCGATACAAAAGTATACATATCAACTATTTTGATAAAACTTGCACTGATCTTCAAGGTGAAGTTTACTTCATTAAAGTCTTTAAATCTTCGGTGGATCTAAACGACTTAATTGTACTCCCGTATCCAAAAACCTGTGGCTACATCTAAGTCTGCATATTAGAAATTCGCTACTTGCGGTTGTCCGCAAGTAGCTAATTTCTTCGCGAGAAGACTTAGATGTACAGAAAACACAACGACATCCTAAAGCGCGCTATCGAGTATTGGGAATGACGTGAAGATATAAAAAATATATACTTTATTAAATGGGATCCAATAGAAAATGTTTGAATCCAATAAAATACGAACATACCTTCTTAGTTCTATAAAATTTTATGTATTTGTTTGGAAGCCCCAATATATAATACTTCGGAATATTTCGCAGCTCAAATATTACGAATGTACGGAAAGTTAACCTTCTTTCTTTCAAGTCAGTTAAAAGGAAACTTGCTTTTCGGTGAAGAGTTATTCTATTTTAAACTTTCCTCCAAAGCATTCACGAATTATTTGCGAAGTTATCAGAGGTCTGTTCGAGACGCGGTTTTTTTTTTGGTTTTTGGAGTCTGTCCAAAAGTAATTCAGAGTAAGCCTGCTACAATATGCGCATTTTATTATGCGGTATGTATTCATTAGGCTTGTGTGTTTTTGGGGCTTCACTGTCAGCGGAATTATGAAAAGAACGGAAAGGGAAATCATGCCTAATATTGGTTGGCTTAGACATAAAGAAGGAGACAGACTCACCACCTGTCGAGTTGTCCCAAAAATTTCTTCGGTGGAAGGTGGGTCGAAGGTACCTAATTGTCTAGAAAAGACCTCTTTCTACTCCTGTATTGGGAATTGCGTGAAGATATTTATTTATTTATAAATACCTATGTAAGTACCAATAGCTTGAAAACTGATATGGCAAAATGCTCTCCACTTATCACGTTCTTCCAAATTATACTTTAACTAATGTGGGTCAAAAAGACTTAATTGTCAAGACCACTGTCTACGTCAGAATTTTTCCCCACCCCGTATGTCGAAGGTCTTCGCTTCGTTGCAGGGTTCGAGTGCGTCAGATGAAGCTGTAAAGGCCTCTGGGCCAACAGCATCCCGTGGATGGTTTTTAGTCGGTATGTTTCTCCTTCTGAGATCCGAGTCCGACACTGTTCGGTTCGGTGGCCTCCCGGTCAGGAAACGTTCGTGCGTAAAGCATTTTCCTCGACGGTTTTCAAAAAAAAAAACCTCAGAATAGGGAAAATCTGTAAAGATATAAAAAAGAAGGATTAGTTTGCTGGCGTGGGCTATTCCGATATAAAAATATATTAAATAAATATATAAAATGGACATGCGTCTTGTAATTTTGCGCAGCGCAGGAGGTCAACAAATTACTAGTCAATGACTGCTAAACAAATTTAAACGATTAACTTTATCGGCGCATTGACGCATGAATATAATAAATAATAAAGAACCAAATGGGTTATCGGTATTCGAATCTAGAGACTAGAGTTTGAACCCTGTGAGGAAAACTAGAACATATTTCTTTAGTTAGTAGCCACAATAGCCGAGTGGTTAAGTGATCGGATTTCTACTCAAGAGACCCCCGACTTTGATCCCTAATAGATCAGATGTAAGACCGTGACAGGCTAACCATTTGTCATGTTGTTCCAAAATGTCTTCGGTGGAATGTGGGTTGTCTAGACCTCTGTCTGCCCCTCATTGGGAATGGCGTGAATATGTTTTTAGTACGATTTTTACCGTTGGCTTGGACACTATGATGATGACAGGGTGACTTCCGACCAAGTTATACTAAATATAAATATATAATAGATGCAGATAGGGACAACATCAGATACATTGTTCTGATCCCAAAGTAGCTTAAGCACTTATATTATGGAATCAGAAACAACGAAGGAACCAAAAACATCCAGACTCAAAAAAACTTAGAAAAAGTGTTTTCTACCGACCGGGAATCAAACCCGGAACGTCAGAGCTGGTGACATAATATACACCGGTATGTACGCCACTTGTCCATGGAGGTCCGAATATAGTTGCGCAGTTATAAACGAAACGCTGCTATTTCTCTTAAAAAAGTTCTAGGTATCTGAATACTCTTGACCTTGCCCTCTTCGAGCAATTTTGCTCAAATGGTCTTCGAAAGTCACTCCCCTCCTACCTGAGTCCCTTTTAAACATAACTTACTTTTAAAGTTAACTGTTTTAAGAATCAAAATATGTTTAAGTACTTCTTAAATATCTTTCTTACATCGATTAACGCTTTATCTCAGATCTTAGACCACCCAACATTACTGCAGGGCTAACGGTGTACAAAAAACGAGAACCTCTGACATTAGACACTGGAATTGCATCAGAGCTCGGTGCTATCCGACGTGGGAAGTTTACCTATAGCCGATACGTTAGATGCAGTTTCTAGCAATACATCGATTGTATGGAAACGGCTTTTATTTGTACAGTTCTATAAAAAAAATATCTTCGCGCAATCCCCAATACAGAGATAGACAGAGGTCTAGTCTAGACAATTAAGTCCCTTTGACCCACCTACCATCGAAGATATTTTCGGGACAACGTGACAGGTGAAGAGCCGTCGCCGTCTTTATGTTCAAGCCAACGATATAATTCGTACATAAAATTTTGAAAAACCCATTGATACGAGCCTGTCGCCTGGGGATCGACCTTGGGTCTCTTGACTCGAAATTCGCTATCGTGACAGTTCTATTAGCTGGCTATAAAATTAATTACCTTTTCTGACCGTGTGGTAACGATGTAAAAATGTTTCCACTCCTTTTCTTCCCGTGGGTGTCGTAAGAGGCGACTAAGAGAAAAGCCCTAGAATATCCTAATGGCAATCGATAGATGGCGGGATAAACATCTCAAAAATCAGACCAAATAATCAGACCGAAGATGGGCAGCAGAGTCTGCGGTGCGAGTCGTCTGGTACTGCGATCGCCAATCCGCCTGCCAAGCGTGGCGATAATAGCAAATCCTATGTCCTGCAATGGACTTTAAATAACGGCCTGTAAAGGTCCATCACTAGACTTAAGCCTCTCCCATGAGTGCAGCCATGCTTGGCGAGCGGATTGTACATCGCAGTACCAGACATCTTGCAGCTTAGACGCTCCCTGTAACCGTTCTGCTTGTTTTGGTCTGCTATTTTTTCGTTATCGTTATCCCGCCAATTGTCGGTAAGAATATGTCCTAGATAAATACAATTTTTTCTCTTAATCGCCTCTTACGAGACCCATAAGAAATACCTAAATATACAACTGATTTTCCGTCATGTAGACGCTTACTAAGAACGGATTTTACGCAAATCCTATCCTAAATATTTTTTTTACTTAATAAATGTGGTAACGATGAAGTTGCGAGGGCCAGCCAGTTAATATATACACTGACCAGCAAATAAAAAGGGTCAGTTACAAAATCTAAGTTAAAAATTAAAAAATTTTATATCTTCAAACGTACCTGTAATGACCTAGGTTTATAAAATGAAGACCAAATTAAAGAAAATTTATGAGCAGAATTAAATTAAAAAAATAATTAATTCAAGCTTTTTTATTTTAAATAAATGAAAAAATAAATAATAATTTTTAATTTTTCCTAAATGTAGATTGGTTACAAATGTAGTGTTTTCTCGCAGGTAATTGTCTATAAAATTCTCGTGCTGCGATCTCCAATCAGCTTGCCGAGCGTGGCTATCGAACGCTTACGGTAGAGACATGTCCTACGGTAGACTTTGACAGGCCGAATACGACGAACACGGCTTTGAAGACATGACGAATGTAAATATCAAATCAATCTTCTATATTACATAATCTACTATATTACTAATCGTTTACATAATGTGTACCTGTAAAAAACATATCACGGTCAAAATGGCGAGATAAACTTGTTTCATGAATAACAATATGTTATCTTAGGTGTAAATTTCAACCTAGATCTCAGCGCAAAGCAAATTCCAGACAACAAAAGGAATGAGGATAATGTGAACTGGATCAATTTATGTAATTCCACTTGTTTACTTTGATGAAGTGGTTCTTTTTAAATATAATCTTGCTTATTGGTGTAACGAAAGTTTTTTTTTATTACATTTATAAAATATATAAATTAAACAAAAATAGGCTAGAAAAGCTTAAAATAGTTAATTGAAATATTTTTATTAAAACCATGAGCATATTTTCCAACACAAAAAATAGTCATTCTTTGGAAGAAGTTACGAAATTCCTTAGATACGATGTTGTCGGAAAAACATTATTGTGTCATCCTCAAAGAAAGCATAAACATTACAATTAATATAAAAAGTATTTATGTAATAAACTGAGCAAAAATTATGTCTATGCTCGTAATCTATAAAACGTTACATTTTCCATACAAACAGGATTTTTGTGTAAATTTCCTCTATGTGATCATTCCAGCTATCATTAATTACGCATATCAATGCCTTCTTTCCATGTTGCCTGCACATGAATATGCAAGAGATAGTACTTTTATTTATTTATCTATTTAAAAAGGACAATATGCAGCATGTACATTTTACTATTCACACAATGGTGATAAATACGTAGTTAATGAAAAGGAAACATAAAGAGGATCAAAAATAGAAAACAAAAAATGTGCTTATGTGGAGAAAAATGTTAACTTATGAAATTTTAAATAATATTCTGTGGCTTCTTTTAAATGTAGAGTAACTATAGAATCAACAAATAAATAACAAATTCATAAGTTTTTAACAACTTTTTGTGACCAAAACCCATGAAAATAGCTTTTATATCCTATGCGTCTACTACTACGACCTATTTGGGGGATAAACCTTCGACTAATCAAAAAAAGCAAACAAAACATTTCAAACGGAAGCTCTCCTTTCTATCGTAAAAAATCTGATTTATTGCGCTTATTAAAATTAGTTTAGTCTCCATACCCGCGAGCAGCGGCCCGCGCAAACATTTGTCAGCCAAAATGCCAAGTTGATTCGGTGCGAACCTACGGACCGCTATATACGAAGCGCGTGCGAGTAGTTTTGATATTTATAAATAAATAAATATCTTCACGCAATTCAACGACAATTAAGTCATTTCGACCCACCTTTCCACTGAAGATATTTTTGGTACAACGTGACAGGCGGTGAGCACATCGCCGTCTTTATGTCCAAGCCAACGATATAATTCGTACACAAGTTTTTGAAAATCCCATTGGTACGAGCCTGCCACCTAGGTATCGAACTCGGGTCTCTCGAAATTCCGACCACCCAACCACTCGGCTATCGTGACTTGATATTTATATTTATGTTAAACCAATATTTAATTGATTGTTATCCTTTTTATAGATATTTTATATTATATAGGGACAACTACACATACATTGCTCCGATCCCAATGTAAGATGCTAAAGCACTTGTGTTATAGGAATCGGAAACAACGAACGCACTACAAACACCCAGACCCGAGAGCAATGTAGAATAAGTGGTTTTTGGCGACACCTTGGTACAAATGAGTTATTTTAAACTTACGTTCTATTTGTATTTACGTTGTATTTGTATTTGTAGTTATGTTCTATTGTGTTACGTTAGCTTTGACACTGACACGGCGACAGGCACACCACCCGTCACGTGACCCGACACCGGAGCTCATTTGGGCTCCGGTGTAATGTAGGTTCAAAAGACTAAATAGTGGCCAATGGTAGAGTATACTTAGAAACATATATACTTACATGAATAAATATTCTAATATACATTTTATATCCCAGGCTCGAGTACACACATTTATATTCATCCCAGAAATATTTGCCCATAATCTAAGATTCGTAGGCATGGCTTAGGACTAAAGTCTGTAGGTTGCCGGGTCGACATAGTCTGTAACAACAAATTTTAATTTAATAAGGATTTTATAAGTCACGATAGGCGAGTGGTTGGGTGGACGGAATTTCGAGTCAAGAGACCAGAGTTCGATCCTCAAATGGCCATACCAATGGGTTTTCTGAAAACCTATGTTCAAATTATATCGTTGGCTTGGACATAAAGACGGCGACGGGCTTACCACCTGTCTCGTTGTCCCGAAAATATCTTCGGTGGAAGTTGGGTCGAAGGGACTTAAATGTCTAGACTAGACCTCTGTCTACCCCTGTATTGGGAATAGCGTGAAGATATTTTATTTTATTTTATTTATTTTATTTTTATTTCATTTAATACTTTTTTGGATTCCGTGCCAAATGCATCTGTATTAAATTCAGTTTAACTTCTTTTGTGCCGTTTGAAATATTGAATAGTGTTATTGTATTGATAGCGGCAATTTAAAATTCATGCAACAAGGTTGAAGTAAAGCATTCCCTTATGTATCCTTCATGTCTATCGATGGTACGAGCCTACCATCTCTGGATCGAACTTGAGTCTCTTGACTCGAAGTCTTATCGCCCAACCGCTCGGCTATCGTGACAAAGTGTAAGAATTGTAATTTAATGTATAAAATTCAACACTTAAACTTCATTTCATAATAGCATTAAAATAAATATTAAATAAATTATATAACAAGCAATATATTCTTCTATAAGAGTTATATTAATTACTAATTTAAAGTATCAACATTAATCCATCCTCTTATAATTTAAGGCACACATTTACCGACAAAGCAGCTCAACGAGGCACCTCACTACCGACCATTCATTACGCCGGCACCGCACTGCCTCCACTAACCGTCGCGATGCAGTCACGATACTAACTAAAATTCAAAATTACTATATTATATTTTTCCAATTTTCCACTATTCGACCTAATTCCTAAATTCTGACAGCTGTCAGATTTCGCGCCATTTCTTTTTGCTTTTTGGCAAAATACAGTGTTGTTGTTTTTGTGGATACTGTCTGGCTGAATCGCAATTCTCTTCCGGTGTAAATTAAAAGGTGAGTAGTGTTTATTATATTTTATAATATTGTTACAAGTCTATTTATTTGTTTATTTAAATACGTAAACCAAAATAATGAAATTATTTATTTAATGATTTGATAGCTTACAACTTCCTGTAAGCTTCAAGAGAAATTTTAAATACAAATGAAAACAAGAATTCCATTTACTATTTCTGTTATATATAAACATATCGAGCATATAACGAATTAAATCTTGAGAATCAAAAACAAACTATAATCTTCTATAAAAGTAATGTCATTAAAAGTATTTAATTTAAATTACACACATAGATAAGAATATAATCACATACGTTGCCTTGATGACAAAGTAAGTAGCTTACGAGTAAGTACTTGTGTTATGGAATCAGAAACAACGAGGGTACCATTACGGAAATAAAACCATTAAAACTACTTATACAAGAAAGAGATTATTTCAAAGCCAGTGTCCTAGCCAACGACACAAAATAATGCATCAGTTTTGAAAGAACTCATTAATATGAGCATTCTACCTGGGAATCGAACCCCAGTCAACTTATTTAAATCCTGTTCACCCCAACACTGCTATCGGGACTATTTTTAATATAATATATACATTAAATAATAAAATAAAATATAAAGAAGAAACATTGTACTGTTAGCTACGACACCGAGGGGCTCACCATCTATCAAGTTATCCCAAATAAGCTTCGATTAAAAATGGATCAGAACTTCTGCCTACCCGAGTACTGGACATATAGTGGGGGGGGGGGGGCTCACCCTGTGAGCACGCGAAACGTCGGGTAATAAAAATAGTTTGTAAAAACTAATTAAAAACGCGATAAAATCCGAAAATCTTTTTATTTCAAATGGACAGAATAGTATTGGAAATTGCGTAAATACAAAATATATACTTTATATACATTGGAGAATATTAAATGCGCTCACCCCTGTGCCCACACTTGTGCTCACACAATGTGTGAGTGTGTGTACCTACAAGTATGTATAGAAATTATATAATTACACACACGTAAGCAGTGTGGCAATCTTTGGGAAACCTTTGTTCTGCTTATTGTGTGTTTCTTTCATGAGTAATTGTAATTTTATTCATTATCAATCTTAAATGTTTACTAGCTTTAATTTAATTTCATTATTGGCAATAAGTTTAAATGGCGTTTTACAATCTTTAATTGCGAATTGAGCAATCGTTACTGCGCTGTTTGTATTTTGTAAATTAATTTGATTACGGTTACTTAAATTAACTGCAGTATTAAAAAACGTATTAAGTACAATAGGATAATGATCAAAAATTAAATACATTATGTACTTTCTAAAGTCACGATAGCCGAGTGGTTGAGTGGTCGGAATATCGAGTCAAGAGACCAGAGTTCAAGCTTATTTGTGACAACTGTCTTTTGGTGGACTTATCGCCATCTTAGTGTTGCTAAGAGTATACACATACATTTACATATATACTACACATATATATGTAAATGTATATATACTAACACCATACACATATTTACTCGTACATATAAATATACAGGACTGGAGAACAAATATTCAAATTTATCACAAAAAAATTTTCACCTTGCGGGATTCGAAACTGCGACCCTTGCCATCGAAGACACGGTCACTACCGACCAGGTTATCGGTCCGACAAACTCATTTTATTCTAATTGTAACCAAAACCTTAAAAAACATATTATATCTTACATCAATTCAGTTTACTTAGGTTTAAGTTATAATTTAAATATATAAGCAAACCTATATTTTATATTGACATAATTTGCGTACTTATACCAAATACTTGTTCAATGTACTTTAATAACTGTAATAGTGTGTTTAAATGTCAATAGCTTAATTGGTTTAGCGTACGGAATGCAAAACATCAGGTCGAAGATTCGGTCCTGCCGTTCGACGTGAGCTTAAAACTGTCCGTGTACAAATTTAATTAATAAATACGCTGTTTTTTTATCATAGTCACGATAGCCGAGTGTTTGGGTCATCGGAATTCCGAGTAAAGAGACCCGAGTTCGATCCCCATTTGGCAGACTCGTGCCAATGCGTTTCTCAAAAACTTATGTACGAAGTACATCGTTGGCTTGGTCATTGGCAACGGGCTCACCACCTGTCACGTTGTCCCGAAAATATTTTCGGAGGAAGGTTGATTGAAGGGACTTAATTGTCTAGACTAGACCTCTGTCTACCCCTGTATTGGGAATTGCGTGAAGTTTTTTTGCAATTTCGATGTTAGCCCTCACCATCAACGTCTGATTACGACATGTGGTCCGTTATTCGGATATAAAGCGGTCAAGTGACATGTTGTTTTATCTGTTAATGCAGTTGATCGCTAACTAATAGAGACAAGGACTTTTTAAGGCATTTGCAGAATAACAGTGTTTTAACAGTGGTAGAGTCACGCATCAGCTTTTGTTGTTGCATGAATGGGCCGGCTCGACCGGGGAAGTACCACGACCTCACAGAATACCGGCGTGAAGTAGAAGTCTAACAAACTTCTGCGTTTCGTTAGGTGAACGCAGGTAACCTGAGTCCCACTCCCCCCTCACCCAATTCTGAGGAGGGGGGGGGGCACTCTAAGGCCAGCAACGCATCTGCTATGCATATGGTATTATGAGTGAAAAAAAAATAACCCCATCAATAGTTTTATATACAATTTTATATACACATATTATATTACGACCGAAAATCGACGATGCCGATATTTCAACGGCCCCCGTAGCCCTCAGAGGTCCATGTCCATTAATATAATATGTTATACTGTTCTTATACTCTTAAATAAATATCTTCACGCAATTCCCAATACAGGGATAGTGGTGAGTGTGAGCCCGTCGCCATCTTTATGTCCAAGCCAACGATATAATTCGTACATAAGTTAAGTTGAAAAACCCATTGGTCACCTGAGAATGGATGGAGAAATGATGGAGAATGGTCACTCGGGTCTCTTGACTCGAAATTCCGACCACCCAACCACTCGGATATCGTGATTATACTCCTGTTATATTATCCCTCCTAAACCTCCTATCCTCCTCATCCTGTTAAAATTCTGTCCTAAAAGATCTTTAGTCATTTCGACCTACATTTCACCAGAGCTTATTTTGGAACGAGATAGATGGTGAGCCTGCCACCGTCTGTATGTCCAAGCCAACGATGTCAATCGTATATAAGTTTCGAAAAAAATTAATTGGAACGTGCCTACCTGGATCTACGTGCCTACGTGGATCGAACACGGGCCTCGAGTCGAACTCCCTTCTCGAGTTCCGATCACCTAACCACTCGACTATCGTGGTCAAATTATATTGTAGTAACACATTATTATTTACAATGAAATATTATTTTTCCAATCAGAGAAAGCTAACCTTGTAACTAATACTTCAACCATTATTTGAAAATTAATAAATAACACGATATATCCTAATAAGGTTTACCGAATGGCGTTCTTTAAAAAGTTTCTGTTGTTCATATCACAACAAAAACTTTACAAATTATCTGTTTGAGTGAAGACAAAAACAAACCATTGTGTCTTATTAACGGGTCATTATGATTTTTGTGATACTGGAAAAAAAGTGGTTCACTCATTTCGACGAAGTTTATAAAACAATGATTTGAATCAATTACGATCACCGCAGTCTATTCTTTTAATGAGTTCGCGTGATTAGATTTCGACAGAGTAAAAACTAACGCTATGGAAGTTAATTGGCGGTTGGTTTTATTTTATCTGCTGCTACTTAGAATGTCTATTGTCGTTAAGTTGGATTTGATTTGATTTCTCGTGAGCACAATTACGTAAACTTAATTGTACTAAGCTGGTAGCGATTAAAATTGATGTCCCGTTTCAATTTAATATAAAATGAAACAGTTTGCGTCTGCGTTTTATATTTATCATTATCAATGCGACTGAATATAGGTGGTCACGCTTGGCAAGCGGACTGGCGATCTCAGTACCAAACACCACGCAACTTAGCTGTTGCCCGTCATCGAACTGTTGCACTTTGGTCTAATATTTTTTGAGATGGTGTTGCGGCAATACTGTAAGCAGCTTACGCATCCGGCAACTGTAATCGACGTTGGTGGTAGCGCTGGCGGCGACAGCACTGACGGTGGCAGGAAACACATTGTTGTATACTATCACTGCATACGGATACACTACATAAGATTCTTTATTTGTGTACTTATCTAATCATTTAATACAGTTTTTACCAGTAGCCTAATCCTTTATATTACTATATAATACATACATATATAGATAGGGATAACATCACATACATTGCTCCGATCCCAATGTAAGATGCTATAGCTCTTGAGGTTTGGGAATCGGAAACAACGAAGGCACCACAAATACCCAGACCCGAGAAAATGTAGAAAAAGTGGTTTTTCTACATTGACCCGACCGGGAATCGAACCCGGGACCTCGAGATGGCGACACCTTGAAAACCAGTGTTTACACCACTCGTCCACGGAGGTCGTCGACACTATCCACTCAACTATAAGCTTATACAGATGGTTAACCCGCCATCTGCCGATAGCCAAGTGCAATTTTAAGGCTTTTCCCATAAGGCATCTTTCGACATCGGGAAGAGAGGAAGAATTTATCACATATTCTTACGTTTTATACATCTATACCTATTAATAATAATGAAGCGTGTGTCTGTAATTCTAAATTAGCAGCTTTTCAATTTTTAAAATGTTTCTCTGCCTGTCTGTCTACCTGAGAGTTTGTTCCAGTTAATCTCTGAAACGGTTGGACCTATTTTAACGGGACTTTCACAAGCAGATAGCTAATGTTGGAAGAAGTAACTTAGGATACTTTTATTTTATAAAAGTAATCAGAGTTCCTTTTTAATTGTTAAAACTCGGGCAAAGCCGCGGGGTCCCCTCACACAACATAGTCGCTGTCACTAATCAAGGGTTGATTTATATCGCTGGCTTTACAAAAATACGGCAACAGGCTCACCACCTGTCGCGTTGTCCCAAAAATGTCTTCGGTGGAAGGTGGATCAAATGACTTAATTGTCTAGACCGCTATCTAACCCGCATTGGGAATGGCGTGTATATATTTTTTTTGTATATCAAATATGTTTCGGTAATTCGAGCCCGAATAAAAGTATATATTTATATATTATTTATTATTTTATTGATCTTCACGCACAATCCCTGACGGGGTAGCCAGAGAGAACAGATCGCCAAGTGTCACGATCCCTACATACTTCTTTCGCTTCTTTCAGATTCATCATCTTCTCCATACATGCACGTCTAGGTATCCGAGTACTCTTGACCCTCCTCTCTTCGAGCAATTTGCTCACATGGTCTTCGAAAGTTAGTCTCGGTCTACCTCGACACCTTTTAATAATAACTTTCACGCTATATATTTTCTTCACCATTCGGTCTTCACTCATTCGCTCAACGTGCCCAAACCATCGAAGCACGCCCTTATCCATTTTTGAGACAAGGTCATCACTCAAACCTGCCATATTGCAAATCTCTTCGTTTCGCTTTCGGTCGGCCATGGTAAGGCCGCACATTTTACGAAGAGATCGCATCTCCACTGCATTCAACTTGCTTTTATGCTTCTTCTGGCATACCCAGGTTTCGCTGCCATATAACAAAGTCGGTACCAACACTGCGTTATGTATTGCAAGGCGTGCACTTTTCACAACGCCTTGCCTTTTGATTAACGCAGTCAGGGCACCATTGACTTTGTTCCCGTCAGCGACACGCCTGTCCACATCTAAATCACATCTTCCATCCCGGCTAAACGCACTCCCCAAGTATACAATTTCATTCACCTGTTCTAGACATTCCTGATTTACCCAAATTTTGCACTTCGTTCTTTCTTCGTCCCTTTCAAATACCAGAACCTTAGTTTTATAAGCATTCAAACGGAGACCATTGATTTCACATTCTTCTTTCATACACGTGACTAATGCCTGCAGTTCTGCCTCTGATGGTGCATCATCAGCATAAAGCAGACAATTTACTTTTATGTTATCCAATTTCACACCCAAACAGCTATCTTTCAGCTTCTGTAAACAGCTGTCGAGATACAGTATGAACAGCCAGGAAGACATGACACAACCCTGTTTTACGCCCGTTTGGACGCTTAACATGGGTGACAGGTCATGCCCTACCCGCACACAGGCTTTACAGTCACAGTAAAGTGACTGCACAGCCCTTAGCAATCGACCATCCACACCATACCCCGGCAACAGTTCCCACATTTTCTTCCTTACAACCTTATCAAATGCTTTCTCAAGATCCACAAAAGCACAGAAAATCTTCTGGTTAGCAGCCAGAAGCTTCTCCGTGATCATGCGGAGAGAAAACATTTGATCCGTGCATCCTCTTCCAGGTCTAAATCCGCATTGTGCCTCCCATAGAAATCTTTTCGATTTATCTTGCATCCTACGTGTCAAAACCTTCGAGTAAACTTCACTTGCTCAACTGGTCAAGCTGATCGCCCGATAGCACCCGCAGTCATAATGTGAACCTTTACCTTTATACAAAAGCACAATGACCGCGGATCGCCAATCATCCGGAACAGCCCCCGTTCGCCAGCACAAATTGCACAGCAGATGAAAGCTGTCCCAGACGCGTGGCCCACCATACTTGACCATTTCAGCAGTAACTCTGTCTAGTCCCGCAGCCTTACCACATTTCAAACTTCTAATCGCACATTCAATCTCTTTCATACTGATGACCTCAGTGTCATCGAGGTCCGAGTCTGGCGTACCAATCACGACGTCACCCCCGGATCCCTCACTAAGATCATCACACGCATACATCTCTCTATAAAATTCGCTCCATCGCTGCATGTCGTCCGATTTTTCTGAGAGGACGTCATTGGTTCCCGAAAGCACTTTATTCATTCTTAAGGCTGTCGCACCACTCCGGGTCCTTCCAACCTCTTTCCAGAAGAGTTTGGAGTTCTCCTTGAAGTTGTGCGACAACCTTTCGTCCGCTTCCATTCTACTCCTTTCACGCACTTCCTCAATCAATGCTTTCGTGTGAACTTTCTGGAGCTTATATCTTTCTTTCCTCTTCTCTCTCATATCCTTATCATTACTAGAGGCCAGACTACTTGGCCATGCTTTCTTCTTCTTATTTACAGCTTCTTTCACTTCGTCATTCCACCATGCATCACCCTTTTTACTACTACCTCTTTTCACAGTTCCACACACGTCTTCCGCTGCACTAAGCATTCCATCTCTAAGGCTCTGCCATATTTCTTCCACACATTCTTTCCTGACATCAATGCTGTCCAGCTTTTCGGCTACCCTTGCTTGACATTTATCCCTAGTGTCCGCTTCCTGAAGCTTCCAGCTTCGGATGCTACCGACCGACTGTGGTTCTGATATCGCCGTCCGGTGGCGCCAACCCGCGAACAGACCCCAAAATCTAGTAATCACTAGATAGTGATCCGTTCTCAGCACCTCGGAACACTCGCGTATCCATCACCTGTTTTCGCAGTCGGTCATCCACCAGGAATAAATCGATCATACTTCTCTCATTCTCTCTTGTTCTAGTATACATATGGATTTTCTTGTGACTAAACATAGTGTTTGTCACAAGAAGACCCTTTTCCTTGCATACAGCCAGTATAAGCTTGCCAGCATTGTTAACCCTTTTATCGCCAAACATTCCAAGCACCAACTCGTACCCTGGCCGAGCGGTACCAACCCATCCATTGAAATCACCATATACAACAATTCTTTCGTTTCCTCTAACCAAGTCTAGAACTTCTCTTACATTCTCACAAAACTGCTTCAGCTCAGCTCTGGACGACGAAGCTACCGGCGCATAAACAGCCAAAAGGAATAACTTCGTCAGTCCCAATTTAAAGCGAACCCAGAGAAGTCGCGAGTTCACAACCTTATATCCAGTCATAACATCGACCAACCGAGACGACAGCAGCACCCCCACTCCCTGGCAGGCACTCTCGCTCTCCGGGACTCCGGACCATAGGGCTAACGCCCCGCCAGGGAGCTCTTCAGTACCGCTGCCCTTCCGCTTGGTCTCCGACAAACACACGACATCTAATTCTCTTTCTTTCATTATTTCAATCAACTCATTCGTCTTATCTCTCATGCCTCCTCTAACATTCCACGTGCCAACTCTGCACTCCGTCCTCCACCTTCCGCCGTGTCGGGCTGTGCGTGACGGGTGGCGGTCCCCATCGCCGCTTTGCGCGCTGCATTTCACACCAACGGGGACGAACTGGTGTGCGTCGCCTTGGGGGGACGCCCCAACCCTCGTTGGCATGGGTGCGCAGCTATGTAGAATTGCAGCCCTGAAAAGGGCTGGCAGGGGTCGCGACGAGCACGCTTCTACAATGACCCCCCGAATAAAAGTGAATATATCTATAAAAATAACCTTACGATTATTGATCTTTGATTAAAACAAGATGAAATTTATTAACACTGGCGCTTAAATTATACAATCAATTTTACACGTCACTTGATTACGCGATGATACATGCGATCTTGCAACCAATCTCTCCACACGTGTTATTTACAATTAATATGAGTCAAAGTGTACATTAAACGCCAGCCATTGTCGTTAAGGACCTCATGTAATGCGTGTACTATCACATTTGCTACGGCAAATGTTCTGTTCGGTTGAATTATATCGGTTCCGCGAATGGCATACGTAATGGATCGATAAGACGCGTTGGGACGCCATATTTGTTATTGAATTATAAGTTCCTTAATAATAACTTCCTTGGACTTATTTCTTTTATGTACAGATCCATTTGTATCTTTCAACGTATGCAAACTGCTGAAATGAATGAAGATGTCAACTTTATTTCTTCACGGACTTATTTGTTTTGTTTATTTTATTTAGTCACGATAGCGGATTGGTTGGGTGATTCGAGTTTAGAGTCTCGAGTTCGATCTCCAGGTTGCTTGCACCAATGAGTTTTTTTTTAAACTTTGTATATTTATCTAGGATTTACATCGTTGGCTTAGACATGAGGACCTCATTTCTTACTCCATAGAGTCGTTCATGGGATGATGTGTACGCTTCTACAACAAAATCCCCGTAAATGTGCAAAGCCTGCCTATAAATAAATAAAATAAATAAATATCTTCACGCATTTCCCAATACAGGGGTAGACAGAGGTCTAGTCTAGACAATTAAGTCCCTTCGACCCACCTTCCAACGAAGATATTTTCGGGACAACGTGATAGGTGGTAAGCCCGTCGCCGACTTTATGTCCAAGCCACCGATGGAATTCATACATAAGTTTTTGAAAAACCCAAACGTACGAGCCTGGCTCTGAACCAGGCTCGTACCAGGGGGCTACAGACATTAATGTATTTATTTATAGTATAAGTATAGTATTAGTAAAAGTCACGATAGCCGAGTGGTTGGGTGGTCGGAACTTCGAGTCAATAGACCCGAGTTCGATCCCCAGTGTGTAGGCTCGTACCAATGGGTTTTTCAAAAACTTATGTACGAATATCGTTGGCTTGGACATAAAGACGGCGACGGGCTCACCACCTGTCACGTTGTCCCAAAAATATCTTCGGTGGAAGGTGGGTCGAATGGACTTAATTGTCTAGACTCGACCTCTGTCTACCCCTGTATTGGGAAGTGCGTGAAGATATTAATATAATTATTAAAAAGTATAGTATGGGAAGAACTTGAACATATTTAATAAATTTCTAGCAACTATTTATAGGCAGTAAAGTCACGATAGCCGACAGGTAGGGAGGTCGGAATTTCGAGTCGAGAAACCCGAGTTCGATCCCCAGGTGGCAGGCTTGTACCAATGTAATTTAAAAAAAAAACTTACATATGAATTATATCTTTAGCTTGGACAATGAAACGGCGACGGGCTTACCACCTGCCACGTTGTCCATATAATATCTTCCGTAGGTCGAAACGAACCCCGACTTTGACCCCTAATAGATGAGATATAAGACCGTGACAGGCTAACCATCTGTCATGATGTTCCAAAAAATGTCTTCAGTGGAATGTGGGTTGTCTAGACCTCTGTCAGCCCCTGTATTGGGAATGACGTGAAGATATTTTTCTTTATTTAACAAAAACCACCCTAAAATATCGCCGAAAGCAGCTCACATACGAATAATCGTTATTACAATCTGTAACAAAGACATATTCGGTTAGCTTCGCATTGGACGTTACGCAGATTTACCGTACCATGAGAAAGGTTCGTATGTTTTAACTCAGCAATATAGCAATATATCACGAACGGCACGTTGTAAATTATGGCAATAAATGCGAGTTTTAATTTCAACCCCATTAGTCCCAAATTCGGGAGATCGTCGAAGTAATAAATTGTGTGTGCCCGCTAAAATCACGATCGGGTGATTATTGCGTTGTAGTTTGCACACTATTATATTTATTACTCAGAGAAAAATAAAAAAAAACCTTCACGCCATTCCCGATAATGGGGTATACAGAGGTCTAAACAATAAAGTCCTTTCGATACACCTTTCACATTTTTTGGGACACGGTGTTAAATTCATTAGTATGAGCCTGCCACCTGGAGCTTGAACTCGGGTCTCTTGAATCGAATTCCGATCACCCAAACACTCGGCTATCATGACATTTTGACAAGATATAAGGCCCCCCCCCCAAAGGGTAGGCTTTACTACTTTCGCTACACATTGCGCTTTAGACGTTGCCGTCAGTCTTTGGTCCACTATATTTTGGTCTGGTACTTTTCAAGATGGCTATCCTGCAATCTTTTGATAGCCAATAGCTGTTGATATCTCTAATAATTAACTTACGCTTTATCTGATAATACAAGAGAGAGCTGGTTAAACAACTCTCCCCGACAAAATGTACAAAAATGTTTGTTTCTTTTTTCAAAAACCCACAAATAATTGAATATTTTTTGAAAAACCTAATGAATTAAAAAAAAAGCTTAAATGCTTTAAAATTATGCTTTTATTTTGAAAATCTACGAAGTACTTTTAAAATATCCTGACATGAATGTGTGTAAGTATCAAACATGCACTTTATGCGATAGACGCGACTTTTGTCTTTCAACCCAAACATATTTGAGTTAGAATATCTAACCAAATTTCACCAGATCCGTGATGGGCAGCACCATCTATGGTCAACATATCTGGTACTGCGACCGTTAATCCGCTTGCGAAGCGTGGCGATTTTACCTGGAGAGGTCTGCAGTCAACTTTTACAGGTAAGTAAATGTTAAAGAAACGGATTATATGAACTCTATAACCAATGTTATAACGAAATTGATTTTGCCATAACGCATATGTCCGAATTAAAAACAATACCATCAGCATCAAGCTAATTTATTCTTTATTTTATTTCACTTACTTATACATGTTTTCGCTTTCACTTACTGTTTTTACTATTGTTTTATAAAACAAAAACATGTTTTATTAAAACAAAAACATGTAAGCGAAATATAAGTACATAGACATATATACGAGTATACAAGTATACAAATAACATACTTCAGTGAATGCTGTGTTTTCCTTTAAATAAAGCGGAAATTAAATTTGTTTACTTTGGTTGTATATTGTATTTTGCTGAGGTAAATTTTGCTAAGTACTTATTTTGGAAACCTTACTTGATACATAAATAAATAAATAAATTATAATATTACAATCTTGCGTAGTCTGTTAAAAGTAGACGTAAATAACAATTGTTAGAAAATTATTGGCTTTGTTAAAATTTTAACTGCCATTTCATGGCCCCAATGTTCGGCAAACGTGGACACTAATATATTGCTTTATTGGTAAATTAATTTAATTTGAGATGAGTATCAAAATATTGCAAAGTTTTACTGCACGACTCCGATGGCATCTGCAGTCAGGGTCGCAGTACAATCTCTCGATCGTTTTCAATTATATTTGGCAATAACAATATATATATATATATATATATATATATATATATATATATATATATATATATATATATATATATATATATATATATATATATATATATATATATATATATATATATATATATATATATATATATTAGCATTTTACAAAGTAAACAATACTAGGGTAGACTGAGAACTAGGCAGTTAAGTTCTTTGAAGACATTTTTGGGACGTTTTGTATATATTTGGTATCGAGCTCGCCAATCTACTTTCCAAGCATGACTTTATTGCCTCTTTTAGGATAAGTCATATACCCTGCAGTCAATTTACAGGCCATTATATAGTGTCTTTTATATTTACATAGATAGGGACAACAACACATGTATTGCTCTACTGCCAAAGTAAGTACCTTGCACTTGTGTTATGGAATCAGCATCAGAAATATAGAAAAAGTGTATTTACATTAACTCAACCTGGCGTCTTTATTAAAAAAATACATACAAAACTTATGTATGAATTATAACGTTGACTTGGACACAAAGACAGCGACGGGCGGCACCACATGTCACGTTGTCCCGAATATATATTCGGTTGAAGGTGGGTCAAAGGGGCTTAATTGTCTAGACTAGACCTCTGTCTACCCCAGTATTGGAAATTGAGTGAAGATTTTTTTTACATACATAGATACATGTATATAGGGACAACATATCATACATTGCTCTGATAGTAAGTAGCTTAAGCACTTGTATTATCAAATGAGTTACAACGAAGATACCACAAACACCCATTAAATATAAATATATAAATATCTTCACGCAATTCTTAATACAGGGGTAGACAGAGGTCTAGTCTAGACAATCAAGTCCTTTCGACCCACTTTCATATTTTTGGGACAACGGGACAGGTGGTGAGCCCGTCGCCATCTTTCGTCACCCAGACCCGAGAAAATGTAGAAAAAGTGTCTACCTTGACTCGACCGGGAATCGACCCGCCACCTAAAAGTTGCCGACGAGTATGTACGCTACTCGTCCAAGGAGTTCCTCATATATTATACGACATATGTTTTTGTAAGTAATAACGGTGAAATTAATTTATATACAACAATAACACAGCAAAAGGAAAATTAATTGGAACAAACAGTCATTACCATTCCTCAGAGCCGCGCTAATAAAGAGAAAACACATTAATTCGGACAATTTATAGTTTCCGTAATAAATTGAGGAAATAAACCTCAAAGTTGTACTTTAGTTAGCGCTGATTCCAAGACATATTCAACTTTCTATACAAGAGGAGTTCAAAGGCCCACACTTTCGCCATCATTTAGCCGTGGGATGATCTAACCATGAGTAATGTTTCATTATATTTAATACGACCTGCGCACCGCGGCTTTGTTCGCGATTTAACACTTAACGCGGAAACCTAATAATTTTTATAACCTAAAAGTATTATTACTCCTTTTAACATCAGCTTTCTGTCAGTGAAAGACCCGTTGAAATCGATCCAGTCCTTTTGGAGATTAGCCAGAACAAATAAACATTTATACATACACACATACATAACGGCCTTCTAAAGTCCACTGCAGGACATAGACTTCTCCTATAGTAACGATTTGCCACAATCGCCACGCTTGGCAAACGGATTGGTGAACTCAGTTGAAGACCACTTGCATCTCAGATGCTGCTGCCCATATTCGGTATGATATTTTTATATTTTAAGAATTGGTTATCGCGCCATCTATCGGATTCCGTTGCGATATTCTGGGCTGTTTCCCTTTGACACCCACTCTCTCTTATGACATCCACGGAAAGAATGGGAGTGGCAATACCACACGGTGTAAGAAATGCCACTCCCTTAACATACAGACAGACAGACAGACAAAAATTTTAAAATAGCCTTTTTTATATATGAATCTTCATATACATTTAATGAAAAGCTGTTATTTTGGAATTACAAACAGACACTCCAATTTTATTTATGTGTATAGATAAGCAAAATGCATTCAGATGTGAATGTAAAAGTCAGCGCGATCATTTCACAGATAAATAGCAAACCATCTTATCGCGATCCGATAGCCGAGTTAATGGTGACTCTGCCTTCCAAGCTATGGGTTGCGGGTTCGAGGTCAAAGAGCAAATATTTGTATGATGAATATGAATGTCGGACGAGTCATGGTTGTTTTAATGTATATATGAATATTTATCTATGTGAGTATATCGTACAGGTAAATTATTAATAATGATTGGTATATTTTACAAATGTGCAATGTCTATTTTTCTAATTTGTATTATTTGGTGATAGCTGAAAATCAGTGTTTTGCTCTTTGGCAAAGGTATACACTGAGCTATGACCTTTTTGTGTCACTGTAGACCACACTTTATGTTTTAAGCATCTTCAATTTTTATTTTTATCGATTTATTTTTTATTTATTTATTTTAACAGCTACTTCACTTTCGATTAATTTGCTTTAAGTATTTTTTTAAGTTCTTAGTTTCACCATTGTTCTAATCTCTATAATGATTGTTTAAGTTGATAATTGTATGGTAGCTATAGTGACCAAATAAAAAGTTTATCTATTTATCTATATTGTATCGTTAGTTTGGATACTAAGATGGTGGATTAAATTGTCTAGACTAGACCTCTGTCTACCCCTGCATTGGGTATTGCGTGAAGATATTAAATTAATTTTTAAATTAGGTACAGTTTTTCTTTTACTTGATATAAAGTACGATTCTAAACTTGCTGGTCCATATCCCGCTAGTGGTAAATGTTTGTGTGATGAATATGAATGTCTGCAATTACGTCATGGATAATTATTTGTATAAATATATACCTATATATGGAAGTACATTGTATTATTAAGCCGTTATCACACTATCAAGACATACATTAACATTTTACTACATCCATATGTATATATGTATATTATATATTTGTCAAAAATCAACATCAACAAATGTATATATTTTTTTCTTCGTTACAACTATTATTCTCAATTCTTCTCCAAAAGAACGTGTCACTGCATAACCGCCAATAAGTTTCCAAGGCACGTTAGAATTATATTATCTTTTCAAAATAACGTTAGCTTTTTAACGATTGAATTAATGAGAATAATGAATCATTGCTGTACGATACGACCTTCGGACGTTGTGACAAAGAAAGCAACTGCATTGATGCATTAGTCACACGCCTATAAATAAAAAGAAACAGAAATATGATTTGTATATATAACCAATGGATATGTCAGAGGAAAGATTCTTTGTCAGGGCAACGGGAGATATTCGGGGATAAATAAGGGAAACCTACGTAAATAACATACATAACCTCCGTTAACGAGTATAAACCGATTTTCATGGTGCCGCCAGCTCTGAATTCGCGAATTTGATTCCCGGTCGGGTCGATGTAGAGAACTCTTTTTCTCGGCTTGTGGTACTTTCGTTGTGTCTGATTCCATAAATACTTAAGTTACTTGATTTAGGATTAGAGTAATGCATGTGATGTCCACATCTATTTATTTATTTATTCTAACGGGTTTTAAAAGTCGACAGCAGGATGTATTGCTCGTTGCAGCATATTACTACATTCCCTCTATGGAAATGCAGAAGTATAGCACTCTGGAGACCAAACTCGACCTGAGTTCGGTCGCCAGGTGGCAGGCCTTAATTCGAATTCCCATCACCCAACCACTCGGCTATCGTGACTATCTAACTAAGCTATAATTGGTCAGGATTTTTGTTATAAAACAAATTTCGATAACAAGGTAGAGTTTCGCATAGTTTTCTCGCTTAATAGCGCTTTATAAATCTCCCGCAAGGGTTCTCTGTTTGAAGAAGGTTTGATAATCGTTGTTAATTAAGGCCGGGCCACGATTGGATTTATCTCAAACGTACATTGGGGGCCCATCGGAACCAACTTCGAGCCCAAATAATGGAGGCATTTATTGCTTTTTGTGTTGATGTGTTTGATGCGAGATAGATTTCATATGCTTTAATGTTTTATGTGGACACAAAAATTAATCTATTACTAAATAATTTTAATTTCATTACACAAAAGACGGCTGAGGCTTTCCTCAACATTGAAAATGCATTATTCTGAAAAGGTCACGATAGCCGAGTGGATTTTCGAGTCTAAAAATCCTTTGGTACGAGCCTGCCACTTGGGGATCGAACTCGTGTATCTAGACTCGAAGTGTATTACTTCGAGTCTAGATACACGAGTTCGATCCCCAAGTGGCAGGCTCGTACCGAAGGGTTTTTCAAAACCTATGTACGATTCATATCGTTGGCTTGGACATAAAGACGGGCTCACCACCTGTCACGTTGTCCCGAAAATATCTTCTGTGGAAGGTGGGTCAAAGGGACTTAATTGTCTAGACTAGACCTCTGTCTACCCCTGTATTGTTGCCCCGGTATTGCGTCAAGATATTTATTTATTTATTTATTGTTTATTTTATTATTCTGAAATCCTTTTGTTTACTTGAGCATATCAACCATTCTTTGTTTTTTTTTTCTTATTAATTTAAATTTATTTGTGATCAACGTAGTGGGTCATACATTTGTAACGTTCTTTAAGTTCATTCTTCTTTGTAACATACAATGTTATGACTGTTTATTATAAAAAAAAGAAATAAAGTGCAATCGACTACCGACAGATGGCTGGATAACCATCTCGAAAAATATACATACGTACACACATAAATCCCTATACAAGTCCACTGCATGATACTCTCCCATAAGGGAGGGTTTGCCATAGCTAGGCTACCATAAATTGGAGATCACACTCACACTGGAGAACCAGACTTTTGACAGTGGTAGAGCCACGCATCAGCTTTTGCTATTGCATGAATTGGCCGGCTCGACCGGGGAAGTACCACGACCTCACAGAATACCGCCGTGAAGTAGAAGTCTTACAAGCTTCTGCGTTTCGTCTGGTGAGTGCAGGTAACCGGAGGCCCACCCACCCCGCCAAATTCTGCAGGGGAGGCACTCTAAGGCGGGCAACGCATCTGCTATGCCTCTTGTATTGCGGGTGTTCATGGCCGGTGGCAATCACTTACCATCACGTGAGCCACCTGCTCGTTTGCCTCCCTATACTATAAAAAAAACCACTGACGCTTTTGCGACCGGTGTATTATATTTAGACTAATGTCTTTCGAGATGGGTAGATATCCCGCCATCTGTCGGTAGTTTAAACATATTGAAGGGCTCGAAAAATACCATATAAAAATATCTTTACGCAATTACCAATACAGGGGTAGACAGAGGTATAGACAATATAATCCTTTCGACCCACCTTCCACCGAAGACCCATTTTGTCACAACGTGACAGGTTGTGAGCCCGTCGCCGTCTTTATATCCAAGCGAACGATATAATTCTTACTATAGTTTTGAATTAAACACATTGGTACTAGCCTGTTAACTGGGGATCGAACTTAGCTAAGCTTAGGTCTCTTGACTCGAATTCCGATCACCTAACCACTCAGCTATCAAAAATAAAACAGGTCTGTGATAGACAGTATCGCGAAATGCGAGGTGTCTCGTACTGTTGTCTAGACAATTAAGTATTTTCTACCGAAGCTTATTTGGAACAACGTTACGGGTGGTAAGCCTATGGCCATCTCGGTGTCTAAGCCAATGGTAATCGAGTACAAACATTCATATTCATCACACAAATATTTACCCCTTGCGGTAGTCTAACATGCAACCTACTTATGTGATGCTACTTATAATTAATTATTAAATTGTTTTTCATTGTGTTTTTATTTTTATATTAAAGTTTGGACAGTGTGCACACCTTGAAATTTTATTCTACACAGGATTGTTTTCATTTCAAAAAGTCTTAAAATATACCTTATTATTATTATTTTACAGTCAAAATCAAAATTTCTATCGCTTCGGTTTCAAACGACATTTTTCTCTAGAAATAATAGTTTTCTAAAATCTCTAAAAAATAGTGTCAAAAATTTATGACAATTTCTATTAAGAGGCGCATTTACAAGTACGTACAAGTATCTACTGAGTACGTACCGGCTTGTGAAAGTGCTTTGCAGGACATTGGCCATCACTGGTCTTCTCTGATTTATAGAAAACTTGACCTGTAATTAAAACAATATAACATGTATCTTCACGTCATTCCCAATACAGGGGTAGACAAACGACTTAAATGTCTAGGCAATTAAGTCGTTTCAACCCACCTCCCACCGAAGATGTTTTGGGACAACGTGACAGGTGGTGTGCCCGTCGCCGTCTTCATGCCCAAGCCAACGATATAAATCATACATAAGTTTTTTTTAAAAAACCCGTTGGCTCACCACATGAGCATGCCTGGGGATGAACTGATCCGACTCTGTTATCTCAAATTCCGATCACCTAACCGATCAGCTATCGTAACTTTTGTGTTCTCTAATTTGGTCTTGTATTTGTCGAGACGATTATTCAACCATCTGTGGGTAACCAACCTATTGCGAAAACCCACGGGAAGAAAGTGGGTGGTATATTCTTACGCCATCACCATATGGCAATATATACGGTACATATATATTGCTTATATTATACATGGACCCAAATATGCCTCGATTAATAGTGGTTCGATGTCTAGACCTTCGCCTACCCCAGTATGGGAAATAGCGAAAAGATACAAAAAATATGTTAGGAAATCTACAAGTTGAAATAACAATTAGCTTAAAACAGTATCGGACGAAATTTCTACCCTCGACTTGATGGCACAGGCATTACAGAACCGGATGTGAAGCACTTATACAAATATATTTTTCTATTTACGCCGGATGTTTGACTATTGCGGGTCATCGCCCTACAATTATGGTTGAGCCACGAAAATGGAGGAATAGGATAACTCTTAAAAACAAAACTTTATTAGTACATTTTGTATACAACATGGCAAATAGCAGTGACGTAATAACTATGCCCTTTTATTCCAAAAGATATCAAAAGTTAAATTAAATATATAAATATTGAGTATATAGTTTCCTAAAAATGAATTCTTGTGCTTAACTACAAGAATTCATTTTTAGGAAACTATATACTTTACTCGGCGCATTGCCGAGTGCTTAAGGCGTAAAAATAAACGACCCTCTTTCTTGTAAAAACGTAAGGACTAAGTGAAAAACTTTTAAAATTAAATTAGCTAGGGATAGATAGCGGGATATCCATCTCGTCTGACTAAGTCATTAGTCAGATGTTTTACGTCTTTGATGCATGGTGTTATTTCGTAATTGCCGTTGCCCGTGACGTTTATGTTAAAACCTCTTGCAGTGGTTCATAGACCGTTAAGATGATATAAATTCACATATATACGAGTATATGTGATTAGTTAATGAAGTTGCTAAAATATTATTATTATTGCAACACGAACATAAATGAAAACTAAAATAAATTCCGCCGATTCCGCGGCCCAAACACTTCGTCAAGAAATTGGCACACGAGTTTAGTGGACCGTCTAGTGTACTTGCAAGACATAAATAGACAAGTACACTCGCACCACTACTGGTTTATGTTGAAACTAGGAAACATCATCTCTCCTATCTTATTAGCGCACTGCTACTTTTCAATTTTGACGTGGACATGTTTTTTGTATCAATATAATGTTACTAACTCGCGAATTCGTCTGCGCGTACATTTAGAAATGAAATTATAAATCATTGAATTATAATTGGCTTGTAGTGAATAGGGATAAATATTATTCTTCTCCCTTCGTTATATGGCCTCTCGTAGAAGAATTCTGCCAATGTTATAACAGTCATGGGAGTGACACCGTAAAATTCCGCTATTTCTCCGGTATTGCAGATGTTCTTGGGCGGCGGTAACCACTTACCATCACGTGTGCCACCTGCTCGTTTGCCTCCTTTTTTTATAAAAAAATCTTTAAAAACATAATTTTGAAACGTCAAACTGTTTTTATATCTAGTATTAAATATATAATTACTATCTGATATGTTTTCTTTTAATTTAATAAACACATTAGAATGTTGGTACATAAAATATTACCGAGTGGTATCGGTGTAGAAATGAAGAAGAATTCCACGCCCTCTCTTCGTGAGTGTCGTAACAGGCGACTTAAGGTAAAACTTTGAAAAATGCATATAACAATATCGAAAATTCTGACCGAAAATCTGAGAGTGTCTGGTGCTGCGATCTTCAATCCGCTTGTCGAGCGCGTCGATTGTGGCAAACCCTCCCGTACGGTAGAGGCTTACATCCTGCAAGGAACGTTACAGGCCGTTATTATGATAAATATGGTTATTATGATAAATATAAATATCTTCACGCAATTCCCAATACAGGGGTAGACAGAGGTCTAGTCTAGACAATTTAGTCCCTTCGACCCACCTTCCACCGAAGATATTTTCGGGACAAGGTGACAGGTGGTGAGTCCGTCGCCGTCTTTATGACCAAGCCAACGACATTATTCGTACATAAGTTTTTGATGATGAAAATCATCATGAAAATATTGACATATTATTTTTTTAAGTAAATTATTTAAAATCGTTGTCTCGTTTTGCTGTTAAATAGGATTTTCGAAAAGGGAATGCTGAATATATCCTTTTTATTTTTATCTTCACGCATGTTCCGAAAACTACGATAGACAGAGCTAGACAATTAAATCATTGAACCGACCTTTCTCCAAAGCCTTTTTGAACATCGTGACAAGAGGTGAGCCTGTCGCCTATATTAGTGTAAAAAAAAGCAATACGAGCTTTCTCCCTGGATAATTATTCACGAATTCTTCTAGTGCATATTTAACACAGAAAAGACTTATATAGAATATTTTTTGTATAGGTCTTTCTTATTGGTGAGTTTTAGCTCCACCTTCCGGTATGTTGAGATATAAATTTGTACACTTAATTTTTTAAATTACTTTACTTAAGACTTTGTTCAGAACCGTACGGAGAGATGATAATAAGATATGTTAATTTACGGGGTGTCGATGAATGCAGGTGGCTCAGGCAGGACCATTCTTAGTGTTATATTTCTCCGTAACTTAAAATCCTGTATTATAGCTTGTACTGCTCTAAAATCGGCAAGAGATTGAGAACTAAAAGATACACCCGTCGCCGGCCTACTTAATTTTGACGGTTCTGTAGGTACATTTCGAAATGTTCTCAGGAAGAAACCCATTTATTTATCCTTATTTGCCTAAACTCTAGGGTTACAAAGGGCGATATTAATGCCATGAGGCATTCTCTTGCACTTCATACCATTGGCTACTGACAGAAGGTGAGATAGCAATGCCGAAAAATATTAGTCCAAACATATGGAGATGGGTTACGGCAGCGTCAACAGTGCGAGGTATATGGTATTGCGATCGCCAATCCCCTTGGCAAGTAGTGCTATTATGACAATTTGTTATTACGTTAGAGTCCATGTATATGTCGACGAGGCTATGTCCAGCTAAGGACTTTTACAGACCTTTTAAAGTATTCAAGTAAGACCTCTGTGGACGAGTGGCGTATACACCGGTTTTCATGTCTCCATATCTAAAGTCCCGGGTTCGGTTCCGGGTTCAATATAGAAAAATCACTTTTTCTATATTCTCTCGGATCTGGGTGTTTATGGTGCCTTCGTTGTTTCCGATTCCACAACATAAGTGCTTTAGTAGCTTATTTTAGGATCAGAGCCATTTATGTTATAATTTTTTTTAATTAAATTAAATATCTTCACGCAATTCCCAATACAGGGGTAGACAGAGGTCTAGCCTAGACAATTAAGTCTCTTCGACCCACCTTTCACCGAAGATATTTTCGGGACAACGTGACATGTGGTGAGCCCGTCGCCGCCTTTATGTCCAAGCCAACGATATAATTCGTACGTAAGTTTTTGAAAAACCTATTGGTACGAGCCTGCCACCTGAGGATCGAACTCAGGTCTCTCGACTCGAAATTCTAACCACCCAACCACTCGGCTATCGTGACTTACTTCAATTCATTTTATGTTGTCCCTATATATGTAAGTTTTATTTATTTGAGTAAAACGTTAAAAAAATCGTTAGAAAGAAAAAAAAAACACAACTTTTAACCGAGCGCATGAGCTTCGAAACTTTATACGGATTCGAACGTACTGTACTTTCACGTGAGAAATTTTCTTACGGTCACGGTAAAAGCAATTGTTTCTTTTTGTTGTTTTCGCCGCCGTTCTACACGGGTTTCCCCGGACTACCGCCGCACTCTGTCTGTTTGAACCCGGATGTGATCTAGTCCGTTACTTCCCATTCATAGTGAGCTATTTTTGTCAATAATGCATATAAAAAGCTGCTAGATTTCGTTCGCTACTCGACGCGAGTCGCTTTTTTCCGTTTTTAATTCCAGATGTATTTAGTTGTACATTAACCGCTACGGCTTTCTGAAGTGTTTAAGTAGTAATATCAGTGCATTAATAGATGCGGTGCTGTTGAAGTAAAGTCGCGTGGAAAAGTGTTTTAATTTTGTTCATGTGATTTATATTTCAGTAGACGTTCATCGGTTTTGTTGTTCATTTATTGAGTAAGTACAATTTGTCTCTTAAAATTATTTCTTATAATCGGAAATCTATGCAACTTTTTTTGAATATAAATATATAGATTAATTATTGATATTACGATGAATATTATGTGGCCATTTCATATAATTTTATAGGTGTAGAATTTTAGTATTGAATAAATGATTTTCTTTCTTTCAAATTTGCCCAGATAAATACCTCGAGGCACATTCACACGAAATTATTGACAAAAAACATGAATCGAGTTAACAGCTATTACAGCTGTTAACGCAATTTATTCTAAAATAATTTATTATTAATTTTAATATTCATTATTGAAATTTTATTTATGCTTCACGAAGTGAAATAGCCATAATTTCAAATTATTTCATATCAATTTGAAATTTCACATAATTTAATGATTTTTTTCGGCCCTTTCAAGTATTGTGGTTTTTAATAATTCAAATATTACTCATTGTAAATATTAAAAGTATTTTATTGCATTAAGTGTACCTCGGATCCTTTTTAGACACATTTTATAATAATAAAAAAAAAATATCTTCACGCAATTCCCAATACAGGGGTAGACAGAGGTCTAGCCTAGACAATTAAGTCTCTTCGACCCACCTTTCACCGAAGATATTTTCAGGACAACGTGACATGTGGTGAGCCCGTCGCCGCCTTTATGTCAAGCCAACGATATAATTCGTACGTAAGTTTTGAAAAACCTATTGGTACGAGCCTGCCACCTGAGGATCGAACTCAGGTCTCTCGACTCGAAATTCTAACCACCCAACCACTCGGCTATCGTGACTTACTTCAATTCATTTTATGTTGTCCCTATATATGTAAGTTTTATTTATTTGAGTAAAACGTTAAAAAAATCGTTAGAAAGAAAAAAAAAACACAACTTTTAACCGAGCGCATGAGCTTCGAAACTTTATACGGATTCGAACGTACTGTACTTTCACGTGAGAAATTTTCTTACGGTCACGGTAAAAGCAATTGTTTCTTTTGTTGTTTTTCGCCGCCGTTCTACACGGGTTTCCCCGGACTACCGCCGCACTCTGTCTGTTTGAACCCGGATGTGATCTAGTCCGTTACTTCCCATTCATAGTGAGCTATTTTTGTCAATAATGCATATAAAAAGCTGCTAGATTTCGTTCGCTACTCGACGCGAGTCGCTTTTTTCCGTTTTTAATTCCAGATGTATTTAGTTGTACATTAACCGCTACGGCTTTCTGAAGTGTTTAAGTAGTAATATCAGTGCATTAATAGATGCGGTGCTGTTGAAGTAAAGTCGCGTGGAAAAGTGTTTTAATTTTGTTCATGTGATTTATATTTCAGTAGACGTTCATCGGTTTTGTTGTTCATTTATTGAGTAAGTACAATTTGTCTCTTAAAATTATTTCTTATAATCGGAAATCTATGCAACTTTTTTTGAATATAAATATATAGATTAATTATTGATATTACGATGAATATTATGTGGCCATTTCATATAATTTTATAGGTGTAGAATTTTAGTATTGAATAAATGATTTTTCTTTCTTTCAAATTTGCACAGATAAATACCTCGAGGCACATTCACACGAAATTATTGATAAAAAACATGAATCGAGTTAACAGCTATTACAGCTTTTAACGCAATTTATTCTAAAATAATTTATTATTAATTTTAATATTCATTATTGAAATTTTATTTATGCTTCACGAAGTGAAATAGCCATAATTTCAAATTATTTCATATCAATTAGAAATTTCACATAATTTAATGATTTTTTTCGGCCCTTTCAAATATTGTGGTTTTTAATAATTCAAATATTACTCATTGTTAATATTAAAAGTATTTTATTGCATTAAGTGCACCTCGGATCCTTTTTAGACACATTTTATAATAATAAAAAAAATATCTTCACGCAATTCCCAATACAGGGGTAGACAGAGGCCAAGTCCAGACAATTAAGTCCCTTTGACCCACCTTCCACCGAAGATATTTTCGGGACAACGTGACAGGTGGTGAGCCCGTCGCCGCCTTTATATCCAAGCCAACAATTTGAATCGTATATAGGTTTTTTAAAAAACCCATCGGTACGAGCCTGCCGCCTGGGGATCGGCGATCGATCGGATCATGACTGTCCGTCTGTCTGTTAGTTTATTTTAGTTAATCTCTGAGATTGGGAGTTACACTGAAAGAAATTATGTTATAAAGAGTAACTTAGACCATTTTTATTTAAGATAAACAAATTGGGCTTCGCATTAAGTGTTAAAGTGCGGCAAAGTCGCGGGGAAGATGAGAAATATTATTAAACAGTTAGATTATTAATAAATTGCCGTCGTTATATTCATAATTAAGTATACATTTTATAACCATAACTGAAAAATATAAGCAAATCTTAATTAAAATCCTAAAATTTATGACATTGGATTATTTTAGTTTTAAAAACTTGATATAAACCAACTAGACAATCCGCTACCCGTAGCATAGTTGGTAGTGACCTCAGAAGTTTTAGGTTGCGGGTTCAAATCCAGCTTGGAACAAACATTTGTGAATTGAAAATAAATATCTTCACGCAATTTCCACTTCAGGGGTGAACGGTGAGACCAGTAGACCTGTGGCTGCCCAAGTATTGGGAATGGCGTGAAGATATAATTTATATATATAATTTAATTTAGTCAAGCAACTCATAGAGTAGAGCTCCAGATTTTCGCACAATTAACAAACGCCCTAAAACTATTTATATTACTATAAATGAAATTTAAGTGTCAGTTTGTAATGTCAAGCATTAACAACTTTTCAGTAAATACATATGAAATTATATATGGTACCTACATAATAAAATTTTGTCCGTCTGTAATATATAATAAATATATATCTTAGACTTAGACTACACCTCTGTCTACCCCAATACATGGGTAGACAGAGGTTTTGTCTAGACAATTAGGTCCCTTCGACCAACCTTCCACCTAAGACATTTTAGGACAACGTGATTGGTGGTGAGCCCGTCGTTACCTTTATGTCCAAGCCAACAATTTGAATCGTATATAGGTTTTTTAAAAAACCCATCGGTACGAGCCTGCCGCCTGGGGATCGGCGATCGATCGGATCATGACTGTCCGTCTGTCTGTTAGTTTATTTTAGTTAATCTCTGAGATTGGGAGTTACACTGAAAGAAATTATGTTATAAAGAGTAACTTAGACCATTTTTATTTAAGATAAACAAATAGGGTTTCGCATTAAGTGTTAAAGTGCGGCAAAGTCGCGGGGAAGATGAGAAATATTATTAAACAGTTAGATTATTAATAAATTGCCGTCGTTATATTCATAATTAAGTATATTTACATTTTATAACCATAACTGAAAAATATAAGCAAATCTTAATTAAAATCCTAAAATTTATGACATTGGATTATTTTAGTTTTAAAAACTTGATATAAACCAACTAGACAATCCGCTACCCGTAGCATAGTTGGTAGTGACCTCAGAAGTTTTAGGTTGCGGGTTCGAATCCAGCTTGGAACAAACATTTGTGAATTGAAAATGAATATCTTTTACTTGAGTCATAGATGTTTATATGCATTTATGAACATTAACCTATGCATACATAGGTACATGGTAATCAAATAGTTAAAAACGGCTAAACTCACGTTATAATAATCGGTATAGGTACCGAATAGTTTCGGACCTATCGGAGGTCCTTCATCAGGTTGAGTGGAATGAGTTCGTGCACGCGTCCCGTCTCGCACTGGTCCGAAACTAGTCGCTACCTACACCGATTATTATAACGTGAATTTATCCGTTATTAACTATTTGATTAATAATGTCTCACGAAAGTTTTAATAGATTTGATACATATTAGTTTATTTAGATATTTGTTTAAAGTTTATCATAAAACACACCACCTCCTATTCAGTTTATCTTCCAGGTTGTCTGGAAGAGATCGCTCTTAGCGATAAGACCGCGTTATTTTACCAACGTATCTATTAAGTTTTCTCCACAACCAAGACCACCCAACCACTCGGCTATCGTGATTTCACGACATCATTCTTAATTTAAATTTATAAAAATTTATTTTCTATTTTTTAAAAGCATGTTTTAGTTTTAAAACTTGATATAAACCAACTAGACAATCCGCTACCCGTAGCATAGTTGGTAGTGACCTCAGAAGTTTTAGGTTGCGGGTTCAAATCCAGCTTGGAACAAACATTTGTGAATTGAAAATAAATATCTTTTAATTGAGTCATAGATATGCATTTATGAACATTAACCTATGCATACATAGGTAAATGGTAATCAAATAGTTAAAAACGGCTAAACTCACGTTATAATAATCGGTATAGGTACCGAATAGTTTCGGACCTATCGGAGGTCCTTCATCAGGTTGAGTGGAATGAGTTCGCGCACGCGTCCCGTCTCGCACTGATCCGAAACTAGTCGCTACCTACACCGATTATTATAACGTGAATTTATCCGTTATTAACTATTTGATTAATAATGTCTCACGAAAGTTTTAATAGATTTGATACATATTAGTTTATTTAGATATTTGTTTAAAGTTTATCATAAAACACACCACCTCCTATTAGTTTATCTTCCAGGTTGTCTGGAAGAGATCGCTCTTTAGCGATAAGACCGCGTTATTTTACCAACGTATCTATTAAGTTTTCTCCACAACCAAGACCACCCAACCACTCGGCTATCGTGATTTCACGACATCATTCTTAATTTAAATTTATAAAAATTCTATTTTTTAGTTCGGTTTTCTATAAAAAGCATGTTTTTAGTTTTTTAAACTATTATTTATTTTTAAGTTTTTAGTTTTTGTTATCTAAAAACACTAAGTATTGTTATCGGTCCTCGATAAATCTACAAAGTTTGAATTAAATCCAGCTGTTTAAAGTGGCTCAAAATCTCGTTCAAAGAAGTCGGTTACAAACATACATACATACAAGTGAAGCTAATATAAAGCGTGTAAAAACCGTTGTTACGAGCCTACCACCTAGGAATCGCACCCGGGTCTCTTGAATTCAATTCCAATCACCCAACCACTCGGCTATCGTGACTTCACGACATCATTCTTAATTTAAATTTATAAAAATTTATTTTAGTTAATCTCTGAGATTGGGAGTTACACTGAAAGAAATTATGTTATAAAGAGTAACTTAGACCATTTTTATTTAAGATAAACAAATTGGGCTTCGCATTAAGTGTTAAAGTGCGGCAAAGTCGCGGGGAAGATGAGAAATATTATTAAACAGTTAGATTATTAATAAATTGCCGTCGTTATATTCATAATTAAGTATATTTACATTTTATAACCATAACTGAAAAATATAAGCAAATCTTAATTAAAATCCTAAAATTTATGACATTGGATTATTTTAGTTTTAAAAACTTGATATAAACCAACTAGACAATCCGCTACCCGTAGCATAGTTGGTAGTGACCTCAGAAGTTTTAGGTTGCGGGTTCAAATCCAGCTTGGAACAAACATTTGTGAATTGAAAATAAATATCTTTTAATTGAGTCATAGATATGCATTTATGAACATTAACCTATGCATACATAGGTAAATGGTAATCAAATAGTTAAAAACGGCTAAACTCACGTTATAATAATCGGTATAGGTACCGAATAGTTTCGGACCTATCGGAGGTCCTTCATCAGGTTGAGTGGAATGAGTTCGTGCACGCGTCCCGTCTCGCACTGGTCCGAAACTAGTCGCTACCTACACCGATTATTATAACGTGAATTTATCCGTTATTAACTATTTGATTAATAATGTCTCACGAAAGTTTTAATAGATTTGATACATATTAGTTTATTTAGATATTTGTTTGAAAGTTTATCATAAAACACACCACCTCCTATTCAGTTTATCTTCCAGGTTGTCTGGAAGAGATCGCTCTTTAGCGATAAGACCGCGTTATTTTACCAACGTATCTATTAAGTTTTCTCCACAACCAAGACCACCCAACCACTCGGCTATCGTGACTTCACGACATCATTCTTAATTTAAATTTATAAAAATTTATTTTCTATTTTTTAGTTCGGTTTTCTATAAAAAGCATGTTTTTAGTTTTTTAAACTATTATTTATTTTTAAGTTTTTAGTTTTTGTTATCTAAAAACACTAAGTATTGTTATCGGTCCTCGATAAATCTACAAAGTTTGAATTAAATCCAGCTGTTTAAAGTGGCTCAAAATCTCGTTCAAAGAAGTCGGTTACAAACATACATACATACAAGTGAAGCTAATATAAAGCGTGTAAAAACCGTTGTTACGAGCCTACCACCTAGGAATCGCACCCGGGTCTCTTGAATTCAATTCCAATCACCCAACCACTCGGCAATCGTGACTATTGGTGTGATATTTCGAATCGTGGCTCTTGGTATTTCTAATAATAATACCTGTAGAGGTAACAATGTACGGGCGCGGTTAGTGTCGGACCCTGATTAGGATGTCCGGGTGACTGACACTGATTCATTATCAAATTCCGATGACGTTGTGTCAATATTAATTGCTAACTCAATCCGCAAGAATGTCTCCAAGATAGAGCTCTTACTTAAAAAATATAATATATCAGATTATACATGTCATATATATTATACAGATATAATCTGAGGAGGAAGCTCCTTTATTAGTCACGATAGCCGAATCGTTGGGTGGTTGGCATTTCGAGTCAAGAGACCCGAGTTCGATCCCCAGGTAGCAGGCTCGTACCAATGGGTTTTTCAAACACTTACGTACGAATTATATCGTTGGCTTGGACATAAAGACGGCGACGGGCTCAACACCTGTCACGTTGTCCCGAAAATATCTTCGGTGGAAGGTGGGTCGAAGGGACTTAGTTGTCTAGACTATACCTATGGCTACCCCTGTATTGGGAATTGCGTGAAGATATTTATTTATTTTATTTTAGTACCTCCACATACATAGTACCACTCATCCACGACGACCTCGGTGGACAAGTGGCGTGCACACCGGTTTCTATGGTGTCGTCAGCTCTGTCCTGGGTTTGATTTCCGGTCGAATCAATATAGAACACCTTTTCTGTAATTTCTCGGGTCTGGGTGTTTATGGTCCCTTCGTTGTTTCTGAATTCATAATACAAGCGCTTAAGCTGCTTACTTTGGGATCCGAGCAATGTATGTGATGTTTTTCTATCCCTGTGTATGTTTTAATTATAATTATATATACCAAGATAGGGACCATATCACTACTACTGTACTACAAAAACACAGACCTGAAACAATATAGAAAATGTGATTTTATACATTGAACCGTTCGAGAAGTCAGTCGGGAGTCACGATACGTTTACGGACATTCAACAAGCGGGATTAATTTTTAAATTGCAAGACAGAGAAGGCAAATTAGAAATGAAAAAAATCAACCAACACTGAAATTTTCTCACAACAAAAAGCCTTGCATGGTTTACATGCTTCATTATCAGTTTGTAAAAGAATAGGAGAAGAATTTCCGGATTTATCCACTTTTCGACACATCATATGGCAACACTATGCATTGAAAATCGAAACAATCTCAAAACAAGTACCGCTTAGAATGCGGTATTACCTCGTTGCGGCTAGCGGGAATCTATTACGGATGCGTTTTGACCCAATGATACAGTTTACGGAGACCGGTCCGGCTCCGGCGTCTGGTCGAAGACCCCCTCCTGTCCCCCCTTTCCCTCCCAACCCCTCTCGCGGTTATTCGACCGACCATTGACTTTGTCTAACCCATTTGTAGTTACCACATACACACTATAGTAAAACAAGTTCCCAGTAGTGGGCTAGACTGAGTTTTACACTAAGTTAACGGCCTTTTTTTTCTTGGCGGGTGGTGAAGCTATCGCCATCTCAGTGTCTAAGCTAACGTTACAATAAATGCAGATAAATGTTTGTTTTAATCATCATTTTGTGGTGATTGTAGCAGAGTGTCGTGAGAAGTTGTTAATTGTGGCAAACCCTTTCCCATACGGAAGAGAGGATGATGCTGATGTTTGATTTTCATGTCAAAACTCGGGACTGCACAGATTATTCGATCAGCAACATCCTCAGATTTCAGTCTTAATATATTGAAACGGATGTTGGTACGCCAAGACTAACAATGAGGGTCAAGAGTACTCCAATAACTAGTTGTGTATGAAGAATTTAAAAGAAGCGAAGAAAGGTGTGTAAGGATCGTAACACTTGGCGATCTGTCATCTGACAACCCAGTGAAGGACTATACGTGGAGATATTTATTTATTTACTTATTTTTAGGATTTATAAATATGCGGCGCTAAACGGAAACAATAACGCCCGAATCGGCTTTCGAAATCGATTTGCATGATCAGCTATTTTTTTACTTTTTTTTTATCACTTAGTAACAGCTTTTCAACCTTGAAACTTACTTGCCAGTCCGCGAATTTAATATGCAGCAATTATAAAATAAGTATAAAATATGCGAAAAAAAAAACAAATATGCAATCGATTTTTTTTATATTATCAAGGAATAATGAACCTTGTTACGTAGTTACTTGTATCTGTAATAACAGAAAATGTTGATTTTGCAAACAAAGATATTTAAAACGCTACCATGTTTGCACATGTTCGGAAATTTAACAGCCTTTTCCATGATCTACATACGTAATAAGTGAGCTTTTTCATTAAGGTTTCATTTGATCTCGGAATTTATGATTAAAAAAATATAAACTATTTTCTTAACTGAACGCATTCCTTTTATAATGTGCATTGTGGTTTATTGTAAATAACATTTAGTTTGCGATAAAAAGTTGTTTTATGTTACAAAAAATTATTCTTGACTTTTAACACGATAACAAAGAGTAGTCGTCTTACAGATTACTTAAAATTTAGTATATCATCATTTGTCGTAGTAATGTTGTCACTTTCCGGATAGAAAACAGTACAGTATCTTCATGCATTATCAATACTGGGGCAAGCATGACTAAATTTAAAAATATTTGAATTACTATATTAACAGTAACCGTTGAGGAATAGTTGTATTCAGATGTGTACAGCAGTAGACTTTTAATAGGCTATGAAGAAGAAGATGAAGAAACAGTAGGTATTCAAATAGTTTCGAAGTTGTTCTTCTTCTTTATCACTTTTACGGCCCCGTCTAATAGAATTCTACCAACTCAGTAAGATTTTAAGTTAATTTGAAAAGCAAGTCCTCTTCTATAATCTGCAAAATTAAAGAAGATAAATACCCGCACAGAGTACGGAAAAGTTAAATATAAATAATAATGTACGACGTAGTTTCATGCGTAAAATATTGTTGATCTTAGAGATAAGCATACATGACAGAAACTGTACGTTTGACACGTCTAAATTAGTGCAATGTAAATTTAGAATGTTTTTGTTTTAGATGTTTGTAACAGATATGTGCAGATGGTTAATAACCTTGGGATGAATTGACCGTGTGGTTAAGACTTAAGAATGTACCACCCCATTTCCTCACGTAGTTTACGTATGAAGTGACTAAGGAAAAATTACTTCTCCTACCGACGTATGCCGCGATAACAATCCCGATGTATACCATCCAAATTTCAGTAGAGAGAGGGGCGGCAGTATGCAAACCAATCCGCTTGCCAAGAATGCCGAATATAGTGGCGTTTAAATCTCCCGTTCTTCTTTTATCACAGTAACAGACACCTCGCACCAAATTATAATTGTTAATATTATTTTGTAACTATCTTTTAGATATCCGTTTGATCTGGTATTTTTGAGACGGTATCCGATATCTATCAGTTATCGGTGTTACGTAAGCTTTTTTAATCAATAACACTTTGAAATAACACACAAATCCGTCGAGACGTCGGTACGTTAAGGTACATTCTAGTGTAGTCAAGCCTCATGGATTACACAGCATGTTTGGATACTAACAGAACTTTGTACAATAACTCGAGGATAATGACGTCAATTGTGATAAAACTTTAATGTATAACTGATATTTATCCCAAATAAAACAAAATAAAAAATAAATATGGCGACAGGATCACCGCCTATCACGTTGACCCAAAAGAATGAGAGGACTAAAGCACTAGGTATGCGTGAAGAGAACAAAGTACTCATCCACACCAAAAGAAACAATTTCAGATATTATGAGATAGTATTAAAACTACGAGCTTGGAGAATAGAAATAATGTGCATAAATAATGGCAGGAAGCAAGCTTTAATGACTCTAATCGTTTCGTTTTCACATCCAAACTAAAAAGCTACCTATTTTGTTGGGAATAAGTAATAAAATAGCGTTGGTGCTGATTAACATTTCATACAGTAATTTAAGATTGTGGTAAATTAAACTCCCGCATATAATCTAGAACAAAGTATAAAACACGCCCGTTTGTGGCCATTTAAAAAAACTGGTGATACGGGTTCTTGGTAAAATCTTCCACGCGCAAATACTAAAATATTTATCACATTTCGCGCCTTTTTAATCACTTTTAAAGCTCGTAAAACCCTTTGTGTACTTTATGTTTTACTACTCAGCTTCTAAGCCTTCTTCGAAACACATACTATCATCACATTACACTAGCACATACGGTTTAATAAATCAAATCACTTATCGAAATATTAACATACAATTGTTTATCGATAGTCATTTCAATCTACCGTTTCTTAATGAGGTTTCTATAACGGAGAAGGAACAGGCGAAATAACTTTAAAGCTCCTAAATCCTCTGTTGGTACAATCTTTTTTTTTTTTTTCATGACGATGCAATAAAGAAGTTTTTCTCAAGAAGTAGCTTGGGAGCTATCACCTCTTTACTAAGGGTTACTGTCATTAGCATCACAGTAATGACAGGCCTCGCCTAGTGTGAGAATCAAACCAAAAAAATTAAATCCTTCACTATACAAATATTGCTTTAGGATACTAGCAAACTTTTATAACTATCAAATAAGATACTAAATTTATCTCTGTAGTTTCTTACCCATTTTAAGTTTATATACTTATGGCTTTCCTTCACCTTCTTACAACATTTCAAAAATCCACTGCTGAATATAGACGACGTGACAAAGTGGCGAGCCTATCGCCATTTTAGTGTCCAAACCAACTTGTAGAATATACTTACATACTCGTACATACATATATTTACATAGATAAATATTTATATACACATATAAATCAATGACTCGAGTCCAAAATTCGCATACACACGCAAATATTTTCTCCTAGCTGGATTCGAATCCGTAACCTTTAGCTTCTAAGGCAGGGTCAAAACAAACTGGGCTCTCGGGGGATATACACTAACCTTACAAACGAACGACATTTGTACATCTACTTTATAAATAAAACTGAATATTCAATCAGTCTCGTTAATATCGAACGCTAATTCAATTTGAACACGGGCACAAAATAATTTATACATAAACATGATTAATTTCAATTTCGCTACCTCAGTTACAGTTCCAACCTCCCCTTAATTTGGTTGAACGTGAACAAAATACGAATTATAAATGTCCGATAAGTACAGCACCTTGTGGTTCGTGCACCTTATAAAAAGAAAATGGTTGATCCATTTTGACAGGATGCCAAGAAACTCTGATCCTGTAGTTGGGAATTCATTTCATAAGCGATAGCGTTTCTAATGTATCTATATAATAATAAAATAATAAATATCTTCACGCAGTTCCCAATACAGGTGTAGACAGCGGTCTGGTCTAGACACTTAAGTCCCTTCGACCCACCTTCCACCGAAGATATTTTCGGGACAACGTGACAGGTGGTGAGCCCGTCGCCGTCTTTACGGCGACGGGCTCACCACCAAGCCAACGATATAATTTAAAATCGTATGTAAGTTTTTGAAAAACCCATTGGTACGAGCCAGCCACCTGGGGATCGAACTCGTATCTCTTGACTCGAAATTCCGATCACCCAACCACTCGGCTGTCGTGACTTTTCTAATATATCTAATAATAGAAAAATACTTCATGTAACACGTGAGTTCATATATTTAAAACTACTGCAGTGATTTTAATGAAACTTACACTGTTCCCTATAAATAAAAAAATAAATATCTTCACGCAATTCCCAATACAGGGGTAGACAGAGGTCTATTCTAGACAATTAAGTCCCTTCGACCCACCTTCCACCGAAGATATATTCGGGACAACGTGACAGGTGGTGAGCCCGTCGCCGCCTTTATGGACATAAACGATGTAATTCGTACACAAGTTTTTGAAAAACCCATTGGTACGAGCCCGCCACCTGGGAATCAAACTCGGGTCTCTCGACTCGAATTCCGGCCACCCAACCACTTGGCTATCGTGACTGTTCCCTATGTTAAAGTAAATGAAACGTTATAAAATATTATTGAAGTATGGCTAAAATCCGATTTATATTTTGTGAGTGATGCGTAAAAAACCTATAAATTTTTTTATTTTGTTTGAAAGCCTTTATATATTATGAACTGTGAATATAAATTACAGTTCTAATAATGTTAAATACATAAGTATCGAATTGATAACCTAACCTTCTATTTCATGGCGTAGAAATTTCTAATACAGGAGCAGACAGAGGTCTATTAACTTAGAGGTCTATTAAATATTAAAGAGAGGAGGTCTATTAAATTAGAGGTACAATTAACTTCTGTCGACCATTCCAACTAAGCCCCAATGCTTATCTGGAGTGTTAAATCAATATTCGAATGGCGGATCCAAACCTTCGACGTTACGTTTCGCAATCCCTTCCCTAACCTATAAGACTATTGACGCTTACATGTCATATTATACGATTTTTTGCAAGTACATGAGTTCGCTTCTTGCCATGAATGTTGCAAGGCGTCTGCAGGAACTCCTCTAAAACAGAGCTTCAACAGATAAATAAAGAGATGATTATTTCGTTAGATAATAGTCCATCGGGCCGCAGCGTCCCAAGGGAACCATTTGACGATAAGATCGCCAATTCGCTTAAGTAATTATGGCGAACCCTCCAAGCGGAGATGTTTAATGTCCTTCCCGAAACTACTTAGAATTAGATAATATTACTTGTGGTAACGGCGTAACAATATTACCACTCCTTTTCTTTCCGAGGATGTCGTAAGAGGTGACTAAGGGAAACAGCCTTGAATATCGTTATGGCAACCGATTGATGTCGGGATAACCATCTCTAAAAATATCAGACCAAAATTATCAGACCGAAGATGGACCGCAGCGACTGAGGTTCAAGTGGCCTGGTACTGCGATGGCCAATCCGTTTGGTAAGAAAATGACAAATTCTCCCTGTGGGAGAGGCCCATGTCCTGCAATGGACTTTAGCAGGCCAATATGTATGTATGTATGTATGTGTGTATGTAATATTCACCGCCTTCTTAAGGTGATAAGTATAAAATAAAAAAAAAATAAAATCTTTTTTTATTCATCCAGATAACAATTTCCTTTTTAATGTTTTATTTGAACACGATATAATTAAAGCCTTACATAAGTAACTAACGAACTTCTTGGTGTAAAACATGTCTTCACGCCGTTCGCAATACTGGGGTAGACTGATGATTAGACAATGAACGTGACAGGTTGTGAGCCTGTCACCGTCTTTATGTCCACACCAACGATATAAAACGTAAGTTTTGGAAAAACCCTTTGGGAAGGACCGACCTAGGGATCGAACTCGGGTCTTTTGACTCGAATTCCGATCACCCAATAATGTTATATAGACCATATTATTGTAATGTAGACCATTAGGTTTTAATATAGACCATATTAATTGAATGATTTTAATTAATGCAGAATTATTTTTTATATCTTTAAACAATTTCCTAATAGTGGGACAGAGGTCTAACAATAAAGTCCTATCGGCCCACTTTTCACTGAAACTATTTCGCACAACATTTCGTTCCAATTGGTTCTGTAATAAATTGTGATAATTTTATAAAAAAAAACTTACACTCGTACTTAATTAACTCAAGATAAAATATCTGTCGCTTATTCTCGTCACACCGCAATACCATAAATAGTAGATATCAGTGACCATTACACATATTTCTTATTGTACGCAACTTAAAATATGCTATTACTGTAACATTATTAAGACAGTAATGATAATTAATTAGCAAAGGTGTGATCTATTTAATGTCACGAGCACGATATGTCAGGGAAGTGCGCGAAATCAATACGGAGGGAAGGAGATCAGGAAGTATTATATTTATATTTTTGCCAACAAATATTTATTTAATACGAAATAAAGATTTCCGCAGTGTTACCACACGCAATAAAGCTCGGCCGCTTGGCCTCTAAAACCTAGTCCTGTCTAAGGGACTAAGTCATAAGAGGTTATATAAGAGCGAAATATTAGTAGCATAAATGCTTTAATGAAACTTCGTGTATGTATAGTATTTTAAATTAGAATCTATTCTTATTAGAAGCTTATTAAAAGCCTTAGTAAAACTTGGAACATGTATAGTATTTAAATTAGAGAAAGTTCTAGCAGCCCTGTAGTCAGGGTGCTCCTATTAAAAAGTGATTAACTCAAATCCTACGTTGTCGCAACTAAAATTGTTAAAAGCAATTTTTAAGTCCTGAATGTATCACATTCTAGGCGGTGAAAGAAAATATCTTGAGGAATGTTTCAGAAATAATAAAAATTAAATTGCTTATGAAAAAATTTCAATATGAACGAAAACTATTACAGTACATTTCACCATATATTTTTAATAATTTACCGGATAATATACTATATGAGATAACGAACAGTAATGTAAATAAGTGTAAAGCAAAATGTGAAGACAAATTATCTCAGTGTAAATGATAGCGAATGCTAGTGGTCTCTTACCATAGTCAAAGCCTCTGGTGCTTAAGTGGTACAACATTAAATAAAAACCTAATAACCTCAACTAAATATGTGTGAAGTCCGCCAACCTTGACAGCGTGGAGCAAAGAGAATATAATCACTAGCGTGGAGGACGTTCCCTTGCACTAATCTCTGTCAAAGAATAGTTGAGAGGCCATTCCTAGTAAAAGTAGCGGTCATTTACTGGCTGCTAATTTACCACTTTACGAATTGTTTAAAAAATATATCGATAAATTCACTAGATGTCGCTATATTATTTAATTTCATACCATGGCTTTGTTCTTAAGATCCGGTTTCTTTCACCAGCAGGCCTTCGTTTTCGCAGGTCTCCTCATGAAGAATGAGGTTATAAAGGCATGTAGTCGGTATTTTCTCCTTAAGAGATCCGAATCCGACATTGTACGTTTCGGTTGCCTCCCGGTCGGGAATCGAGCGTGCGAAAAGCATTTTCCTCCACGCATCAAAAAAAATACAGTTGCCGGTGTTGTTTCAATGATTAAAGAATCGTGTCGATAATACTGCCCCTAAATTATAAAATTTAAGTTATTTATGAGATAGACACGTAGCAATTACTTTAAAGAGAATTATAGATATTTTACGATTATACGTTAACTAAGAATAGTTAGATACATTAACTAAGAATAGACTAGTTGCTGAACACTATCTGTCAACTCTAACTACGTCATCCCACTAATAAATTAATTTATCTTATAATCATGTGTAAATATCCATACTCATAATTATATATCTATCTCTATTTTTAAATTCACGTTAATATAATATGTAAGTATATGTAGTTTTGTATATATAATATTACTTGTTTTGTTTCTATCTATTTATATGTACACCACCGTCTTATTATACTATAATTCCTGTCCATCCAAAGGTTGCCTGGAAGAGATCACTTTTAGTGATAAGGCCGCCCATTGTACTGTTGTCTATCTTTGTTTTCTATCTGTGATTTTTATGTTTGGTGTACAATAAAGTTATATTTAATTTAATTTAATTAAGAAATCTGCTCAGAAATCAGAGGGGGGTGTCATTTTTATTACACTTTACTTTCTTTATAGTAGCATGAGCCGTTTCCTCGGGTGCGGAACGGATCGTCTATAATTGTTATGCTCGGCTAGCGGATTGGCGATCGCAGTACCAGACACCTTAGATGCTGCAGCCCGTCACTGGTCTATTAAATTTTAGTCTGGTATTTTTCGAGATGGTCATACTGCCACGTTGTTTCGAAAAATGTTTTCGGAGGAAGATGGGTGGAAGGGACTTAATTTTCTAGACTAGACCTCTGTCGACCCCTGTGCCGGGAATGGCGTGAATATATTATTATTTGAATATTTAAAAGATGCTATTTTCATTCCCGTAGTACGCCATACGCTTCTTACTTATAGCATCAGTTTAATTGACCATCTTGTATTACATTTACTGTTAATAACTGTAGCAGGCTACCAAAACTTGCTACACTTTTGGACAGGTTCGGTTTTATTTTTTTTAATTGACCACCGCCACGCTCGACGCAGACAACTCCGTTTTTTTCGGTACTTTAAAAAAATATCGAGTAATATTTTTTTACCTAATTTGTTTTTGTAACGTAAACGCTTTGTTTACCAAGGAGGCCTGTCTAGACGTCGCTGACGAAAGGTACATATATTTCTTGTAAAAAAATCGTGCAGTTTGTATGTTATGAAAATTTATTTGTTACTAAAAAAACTTACGTACGATTTATATTGGTTTTGACATAAAGGCGGCGACGGGCTCACCACCTGTCACGTTGTCCCAAAAAATATCTTCAGTGGAATTGGGAATGATGCGAAGATATTTATTTATTTAATATATTTGAAAAAGAAATTAACTCACATGATTAAAATATAACCTTTAAAAAATACCTTTAAAAAACTCATACAATGTATTTTTTTTTTTTTCATACTTACAACTTGTCATTACTGACGTATGCAAGCCAAGGCAGATTTCTCTGGACCTAATTTAGACTAATATGACAGGTGAGGTTTTTTCGAATTTATTGCATGATACAAATCATCCATTAAATTCGAAAAAAAGCTCATTGTACGATCCTTCCATCTGGAGAACAAACTTGGGACTTCTGATTTAAATTTAAAATAAATAAAAATAAAATAAGATATCTTCACGCTATTCCCAATACAGGTGTAGACAGAGGTCAAGTCTAGACAATTAAGTCCCTCTGACCCACCTTCCACCGAAGATATTTTTCGGGACAACGTGACAGGTGGTGAGCCCGTCGCCGCCTTTATGTCCAAGCCAACGATTTAAAGTTAGATCACACAACTACTCAGGTACTGTTAATCAACACACTATCTTCAATCACATTCTTAATACAGAGAAGGACAGAGGTCTACAATTAAATCCTTCCGACCCACCTTTCCCAAAGTCTGTTTGGAATGAGAGACATGTGATGAGCCCATCACTGTCTTACTGTGCAAGCCAAAGCTACAATATACTGCATCTGCAAACATTCGCTTCAAAAGCAGAGTTTCTACCAACTTGGCCCTCGGTTCTTCCCGTGGTGGTCGTAAAGACAACTAAATTAGTATCTTCTAAATGACTATCTTCTGACAAAATACGTAATAATCATATTGAAAAATACCCGACCAAAATCAATAAACGCTTCTAAATATCACACGCAGTAAAAACTTAACTTTCGAACGAATCATTTTTAAATTTGCTCTCAATTCGAACTTCGTATTCCTTTTTCAAATTTGAACATTCGTTTAAATACGTGCTAAAGTTTTATTCGTTTATAAAAAAAAATCAACGACGATCAGGAAATCCAGGCTGCCAGTGCTTTTAGATGACTCAAGTTGTAAAATGTTTGTGTTACAGTTTCGACGCTTTCATTATTATGCAATTTAAATAACTTTAAATAAGTAAAATAATTATTTCTGATTGCATGGCCGATAATACGAACCGAATAATGACCGGATTCATTTCGGCAATAGCGTTCAACTTTGTAAACGAGATCACTCCTTTCCAAACCATATAAGGCGATGAACCCGACTAAATGAGAATGAAGAAACGGTGGCTTAGTTGGTAGTGATCCTGCCATCGAAGCAAACTGTTGCGGTTCGAATCCCGCCAGGTGAAAATATTTGTATGAAGAATAATTAATTTTTGTGCTCGAATCTTGGATGTTTATCTATGATGGTTGTATACCTCTGTAAATACTAATAATGGCTGGGATACTAGGCTAGCCTACCGCTGTTATTTCGTTTATAATATATTATACGCAATATATAAGACACAATACTTTTTAATGTCAATCAATCTTTTAATGGTTGGACATAAACACGGTGACAGGCTCACGACCTTTCACGTTGTACTAAAAAACGAGAGTCAGATAATGATCACAAAAACATCAGACCAAAATCCAGCAAACCTATAACGTGCAGTAAGGTTCTACATTTTCTCGGGTCTGAGTGTTTTCCACACACTTTATGTTTTCTAATTCCATAATGCAAGTGCTTAAGCTGCTTACTTTGGGATAAGAGCAATGTATTTGATGATTCCCTATGTAAATGTGTATTTATTAATGATTTTTGACGACCGTCTTGGTCAAATTCCGTACACACTGATATTCAAGGTCTTATAGGATAATCTTAGGTATCGGGTTCAGTCAGTGTAGAAAACCACCTTTTTTATGTAGTTTTGGGTCTGAATGTTTGTGATACCTTCGTTTTATCTGATTCCATAACCTAAGTGTGTTAGCTGCTTACTTTGGTATGAGAGCAAGGTATGTAATGTTGCCTGTATTTATTTATTATTTTATTACACATTTCAGGTGCATAATGTCACAAAACTGCAAATCAACGTACACTGCAGCCACCACGCGTGACGCAAATAACAACACGCTGTACCATGGCGGTGCAGCTACTGGATACGGAGGCAGAGGGTACACGCCACCGAACAAAAACAGCAGTGGAAATTATCAGGTAAATATATCCATTTTCGGTCAATGACAACATTCACGCAGCATTGTTTGGCAGTCAAAGTGAACCGATCGCTGTGTGTCAGGATCCATACATCGCGATTTTGACCACCTCTATAGACGAGTAATGAGCACCGCAAGGTGTCGCTATCTCAGTGGTACCAGATTCTATTCCCGAACGGGTCAACGTAGAACCGCTTTGTATATTACAATATACAGCACAAATATAAAAATATTTGCTGCTCACCAACTCTCTTCAACTATCGGGTGTCGTATAAAGTGAGTTAGAGAAAAGTCTCGCAAATGGTAATACCTACCAATAAAGAAAATATCTTTACGCCAATCCCGATACTAGTGTAGACAGAGGTCAAGACGATTAAGTCCTTTCGAGCCACCTTTCACCAAAGTCTTTTCTTTATGTCCAATCCAACTATATGATTCGTAGACAACTTTAGAGTCTCTTGACATGAATTCTGATCATCTATTACCAAATGCAAGATGTCTGATACTGCGATCGCCAAACCGCTTGCCAAGTGTTGAATTTCTGGCAAATCCTCCTTACAGGATAGGTCTATGTTCCACTACATCTGTATCAAAGTATACAGTGGTGGCAATAACGGGCTGAAAAATTGCCTTTCGTTTGACCTTGTGCCACTACGCTGCCAGCCACCAGTACGTAAATCTGTGCACAGGTGATAAGCACATACATACATACATACACATACATACATACACATACATACATACACATAAGTACATATATACATACACATACGTACATAGGGACAACAAGACATTGCTCTGATCCCAAAGTAAGTAGCTTAAGGACGTGTGTTAAGGAATCGAAAACAACGAATGTACCACAAACACCTACTCACAAGTCAATGTAGAAAACGTGGTTTTTTGTATTGACTTTTCCGGGAATCGGACCCGGACCTCAGATCTGGCGACACCATGAAAACCAGCGTGTATGCCACTCATCTACGGCGGTCGTCATATAAGAACATGGATAGATGACATATTATATTTATTTATCTTCACGCACAATCCCTGACGGGGTAGCCAGAGAGAACAGATCGCCAAGTGTCACGATCCCTACATACTTCTTTCGATTCTTTCAGATTCATCATCTTCTTCATACATGCACGTCTAGGTATCCGAGTACTCTTGACCCTCCCCTCTTCGAGCAATTTGCTCACATGGTCTTCGAAAGTTAGTCTCGGTCTACCTCGACACCTTTTAATATTAACTTTCGCGCTATATATTTTCTTCACCATTCGGTCTTCACTCATTCGCTCAACGTGCAAACCATCGAAGCACGCCCTTATCCATTTTTGAGACAAGGTCATCTTTCAAACCTGCCATATTGCGAATGGATAGATGATGATAGTTTAAATTTCTTTTGGCGTAATCGAGTTTCAAAATATTACACCACGACCGTACATCTGAACATAGAAACGTTAAAATTTGTTCCAAGGAAGTTCTAAAACAAATCTATGGTCACGCAATACATTCCTCTGATTTGAATACATAATCCAAACGCAAAAGGGTCCCCAGTGAAACACCGCATTGCGCAAAATTTGGCGCATTCGCTTCTCCCAAGCGCAAATCCCTTCGTGAAAATCGGCCATCGACAGACGGACAAACGACTCGTGTCGAAACGTTCCCACGTCGCTCGGCTCCATATAAATAATTTATGAACCCAATGAGTTACAATTCACGCTATCCGAGAGCTCTCGTTAGCTGAATATGACCTCTGCGGATACTCAATAAGTCATGTTGTTTACACAATAGTCTTTTAAAACCATTAACCATTCGACGGTCTCCGTGGACGAGTGGATCACACACTGGTTTTCAAAGCATCATCAGCTCTGAGGTTCTGTGTTCAATTTTCCTGCCGTGTTAATGCATAAAAGCACACTTCATTTTCTGCATTGTATCAGGTGTGAGTGTCTGAGGTGTCTGTTTGTCGTTGTTTTCAGTTCCTTAATACAAGTGCTTAAGCCACTCACTTTGGGATCAGAACTGCGATGTTGTCTCTATCTATGTATCTGCAATAACTGTCAATCTAACTGCCGAGCGTCTGACTCTACTATCTGACAGTGCTTTTCGCGATTTTTATTCCGTAAATTGTTACTAGCCATAGCCACTTTTAAGGCTTTTCAGTTGAACTTACAATTCCTACTAAAGAAAAGGGGTTTGTGAATTCTTACGCCAATGCCACACGGGAAACCTATTTAAACGGCGAAAGTCTCACCACCTGTCACGTAGTACCAAAATGTTTTTGGTAAAAGGAGGGTCGTAAAGAACTCCGTCTACTCCAACATTAAGATATCCGTGATGATATACACCTATAAACCTATTTTTCCTGCCTGTACTAGGATCGCAATTCCATATGAAGGATATGTAAAACTCGGAAAGCGGATTGACGATCGCATTACGCCCGGTACTGGTTTATGTCTTCGTGATGTTTTCCCGCTATCTCCCAATTACCCTTAAGGAATTCAAGAGTTCCTTAGACGACTCTTTCAACACCAGTAGATAAGAAAGGACCAAAGGCAACTAAAGACCTAAATACTTTAAATAAAACAGCAACCGTATCGATAGTTGATTGACTCAGGCGTTACTTTGCGAAAATTCATTGCAAAGTTGTTATTGAAAAAGTTACTTCGCAACATTCCGCCACCAATACAATATTTGTTGGTGGTGCATACAGTGGAATTAGTGCACGCATCTGTGAAAGGGAGGGTGGTGCTCTTCTTCTCTTCGGACCAGGTAACATATACCTTTTTATATTTGCGTGCGGAATGTTGCGAAGTAACTTTTTCAATAACAACTTTAGCAACCGTATCATCAAATAACAGCTTAAAACGTTGAAAATACACCGTTGATAATACAGTATTTTTAGGCAGTAAAGTCTGAGATCTTAAGTGCCAAGCATGCAATTATGAAAACCCTCTCGTGCGGGGCTGATACTGCATTGGGCTCTATCTGACCGTTATGTGTGTGTGTGTGTGTGTGTGTGTGTATGTGTTTAACCAAACCTTAAAAGCTTAAACGTTGTAAATACTGGTGATAGGCAGCAGAGTTGAGATCCTCCTGAAAACCTCAAGTACGGGAGCTTCCTTGGGCTCTGATTGATCGTTATATGTGTGTGTGTTTACCCACGCATTCATTCACTATGCAAAAAATATTTCTTTTAATTCGCCAACTTTAGCGCCTCTCCGTTTTAATTTAGCCAGGGTCTGTTCACCGTAGTGCTCGTATTATTTTAATAATTCCATCGCCGCCAATTTTCGCAGAGGCCCCCAACCGCACTCTCGCATTCCGTTCTACTCCCGCGTCGTCATAATTACGGAATATGGAGCGCTCTCGGCCCGGGCCCCGTATAAAATAACCGTTAACACTGCGCAATACGAACCAAGCCGTTTGGATTTCGCGGAATTATTTACTTGCGCACTTTTAAAATTGTGGTGTGGTACAATGATAATTGGATCGAAGTGGATTTTAATTTTTTTATGAAACTTTTTTTTTTTTTTGATGACGACGGGTTAAGATGTTACGGTCAAAATTTTACGATGATCAGAAAGTCACGATTTCGGTGTAAAACTTACGGAAACAAGCCAATATATGTGCTTGAACAGATAATGAAAATAAACAGACAGATAAAAAAGCTTTTCCGTGATTGTAAAAAGAAACTTTTAACTGCAATGAAGAATCTAAATTGTAATCTATGTAAATTACAAGTTCGGTTCCGCTATACGACTATTGTCGTAAAGCACTGCAGACACAAGCAATGCAGCTTAGTTGGAGTGGTTAACAGTATTCCTGTCCGTAGAGAATCGTAACTAATATCTCTGACAGAATATTTGAGTAAATGAATGCCTTTGTACTGGGAATTTATAGGCTACAACTTTACGATTTATTTTGTCTTTAATTCGGAAGTACGTCAATTTTGACGAAGTCACGATAGCCGCGTGTTTGGCTGATCGCTATTCGAATTAAAGCCCCTGGAGTCACGTACAAATGAGTTGTTTTTTTAAAACTTATACGATTTATATCGTTGGCTTGGGCATAAATATGGCGACTAGCTTACCGCCTCTGACTTTGTCTTAAAAATAAACCAATGTAAGCTCTTGTAAAATAGGGGTCGAAAGGACAGGAAATGCATGAAAACAATGCCAATGACAAGATCCTAACAACCCTAGCGAACATTGGGAGTTCGCTGGTGGAGGACAATTTAAGGAACACATCGACATCCTACGTCGCACTATCGAAGTTTTTTTTTATAACAAAGGGAGGCATACGAGCAGGTGACTCACGTGATGGTAAGTGATTACCGCCGCCCATGAACACCCGCAATACCAGAGGCATAGCAGATGCGTTGTCGGCCTTAGAGTGCCCCCCCCCCTAGAATTGGGGGAGGGGGATGTGTGGGCCTCCGGTTACCTGCACTCACCACACGAAACGCAGAAGTTTGTTAGACTTCTACTTCACGCCCGTATTCTGTGAGGTCGTGGTACTTCCCCGGTCGAGTTCCCACGAATCCAAGTATATACCGATTACCGATACCACACTGGCCGAGGAGACATCCTGTCCAGGTCCTGCGGCACAATATTCTTTAAAAGCCATAAGCAGTCCATTGCAGGATATAGGTCACTCACAAAAGCAGCCCCTGACTTCGTCCAAAAATAAACCCAAAATAAGCTCCGGTGAAATGTAAATCGAAATTACTTAATCGTCTAGACCTCTGTCTACCCTAATATTAGGAATAACGTAAAGATTTTTGTTTTAAGTTTAAGTAATATTGAATCAGACAAGTCTTAATAAGTTCTTATAAATGAAGACTGTTAAAAATATATCATATATGAATTGCAGGCGGCGTATAATTGAATTTATCCAAAAGCTCATTTAGATTATCTTGAAGTCGCCTTTGATAACCACTTATTAGGAATCTTTCGCCTTAAGAGGGCTTTAAAAATGTTTGTTATTTTGCAATTATTAAGCGTTTGTGTCTTGTTATGCGTTTGTATGCGTCGTATTTTAAAACCGCAATAGAACTTATCTAGTACGTTGCGTAGTAAATTGTCACCGAGTGGTAGGGTGATCGGAATTCGATTCTCTGGAAGTAGGCTCGTACCAAGGATTTTTTCAAAACTTTTGTACGAAAAATATTTTTGGCTTGGACTTAAAGACAGCGATAGACTTTAACATCAGTCACGTTGTACCAAAATAAGCTCCGGTGAAATGTAAAATGACTTAATTATAATGACCTCTGGCGTTAGAAAATGCATGAACTACTAGTAAAGTCAATTAAAAATATATTTTAGACTAGTCTATGAGTGCCTTGGGACCGTTCTTTATAATAATCCTAGATGGCCTGTGCACCAGAGTGATCTTTTTTAATACAATTTGAAGAGGAAAGAAGGAAGAACCACCATATACCCAATACCGGACTGTGGAAAATTGCATAGTTTCTATGGGAGAGTTCTAAAACCTGACTTTTTTCTACCTTCAAGTTGTTACAAATAGTAAATTACAAATTTTTATAGTATTATGTTTCCTACCATATAGATAAGGAGTACACAAACAATGCATAAGTAACAACAATTTCGAGAGCCCTTACGAGACTTGATTTTTAAAAAAAAGTTGTACTTGTATTTAATTACTGAAAACTTGTACTTAACTTGTATTTAAGTCTAGTTATAGAAAATTGTAAAATACTTAAGATACAAATATAAGACCGTAGTTTTACCACAGCCCTAATAATAAAAGTTTTGCTTATATTTATGTTATGCACTATTTGTGTTCTTTCGGCGTAAGAATATTTTCTACCCGTGGGTATAGTAAGAGGCGTCTAAGTAAAAAGATTTAAAAATTTCATTACGGAATAACCATATCGAAACCTACCAGACAGAAATAAGCAGACCGGTTCCTATTGGGGCGAATTGTGAGGTATTTACAATTTGATTTTTACATTAGCCATAGTATAAGTCACGATAGCCGAGTGGCTGGGTGGTCGGAATTTCGAGTCGCGAGACCCGAGTTCGATCCCCAGGTGGCAGGCTCGTACCAATGGGTTTTTTAAAAACCTATGTCCGGTATATTATATCGTTGGCTTGGATATAAAAGCCGCGACGGGCTCACCACCTGTCACGTTGTACCGAAAATATCTTCGGTGGAAGGTGGGTCGAAGGGACTTAATTGTCTAGACTAGACCTCTGTCTACCCCTGTATTGGGAATTGCATGAAGATATTTATTTATTATTTACATTAGCCACGACTCTAAAACAGTGGTAAGGCACTACGTCTTAGTAAAACTGTCAAAATAGGTGAAAATTTGGACTTAATGACTTCGTCACCTTGACCTCTGCCTACCCCATTATTGTGACACTGCGTGAAGATAAAAGGTAAACGAAAATTGTAATAATTGTAATATGCATGTATTGCGATTTCGTCACGAACATACTCCTTCTCGAGATATTTCACCTCAGGATAATGACGCTAAATATACTTATATTTTTTTCAACACTGATTTTTCTTGTTATCTGTCATGTCAACATTGAAAAATCGTTGTTACCCAAGGTGTACCAGAAAAATTTTGAACTTAATATCCTGTCAAAGAGTAACAGATAGTTGCGTGTTTCCCGCCATGTCACTGTGACAGCCATAATTACTGTTTTCAGCCAGTCACATTCATTTTTTTTATTTTTTGTGGGAGTATTAAAAAAGACCTTTTACTAAAAAGAATACTACTAAAAACGGCCTTTTTAAATTTTTTTCTCTCTTCAAGTATATCGTTAATTAGTATCAAATTATATTCCCACAGAAGCGTGATGGATCAGGCACTTTTTATAATTTCCGCACTCATATTATTCATGTAATGTGTTGGATATAATGAAATAAAAAGAAACATAAAAAAAGGAAACGAGATTTTTGTAACTAACGACTTAATCAAAGACACTACAGTAAATAATATAATTTTTGCGCTGAACGTGCGAGCACATTGAGCGCAAGTCAGCATCCCTCCGTCATATTGTAGGTGATGGCTGCATCATCTGAGCCTTGAGCGCGTCTCGTTTTAGTTTATAGGTATAATGTATAAAGTACTGGAATATCAGTGATATTGTGGTGATGTCCCTAGACTAGTGGCGTACACACTAGTTTCTATTGTGTCGACAGCTCTGAGGTCCCGGGTTCCATTCCCAGCCGGGTCAATGAAGAAAACTACTCTTTGTACATTGTCTCGGGTCTCCCAGTTATGAATACGGGTCTAGAGAATGATAGAGTGGTATACGCAGCAGTTTTAAAAGTGTCGCTTGGTCTTAGGTCCCGAGTTCGATTCCCGAATGGCTCAATATAGAAAAATACTTTTTCTATATGAAACGATATAGAAAAAGTGGTCTGGGTGTTTGTGGCACGTTCGTTATTTCCGATTCCATAACACAAGTGCTTTCGCTACTTACAAAGTAATCAGACCATAGATGGGCAGCAGCGTCTGAAGTGCGCAGGGTCTGGTACTGCGATCGCCAATCCGCTTGCCAAGCGTAGCGATGGCAAATCCCCCCTGTTGTGGAAGCCTATGAACTGTAGTGGGCTTAATAGCCGTTATTTACGTATCTATGTATTTGATGTTGTCCTATATATATATATCTATCTAAGTATGTGTGGACTACACGGCAGATGTCGATGTCTTATAAGTGTTTTAATGCAATTACTTCTTTATCCGCGTTTATTTTAATTGATACACATTTGAGTCATACTGTCACTGACATGCAATTAAATGCATTTTCAGCAAGTGACAGCGAAAGTACTGTTCGGTAGCATGACGTCGATCAATGACCTCAAGCGACAGGAGAAGGCCGAGAGGGATGTACGGCGGATGCACTAACGCCATCTCGCGAACGGGTTCGTATTTTCATACATATTTTATCCTGGCCATTACTTACTAGTTAACGTCAAAGACAAGAGATGGCGCTGTTAGTCTATAATTTTAGATTCTATACCAATAGATGGCGCTGTAATCAATTTTTGTTGTTATTTGATTTCCTATATCCATTCCATGTTTAAAAACTCATCAAGGCTGTCATTTATTAATTACCAAATTTCAAAAAAAACAAGCAAACTGACGAGCGCATTCTCTGTATTCGAATGGTTATAGGTATACTAATCCGTGTGGTAACGGCGTAAGAATATTACCAATCCCTTTCTTCCCGAGGATGTCGTAGGAGGTGACTAAGGGATACAGCCTTGAATATCGTTATGTCAACCGATAGATGGCGAAACGACCATCTCCAGACATCAGACTGGCAGTCTGAGGTGCGAGTAGTCGGGTACTGCGATTACTGCTAATCCGCCGCAGGACATGTATAGGTATACTTTGTAGAGCACTTTCAAAATAAATAAATATCTGTTTTAGTGTCCGAGATGCCAAATCTAATAACAAATCTATATATTTATACATAATAATTTATTAAAATTATAATCTGTTGCCAAAAATAAAGATTTGTATTTATATGGATAAGTTTTAGAATCATATGGTCAAGATCATTCCTACCTAATGGTTCTAAAAGTTATCCATTCGTCAACTTACTATTATAATTTTGTATATAATTGTCGCTTTATGGTATTTCAGGATGAATTATCATGTGATATCAAGAAAATAATGGAAGCTACGGAGTGATCTCGGAAGACAGCAATGAATATGAATAAAATATATTTTTTCTACAATCGTCATATATTTAGTAGATAGATTTAAAAATACTCTTTATATTTTTATAAGAAATTAATTCTTTGTAAGCAAAATTATAACAAAATTGTTATTAATATCTAAAAGATATGAATTAAATTAAATATTCATGACACACTACGATGTCTTTCAAATAATATTAAGAATTAAGAAAAATTTATAAGATATAAGTAAAAAAAATATATATTTTATATCAGAAGAATTTATTAAAATGAAGATATATTCAGAAAGGTATATAATTAAAAATAAAATTCAAAGAACCAATGGATTTTTGTTAAAGCTGACTGAATTTTTAAATATTACAAAAAAATATAATAATAAGCATTTTCTTCAAGGGTTCGTTATTTTTTTATAATTCCATAATATGTTTGGATAAAAATAAGAATACGCTTATCGCATAACATCTCGTTGAAAATTTATTGATTTTAATAGTTTAGTAGATATATTTGAGAAAAAAAATATTTTACAATTATAAATATAGCTCGTAATTATACTTTAATAAAACTGTCAATATTTCAAATTGTTGGATTTAATTCAAATGAATAATAAACAATGTTGTTCTTATTAGTTTTATACAAATTTACTTAAAACCTATTGTAATAGAAACATGAAAAATATAGTAAAAGAAAATTTTATTTTGATTCTTATTATTATAGTCCTGAAATCAAAATTTAATTTAGAAATAATTACACATAGGTTACCTGAAATCTACGAACAAATCACATTATTGTTTTATAGTTATGTTTACGATTTTTATGAATTATAATTGAAATATGTTTTACTTTTTGAGAAAATAAATAAAATTATTCCATATTTGAATTTTGATCTTTACTTATCACACTCCTCGTATTTTTGCTAGTTATGACCCGTGTCGATCGCTGTGTTCTAAAGGACCGTTCTTTTAAAGTTCTTTACTTATAAATTAATTAATTAAAAAAAAACAACTATTTTTGAAATGACTATGTTATTTGTGATAATTTATTAATGTCACGACAGCCGAGTGGTTAGTTGGTCGGAATTCGAGTCAGGAAATTCGAGTTCGACTCCTAGCATCCAAAAAAATATATCTTCACTTAGGGGTAGACAGAGGTCTAGTCAATTAAGTTCTTTCAACCCACCTTCTAGCAAAGATGCTTTTGTACCGAAAGTGACAGGTGGTGAGCCCGTCGCCGTCTTTAGGTCCAAGCCAACGGTATATTTCGTACATAAGTTTTTGAAGAAAACATTGGTAGTCGCCTTCTAACAGTGTATAAGATTCGACTATTAACATTAAAATTCGTCATGCAAATGTTAACTAACGAAATTCAAACAAGCAGTCCTTAGTTCGAAGGCCAGGATCACTAAGTAACCTGAATTAACACTGTCATTCATTTGGGCATTTATTATATTTTTTATTTTATTTGGGCATAAGGGTTCTGGGGATGGAGATAGGGCTAGTATAAATTCGAGAAAATGAAGTTACCACAAAGACACAAACCCGAGACAATATAGAAATCATTTATTACTACATTGATCTGTCCGGAAATCTAACCCGGGGCCACAGAGCTGGCGACACCATAAAAACCAGTATGTACGCCACTCGTCCACGAAGGTTAAAGTAGACCCTATGGTAGGACCAAAGCGACCATTGCACAAAGTACGTGGGTCGAATCTTTAATTAATTACTTAATGACGTAAACTGACCATAGCCCATATTGTTACGACGTGACAAACGCATCACTTTCCCTTGCATCCTTGTAATGGTTGTTAAGGCTTTAAAGGTTGAAATTTTAATTAGAAGTAATCAGGTTGCTTAATAACTTAAATACTATCTGGTACATCTATCTATTGTATGGTATATGGTATAATAAATAATAATAATAATTAAGTACAAATGTTAGTGACAACATTATATACATTGCTCCGATCCCAATTTAAGGATGCTAAAGTACTTGTATTATGGGAATGGGAAACAACGAAGGCACCACAAACACCCAGACCCGAGAGAAAGTAGAAAAAGTGGCCTTTCTACATTGACCCGACCTGGAATCGAACCCGGAACCGCGAGATGGCGACACCTTGAAAACCGGTATTTACGCCACTCGTCCACGGGGGTCGTCAATAATGGTCAATATGCCACCTCTTTCTTTGAGTTTCTTTCTTACTTACTTATCTTTAGACATAGTACCTGACGGCGCAGGCAGAGATTTGTTATCGCCGCAGTTTCGCTTCTTTCAGATTCATAATTTTCTTCATGCACATCTAGGTATCCGGGTACTCTTCACTCTCTTCGAGCAGTTTTCTGACACGGTCTTCTAAAGTAAGTCTTAGTCTATTTCTACCCTATTTAACTTTAACTTACTTTAACGCGCTTTATATTTTCTTCAATATTCGGCCTTAAGAGATGATTTTTGTATAGAGACAACATCACATACAATACTCCGATCCCAAAGAAAGCAGCTTAGGCACTTGCATTATGGAAACAGAAACAACGAAGGCACTACAAACACCCAGGCCCGATAAAATATAGAAAAAGTGTTTTCTACATTGACCCGATCGGGAATCGAACCTGAGACCTGTAAGCTGGCGATATTATGAAAACCGGTGTGTAAACCACTCGTCCACGGAGTTCGTCATCTTGTCACACATATGCTTATGTTAATAATCATTTAAAAAATATTATAGCATTAAAACATGTCTATTGGGAATTGCGTGAAGATATTTATTTATTATTAAAATAAACTCTTAAAATACCCAAAAAGTCACGATAGCCGAGTTGTTGGGTGGCTGGAATTTCGAGTCGAGAGACCCGAGTTCGTTTTTCAAAAACTTATGTACGAATATCGTTGGCTTGGACATAAAGGCGGCGACGGGCTCACCACCTGTCACGTTGTCCCGAAAATATCTTCGGTGGAAGGTGGGTCAAAGGGACTTAATTGTCTAGACTTGACCTCTGTCTACCCCTGTATTGGGAATTGCGTGAAGATATTTTTTTAAATACCCAAAACAACATTTTGCTACGCAGTGTGCATAGATATATATAATTGCCTAATTAAATTAAGACGCTTAATAAGAAAAGACTTAAAAATGTACTAAAAAAATGGTTAATTGATAAGATGTTTTACTCAATAAAAGAATTGTGTGATGAATGTTGCTAATAACTCTACTATATGATAATTACTGAATACTTAAATTACTGAAAGTCTTAATTTAATTTATTTCAATCTAAATTTGGAATGTGACAAATTTCTTTCACGATTATTGTACAATGTTTGGTCTATTGCTTGACTGAATACAATAACAATTTAATGACATTTACAAAACCTAAGTACGATTCATATCGTTGGCTTGGGCATAAGACGGCATCGGGCTCACCACCTGGCACGTTGTCCCAAAATATCTTCGGTGGAAGGTAGGTCGAAAGAACTTAATTGTCTAAACTAGACCTCTTTCTACCCCTGTTGGGAATTGCGTGAGTAGATATTTATTTATTATTCTATCTATTCTCTCGATCTCTATTTATATCTGTATATCTTTATATATGTTATACCAATAAATTATAAATATTTACTTACAGAAAAAATTATGTTAATATTTACAATACTTATTAACTAAAAACTGTTATAATCGTAGAGCCCTATTCCTCGTGGCATGGTACCAAGAACGCTGGCTGCATTTCCACGTTGAATAGCTAGACTTAACCGTTGAGCGAGAAAAGAACCAGCCCTCTTGTCACCAGCGGCAACGATAAGTCGCGGATACAATTCCTTTAGAAACTGCATCGCGCGGGGACCCCACGGACCGATTGTCTCTACGGCAAATGGAACAAATATATAGACTCCTTTCAAAGACTCATATTTACACCATTTACCCGATTCAGCTGCCTCTGATGTCGCCCCGGCCCTTATCGAAGTATCCTTGATATGAGAGGCCGCTAATGTATCGACGGAAGTTGCGTCCCACACAAGAGCTTTGCCTCTCTCCCAAGGGACTAAAGTCAAGCCGTCGGGTCTCTTACCATCCTCCCTAATATTCCACAAGGCTCTAAAACCGATGGAATATTTATGGAAACAAGAGCTCTTCGGATTACTTCATTCAAGGAACCGTGACGAGATAGTCTGCCGGCACTTTTTGGCATGAAAATCCGTGGAGGCCTAACTCGTCGACGTCGCTGCCATAAGGACATCGATGTGGTTGACAAATCGATGTTCCCAATCATATTCCTACGGCTATACGTAAACTTTCGTTATCTAGTAGGTTACTTGATGGTAAAGCATGTAGCCAGTAACTGGATTCCTTTGTCGAAACACCTCGAAAGCGGGCACGGTCTCTGTCACAATGAAAATTGTTCAGTAAGCATTTCTGCACATTCTGAACCAACGGGATATCCCACCGTTTTTGTGAGTTAGGTTCCAGTGGAATATCCTTGCCGGGACAGATACGTAACCATGCTTCTCTTGCCTCGGCAGCAAAGGTCAAGTCCAAATCATTCTTAAGAATTTTACGTGACAAATCATGCACACTGTGTACGGAGGCAAGGAAAGCCGGCAGCGCAATATTTGAAACCTCTCTTATACCGATACCTCCAAATCTAACAGGTAAAGTAGCTTGAGTCCAGCTATATGAGACTAAAGATAAATTTAGAATTTTTTCCAAAGCTATTTTGAGATTAAGGTCAACTTGTTTTAAAAAGTCAGAACATTTCCATGCTGGACTCGAGCGGAGTAAATAAGTAAATTTAGGAACAAGAACGCAATATTTTAAAATAGTAAGCGCTATATGAGGATTTAGAATATACAGTTTATTAACATGTTCTAAAAATTGATCAAATTTTACTTTCAAAAGAGGTTTCATACTCTCTATAAATAACGGCGCTCCAAGGAGGTAAAGAGAATCCGCCTCAGTTACTTTAATGCCAGGAGATATATTATTAAAATTTTGAAACAAACTGAGTCTATGAGAAAACAAACGGTCAGCAATGAAAAGTTATTTAATTCAAGGCCAATGTTTTAAAATTTTGAATAATGTTATATATGTTATACCAATAAATTATAAATATTTACTTACAGAAAAAATTATGTTAATATTTACAATACTTATTAACTAAAAACTGTTATAATCGTAGAGCCCTATTCCTCGTGGCATGGTACCAAGAACGCTGGCTGCATTTCCACGTTGAATAGCTAGACTTAACCGTTGAGCGAGAAAAGAACCAGCCCTCTTGTCACCAGCGGCAACGATAAGTCGCGGATACAATTCCTTTAGAAACTGCATCGCGCAGGGACCCCAGGGACCGATTGTCTCTACGGCAAATGGAACAAATATATAGACTCCTTTCAAAGACTCATATTTACACCATTAACCCGATTCAGCTGCCTCTGATGCCGCTCCGGCCCTTATCGAAGTATCCTTGATATGAGGCCGCTAATGTATCGACGCAAGTTGCGTCCCACACAAAACTTTGCCTCTCTCCCAAACTACTACTACTAAAGTCAAGCCGTCGGGTCTCTTACCATCCTCCCTAATATTCCACAAGGCTCTAAAACCGATGGAATATTTATGGAAACAAGAGCTCTTCGGATTACTTCATTCAAGGAACCGTGACGAGATAGTCTGCCGGCACTTTTTGGCATGAAAATCCGTGGAGGCCTAACTCGTCGACGTCGCTGCCATAAGGACATCGATGTGGTTGACAAATCGATGCTCCCAATCGTATTCCTACAGCTATACGTAAACTTTCGTTATCTAGTAATGTACCAAGGTTACTTGATGGTAAAGCATGTAACCAGTAACTGGATTCCTTTGTCGAAACACCTCGAAAGCGGGCACGGTCTCTGTCACAATGAAAATTGTTCAGTAAGCATTTCTGCACATTCTGAACCAACGGGATATCCCACCGTTTTTGTGAGTTAGGTTCCAGTGGAATATCCTTGCCGGGACAGATACGTAACCATGCTTCTCTTGCCTCGGCAGCAAAGGTCAAGTCCAAATCATTCTTAAGAATTTTACGTGACAAATCATGCACACTGTGTACGGAGGCAAGGAAAGCCGGCAGCGCAATATTTGAAACCTCTCTTATACCGATACCTCCAAATCTAACAGGTAAAGTAGCTTGAGTCCAGCTATATGAGACTAAAGATAAATTTAGAATTTTTTCCAAAGCTATTTTGAGATTAAGGTCAACTTGTTTTAAAAAGTCAGAACATTTCCATGCTGGACTCGAGCGGAGTAAATAAGTAAATTTAGGAACAAGAACGCAATATTTTAAAATAGTAAGCGCTATATGAGGATTTAGAATATACAGTTTATTAACATGTTCTAAAAATTGATCAAATTTTACTTTCAAAAGAGGTTTCATACTCTCTATAAATAACGGCGCTCCAAGGAGGTAAAGAGAATCCGCCTCAGTTACTTTAATGCCAGGAGATATATTGTTAAAATTTCGAAACAAACTGTGTCTATGAGAAAACAAACGGTCAGCAATGAAAAGTTATTTAATTCAAGGCCAATGTTTTTAAAATTTTGAATAATGTTATATATGTTGGTATGTATTCGACGATCTCCGTGGATTAGTGGCGCACACAACGGTTCTATCTGGCTGTTTGTGGTAATTTCTTTTTGGAACGAAGTTCCTTATGAGACGATGCGGAGGGGTACCCTAACCGAGAAAAAACGTCGAAGAAAAAATGGGTCGAAGGGACTTAATTGTCCCTTCGACCCACCTTCTACCTACTAGAGGGACAGACAGACTAGACCTCTGTCTACCCCTGTATTGGGAATGGCGTGAATATTTATTAATGAAAAAAATTATTAGTGTATCATATGTTACTATTATATATAAGTTCAGTTCATTCAGTTATTAACATGTAAGTTTATTATATTCACCACTTCCCACTGTCCTGTACGGATGTGTATCCTTAGCCCATAAGGTTATCTGGAAGAGATCGCTCTTAAGCGATAAGATCGCCTTGTTGTACTTACCCACTACGTATTTCCTACTTTCTGTAATCTGTACTTTTTTCTTAAGTTTAAGTGGTGTACAATAAATTATAAAGACGGCGACAGGCCTGTGACCTGTCACGTTGTCCCAAAAATATCTTCGGTGGAAGGTGGGTCAAAGGGACTTAATTGTCTAGACTAGACCTCTGTCTACCCCTGTATTGGGAATTGCGTGAATATTTATTAATGAAAAAAATTATTAGTGTATCATATGTTACTATTATATATAAGTTCAGTTCATTCAGTTATTAACATGTAAGTTTATTATATTCACCACTTCCCACTGTCCTGTACGGATGTGTATCCTTAGCCCATAAGGTTATCTGGAAGAGATCGCTCTTAAGCGATAAGATCGCCTTGTTGTACTTACCCACTACGTATTTCCTACTTTCTGTAATCTGTACTTTTTCTTAAGTTTAAGTGGTGTACAATAAATTATAAAGACGGCGACAGGCCTATAAAGTGTATATACAATTCAATATACAAAAAGAAACATAATTATATTGTTGAACGCACTCCGTTCGACGCGTCCAACTAATCTATCTCCCACATGGCAACTCCACCATCATTAACACCGATTAGTTTCACCAACAAACAATCTACACGTACAATTTGTAAGTCGCAAAATATCCAACAGATCAAGAACAACATCGTCGTGATTACGTTACGTCGGCGGTTCGTTTTGTTCGCGGGGTCTTTAACCGAGTCCGAAAATCGCTCGCGTCCGGCCATCGGAAGCCTGTGTCTAAAGATTTAGCCTCCGGCTGGACTCCTCTCACACCGTACAGTAACATTTATTACGTGTGTGTAATAAATATATATATATATATATATATATATATATATATATATATATATATATATATATATATATATATATATATATATATATATATATATATATATATATATATATATATATGTATATATATATATGTATATATATATATATATATATATATATATATATATATATATATATATATATATATATATATATATATATATATATATATATATATATATATATATATATATATATATATATATATATATATATATATATATATATATATATTTTAACAACCAAATAAATTTAATTTTAATATGATTAAACAAACAAATAAATTTACAATCAGGCTACCATCACATAATACTAATAAATAAAATAAGGTAAAACGAAGTAATCTCGAGATGTTTGGCTGCGGTGTAAATGCGTCCGAAAAAGCTCATTTCGCTGCAAAACAAGCACGCGATCGAGAGATCATCGCACGAAGCGAGGTCTCCTAACAGTACTCCGAGCACAGCAGCCTCCCGGCGTTATGTAACATCTAGTCCCTCCGCGCCTGGCGATCACAACGCCACGGGAAACGCTCCCATAAAATATCGATACAAAATACAGCATCAAAAGTACTTAAGTAATTAAAAACTTATAAACGAAAAGCCATTGAGTTTAAAAAAACTGTTAAAAAATTTATTCATAAACGGCCAGTGTTTTGTTACAATATTGTTTTCTTTTTTTTTTAATTTTGTTATCGGTCTCAGCTTCGAGGTAATGTATTGACACAGTTCAGTTTTCAAAATGGGTATTTTCAGGTTAGTATAACAAAACAATATCAGAATAGTTGCTAAATACTGTAAACTATATGAGTTATTACACAGTTGAGTTCATATATTTGTTAAAATTGTCTTCACATTTCAAATTTTTAGTCATAAGTTCGCCTTGGTGGAAACATTGTTACACATTCTTATGTCATACATTATAAATTTAAGTTTTATTTAGGACGAGCGTGTACACAACGGTTTTCAAGTGTAAGTAAAGCCATATCTGATTCTCCCAGATTCGATTCCCGGACGCGTAAAATCACTTTTTCTACATTTTCTTGGGTCTAGATGCTTATGATGCCTTTGATATTTCTAATTCCATAATAAGCTGCTTACTGGAATGGGATCAGAGCAATTTCCCTATCTATGTATGTATTTATTATTTATTTATTTATTATACTTTAATCTAAATCATTAAAAGACCTTCCGTTGAGACCAAGCGAAGGTTATTCAATTAGGTAATTCAGATAAAATATATAAATAAATAAATATCTTCTCGCAATCCCCAATACCGGGGTAGACAGAGGTCTAGTCTAAACAATTAAGTACCTTCGACCCACCTTCCACCGAATATATTTTCGGGACATCGTGACAGTTGGTGAGCCCGTCGCCGTCTTTATGTCCAAGCCAACGATATAATTCGTATATAAGTTTTTGAAAAACCCATTGGTATGAGCCTGCTTCCTGGGGATAGAACTAGGGTCATAACCATTTGGCTATGCGAAATTGCGTGAAGATATTAATTTTTTTTTTATTTAATATATTAGAGTAAACAATTTCACAATATACTGAGATTATTTAACTACCTCTGCTGTCTAGTGGCATTCACATCGGTCTTCAACATATCGCCGGTTCTAACTTTTCAAGTTCAAATCACAGTGGGGTCAATGTAGACCACTTCTATATTATCCACGGTCCGGGTGTTTGTGGTACCTTCGTTAATTCTGATTTCGTAACACAAGTAAAATATAAATAAATATCTTCATGCAATTTCCTATACAGGGGTAGACAGAGGTCTAGTCTAGACAATTAAGTCTCCTCAACCCACCTTCGTGACAAGTGGTGAGCCCGTAGCCGTCTTTATGTCCAAGCCCACGTACAATTCGTATATAAGTTTTTGAAAAACCCTTTGGTACCAGCCTTCGGGATAGAACTCGGGTCATAAGTTTTTAAACAGTGATACATAAGTTTTTGGAAAAACCCTTTGGTACCAGCCTTCGGGATAGAACTCGGGTCATAAGTTTTTAAACAGTGATACATAAGTTTTAAAAAAGCCTCGATAATTGATACTCGGCTATCGTGACATAAAACAAAGTGTTACTATATTGACCCGTTTGGAAACCGAACTAAGGGCCTTAGAGCTAGCGACACCACGAAATGCGGTCTGTTCGTCACTCATCCACCTAGGGCAACAGAGGAGGAGATATTTGAAAGAAAGAAAGAAACATTCATTGCACAAACACACCACGTAAAAAACTCTCCGTACTAGACAATCGAAGATAAAGAGGAAGAATTCTTCATGGGTTGGAGTAAAAGACCATCAAACAGTTCTTCTGATAGTAATTAACTACAGAAGCCCATGTCTCCGGCAAACCATGACATGAGAAGAAGATTACAGATATGTTATCAGCCCCGAGAACTAAGATTCATATAAAAAGACGAATATTAGATTTGTCTATGATTACACTGCCTTTATAGTATATATATCCGTACCATAGAGTTTTTTCAAAACTTACGTAGGATTTATATCATTGACTTGGATAGGAAAACGGGGACAGTCTAACCACCTGTTACGTTGTCTCAAAAAATGTTATGTGAAAGTTACTACCTACGCCGGTATCGGGAATAGCGTGAAGTTTTTAATTTTAGTGTAACCATGCTATTTGGTGGCAGAAATTAATTACTCAATGCAAATAAGAATTCTACCATAAAAATATAATAATAAATATCTTCACGCAATTCCCAATACAGGGGTAGACAGAGGTCTAGTCTAAACAATTAAGTCCCTTTGACCCACCTTCCACCGAAGATATTTTCGAGACAACGTGACAGGTGGTGAGCCTGATGGCTATGTTCACGTCAAGCCAACGATATAAATCGTACATAAGTTTTTGGAAAAACCCTTTGGTACCAGCCTTCGGGATAGAACTCGGGTCATAAGTTTTTAAACAGTGATACATAAGTTTTAAAAAAGCCTCGATAATTGATACTCGGCTATCGTGACATAAAACAAAGTGTTACTATATTGACCCGTTTGGAAACCGAACTAAGGGCCTTAGAGCTAGCGACAGCACGAAATGCGGTCTGTTCGTCACTCATCCACCTAGGGCAACAGAGGAGGAGATATTTGAAAGAAAGAAAGAAACATTCATTGCACAAACACACCACGTAAAAACTCTCCGTACTAGACAATCGAAGATAAAGAGGAAATAAAAACTCAAACGTAGATAGGGACTTCGCAAGCACTACTCGAAGCCCAAAGTAAATAATTGTTGATATTGTTAATGTTGATAATGAAATCTTAAAAATGAGAAAAAAATATCTTCCCGACCTTTCCAATACAAGGCTAGACAGAGGTAATAAATAATAATAAATATCTTCACGCAATTCCCAATACAGGGGTAGACAGAGGTCTAGTCTAAACAATTAAGTCCCTTTGACCCACCTTCCATCGAAGATATTTTCGAGACAACGTGACAGGTGGTGAACCCGTCGCCGCCTTTTTTTTTAGACAGAGGTCTTAACAATTATGTCCTTTCTACCTATCTTTTACCGGATAACAACGTGATAGGTGGTGAGCCTGATGGCTATGTTCACGTCCAAGCCAACGATATAAATCGTACATAAGTTTTTTGGAAAAACCCTTTGGTACCAGCCTTCGGAATAGAACTCGGGTCATAAGTTTTTAAACAGTGATACATAAGTTTTAAAAAAAAAGCCTCGATAATTGATACTCGGCTATCGTGACATAAAACAAAGTGTTACTATATTGACCCGTTTGGAAACCGAACTAAGGGCCTTAGAGCTAGCGACAGCACGAAATGCGGTCTGTTCGTCACTCATCCACCTAGGGCAACAGAGGAGGAGATATTTGAAAGAAAGAAAGAAACATTCATTGCACAAACACACCACGTAAAAAACTCTCCGTACTAGACAATCGAAGATAAAGAGGAAGAATTCTTCATGGGTTGGAGTAAAAGACCATCAAACAGTTCTTCTGATAGTAATTAACTACAGAAGCCCATGTCTCCGGCAAACCATGACATGAGAAGAAGATTACAGATATGTTATCAGCCCCGAGAACTAAGATTCATATAAAAAGACGAATATTAGATTTGTCTATGATTACACTGCCTTTATAGTATATATATCCGTACCATAGAGTTTTTTCAAAACTTACGTAGGATTTATATCATTGACTTGGATAGGAAAACGGGGACAGTCTAACCACCTGTTACGTTGTCTCAAAAAATGTTATGTGAATGTTGTGTGGAAAGCACATAGCTGTTTGGACCGCTGCCTACGCCGGTATCGGGAATAGCGTGAAGTTTTTTAATTTTAGTGTAACCATGCTATTTGGTGGCAGAAATTAATTACTCCAATGCAAAAAAGAATTCTACCATAAAAATATAATAATAAACCGTCTAAGGTTTTAAAAGTTTATGCCTATTTTTTTTTCACAAAACTCAATGAAATGAATGAACTGATGAAAAAGGTTGACATCGCTAGCACATGGCAGCCATTGGTTTTTGTCCAGACGTTTTATACACTATAGATGATAATAAGTAATAAATAAATAGACCTTGAAAACCGGTGTACACGATACTCGTCCATGGATGTAGTCTCTGGATAATGCTACACTATTTTTACGGTTCATGGTTTGTTATTGTTTTTATCTTCAAAACTTATTTGTGTATAAGGTGACAAGTCACAGTACAAATATTATAATTATATACGGGATATTTATTTATATACACATAGATAAAAATATACACACATATAGATAAAATGAACATATAATAAATGAGAATCCATAACAAATTAATATAACAAAGGCGACCTTATCGCTTAAATAGCGATTTCTTTTAAGCAGACCTTTCGTAGAGAATATTTAATAAATAATTTCCCGGGAGTGTTACCTTCCGTTTCCATTGGACACACGGACGCGCCGAGAAAGTATGCTGTCGTAAATTAATAATGTAATTACATTTTACGACGCCGATGTGATATTAATTTAACTGTGTTACTGTGATTTAGTATAAACAAATATCTTACCTCCATTCTCCCTCCATTCAATCTTCCATCTTCCCTCCATTCAATACTGGGGTTGACAGGGCTCCAGAAAAGTCCTTGCAACTCCTATCTCCGAAGACAATTTTTAGGACAACTAGTTGTGAGACTACACGTTGGTGAGACTGCCACCGTATTCAGGCCCAAGCCAATGATATAAATCGTACATACGAGTAAGGTTAGAAAAAACAACCGCTTGGAGATCGAACTTGGGTCGATTGATTCGAATTCCGATCACCCAACCACTCGGTTATCGTGACATAGACGGTTGTGTAAGTCTTCACTACCGTGATACTTTGAAAAAAAATACTTACAAATAAGAGATAATGGAATAAATTTTAAGTTGGTTTATTAAATGTGTTATCACACCTTATGTGTTAAGGTGGTATCGGCCTAAAAATATGCTATTGTTCCAATTTTCGTTGGCTTAGATATATAAGACAGCGACAGGCTTACCGCCTGTCTCGACGTAGAAAGCATCTTATGTTTATGTTTTACTTATGAATTTACAACTTCATTCATTTTCAGATTTCAATGTCTTTTCTGGCTATTTCCACTACTTATGAATGGAACACCAAATACGAGTAGTGCAGCAGTAGAGACTACAACTCATAGCTGTCCATTCACGAAAATCATTGAAGACATATTCAGGATTCAAAAAAAATATTCCGAAACTCCACACATATCAAAAGATACTGGAAGAGGAAATCTTTTAATTAATGTCACTAATGTTACCGTTCATAATAAAACTTACGTATCAATACAAGATAAATTAATAAATGACATTATTGCATCTATCAATAGAATTAAAAATAACATGTCTTCGGAAATTAATGCAACGGAAGCTAGACTTAATGAAGCTATCATTTTAAAAATGCCACATAATAACAAAAATATCACTTCAAATGCGAACAAACCAAGCTATGACTCTACGATAAAGAAAAATGTTACAACTCAAATCAAAAGCGGTCTTGAAGAAAAAACCGATGTTATAAAATCAAGTTTAAAAATCTCGCCTTTGGAAAATTTTGAAGAAAAACACCTAAATATAAAAGATGTCACTACATCAAAGTCTACTGACAAAACAGACTATGTAGAAATATTAACCATTGAACCCAATAACACAAACGTTAATAAAACATCGCAGCATAACATAATTGAAGTTTTGAAGCATTTAATGCCAATGTTGAATAGTTCAACTAATAAAGAACTTCATAGCGTAACAATAATTGAAAGAAATCAAAGCAAAAATCATTCAGTTTCGGAAACCAAAAATATATCAACGCTAGTTGTAAAATATTGTGACAAAGGTAATCTCACTACAGCAAATCTAACAAATGAAACTAAAGTAAATATTACTAAAGATAATAATGCAGATGAAGATTACCTGGAAGCAAATAAAGAATTACCAATCATTGATCACGAAAATATTGAAGATGATTATTATTCAGAGAAAGAAAACTTTGATTATGGTGACAAACAGCCAGAAACAAATTTCAATGTAACAACAAACAAAAACAAAGATATTTTAGAAGCTGCTGAGTACGGGATGCAAAAAATGCATGAACTTTACAGCGTATTGGAACCAAAGCTTTATTCGATGGGTGAGTGACATTTGATGAAATATGATTTAGTTATTCTAATTTTAATATCTGTATCTGTTATATTAATTAGTTTAATAGAGATGACAGTTAGTATAATTAATTTAATATAAATAAACTGGTTTAAAAAATGTCCGCAGAAAATAGAAAAGTTTGCAAAATATTGTTGTTGTATATCGAATAACCTATTATACATTTTCTGCTACTCCCTTTCTTTTTTTAGATATAATAGATGGCATAGGATACATCAAAAAGTCCTGTCAATAAAGAAAATTCAAACACCTGAATAAAAATATAATGATTGTCGGCCCGTTGTTGTATATCGAATAACCTGTTATACATTTTCTGTTACTCCCTCTCTTTTTTTCGGTATAATAAATGGCAGAGTATACATCAAAAAGTCCTGTCAATAAAGAAAATTCAAACACCTGAATAGGGCTAAATCATATTAATAAAACGGCAACCAATGGAGAACTATTTACAGCCTTTTAAGGTTGATTCAGTCTGTGAACAGTATTACGTGTGTATTTTTAGTGGTTTCTCTTATAACATTATTTTTATTTATTTTACTACATCTGTGCTCAGGTTTATATTAAATAGTTTTAAGTAGAAGACAGGTTTGGTGATAGCATAATATGGTACGTAGCCCAGTTTGTCACAGATTTGTTTTACCCTTAGGTTTTGTTGCGTTAATAGTAAGCTCTGCGATCATAGAAAACCCTCCTGTGAGGTAGAGGCCTGAGTCCTGTAATGAAATTTTAGAGATTGTTATGATAATGATGATTTTTTATCTTCATTCAGTTTCTCAAATTAATGTAGGCAGAGGTCTGGACAATGAAGTCTTTTCTTTTAGTACTTTCGACCCATCTTTCACCGAAGACATATTTTGGACAACGTCAATGGTGGTTAGCCTGTCACCGTCTTTACATCCAAGCCAACGATATAAATCGCACATAAGTTTGAAAAACACATTATAATAACCACGAGCTTACCAGCTGGTGACCGAATTCGGGTCTCACCCTAAAAACCCAATTAATAAATAAAATAGTGATGACTTAAATGGTTGACCATCAGCAAAATCTAGAAAAGTACGCTTTCAGGTCTTTGGCTGGACGACACCAACCCCGCTCGCTACGTGGCAGCCTTCAACGCACCTTCGGAAGACACCGCCAGGTACTCCCGGTATGGCTACGCAACTCTACAGGCCGCTACGAAACTGAAAGAGCTGAACAGGTCAGTCATATTGGCTTGGCATTTATCATGAAATATAATATTTTTGACGCTATTAAACAGAGGTCTAGATTGGTCTTTTTGAACCACCTTTCACCGGACACTATTTGGAACAATATGAGGTGGTGAACCTATCGCCATCTTAGAGTTTAAACATCGGTATAATATACTTACACAAAAATTAATAGAGGTAAATATTGATATCGGTATAAATATGAACAACATTCATATTATGACACAAATGTTTTAGCCACGGAATTTGAACCCGAAATTCTTAGCTTCGACCTAGGCTATCGGGTGTTCTAAAAATGCAATTCCGTGTTACAAATATCATGTATTACTCTGAATATAATATGAGAATGGTTAACAGTAAAAAGTTTAAATTTTTTAGATTTCGAAGCTCCAACTTCGTGTGACACCAATTAGCACAAAGAACGGTCCTGTGCGACCTGCAACCATCCCGGCAAACATAATTTGCATAATAAAGAACATGTCCATAACTTTCATATTACGACATTATTACTATTGACCTATTTTTAACACTCGAGGACCTTTTACGATTCGATTCTGGTCGTGAACTACTCTTTAGATGGAATGGTTAAGGTTATTATGCAATAGTATTAGGCGTATTCTTTATTTTTTAAAATGGAAAACATAATTGTTGACGTCTACAAGACGTTAAGATTAATAATTATTATTATATAAAACAAATAATACCATCATCTTTCTTCCCGTGGGCGTCGTAAGAGGCGATTCAGGGAGCCGGTGTAAACAGCAATGACTCTCAAGCGTCTAATGTGCATGTCGCGTTCGCTAATCCGCTTGCCATTAAGGCAAATTCTCCCTTACAGTATTTTAAATTGTAAATACATTCCTACATAGGGACAACATCACATATATTGCTCTAATATCAAAATAAGTAGCTTAAGCACTAGTGTTATGTAATCAGAAACATCTAATGTAAGTAAAAATTTACAAGTCTCAGTGGGCCATGAAATGTCTACTTAAATACTGAAGATAATCTCAAATATCCCAACATCTTAATAACATCTAAATAACATAAATGCATCCTTGTCGCTTCTACTGATTCGGTCATCGTAAACTTTTCCGTTTGACCTAAGCGAAACGTGCAAATCGGGCATCCGGTGGTAAAGTTGCAAAACTTTTGCACGAAGACCTATAAATATGATAATATACTTAGATGCGGCATATATTATACGTTAGTTATAGCTTAGTGATTAAATATTCTTAGTGTTTAGTGATTAGTAAGATATAAGATTATTACTTTTCAAACTGACTGACTTAAACTTAAAATTAAAATACGCAAAAATATAAAAAACAAACACCATAAATGACAACTAGTTTAGGTCTACGTAAGTGATACATCAACCAATCTATGTCCACGGCTGGGCTAATACTTTCAGTAAAAAAATCTTTAAAAATGGTAAAAAAATATATAAAAGATTGACCAAAAAGAAAGGTCCTTTCTACGGATTTCTTTCGCGTGTTTCTTCTCCGTTAGAGGAACGAAACGGCGGTTAATTTAAAAATTGCTGTTGATAAACGTAAGTATATTCTTATTTCGATAAATAAATCACTTGATTTGATATTACTATTTCTATTATTACTTCACAATGTTTTCTTGTACCGACTTGCACGTCGTGAATTCAACATGACCTAACAGAAAATTGCTATTAAAAATTTAAGCGGCGTCGCCACCGTGGCATTGACCCGGGTACTTGTGTACTGTGAGATACTTTAGCGAACACTCAGACCACTGGGCTCATTGCTATGTATACATATCGTGTTTTAATAATAATACAGAAATGAAAAAAGATAAATACATAGATACAACATAGAGGGACAACATCACATACATTGCTTTGATCACAAAATAAGTAACTAAATAGTAAGTTATGGAAACAAAAACAATGAACGTACCACAAACACCCAGACCCGAGAAAATGCAGAAAAAGTATTTTCTACGCTGACCTGTTTGGGAAATGAACCCGGAACCTCAGATCTGTAGGAGACTATGAATGTTAGTATATATTGGTCAAAGTGGTTAACGCCACTTATCGCAGATATTTTCAAGGATACCTTAGATATATACCTTTAGTTAGATATAGATACCGAAGATAGGGGATGGTATATTCTTATTCCTTAACCTAAGCAAGTCGTTGGAAACTTATTATAGTGTATTCTTTTTGCCTACTGCACCACGACTCATGTGACAATGATAAACAACTGTTATTTTTTTCTCGTAATTTTTATATTTTATTTAAAGATATTAGTTTAATTTAATCTCTAAGTATGTTAATATATTGTTTCATTGTTAAGTTTCTTTTTAATTTACTATGTTCGTGGTGTATTATATGTAATAAATGTTTCTTCCTTTCTTTCTGATTAAAATGACTATTCTTGCATTAAAGCGAATCAACGCTTCTTGCCCCTTTCCTGTGGAACCGGTTCAATATTAATGCAAGTGAGTGCATCAATGAGCCACATCCTGTGCTTAAAGTAACATAAACACAGGCGTGTTGAAATTGCCGTCTTATAAAATGTCAATTAAATCACTGGAAATAGCTCGGTGCGCTGCATTATTCAGTAGTGTCCATTCAACTTAAAGGTTGATTGGATAATAACAATATAAACGCATGACAAGTGTATTTATAAACGCATACATAAATAATAGAAATCCGATAAATAATATCCGATAGCCCCGAAGTCACGGTAGCCGAGTGGTTGGGTGGTCGGAATTTCGAGTCGAGAGACCCGAGTTCGATATCCAAGTGGCAGGCTCGTACCAATGAGTTTTTCAAAAAAATATATCCGTTGGCTTGGACATAAAAGCGGCGACAGGCTCACCTCCTGTCACGTTGTCCCGATAATATCTTCAGTGGGTCAAATGGACTTAATTGTCTAGACTAGACCTCTGTCTACCTCTTTACTGGGAATTGCTTGAAGACATTTATTTATTTATTAATTTTATTTTATAAGCATTTCTTCAGTTATTTCATAAAATAACTCCAACCACCATTTCCAAACATTCTCCGCTTTTCATATGAGAACTGCTTAATTTTACACAATTTATTTTACAATCAAATAATTTTACGATCAAATTCACGTCTACGTGAAAGAGAATAAGCGATATAAAAAGTACGAGGTTAATCTAACTTAACGGTCTGATGAAGGACTTACCATGATGATTGTCTAGTCGATTCTTCCCACACCCACTGGAAGAAAGGAAGTGATAAATTCATACGCTGATATCATACGGCTATAATTAAACTATGATAGTGCAATAAAAACTCGAAAAAATAGTAAATTATATAAACATTCCGTATATTCGTGTGTGGTCTGTATATTGACTACGAAAATGCAATGAAGGCAATTTAAAAAAAATAAAAGCTGACGCTTTAAATTATTCCGATACAGAATGACTAATTTAAACCAGTATGGTACAAAAGCCACGTTCTAAAATTAAAATTCAATCTCAGGAATACAAAGGCAAATGATCCATCACGAAAGATTCTAACCCAACAATGAAAATACAATTAAAATGTTATATAAAAACTTATGAAACATATTCGAATAGAAAAAAAGCTGTTAAATTGAAAAATCGTTAAGAAATCCATTACAGAATCCATTATTCGCTGATTGTAAGGCGGTGCGTTTGTAAGAAGTTTGTATGTTCCTAGCATTCGATTAAGATTTAGTTTCACTCTAGGCTGCAAATACAGAGAAACAGTGGCTTAATACAGTTTTTTATTTGAGCTAACAGTTCACCCGTGATTACCCTGTCTCTCTATACTCTTTAAACGAGAACACAAGGGTTATTACATTGCTATTTCCCAGGAAAAATAATTTAGGCTGTGATATTCACTACGACGACCAGATCTTAGGTAGAAATGATTCATATTTACTCTTTCGCACAGAGTAGGTAATAAACTAAGCTATGATCAATTAAAAAAAAACATTTCTTTTTTTATTATTAACAGCCAGTGATCTTCTGTAAGTACCATATACCACTCAAATATAAAACCTCTTCATGTTCCGTTTTGTTTTTCTTAAAAAAAAAAAACTTAGTTGGCCTTCAACAATGGTTACTATTCACCACAGTATCGCCTTGAGGTCACAGCTGTCACATAAACTCAAACATCATCAAAAATTTCAAGCACATTCATTGTATCACAATATACTTAGGGCAACTACAAACGTACTCTTCATAGAGGGTTTTTCCATAGTTGCCACGCTTGGCGAGCAGAACCAGGGTAACCGATATAGCCGTAAGGATTAGCACGTTGTAGTGGCAATGGTCCGGCCACATAGCTCGTAGAACTAACAACCGTTGGGGAAGAAATGTTCTCGAGTGGCAAACTCATACAGACAAACGCAGTGTTTGACAACCCCCCTCGAGATGAAGTGACGTCTTGCAAAATGTTGCGAGATGTCGATGGACGCAGGTGGCTAAGGACGGTTCTTTATGGAAAGTTTTAAGGGAGGCCTATGTTCAGCAGTGGACTTTTGATAGGCTGTAAAGAAGAAAAAGAAGATGTATTATATATGTATATATCTATATATCGAATTTAATATACGCTAGTTATTTAAGACCCGCAGCTGCGTCTGCGGGTCATAAACTCGTTAGATAGATTATATATTTTAAAGATAAAAAAGGAGTTTATAACTCCTTTTTAGGTCCAGACAATTGTTAGTTATTTCGAACCACATTTCACTACCTTATTTTGGGATTGCGTGACAGGGGGTAAGCCTGTCACCGTTTTAGTGTTAAAGCCAACGAAACAAATCGTTCATAAGTTCAAACTTTCGTCTCGAGGATTGAAGTCGCGTCTCGTTGTCGCGGCGTCGTATGTAAGCTACCTTAAATAAAAACATGCGTACAAATAGCTCCTCATCTAGCCGACATACCACGTACATACCACTTACCCAATGCCCGATTGCGCAATTGACAATGAAAATACAAAGAATTTTTATTTATTTCATTGACGACGATATCCTAGTTTGTAGCTAAGAGTTGCGTGTTCGAATCCCGCTAGACACTAATATTTGTGTGATGAATATGAATGTTTATACTCGATTCCTGGATGTTTATGTGGAAATTTATATCCTGTGTATATTTGTTTAAATATTTTTATGTGTATATTGAATATGTTATAGTCTAACCGCCTGTCACGTTGTCCCAAATAAGCTTCAGTAAAAAGTGTGTTAAACTTTATTTTTTTATTTTTTGGAACTTTCCTCAAGGTCCAGTGATGAGTACAATTAGAATTTTTTTAAATCTTAAATTTACAAAGATTTCGCTGATTTAATGATGAATTTTAATTGCTTAGACCTCTGTCTACGCAATTAAAAACTTAAGTAATTAAAAACTCTATATATACATACTAATCACTTAGTCTATGGAAAAAATAAAAATACTATCTTCCAGAATTAGCTATAAAATGGCTTGTCTTTAGTATCTACTCATAACACCCATTTTCCTTATGCTTAATTGTAATATTATCTATTTTTATTAAGCGACTTAATTTAATTAGGCAATTATATATCTCTATGCACACTGCGTAGCAATTGTTGAGAAAAAATTTTGTTTTGGGTATTTTAAGAGTTTATTTTAATAATAAATAATAAATAAAATATTTTCGCGCAATTCCCAATACAGGGGTAGACAGAGGTCTAGTCTAGACAATTAAGTCCCTTCGACCCACCTTCCACCGAAGATATTTTCGGGACAACGTGACAGGAGGTGAGCCCGTCGCCGTCTTTATGTCCAAGCCAACGATATCATCCGTACGTAAGTTTTTGAAAACCCATTGGCACGAGCCTGCAACCTGGGGATCGAACTCGGGTCTCTTGACTCGAAATTCCGACCAACCAAACCACTCGGCTATCGTAATTATCTATTTTTGACGTGTAAAAGTAAAAGGCGGAACCCAGGATCACATTTGGGACTTCTGTTCTAATATAATGCGTATTTATACAGTCTCCAGTATAAAATATTCAAAATACCACATGTATGCTATTTTTATATATATTTTTCGTAATATTTATGACAGTCGTGACATGAATTTTTGCAAAAAGATCTTGATGACTTAACAGCATACTATATTAAAAATAAAATTGTCATTAACGTAAATAAATGTGAATGCATTTCTTTCACACGTAAAACTAAACCATTAACATAACGTACACGATAATTATTGCTAAGGAAAACCTGTCACTTGAGTAGACGTGGTTACAGACTTGGGTATATATTTTGAATAAAAAATGACAATCTCATCATTATAATTACTCAGCTAACAAAGCTTTTCAAAATCTCGGTTTCGTTTTACGGGTTTGTAAACCTTATTTACATAATATCAGTAATTAAAGCAGTTTATTGTGCATATATCAGGAGTACTCTTGAGTATTATATACAGCGAGCGAATACAAAGAACATTTATTAATTATCTAAATTTTCTGCCGTCGTAAAAATTTGTAAATTACTACAATAGCTGAATAGCGCACTGACTTGAACTTAGGACAGAGGCGTAGGGTTTTATATATGTGCTTACTATTCGATATTACAATATTTATATCTTAATACATAGATAATTACAGACATAATAGAATTGATGATACGTACAATAAGACTTTGGGCAATGTAGATGTATTTTCTTATTCAAAACACAAATTTAAAAAAGAAATTATAATGAAGAATAAAGAAACCTACCTCACTTCACAACTGTTACAAGATCTGTTACAATTTATCCATTTGTTTCTTATTAAAATTAGTGTATTTTAGAAAGAAAGAAATATTTATTTTAGCACTTAAAATTAAATATAAAAGTGAAAAAAAATTAAATATATAGTATAAATTAAATACGATCGCCATTTTGCAGAAGTGCAATGTGCCAAAATAGGAGAGCCACTCAGGTATATTGCTGGGATGAAACCTGCACTGACAGGTACATGCCAGCCCTGATTTTCAGTAGCCCCTTATAATACATAAATATACATACTATACACATAATATAAAAATATAAAACTATATACATATATACACGCATACACATATATACTTATAAATTCTCACATACTTACACTTGATGTGATGCGTACGCAGGGGCGCTTACGAACTATCTATAACTTTAACAAAACTATATGTATATACATATACACACATATTTATACAATTATATATGATGAATTTTTGTAGCAGATACTTATCCTTTAATATACTTAGTAATCAATGACCATTGACACGAACGAGAAGAATGACTGATGAATAAAAAGAGAGATAATTACCCCATCCTAGATACATCCACTACGGCAAAAAGTGAAGGAAACGAAGATTAGATAAACTTTATTCCTGTAGTTGTTTGTTTAATAGGAATAATTTTAACTTTTGGTTTTATTGATTAATAAAATATATAATTTCTAGAATTTTCCTTAAAATAACATTACTAACTATCTAGTTTTGTATCGTTATTTTTACATTGGATTGATACAATCCGATTTACAATTAAATATTTTTTTTTCAACGATTGCCTGTCAATGGCCTTACTTGTATTCCACTACTTTTACCTGTAACTCTTTATTATCACTGTTGGTTTTCTCAATAAATAAATAAATTAATTAAACATCGTCAGAATATGTCCCTCTCTTTTTCAAGTGGTAGTCGTAAGAGGCGACCTAAGACAAAACTTTGTAAATGTTATTAATGATACATACATTCATACATACACACGCCTATTTTCCGTAGGGATAGGCGGAGACCACTTCTTTTCACTTGCTACGATCCTTCCATACTTGTTTCGCTTCGTCCACTTTCATTATTCCCTCATACATGGTCTTCGGGTCAGGGTGCTCTTGGCCTGGTCTTTTTTCAGGACGTCCCTGATTTGGACTCGAAACGTCCGCCAAGGTCCACCCCTTCCAACACTTCCATTCACCCTCGCCTTATACACTTTTTTCGTCAATCGTTCTTTATTCATTCTCTCGACATTTCCAAACCATCTCAGCATACCTTTTTCAATTTTAGTTACTACACCTTCTTTCAGACCACAATGTTCCCTTATCTCACTATTTCTTATCCTGTCACTCAGTTTAACTCCTATCTTACATTTCAACTGCATTTACTCTGCTTTCATGATTCTTCTGCCATACCCAACTTTCACTTCCGTACATGAGTGTCGATTATTATTATTAATTATTGATTATTTTAATCATTAACTAAGATAATAGATAGTGAATAGATAATTTAACAATTAAATTAGAATAGAAAATAAAATACAATCGCAACAAACAGTTCGTTGAACTGTTATCTACATAACAAGCTGAACGGAATTGGTGTTTTTTAAGTGCCATACACGAACCGCTTAAATTAGTTAGAAATCGATAAAGAGAGCAATAACCTAGCCTTTTAATTTTTTTTTATTTTCTTTTTTTTTAATTATTGAGAAATATAACGATAACAAAAATACTTCTATGGTGTAAGTTGTCCGGTTTTGCGATAAACCAAACAAAAATGGTCCACATGCAAGGCATAGGCCACTCTCTTATGGGAGTATTTGCCATAATCGCTACGCTTGGGTAGCGTATGGGCAGAAGTCTGGTGAAAGTCCAGGTCCAAGGTCTGGCCCCTGCGACCCGTCACTGATCTGTTAAACATTGGTCAGGTATCTTTTTAAATGGTGGATAGAGATTATCACGCCATCTGTCTGTAGCCAATTGCAGTCAAGGATTTTGCTATTTCACCTCTTAGGATATCCATGGAAAGAATGGTGCTGTGATATATACTCGAGATGCGGTATCAGCTCTTCACCGGTCTTTTGAATTTTACATACATATATACATACATAACGGCCTATTAAAGTCCTGTTAAAGTCCCTCTCCCATGGGGAGGGTTTGTGATTATCTCCAGGCTTGGCAAGCGGATTGGCGATCGCAGTACCAGACCACTCGCACTTCAGACGCAGCAGTCCATCTTAGGTCTCATTATTTTGGTCTGATATTTTTAGAGATGGTTATCCCGCCATCTATCGGATGCCAATAGATACTGAAGACACCGAAGATATTTTTGGGACAACGTGTCAAGTGGTGAGCCCGTCGCCGTCTTTGTGTCCTAGCCAACGATATAAATCGTACATAAGTTTTTTTCTAAAAAACCTACGGTACGAGCCTTGGGGATCGAACTCAGGTCTCTTGACTCGAATTCCGATTAAACGTCAACTCAGCTATCGTGATTCATGATATCTATAATAGTCCCGGCAACGCATTTGCTATGCCTCTGTTATTGCGGATGTTCTTCGGCGGCGGTAATCACTTACCATCACGTGAGCCACCTGATCGTTTGCCTCCCTTCCCTATAAAAAAAGTCCATTACAAAACATAAATCTCTCATGTTTACCATAATGACTAGCGAAATCTTCTACCTGGTTTGGACTGGCCTTTAATGTGGAATTTTTCTGGAAATTTCTCCCGCCATCCGTCGATAACTGCACCTATTATTAAGAAAGTGTTTTTCTTATATTTTTAAACGAGCTAATCATGTACATACATCCTATTACCATCCTCCCAATACTATAAATGTGAAAAGTTTGTGAGGACGGATGTATGTTTGTTCATTCAGGCAAAAACTACTGAACGGAAACTTTAACAGTAACCTAACTTATTCATCAAAATAACACATAGGGTTCTATTTATAAAGATTAAAAATTTAATTTTAATTTAATTAACAATCGTGCTGACAATTTTAGGTAAAAAGTTACGATAGCCGAATGGTTTGTTGATCGGAATTGGAGTCAAGAGACCCGAGTTCGATTCACAGGGCCGCCAACAGGTTTTTCAAAAACTTATCTACGATTTATATCATTGACTTGGTCATAAACATAAATATTTATAAAGATATTGTGTAATTTGTAACAATTTAACTGTACTAATTAATACAAAACTGTGTATTCATTAATTAGTAGTGTAAAAGATAATTAGTTTAATGAGTTTAATTATTTTTTTTAAAAACGAATACATTATGACATTAGTTTTTTTGCATTTGTAATCTCCTTACATAATTATTACTTCATAATATCTTACGTAATATATGTATTCATAAGGTTATGAGTCGAAAGTGAGTGAAATTTCGCATGTCATTTAACTAACCTCGAGGCTAAATACTGCATATGCTCAAACTTTCGAGTCTACGATTAAAACAAAGTTGAGGAGAATGGAATTTACTATTGAACAGGCTTTTAGTTTGTTATGTATGTATGTATGTAAAATAATATTTGAATGGGATTTTCAACCTCTTTATAACGTTGGATTGAATTAATATGTCATAGACTTATCAAGGACCAATGACAACAAAATACATAACATTCTGATGACAACACAATAAATATAATAAGCCTCTCTCATAGGGAGCTACTATATTTATTCGCTACTATCACCACGCTTGGCTCCGCTTGATTGCCAGACCACTCGCACCTCAGACGCTGCTGCCCATCTTAGGTCTCATTATTTTGGTCTGATATTTTTAGAGATGGTTATCCCGCCATCTATCGGATGCCGATAGATACTGAAGACACCGAATATATTTTTGGGACAACGTGACAAGTGGTGAGCCCGTCGCCGTCTTTGTGTCCTAGCCAACGATATAAATCGTACATAAGTTTTATTTTAAAAACCTACGGTACGAGCCTTGCGCATCGAACTCAGGTCTCTTGACTCGAATTCCGATTAAACGTCAACTCAGCTATCGTGATTTATGATATCTATAATAGTCCCGGCAACGCATCTGCTATGCCTCTGTTATTGCGGATGTTCTTCGGCGGCGGTAATCACTTACCATCACGTGAGCCACCTGATCGTTTGCCTCCCTTCCCTATAAAAAAAGTCCATTACAAAACATAAATCTCTCATGTTTACCATAATGACTAGCGAAATCTTCTACCTGGTTTGGACTGGCCTTTAAAGTGGAATTTTTCTGGAAATTTCTCCCGCCATCCGTCGATAACTGCACCTATTATTAAAAAAGTGTTTTTCTTATTTTTTAAACGAGCTAATCATGTACATACATCCTATTACCATCCTCCCAATACCATAAATGTGAAAAGTTTGTGAGGACGGATGTATGTTTGTTCATTCAGGCAAAAACTACTGAACGGAATTTGATGAAACTTTACAGTAACCTAACTTATTCATCAAAATAACACATAGGGTTCTATTTATAAAGATTAAAAATTTAATTTTAATTTAATTAACAATCGTGCTGACAATTTTAGGTAAAAAGTTACGATAGCCGAATGGTTTGTTGATCGGAATTGGAGTCAAGAGACCCGAGTTCGATTAACAGGGCCGCCAACAGGTTTTTCAAAAACTTATCTACGATTTATATCATTGACTTGGTCATAAACATAAATATTTATAAAGATGTTGTGTAATTTGTAACAATTTAACTATACTAATTAATACAAAACTGTGTATTCATTAATTAGTAGTGTAAAAAATAATTAGTTTAATGAGTTTAATTATTTTTTTTAAAAACGAATACATTATGACATTAGTTTTTTTGCATTTGTAATCTCCTTACATAATTATTACTTCATAATATCTTACGTAATATATGTATTCATAAGGTTATGAGTCGAAAGTGAGTGAAATTTCGCATGTCATTTAACTAACCTCGAGGCTAAATACTGCATATGCTCAAACTTTCGAGTCTACGATTAAAACAAAGTTGAGGAGAATGGAATTTACTATTGAACAGGCTTTTAGTTTGTTATGTATGTATGTATGTAATATAATATTTGAATGGGATTTTCAACCTCTTTATAACGTTTGATTGAATTAATATGTCATACACTTATCAAGGACCAATGACAACAAAATACATAACATTCTGATGACAACACAATAAATATAATAAGCCTCTCTCATAGGGAGCTACTATATTTATTCGCTACTATCACCACGCTTGGCTCCGCTTGATTGCCAGACCACTCGCACCTCAGACGCTGCTGCCCATCTTCGGTCTGATATTTTTAGAGATGGCTATCCCGTCATCTATCGGTTTCCATAACGATATTCAAGGCTGTTTCCCTTAGTCGCCTCTTACGAAACCCACGAGACGAAAGGGATTGGCAATATACCACACGGTCCAACAACACATTAATTATAAAACATATATAATAATTTAAAATATTTTCGGATTTTTTTCACGTCTTTATTTAGTTTATTAAAACTACTTTACTTTCGGACGTTTCGGATGCTTGGCAGCATCCGCGGTCACTCCCGCTGACATTGTTAACATTGTTTATCGTTAGATAAATAATTAAAAGTTGATAAAACCCGAAAATAATCGTTTTGGTTTCGGGTTTTATAAAGCTTAGTTTTTGGGTGGTCGGAATTTCGAGTCTAGAGACGCGAGTTCGATCCCTAGGTGGCAGGCTCGTACCAATGGGTTTTTCAAAAACTTATGTACGAATTTTATCGTTGGCTTGGACATAAAGAAGGCGACTGGCTCACCACCTGTCACGTTGTCCCGAAAATATCTTCGGTGGAAGGTGGGTCGAAGGGACTTAATTGTCTAGACTAGACCTCTATTTACTCCTGTATTGGGAATTGCGTGAAGATATTTATTTATTTATTTTATTTATCGTATATTAACTAAAATTTATTTTCAACTTATAGAAAATTTATATTTACTTTGTTGAAAAAACGTGTTTTTTTAGTTTTTTAAACTATTAGTTATTTGAATAATAATAACTGTGGGTAAAATTTGTGTCGTCTCGAATTTTTCAAGATTTTTATTCCGTCACCTAACGTCTATCACATTACCATTAACTTACTTTTACCTCTGTCTCCTTTTGGAACAACCAAAGGAAGAAAGGACTATCGTAAAAAAAATATTTAGACTTGAATGCTTCTTTAAAAAACAAAACTTCAAAATCGTAATATAAATTTGAATTGTTGGCTGTCTTACCGGAAGTGTATCGATAGGAAACTTCCTGTAACTTTCTTCTTGGCTCTTAAGCCAAATGCGTTTGGCAGCCCAAAGCGGAACAGAAAGTTATATACGGCTGAATTTTATTGTATTGCACATGTGAGTAAAATCAATTGCTAAAATTCAAAACATGTTACAAAATGTTGCAAAATATGTATATCGCTTTCTTTGTTAATAAATAAAAAACATATCTTTCCGAATTTGTTATCATGAACGACAGTAGAGACAATAAAACAGAAAATGATTGGCCACTCGATATGACTTGACCAGTTTATAAAGCCCTTTATAGACCAAAAAAAAATAATACATATATAGATATAGATACGGGTCTGGGTGTTTTTGGTGCCTTCGTTGTTTCCGATTTCCATACCTCGAGTGCTTTAGCATTGCTTACATTGGGATCGGAGCAATTCATGTGATGTTGTCCTCTCTATATATGTATTCTATATATGTATTGTCTACCATTGGTTAATAATTAACGTTTTGAGTATTGTACTTTGTCAGGGGGTATAAAACCCAATTTTCAATAATTCACATAAGTACTACATATTTACTAAGTCGATAGAATCGAAAGAGATATAAAATGATCATCTATTCGCGGCCTATTCTAGTTATCCTGTCAACGATTGTGCGTGAAAATATTAACTTCGAAAACCGTCAAAATGTTAATTCAAAAATTGTATTAGCCTTTAGCTTCAGAAAAAAATAAATCTTACATTCACAACTTGTTAATTATGAGAATAAACGGTGGGACAAATGCCTCGACTGGTTTTTAATTTGGGTCAATCCAAAGCACCGAGATAACAATGGTAAATAGCGCAGTTTTTCAAGGACGCGTTTAATCCCACAATTGTGCTAAAATAAATTAGATTTGCTCTAATCATTGTTCACGAGTCAATGGATAAGGCTGTGATAAAAACATGACAATAGGACAGTGATCTTTTGTCTTATTTTGTGTAACTGGGCGAGTTAAACAGTAAATTAAAAAATAGTATCTTCATCTCATTCCCAATACCGAGGTAGACAGATGCACCTTTAACCGAAGACATTTTTTGATAACGTGGTAGATGGTGAGCCTGTCAACTTCTTCATGTCCGAGCCAACTATATAAATTGTACATAAGTATTGAAAAAACTCATTGTTACGAGCCTACCATCTGAGGATCGAACTCTGTGTCTCTTGACTCAAATTCCGATTACCTAACCACTCGGCTACCATGACACTCGGCTATGGTGTTTGGTAACTGATGCAGGTAACGTGAGTGTAAATAAATATTAATAATTTACATTGTCCCGACAATCCCGGCAAAAATTGTATGTATAAATTACTTCGTTACGAAGTAATTTATACATACAATTTCATCCTTCAATTTCAATTCATCCTTATCTATGGAGAGCAAAAATTATATTTAAAGTGTTTTCTTCTTTTATTGACATTTATAAAACACAAGAGATTTGTTAGAAAATATTGTTACACTGTGTCTTTCGATACATGAATGCACACAGCTATCTATTGTAAATTATTTGCCTTTCGTTCCTATGATAAAATCTTCATATCCTTCATTACGTACATGCAATAGCTTATAAAAGCCCAATGCAGGAAATAGACCTCTGCCGTAATAAGTAAGCTTTTTCATTGTCCGGCTAAATATATAATTAATAATTTACATACTCCTATATTAATTACATAGTCCCCAGCTATTTAGGTGGACAACCAAAAAAACTTGCTTATTACTAATTACTACTACTCCTTAATAGTAAGACCTTACATATTAATACTACTTAAAGGTAGGGTTTGCCCTAATGGCTACGCTTGTTAAGAGAATCGGCGTTCGCAGTACCAGACATCTTGCACCTTAGACACTTTTGCCCATCACTGGTCTGCTGAATTTTGTTAACTGTTTTCGAGATGGTTATCCCACCATCTGCCGGTAATCAATGGTATTTTCAAAGCTTCCCCCTTAGTTGCTTTTTACTCATGGATAGAAAAGGGATGATATTATTACGCCTAAGCCTCACGACATACTTTATTGCTTTGTTAATAATTTACTATATACACTGCATTCTTTAAAAAATTATCGTATTTATAATGCATTAAATATCTCATAAGCTGAGGATACGTGTAAAGTCGAAAGTTGTAGTAGAAAGCCTGCATACGACCGGTTTGGTTAGCAATTCCGACACTGGCCAGTATCTCCTTATATTACCAGTTAAAAAAAAATAAACATGGCCAAAATGTATGGTGTTATAATTTTTTCTTTTTTTATCAGCCAAAATTAATGACTATGTTACTGGTTATATTACAGAAACATAATATTGGAGAAGTGTTTATAAAAAATATGATAAAATGTGTCACGTAATTTAATTAAGAGCTCATTATGACATTATGGAGACGACAGTGTAGTTCAGAGGTTAACGAACCTAACCAGCCGAGCATGTATTCATGCATGTGTGAAACGCACACAAATACGTGTCGTTTGCTATTAGCTAAACTTTTTTATGGGATTAAGAGTTTATTCCCTAGTTCAGTCAACTGTCTATCCTCGTTTAAAGTTGTCCATGGGGCGCTAGCCTAAGGATTACGGATAATAATCTATACATATAAATAAAATTGGAGTGTCTGTTTGTAATGTTGAAATAACCGTTTTTTACTACATTTATAACCGTGTAGTAACGGATATTGCCACTTCCTTTCTTCCCGTGAGTGTCGTAAGAGGCGATTAAGGGGAAACAGCCTTGAAATATTGTTTCGGCAAACGATAGATGACGAGATAACCATCTCTAAAAATATCAGACCAAAATAATCAGACCGAAGACGGGCAGCAGCGTCAGAGGTGCAAGTGGTCTGGTACTGCGATCGCAGAACCGTCTGCCAAGCGTGGCGATTATGGTAAATCCTCACTATGGGAGAGGCCTATGTCCTGCAATGGACTTTAACAGGCCGTTATGTATGTATGTTTATGAATATATGTACGGTACATACAACAAAATAATTTTTTTTTACAATTTTTGTCTGTCTGATTGTCAGTTTGTTCCGGCTAAGCTCTGAAACGGCTGGACCGATTTTAACAGGACTTTCACTGACTAATAGCTAATGTTATAAGGAGTTACATAGGCTACTTGTAGTTTCGTAACATTATTAGGGTTCCGCGTTAAGTGTTAAACTGCGGGCAAAGCCGCGGGGGTAGGTAGTAATAATACAAAATTAAGCAAATACACAGATTTACGGTACCTGAAGATTAAGATACGAAAGTCACGAATGCCGAGTGGTTCGGTGGTCGGAATTTCGAGTCAAGAGACTCGAGTTCGATCCCGAGGTGGCAGGCTCGTACCAATGGGTTTTTCAAAAACTTATGTACGAATTACATCGTTGGCTTGGATACAAAAAGGGCGACGGGCTCACCACCTGTCACGTTGTCCCGAAAATACCTTCGGTGGAAGGTAGGTCGAAGGGACTTAAGTATCTAGACTAGATCTCTGCCTACCCCTGTATTGGGAATTGCGTGAAGATATTAGAAGAATACGAAATTATCCCTGTCTGACACTTGGCTTTTTTTTATAGAAAAGGGAGGCAAATGAGCAGGTGGCTCACCTGATGGTAAGTGATTACCGCCGCTCACGAACACCCGCAATACCAGAGGCATAGCAGATGCGTTGCCTCCCTTAGAGTTTCCCCTCCCCCCTTCCCAGAATTGGGGAAGGGGGGTGTGTGGCCTACCGGTTACCTGCACTCACCAGGCGAAACGCAGAAGTTAGACTTCTACTTTACGCCGGTATTCTGTGAGGTCGTGGTACTTCCCCGGTCGAGCCGGCCCATTCATGCAACAACAAAAGCTGATGCGTGGCTCTACCACTGTAAACTGGCTCTGCTTTGGCTTATGTAAGACTAATACCCGGTTTTAATAGACCGGTATATAAGAAAATAAACATAATAATAACAAAAAATTCTTGTCAAACTCCATTGTAGAACATAGGACTCTCTGGCAGTACCAGACACCACGCGCCTTTTAAGCTGCTGCTCGTCACCGTTCTGATTATTATGGTCTAATATTTTTCGATATGGCTATCCCGTCACCCATCGGTGGCCAATGCATTGATCACAGTACTAAAGGGAGACACCTTCTCTAGGAGTCAGGGTTGTCAGGGCCAGTACTAACTCTTACCCAGTCATTAAATAACAGTGTAACGACTATTGTGTCCCAGTTTGGTGTAGAGACCATGGGTAATTATGCGTTACAGAATAGGAATGAACCGGCATAGGCATATGAAAAAGTCTTATAAATTCCATTGGCGAAAGAGGAATGTAAGGACCGTGATACTTGGCGATCTGTTCTTTCTGGCTACCCCATCAGGGACTGTGCGTGAAGATAAAATAAATAAAATGAAATAAAATAAGGTACAGACCGATGACGGACCAGGTGCGAAGTGTTTGTTACTGCTATCAGCACCGCGCTTGCTACGCGTGGCGATTATTGCTTACCCTCCCTATGGCAGTGACTTTTGCAATCGGTTATGTATATATGTATTAATAATAGTAGCCTCTAGGAAAGAATTGATGGCTCTCATACTATTTCTAGTTATATTATGTCCAATTTTGTATTTCCTTTCTTAAAGAAAAATACAAAAGAATGATACCAACGGTGTGTCTTTCGCTTGTTTCTTCTCCGTTAGAGTAACTATGTAACGAAATGGTGGTCGATTAAAAATAATAATAACATAATATATGATATTTATATCCATGAATAAATTATTTGTTTTTATTACGAGAATATCTCGGAATTTCGAGTCGAGAGACCCGAGTTCGATCCCCAGTTGGCAGCCTCATACCAATGGGGTTTTCAAAACCTTATGTACGAATTACATCGTTGGCTTGGATACAAAGGGCGACGGGCTCACCACCTGTCACGTTGTCCGAAAATACCTTCGGTGGAAGGTAGGTCGAAGGACTTAAGTATCTAGACTAGATCTCTGCCTACCCTGTATTGGGAATTGCGTGAAGATATTAGAAGAATACGAAATTATCCTGTCGACACTTGGCTTTTTATAGAAAAGGGAGGCAAATGAGCAGGTGGCTCACCTGATGGTAAGTGATTACCGCCGCTCACGAACACCCGCAATACCAGAGGCATAGCAGATGCGTTGCCTCCCTTAAATTTCCCTCCCCTTCCCAGGGTGGGGAAGGGGTGTGTGGCCTACCGGTTACCTGCACTCACCAGGCGAAACGCAGAAGTTAGACTTCTACTTTACGCCGGTATTCTGTGAGGTCGTGGTACTTCCCCGGTCGAGCCGGCCCATTCATGCAACAACAAAAGCTGATGCGTGGCTCTACCACTGTAAACTGGCTCTGCTTTGGCTTATGTAAGACTAATACCCGGTTTTAATAGACCGAGGTATATAAGAAAATAAACATAATAATAACAAAAAATTCTTGTCAAACTCCATTGTAGAACATAGGACTCTCTGGCAGTACCAGACACCACGCGCCTTTTAAGCTGCTGCTCGTCACCGTTCTGATTATTATGGTCTAATATTTTTCGATATGGCTATCCCGTCACCCATCGGTGGCCAATGCATTGATCACAGTACTAAAGGGAGACACCTTCTCTAGGAGTCAGGGTTGTCAGGGCCAGTACTAACTCTTACCCAGTCATTAAATAACAGTGTAACGACTATTGTGTCCCAGTTTGGTGTAGAGACCATGGGTAATTATGCGTTACAGAATAGGAATGAACCGGCATAGGCATATGAAAAAGTCTTATAAATTCCATTGGCGAAAGAGGAATGTAAGGACCGTGATACTTGGCGATCTGTTCTTTCTGGCTACCCCATCAGGGACTGTGCGTGAAGATAAAATAAATAAAATGAAATAAAATAAGGTACAGACCGATGACGGACCAGGTGCGAAGTGTTTGTTACTGCTATCAGCACCGCGCTTGCTACGCGTGGCGATTATTGCTTACCCTCCCTATGGCAGTGACTTTTGCAATCGGTTATGTATATATGTATTAATAATAGTAGCCTCTAGGAAAGAATTGATGGCTCTCATACTATTTCTAGTTATATTATGTCCAATTTTGTATTTCCTTTCTTAAAGAAAAATACAAAAGAATGATACCAACGGTGTGTCTTTCGCTTGTTTCTTCTCCGTTAGAGTAACTATGTAACGAAATGGTGGTCGATTAAAAATAATAATAACATAATATATGATATTTATATCCATGAATAAATTATTTGTTTTTATTACGAGAATATCTCGGAATTTCGAGTCGAGAGACCCGAGTTCGATCCCCAGTTGGCAGCCTCATACCAATGGGGTTTTCAAAACCTTATGTACGAATTAAACCGTTGGCTTGGACATAATGACGGCGACGGGCTCACCACCTGTCATGTTGTCCCGAAAATATCTTCAGTGGAAAGGTGGGTCGAAGGGCCTTAAATGTCTAGTCTAAACCTCTGTATACCCCTGTATTGCGAATTGCGTGAAGATATTTTATTTTAATTTTTTTTAAAACACGATGCCAAATCATATACCAGTAGCTGAGGACGCATGAAATGCACACAAATACAATAGAGGCTGCCTACGAATAAAATCGAAAGTGCACTCACTTGGCGCGCAGTGAAAGTCGGACCTTGGTCTTGAAAGCGAAAGGCGCGAGCAACGAACGACGTATGACGTCATAATGGCCGATTTATGAGAAATTCCTAACAATGTTATTGACATAAATGATTTCTGGTCTACCCATTAATAGGGAATATTATTTAATTTATTTATTTAAAATTCACGATAGCCGAATGGGTGGATGATGAAGATTTGAGTTAAAAGACCCGAGTTCGATATCCAGGTGGCAGGCTCCTACCAATGGCTTTTTTCAAGAAACTTAAGTATTAATTGTACAGTTGCCTTGGACATAAAGATGGCGACGGAGCTCACCACCTGTCACGTTGTCCCGAAAATATCTTCGGTGGAAAGGTGGGTCGAAGGGCCTTAAATGTCTAGTCTAAACCTCTGTATACCCCTGTATTGCGAATTGCGTGAAGATATTTTATTTTAATTTTTTTTAAAACACGATGCCAAATCATATACCAGTAGCTGAGGACGCATGAAATGCACACAAATACAATAGAGGCTGCCTACGAATAAAATCGAAAGTGCACTCACTTGGCGCGCAGTGAAAGTCGGACCTTGGTCTTGAAAGCGAAAGGCGCGAGCAACGAACGACGTATGACGTCATAATGGCCGATTTATGAGAAATTCCTAACAATGTTATTGACATAAATGATTTCTGGTCTACCCATTAATAGGGAATATTATTTAATTTATTTATTTAAAATTCACGATAGCCGAATGGGTGGATGATGAAGATTTGAGTTAAAAGACCCGAGTTCGATATCCAGGTGGCAGGCTCCTACCAATGGCTTTTTTCAAGAAACTTAAGTATTAATTGTACAGTTGCCTTGGACATAAAGATGGCGACGGAGCTCACTACCTGTAATGTTGTCCCAAAAAATGTCTTCGGTGGAAGGTGGGACGAAAGGACCGTCCGTCACCGACTTGCTGTTTTTTTTCTGGCATTTTTGAAAGCGATACACACCATAAGGTGGGTGTATTACTACTACTAATATAAATTAGTAGTAGTAATGTACACAATTAAATCCCTTCGACCCACCTTGCACCGAAGATATTTTCGGGACTACGTGACAGGTGGTGAGCCCGTCGCCGTCTTTATGTTCAATCCAACGATATGATTCGTACATAACTTTTTATCTATATTCATACATGGTACTACATATATTACATATTGGTATCTATAGCTATCATGACTTATAAACATTAACATTATTACAACATTACATTCATCAATTGTCACTTTCTTAATCGGCCACCGTTTTATAATGTACCTCGAACGAGAAAGAAACAGGTGAAAGAAACTCAGTGGGCATCCTCGTTTTTACAAAGCGTTAACAGTGTTAAATAAAATTGTTCAACATTCATTTAAAGCGCTCCAAATGGTTAGTGAAGTAACCAATTGTGTGTACTCCTGTACTCTTTCTTCTTATCTATTCCTATAGGATATATATACCTTTGATATCTTAGACATATAGGCCTTTCCCACAAGAAGGATCAATGACACCCCCACAAGTGGCACTTTAGACTCTGTCACCCGTCGCCTATCAGCATAATTTCTTTTTTATTTTTTTGTTCTAAATTTATTTATTTTTTCGAATATTATGTTATTTGGGTTATTCTGCCAACTTTTTAATGCTTTTGCGTTGATACGGTGATTGGCTCGCCATCTGTCGCGTTGTCTCAAATAATCGCCGGTGAATAGTTGATCGAAAACACTTAATTGTCTAGACCACAGTCTAACCCAGTATTGAGAAATGCGTGAAGGTATATTTATTTAAATAAGGCTTTTTCCTTAATAGCCTCTAGTAGATTCATATGCCACAAGATGCAAGATTGGGATGTGATACTGGAAGCACAGAAATTAAAGAAAGTGTTACGATAAAACATTGTTTGAAACACAATGGAGAGAGCACCATCGATTATTATTCCCTAGCGCACTTTATTTTTATACTGTCTGCTACTCTCTAATGCGTGGGAATATAATATAATAGTCAATTCTACAAAAATGCATAATGCTTAAATAATGTATATTATTTATTACATACATCATTTTTGTGGTAGATACTCACGCAAAAAGGGCAAGGGAATTGAATGAACAAAAATTATAACAAAGAGTAACATATAAAATTATTTTTATCCTACAATAATTGTGGTCCTATTAAAACCGGAAGAGATGCGTGACGCAACTAGTATTATTATGTCTATATTAGTATGTGCAGTAATTTGTAAAAATAATAATAACATAATATATGATATTTATATCCATGAATAAATTATTTGTTTTATTACGAGAATATCTCGGAATTTCGAGTCGAGAGACCCGAGTTCGATATCCAGGTGGCAGACTCCTACCAATGGCTTTTTTCAAGAAACTTAAGTATTAATTGTACAGTTGCCTTGGACATAAAGATGGCGACGGAGCTTACTACCTGTAATGTTGTCCCAAAAATGTCTTCGGTGGAAGGTGGGACGAAAAAGACCGTCCGTCACCGACTTGCTGTTTTTTCTGGCATTTTTTGAAAGCGTTAACAGTGTTAAATAAAATTGTTCAACATTCATTTAAAGCGCTCAAATGGTTAGTGAAGTAACCAATTGTGTGTACTCCTGTACTCTTTCTTCTTATCTATTCCTATAGGATATATATACCTTTGATATCTTAGACATATAGGCCTTTCCCACAAGAAGGATCAATGACACCCCCACAAGTGGCACTTTAGACTCTGTCACCCGTCACCTATCAGCATAATTTCTTTTTTTTCGATTTCATAATGGCATTCAGTATAGCAAGAGTCCTCCTAGTAGCATTAATAAAAAAACCGCACAAGTAACAGAGATCTAAGTTTTTCCATACCTTGGGCTTTATCCTGACATATCAGGATTTCGAAGCTCTTCTTAGGACCGTTAAAAACTTAACAAATCTCAGGATTCTTTTTTAAATAAAAGAAGATAAATGCTTGAAGTTTTTCTTGCTACAAACTTTTTTAAATAACGAAATAAAATTGATATAGAACAAAAAAATAACTTTTATCACGATATAATTATCGCGATGACAAATTTAATATCTTTTTTCGAAATACAAGACGAATAAAATAACACGAAATTTATTTCCAGACAGATATTTTCTATATGGTAACTCTACATAGGCCTGACTTGTAATTTCGCACCTCACATAAACAGAGAATATAACCACTGCGTAGTACATAAACAATACAGCGGTTTCCAATTCACACAATTGTGATTTGCAAAGAATATACAATATCATAGATTAAAGAGAGCTGTTAATAGATACTTTTCTTTTATATGGAAAAAAAGTGTGAATAAAACTAGGCTGTAATGGTATCGGCTTAAGAATATACTACGCCCTTTATTCATGTCGGTGTTCTAAGAAACAACTAAGCTAAAAGCCCTGAAAATTCAATTCGCGGCCGACAAATGGCAGGACAATCATTTCTAAAACTCTCAGAAAAAAAAAATGAAAAACCAGAGTCTAAGGTGGAAGATATATGGTACTCCTATCGCCGATTTGCTTACCGTGTGGCGATTATAGCGAACTCTCTCCACGCGATAGGCCAATGTCTTGCAGTGAACTTTTACAAATCATTTGCGACGTACACATGGTTTTCATGGTGTCGCCAATTCTAAGGTCCCGGGTTCAAGTCCCGATCTGGTGAATGTAGAACAAACTTGTTCCACATTTTATCGCATCTGGATATCTGTGGTGCCTTCGTTGTTTCTGATTCCAGAATACAAACACTTAAGCTGCTTCCTTTTCAGAGAAATGTATGTGATCTTGTCCCTTCTTCCTATTATTGTTTTCATTCTATTATGTATGTACTTAGTTGACGCTAACACGTTATTATATAAATGAATGTCAGCAAACATCTATCGAGATACTCTGAAATAGAAAGCATCAGTCATAGCAAAACCGCTTCACATTATTTTTATGGACAGGTTACGTTTTGTATTACGCAATTCTGCGCAGAGGAAATAGAAAACCTATACTTGTTTCACGCAACGAGATAAATACGGTGATGTTATAAACTTTTACTGCGATTCTTCTATCTTCGCGCAATTTTTCATATTAGGGCATAATAATATAAGTCATGATAGCCGAATGTTTGGGTGGTCGGAATTTTGAGTCAACAGACCCGAGTTCGATCCCCAGGTGGCAGGCTCGTACCAATGGGTTTTTCAAAAACTTATGTACGAATTATATATAGTTGACATGCGACTGGCTCACCACCTGTCACGTTGTCCGAAAATATCTTCGGTCAGTAGACCTCCTACCCTGTTTCACCTTTGACCGACTTTCACGAAGGTTTGTTTTGGGAGAACGTGACCATTGGTGAGCTGCTCCCTTAATCTTTGTGTCAAGCTAACATTACAATATAAATATGTGTTATTTAAATAGATAAGCCTATAAACATTAATGACTCAGTACAACATTTAAAACGTTTGTCTCTATCCAGTTTTTATTACCCCATGTATAGCTACGAGGTGGTACACCAACCGAGCAATCGCGTCGTCAGTGGTACGAAAAGTTTTCACGCCATTCAGAATACGAAATTAAGACAAATTCTGAACAATTGAAATCTTTCAGGCCATCTTCCAACGAAGACATTTTTGGGTTACAGTGACCAGTACTGAGCCTGGCGCCGTCTTTACATCAAGGCAGCAGAAACTAAATCGTTTATGTGTTTTGAAAAACCTGTTGGTACTACCGATGAATCTAACTCGGGTCTCTTGACTCGATTTCTTATCACCCAACATTCAGCTATCGAGACTTTTATTTTATATTATTTTATTTAGTCGCGATAGCAGGGTCGAAGACCCAGTTCGATCCCCGGAGAAAAACTGTGCCAATGGGTTTTCAAAAAGAGACTAATGTACCGAATTATATCGATGACTTGGATATAAAACGATGGGCGACACCACCTGTCACGTTATCCGAAAATATCTTCGGTGGAAGGTGGGTGAAAAGAGACTTAATTGTCTAGACTAGACCTCTGTCTACCCTTGTATTGGGATGTGATATTTATTTATTTTTCGAATATTATGTTATTAGGGTTATTCTGCCAACTTTTTAATGCTTTTGCGTTGATACGGTGATTGGCTCGCCATCTGTCGCGTTGTCTCAAATAATCGCCGGTGAATAGTTGATCGAAAACACTTAATTGTCTAGACCACAGTCTAACCCAGTATTGAGAAATGCGTGAAGGTATATTTATTTAAATAAGTCTTTTTCCTTAATAGCCTCTAGTAGATTCATATGCCACAAGATGCAAGATTGGGATGTGATACTGGAAGCACAGAAATTAAAGAAAGTGTTACGATAAAACATTGTTTGAAACACAATGGAGAGAGCACCATCGATTATTATTCCCTAGCGCACTTTATTTTTATACTGTCTGCTACTCTCTAATGCGTGGGAATATAATATAATAGTCAATTCTACAAAAATGCATAATGCTTAAATAATGTATATTATTTATTACATACATCATTTTTGTGGTAGATACTCAGGTGGCAGGCTCGTACCAATGGGTTTTTCAAAAACTTATGTACGAATTATATATAGTTGACATGCGACTGGCTCACCACCTGTCACGTTGTCCTGAAAATATCTTCGGTCGAAGGTAGACCTCTACCCCTGTTTCCACTGTGACCGACTTTCCACCGAAGGTTGTTTTGGGAGAACGTGACCGGTGGTGAGCCTATCGCCGTCTTTGTGTCCAAGCTAACGATACAATATACTTGCATAAATATGTATTTAAATAGATAAATACTATATAAACATTAATGACTCGAGTACAAACATTCATAAACATTTGTCTCTATCCAGTTTTGTACCCGTAACCCATAGCTACGAAGGCAGAGTACCTACCAACCAGGCAATCGCGTCGTCAATTAATTTTGAAGTCAAAAAGTTTTCACGCCATTCAGAATACAGGGGTAGACAGAGGTCTAGACAATTAAGTCCTTTCGACCCATCTTCCACCGAAACATTTTTGATACAACGTGACAAGTGATTAATCTGCCGCCGTCTTTATATCCAAAGGCAACGACATAAATCGTTCATGTTTAAAAAACATTGGTATGCCTGCCACCTGAGAATCGAACTCGGGTCTCTTGACTCGATTTCTTATCACCCAACCATTCAGCTATCGAGACTTTTATTTTATATTATTTAATTTATTTAGTCGCGATAGCAGAGGTCGAGAGACCCGAGTTCGATCCCCAGGTGGCAGGCTCGTACCAATGGGTTTTTCAAAAACTTATGTACGAATTATATATAGTTGACATGCGACTGGCTCACCACCTGTCACGTTGTCCTGAAAATATCTTCGGTCGAAGGTAGACCTCTACCCCTGTTTCCACTGTGACCGACTTTCCACCGAAGGTTGTTTTGGGAGAACGTGACCGATGGTGAGCCTATCGCCGTCTTTGTGTCCAAGCTAACGATACAATATACTTGCATAAATATGTATTTAAATAGATAAATACTATATAAACATTAATGACTCGAGTACAAACATTCATAAACATTTGTCTCTATCCAGTTTTGTACCCGTAACCCATAGCTACGAAGGCAGAGTACCTACCAACCAGGCAATCGCGTCGTCAATTAATTTTGAAAAGTTCTCACGCCATTCCGAATACAGGGGTAGACAGAGGTCTAGACAATTAAGTCCTTTCGACCCATCTTCCAACGAAGACATTTTTTGGGTTACCGTGACCAATACTGAGCCTGGCGCCGTCTTTACATCCAAGGCAACGAAACAAATCGTTTATGTGTTTTTGAAAAAACCTATTGGTACGCCTGCCACCCATGAATCGAACTCGGGTCTCTTGACTCGATTTCTTATCACCCAACCATTCAGCTATCGAAACTTTTATTTATATTATTTAATTTATTTAGTCGCGATAGCCGAGTGGGAGGTCGAGAGACCCGAGTTCGATCCCCAGGCTTGTACCAATGGGTTTTTCAAAGACTAATGTACGAATTATATCGATGACTTGGATATAAAAACGGTGACGGGCTTACCACCTGTCACGTTATCCCGAAAATATCTTCGGTGGAAGGTGGGTGAAAGAGACTTAATTGTCTAGACTAGACCTCTGTCTACCCTTGTATTGGGAATTGCGTGAAGATATTTATTTATTTTATCTTTTTGCTAAAAAGGCAGTAAGTATCTGCTACCAACTAGGCTATATCTCCGCTACCCATGATGCGTAGACGGGGCGGGTAGCGCAATTCAAAACATCCTTCAGATACATTAACATAAAATCTACCTCGTTCAACGAAAGTCATCTCAAAATTCACCTAAAGCAGCGCATCTGGTCAACGTCACATCATCAATTGCATTGATTGAGTAATTTGACACGATGATGCTTCACGGTTATCTGTTACGTCTCTATCTATGATATTTGATCTTCACACGAACGTAACATGATGACAGGTACATACTACACGTTAGTTATTTGCAGTAGTGATATCAGTTCAGCCGGTAAACTATTGAGTCATTGTTGAATTAATATTTATTTGAATTTAAATTCGTCATAATTTAATGGCACTTATTACTTTAGTATTATGATAAATATTGTTATTTAACTAACTCGTCCTGGTAGACCGAGTCGGATATAACGAAATGGGTCACACTGGTATTCGGCAGTTGTAGTTTTCCATGTCATATGCTGAGTGCGTGCCATTTTCGCGTCATAATGCAGCGTCATATTTGCTTAGTCTTTAGTAATAGCCTTGTTTGTAATTGAAGATGTTGTTTTATGTACCGAAATAAATACTTCTTTCTTTCGATGTAGTATTCGTGTAAATACACGAATACTGTACAAACGATTATTTACAGATTTTATTGCCTTTTGTTTAGTTTTCTTCTTCCCGACGATTCGAGTGCATTATAACACCCAGCTCCAGATGAGTGCGTAAAGAACCCTAATCGTCTGGAAGTTTAAAAACTAAATACAACGCGATAAAATCCGTAAATATTCGTTTTATTAAATAAATATCTTCACGCAATTCCCAACACAGGGGTAGACAGAGGTCTGAACAATTAAGTCCTTTCGACCCATCTTCCAACGAAGACATTTTTTGGGTTACAGTGACCAGTACTGAGCCTGGCGCCGTCTTTACATCCAAGGCAACGAAACAAATCGTTTATGTGTTTTTGAAAAAACCTATTGGTACGCCTGCCACCGATGAATCTAACTCGGGTCTCTTGACTCGATTTCTTATCACCCAACCATTCAGCTATCGAAACTTTTATTTATATTATTTTATTTATTTATTTTATCTTTTTGCTAAAAGTCAGTAAGTATCTGCTACCAACTAGGCTATATCTCCGCTACCCATGATGCGTAGACGGGGCGGGTAGCGCAATTCAAAACATCCTTCAGATACATTAACATAAAATCTACCTCGTTCAACGAAAGTCATCTCAAAATTCACCTAAAGCAGCGCATCTGGTCAACGTCACATCATCAATTGCATTGATTGAGTAATTTGACACGATGATGCTTCACGGTTATCTGTTACGTCTCTATCTATGATATTTGATCTTCACACGAACGTAACATGATGACAGGTACATACTACACGTTAGTTATTTGCAGTAGTGATATCAGTTCAGCCGGTAAACTATTGAGTCATTGTTGAATTAATATTTATTTGAATTTAAATTCGTCATAATTTAATGGCACTTATGAGTTTAGTATTATGATAAATATTGTTATTTAACTAACTCGTCCTGGTAGACTGAGTCGGATATAACGAAATGGGTCACACTGGTATTCGGCAGTTGTAGTTTTCCATGTCATATGCTGAGTGCGTGCCATTTTCGCGTCATAATGCAGCGTCATATTTGCTTAGTCTTTAGTAATAGCCTTGTTTGTAATTGAAGATGTTGTTTCATGTACCGAAATAAATATTTCTTTCTTTCGATGTAGTATTCGTGTAAATACACGAATACTGTATAAACATTAATGACTCGAGTACAAACATTCATAAACATTTGTCTCTATCCAGTTTTGTACCCGTAACCCATAGCTACGAAGGCAGAGTACCTACCAACCAGGCAATCGCGTCGTCAATTAATTTTGAAGTCAAAAAGTTTTCACGCCATTCAGAATACAGGGGTAGACAGAGGTCTAGACAATTAAGTCCTTTCGACCCATCTTCCAACGAAGACATTTTTTGGGTTACAGTGACCAGTACTGAGCCTGGCGCCGTCTTTACATCCAAGGCAACGAAACAAATCGTTTATGTGTTTTTGAAAAAACCTATTGGTACGCCTGCCACCGATGAATCTAACTCGGGTCTCTTGACTCGATTTCTTATCACCCAACCATTCAGCTATCGAGACTTTTATTTATATTATTTTATTTATTTAGTCGCGATAGCAGAGGTCGAGAGACCCGAGTTCGATCCCCAGGCTTGTACCAATGGGTTTTCAAAAACTTATGTACGAATTATATATAGTTGACATGCGACTGGCTCACCACCTGTCACGTTATCCCGAAAATATCTTCGGTGGAAGGTGGGTGAAAGAGACTTAATTGTCTAGACTAGACCTCTGTCTACCCTTGTATTGGGAATTGCGTGAAGATATTTATTTATTTTATCTTTTTGCTAAAAAGTCAGTAAGTATCTGCTACCAACTAGGCTATATCTCCGCTACCCATGATGCGTAGACGGGGCGGGTAGCGCAATTCAAAACATCCTTCAGATACATTAACATAAAATCTACCTCGTTCAACGAAAGTCATCTCAAAATTCACCTAAAGCAGCGCATCTGGTCAACGTCACATCATCAATTGCATTGATTGAGTAATTTGACACGATGATGCTTCACGGTTATCTGTTACGTCTCTATCTATGATATTTGATCTTCACACGAACGTAACATGATGACAGGTACATACTACACGTTAGTTATTTGCAGTAGTGATATCAGTTCAGCCGGTAAACTATTGAGTCATTGTTGAATTAATATTTATTTGAATTTAAATTCGTCATAATTTAATGGCACTTATGAGTTTAGTATTATGATAAATATTGTTATTTAACTAACTCGTCCTGGTAGACTGAGTCGGATATAACGAAATGGGTCACACTGGTATTCGGCAGTTGTAGTTTTCCATGTCATATGCTGAGTGCGTGCCATTTTCGCGTCATAATGCAGCGTCATATTTGCTTAGTCTTTAGTAATAGCCTTGTTTGTAATTGAAGATGTTGTTTTATGTACCGAAATAAATACTTCTTTCTTTCGATGTAGTATTCGTGTAAATACACGAATACTGTACAAACGATTATTTACAGATTTTATTGCCTTTTGTTTAGTTTTCTTCTTCCCGACGATTCGAGTGCATTATAACACCCAGCTCCAGATGAGTGCGTAAAGAACCCTAATCGTCTGGAAGTTTAAAAACTAAATACAACGCGATAAAGTCCGTAAATATTCGTTTTATTAAATAAATATCTTCACGCAATTCCTACTATAAAATGTAAATAAATATCTTCAGGCGATTCCCACTATAAAATATAAAAAATGGGTAGAGGGAGGTCTAGTCTAGATAAAGTATCTTGGGAAACGGATTGCACGGCTATATCCGTTGGGGTACCGGTGGGGACGACAGTTCGAATACAGCGCTAAACGAATTTATCTAATCTATTTCTGTTTTTTGTCTGCTCCCTGTATTTTGAACCCTCCGAACTTAGAAAAAGAACTTCAGAAAAAGAAGATACGTTTTTTTATGTGAGGGTCGTCATAACACACATTGATGTCTATTTTCTTATTATAATCAATTATTTTATTCTTTTCCTTCGTAGTTTTTGTAACATCGAGTTTCAAATCACAACGGTGACATAGAAATTTCACTGCAATATCTATATGATATCTATCTGCAATATCTATTTAAAAATAACCGGAAAGTCAAGTATCTCAAACATAGACACGGATCCTGATTTATAAGAGTAAAAGTAAAGTTGAATAACTACTTATGCCGCATTATATTCGTATAATTTCAAAGATTTATACGAATTAAAATTTCAGCGCATATTAGCATGCCCGAGAGAAAATAAATTAGAAGAGTCTAGAAAGCACTAAGCTTATCATAAACTATACTCTCTCTCGATTAGGATGCAACACTGCAGCCTCCAATGCAGGTCTTCCTCTCGCTTTCGCTTTTCGTTTGATTATATTAAAGATAAATACAAATATTTTTAATTTGGTATCAAAAAAAATTTATTGAAATGAAATAAATATGAAATATCCACACGCCATTCTGAATACAGGGGTAGACAGAGATCTAGAAAATAAATCCTCCGACCCATCTTCCACCGAAACATTTTTTGAAACAACGTGACAAGTGATTAATCTGCCGCCGTCTTTATATCCAAGGCAACGACATAAATCGTTCCTGTTTAAAAAAAAAACATTGGTATGCCTGCCACCTGAGAATCGAACTCGGGTGTCTTGACTCGAATTCCGATCACCCTACCACTCGGCTATCGTTAAAGAAAGTTGTCTCTAGTCAACGTCTCATTATCAATTGCATTAATTGAGTACTTTAACGCGATGATGCTTCGTGGCTACCTATGACGTCTCTATATGTGATATGAGATCTGAAAGAAACGCTTACTAATATCATGAACAACATATAAGTACATAAACATAAATACATAAACATATAGGGACAATATCACATACATTGCTCTGATCCTAAAGTAAGCTGACTCAGCACTTGTGTTATGAAATCGGAAACAGCGTAAGTAGCACAAACACCAAGACCCGAGAAAATGTAGAAAAACTGTTTTTCACATTGCACCGACCGGGAATCGTACACCGGACTTCGGAGCGGGCGACACATTGAAAACCCGGGTGTGCGGCACTCGCCAAATATATTTGTATCTTTGACTTTAGCTCGTATATTTGTATGTCACGATAGCCGAATGGTTGGGTGGTCGAAATTTCGAGTCGAGAAACCCGAGTTGCATCCCCAGGTGGCAGGCTCGTACCCAAAGGGTTTTTCAAAAACTTATGTACTAATTATATCGTTGGCTTGGACATAAAGACGGCGACGGGCGCACCACCCGTTACGTTGTCCCGAAAATATCTTCGTTGGAAGGTGTGTCGAAGGGACGGGATTGTCTAGACTAGACCTCTCTCTACCCCTGTATTGGGAATTGCGTGAAGATATTTATATATTTTACTTTAGCTCACTAGTCGGATGCTACTCTGTGCCACCGCTTCATACAGCGGTGTATTGATCGTAGGCCAAGAACAAAACGAAATAATCAAACAACACATAAAACGCGCCCATCATTCCATTCATAACGCTTACGTAAGTACACTTTCCCAATACATTTTACGAGCCGGTACTCAATGTTTGATCGTTGGCTTTCTCTAAATTAAATAATAATCAATCAAAATTAATCATGAAAGCTGACTTTGAAGTGAAATTTGACAGACGCGTACTGTATATGTCATAACGCAGATAATAGATTGAAAACTATTAACAGATTCTAGGAATGTATTAAAGAAAAACTTTAAAGGAAGGGTTATTATAACATCGTTGAATATATTAACGCTAATAATCTCTGGGAATGTGTTGATCACTACCATTCTGTTTCTAATAATTCTATGTTCAATATTATATTTCCTTTTTTTTAAAAGTAACGATAGCCGAGTGGTTGGGTGGTAGGGATTTCGAGTCAGGGGACCCGAGTTCGATCCCCAGGTGGCAAGCTCGTACCAACGGGTTTTTCAAAAACTCATGTACGAATTATATCGTTGGCATGGACATAAAGACGGCGACGGGCTCACCACCTGCCACGTTGTCCCGAAAATATCTTCGGTGGAAGGTGGGTCGAAGAGGCTTAATCGTCTAGACTAGACCTCTGTCTACCCCTGTATTGGGAATTGCGTGAAGATATTTATTTTATTTATTTATAAAAACTTTAAAGGAAGGGTTATTATATTAGGGTCATTGAATATATTAATGTTAATAACCCCTGGAAATTAGTTAATCACCCCCATTCTGTTTTTAATAATTCTATGTTCAATACTATATTTAAAAAAAAGAGCTATAGGACTATTTTGCATTACAGGTTAGTTTAGTAATTTGTCATTGCTAGTATGTAAAAAAATAACAATATAAATAATACATACATAGATAGGGACAACATCACATACATTGTTCCAATCCCAATGTAAAGCACTTGTGGTATGGGAATCGGAAATAACGAAGGCACCAAAAAAATACATCCATACTTTTACTATAAATCTGAACGTAACTTTAACCTCCCTGCAGTAAACTTCCTGCTGTAATACTGCTGTGAAATAGGAACATTTTAAAATTAGAAAGAATTAAATGAAAATCGGTTTACAATAAACTAATAAGATAACACAGTCGATACTTCGCGTTTATTGAAGTAGGTATAAAATAACGGTTATCTTTATTCTGTAATGCTCCATTCATACGCAAGTATTCTCGATTCACGATCACGGACGGGTCAAAAGTACTCGAATATATCGTCAAAGTGCATGTGTAAAGAAAAAGATGAATTTGTAAGAAGGGACTTATCTAACGTAAGTATATGTTCTCTCTACCTACCTCGTCAGGAATTACGCAATTCCCAATACAGGGGTAGACAGAGGTCGAGTCTAGACAATTAAGTCCCTTCGCCCCACCTTCCACCGAAGATATTTTCGGGACAACGTGACAAGTGGTGAGCCCTTCGCCATTTCAATGTCCAAGCCAACGATAAATTCCTTCTTAAGTTTTTGAAAAAAACCCATTGGTACGAGCGTGCCATCTGGGGATCGAACTCGGGTCTCTCGACTCGAAATTCCGACCACCCAACCACTCGGCTATCGTGATTATATAACTATAACTACGTAAGCATATGTTCTCTCTGCCTACCTCGTCAGGAATTACGCGCGAAGATGTAATAATACCACTAACGTATTTACTCAAGCCTACCACTGATACAGTAAAAGCGTGGTATGAAATAGATCAATTCGCTTTCTACGACGAACAAGGAAGCGAACTGACACGCATGCGCGAGCACGAAAGTCACCTGTCATATGATTTCTTGTTACACGCAATGGTTACTGTATCCCAATAGATTGGATTTTGTTTACATAATCATAACAAATGTATGGGGACAACAAATGTATAAAGATCGCCCCGAAGTCACGGTAGCCGAGTGGTTGGGTGGTCGGAATTTCGAGTCATGAGACCCGAGTTCGATACCCAAGTGGCAGACTCGTAACTACGGGGTTTTTTTCAAAACCTATGTACGATTCATATAGTTAGCTTGGACATAGAGACGGCAATGGACTCACCACGTGTTACGTTGTCCCGAAAATATCTTTGGTGGAAGGTGGGTGGAAGGGACTTAATTGTCTAGACTATACTTCTGTTCACCCTTGTATTGGGAATTGCGAGAAGATATTTATTTTATTTATTTAATATATAGAGACAACATCACATACATTGCTTTGAGCAAAGTGAATAGCTAAAGCACTTGTATTGCAGAATCGGAAAAAGACGTGTGGTGTCGTGGGACACCGGTTAGGTACAAAATTTTTATTATAATAATAACCGTCATCACGTAGACTATACATTGAACACTGAGTAGTCATCATACAAAGACTATACGTAAATAATAAAAATCTTACGTTTCGGACGTTTTTTCCCGGTTAGAGTCATAAGGAAATTCGTTCCAAAAAGAAATTGCCACAAACAACCAGATAAAACCGGTGTGTACGCCACTAATCCACGGAATCGTCGAATACATATCAACACAAATAAAAATTACCTATCTATTTATTTGTTTATTACAACGACTTATTAAAATCCACTGCAGGATATATTGCTCTTTATTATTTTTAACGTCGCGTAATCTTCACCGATCGAGTGTGTAAGTCTTGAACCGATATCCGCATGCTTGGCATGGCGATACTGGCCATTCCTACCAACTGGGTGTGTACGTAACTAACCAGATAGATCAGGAATGTACATTGCTATGTACTATGTAAACACACCTTAACAGTACAAAGATCTGGTCCTGATCTGGTGGACCTATTTTAAACTGTTTCACCTGTGTGTGCCTGTGAGTGCGTGTGCGTGTGTGTGTGTGTGTGTGTGTGTGTGTGTGTGTGTGTGTGTGTGTGTGTGTGTGTGTGTGTGTGTGTGTGTGTGTGTGTGTGTGTGTGTGTGTGTGTGTGTGTGTGTGTGTGTGTGTGTGTGTGTGTGTGTGTGTGTGTGTGTGTGTGTGTGTGTGTGTGTGTGTGTGTGTGTGTGTGTGTGTGTGTGTGTGTGTGATTCAGGACAATGCTCGAACGGCGTGCCCGAAACTGCGGTGTTTTTTCGCAGTCCGCACACTAAACCATTAGGCTATCGGGGCATTTAAAAATTTAGCAATAAATTATCGATTAATATTCAAAATTTCAGCATTACTCGTAATAATAAACATTTATTTCGTTTGAATATTATCAATTTCGTTGAAGCAATGAAATAACAAAAGCGAATTACGTAATCATTTTATTACAAATTGACCAACTATGAACATTGTAAACAGATGTTACTTAAACTAAGTATTGTAAAATTTCTTCAATTTGAAACACAGATTCAATTCAGCCTTTACCCCGTTTCACGTTATTGTTTTATGTTCAAGCATTTTCCCCATACTAGGATAGTCAGAGGTCTGGACAAAATATACATTAATACCTAGACAGTGATAAATTACTCTGATCCCAAAGTAAGCGGTTTAGCACTTATGTTATGGAATCAGAAATAACGAATCTGGAACCATCCACAAACATCCAGATCTGTAATGTAGAAAATATGGTTTTTTATATTGACCCATCCTGGAAACAAACGCAGGTCAAAAAAACACACCAAATATTTATACACATAAAAAATTAGTTTATACACTAAAAGATCGTTAGTGTCTTATGTTTTTATCTTCACGTAATTTTCCAATACTGGTATAGACAGATATCTAGATAATGAAGTCCTTTCGAAGCCTAACGAGATTGGAACCTACAACACTTACTTTCAAAAGTTCACTATCGACTACGCTATCCAGTCGTCATTAATGGCTCATGAAAGTTATATAAACATATACAAACTTATAAAAAAAAAATTTATATAAATATATATAAGTCACGATAGCCGAGTGGTTGGGTGGTCGGAATTTCGAGTCGTGAGACCCGAGTTCGATCCCCAGGTGTCAAGGCTCGTACCAATGGGTTTTTCAAAAACTTATGTACGAATTACATCGTTGGCTTGGGCATAAAGGCGGCGACAGGCTCACCACCTGTCACGTTGTCGAAAATGTCTTCGGTGGAAGGTGGGTCGAAGGGACTTAATTGTCTAGACTAGACCTCTGTCTACCCCTATATTGGGAATTGCGTGAAGATATTTATTTATAATTATTTATTATTTATGTAATTATATAAACTAATATAAAGACCATGCATAAAATAATGTCTTAACATGTGTACTTTTAAAGACAAAACAAATGAAACAAATTGAATGAAATAAAACTCCGAATGAATTCTGTCTTACATCCATTGCGTGTTTTGAGAAAGGTAACATGTTTTATATTCGAATAGGTAGTAGTAATGGATATCCGTGATCGAACGAAGGAAAGAGCTCAGCAAAAAATTTCTCTGTGTCTGTTAAACTGCGGAAGAAAAGTGTAGCGGAGTTTTTCTAGCTCCCGGGTTGAATAGAGACGGGACTGAATTTCTCGAGGAAACGGTGCGGTTACCAGTTTTTTGTCCGTCTGTCGGGAACTGAGCCAGTCAGTCTCGTGTTATGATATACGAGTTGCTAGCTTTAAATTTAGAATTTTATCAAATCTCGTTGTATAGCTAATCTTGAATATATATTTAAATTTTTTGAAAAAGTGCTAAAAACTACTCAAATGTTATATCAATGTATTTGTATTTATAGTGTTTTTCATTTTATGTTGACGTCTATTTATACGTCATATTGTAAAATTTGTTTACATATGAAAAGAAATTAAATATAAAAAAAATCATTGAACGTAGATCTCGCATTGAGATTTTGTGATGATTTTTTTTTTGGTTTGAAGGATCACGCCGTCTATCAGTAGCCGTTGAGATTGTTAAGGCTTCTCCCTTCCGCCTCTTACATATGACACAAATGGATAATAAGGTGTGGCATAATCCTAGGACTTTTCTTTCAAATATAAGTAAATTGTGGTACGTGGGTCAATGTCCCAATAAATAACGAGACGAGCTCAAGGCTCGATCACCTGCAGGCATCACCCACAATTATGTCGGAGGGGTCAGCCTAGAAGAATCATCATCATGAAATCTAATCAAATCATTTGTTCATCGATATAAGTAACATACATTACATCCATCGATCGTCATTTTTACACACACCTCCCAATGAACGTGTTACTTACTCTTTGGAGTCTAGTAAATGGCGTTATAATCTAGTGTTTGTTCCTGGTACTAAAATTGTATATTAGTAAGTAAGGTTTTAAAATTGTAAATGTTTTTATATACATGAAATACCTTTTCAGGACCAGTTTAAAATATTCATTCCTTTTCATTTTTCTCTAAGAGATGTCCGGAAATTAAAATTGTAAATAGATTTCGTGGCTCTTTTTTGCAAAACAAATATCCACTTCCACTATCACATCCACATTAGCTGCATTTCCCTAAAGTATAATACCATTATTAACGAAATATGACATTTTTTTAAAGAAATAACTAAAATAATTCATCACAATCCTAATATCCTACCAAAATTCCACCGGTGAACTTAGGATTCCTTAAAGTTTATATTTGCCTAAACGAGGTTACCACCTGTCGGAATCAATTGATATTTTAAACTCTTCTTTCAGCCTTTTACGACATCCTCGGAAAGAAAAGGGGTTAGTGATTACAGTACCACAAGAAAATATAATATTTCAAATACCAAAGCTATGGTATTTGAATACATTACATAAGCGGTACAGTCGACCGACCTTTTAATCCAAAACTATTACAAATCTGGGTCAAACCATTTTTTAAGAGAAATCCAATTAATCTGGCAACGCCATGCAGCGCTGTCGCATGCGGTTACACTACGATGTTATAATACGGATAACCGATTACGACAAATCACAATAGGCGTAAAAAAAATCGTGCGCTCATTACGTTCAATATGACTGATTGTTATGATTTAATCCCAAAAAAATGTGTTTATTTATTAATTTTTTATTTCGTTTTTTATGTCTACTTTTAATTCTTTTTTAATATCTACACCCAGGTTTATTGGGTTATCCCAAGTAGATATTTGTCTATTAAATAATTTCGACCCGCCTTTTAACGAAGGTTTTTTGGGACTACATGTTGAGCCCGTCGCCGTCTTAGTGTCCAAGTATACAACTTAATATACTTACATACTCGTCCATGCATATTTGTACATACAAAAGTCCATGACTACTTGAGTCGACTTACGACGAGAGTTGACTTACGATATCACACACAAATTTTTGTCCTTAGCAGGATTCGAACCCACAACCCTAACCGTCTTAACCAGGTACACTACCAAGTAGACTATGGAGTTGTAAATGTTTTGTTTGTTGCGAACTTTGTCCGAAAAAATGAAGAAAAACTGGTTTCCTACATTGATCCGTCCGGAGATCGAAACCGAGACCTCAGAGCTAGCGACACTTTAAAACCCGGTGTGCACCCCACTCGTCCACGGTGCTTATAAGAAGGAGTCCGAAAGAGAGTCCGAGATTTGTTTTGATATATATATATATATATATATATATATATGTATATATATATATATATATATATATATATATATATATATATATATATATATATATATATATATATATATATATATATATATATATATATATATATATATATATATATATATATATATATACCGGTTTTCAAGGTGCTGCCATCTCGAGGTTCTGGGTTCGAGTCCCGGACGGGTAATGAACAAAAACCGCTTTTTCTACATTTTCTCGGGTCTGGGTTTTTGTGGTGCCTTCGTTGTTTCCGATTCCCATACCTCAAGTGCTTTAGCATCTTACATTGGGATCGTAGCAATGTATGAGATATTGTCCCTATCTATATATGTACGTATTATAAATAAAATAAATAAATATCTTAGACAGAGGTCTAGTCTAGAAAATAAAGTCCCTTCGACCCACCTTCCACCGAAGTCATTTATTGGGACAACGTGACAGGTGGTGAGCCCGTCGCCGTCTTTGTGTCCAAGCCAACGATATAAATCGTACATAAGTTTTGACAAAACCCATTAGTACGAGCCTTGGAGATCGAACTCGGGTCACGTGACTTGAATTCCGATCACTCAACCATTCGGCTACCATGACTTGACTAAAGGGATTGCCAAATCCGTTCCGTCGTTTTTGCGTGAAAGAGTAACAAACATCTATCCATCCTCACAAACTTTCGCATTTATAATATTCAAAATGCTCACCTCATTCAATTACTCACTCATTTACAGTAATAAGATAAAGAATTAAAAATCGATGTAAATAATGCAAATGCAAACTGCAAAACAAAAAGATCACATCGCGACCTAAATAGTTTCGCAAATGACGTTTCCATCGGACTGTGAACATTTCTTTATTCATTCCGTAACTTGGCGTCTTTTTGCAGTCAGACCACTGTATCCGAACTAATGATTTCCTAACTAAATGCAATCTTACTTACTTACAGGCTGTAAAATTAAATCATTTATTTATCGATATAATTAACATACATTACATCCATTGATCGTTATTTTTAAACAACCACCCTTTCGTACTGAAGTTCCTATGACGGAGAAGAAACGGCGAAAGAAACTCCTTAGGTATCCTCTTTTTTAAGCTTTTTTTATAAAAGAAATATAAAATAATTTAATTAGAAAATAATTTACAATAATTAAGTTAGAAATAGCATGGGTCATAGAAGTCACGATAGCCGTGTGCTTGGGTGTTCGGAATTTCGAGTCGAGAGACCCGAGATTGATTCCCTGGTGGCAAGCTCGTACCAATGGGTTTTTCAAAATTTTTTTTACGAATTATATCGTTGGCTTGGGCATAAGGACGGCGACGGGCTCACCACCTGTGACGTTGTCCCGAAAATGTCTTCGGTGGAAGTAGGGTCGAAGGGTCTTATTCGTCTAGACTAGACCTCTGTCTACCCCTAGTCTATTGGGAATTGCGTGAAGAAATAGAATGGCAGCGATCAACTCATTCCCAGAGGTTACTGTCATTAATATATTCATTTATATTGTAGTAACCCTTTTTGTACAATTTTTCTTTGACAAATGCTTTAAACCTTTTAATAGCCAAACTTTGCATTCTTGCCGGGATTTTACACATCACATACATTGCTCTGATCCCAAAGTAAGTAGATAGAGCACTTATGTAATAAAATAAAAAAGAAGACACCACAAACACTCGGATACGAGACAATGTAGAAAAAGTGGTTTTTCCTAAACTGGCCAGACTGGGTCCCAAAGCGCTTTCTGTGTATAGAGTAGTTTAGAGTAAATGCAGTAGAAATGCGAGCTTTGAGCATTCATTATGAGGAAATGTTTACGAGGAAGGTACGATGGGATGGTTTGACCATGTTTGACATAACAGAAGAGCGAATCCTTCTTATAAGCACCGTGGACGAGTGGGGTGCACACCGGGTTTTAAAGTGTCGCTAGCTCTGAGGTCTCGGTTTCGATCTCCGGACGGATCAATGTAGGAAACCAGTTTTTCTTCATTTTTTCGGGTCTGGGTGTTTGTGGTACCTTTGATGTTTCCACCAGGGCAATATATGTGATGTTCTTTTCGATAAAGTTTTATATTATATATTAAACTTCACGTATTTCCCAAATACTGAGGTAATCACTAGATCTGTGATAACCCCATTATTGTGTTGAAATTTAATCACGTCAAAAATTTGTCACGATAGCCGAGTGGTTGGGTGGTCGGAATTTCGAGTCAAGAGACCTGAGTTCGATCCCCAGGTGGCAGTCTCGTACCAATAGCTTTTTCAAAAACTTATGTATGAATTATATCGATAGCTTGGACATAAAGACGGCGACGGGCTCACCATCTGTCACGTTGTCCCGAAAATATCATCGGTGGAACGTGGGTCAAAGGGACTTAAGTGTCTACACTAGTCCTCTGTCTACCCCTGTATTGGGATTTGCGTGAAGATATTTTTTTAGGAAATTTAGTCTTATGAACTATAGTGCTTTCAATACACCGGAATAAATTTAGGACAACGTAACAAATTAACAATACAAAGGTTACATAATTTTTGAAAAATATCTTTAGTAAAAGCCTTCCCGTGGATCGAACTCAGATATCCCGTCTCGAATTACGATCACTAAACCACTACGCTACTTACATTCATCAACGGGATATTCTTAGGTATCTTCAAGAGTTTTCTACCACAGGCTCAATCGTTGAAAATCATTAATCAAAAAAAAATTCCGCATCCTGTACTTAATCAAATATTTAACTTCTCTTTTATTAATTTATTAGGAAAAAATTTAATATTTTCGAAAATAAATATTTTAATTTGTCCCCCAAATTAAATGGAACATATACTAAAGTAAAACACTGTTGAAAATGAACGCTTTTGAAATCGTCACTTTATAATGAATCTGGCCACTAATGACGTGACATTAGCGATGTATAATGACAAAAGTAAATGTTCGCGCCATATTTAGGTTTGCGATTAACGATTTCTTTTTTTGTTATTAATATATCAGAATTAATATTCATATAACTCGCCACTAATAAAAATCGCCTCCCACAATGTAAAAATGTATGACGCAATCTGAAACCCCTAAATATAATATCATGTAATATATAGATACACTCATAGATAGAGACAACATCACATATATTGCTCTGATCGCACGTGAACTTTAGCTAAGCACTTGTATTATGGAATCAGAGACAACGAAAGTACCACAAACACCCATGCCCGAGAAAACGTATAAATTTTTTTTCTTAATTGACTTGACCGAGAATTGAACCGGTGATCTCAGAGTTGGCGACACCAAGACAACTGGTGTACGCCACTCGTCCACAATGGTCGTCATCAAATGTAACACTGATCTAAATTTCACAAATAAATGTTCTATTCTATTTTAATCTCAGAATTCTTTGTTCTATAATCTGAGAATGCATAACAGCGTTATACTACTCCCTTTCTTCTCATTGGTGGAGAATGAGAAGAAAGGGAGTAGTATAACGCCGTCAATTGAACAAATGATCCAGAAACGTCAGGGAGCGGGAAGGTAGTCGGTCAACAGCTGGCCGACACTGGCCGACACTGACACGTCTATTTCAATTTGAACAATTTTTAATTCTAAACATCTTTACATCCAAAACAACCGAAATTTTAGTGTAAATCAAAAAAATAACAAAATATAGTATATGTAGATTGAATAAGCAAGCTCCACTGAGGGAGTACCACGAAGTTTGATCACCACTTACGTGGTAGGTGAACCGCTGCACACTTGCCCGCCTGTCCAAATTAAATTTTACAATTGCATACCTAAAATATGTGTATTGATCATTTGGAGAAAAGTACGGTGCGTCAACGCTACCATTTCTAACCATAAATAAGTTCAATTACTGGTGGTGCAGAGCTAATATAATATAGAACTCTGTGAGATTCCATCTTATTCTTCTAGAAAAAAAACACATCTAAAATATATGTAAAAAGAATCTTCATGCCATTCCCATTAATGGGGTAGACAAAGGTCTAGACAATGCAAATAATCTAGATATTAAAATCCTTTCGTCTCACGTTTCCTTAGACATTTTTTTGGGACAACATGATGCCATTTCCAATACTGGTCCTTCGACTCAACATTCACCGAAGACATTTTTTGGGACGACGTGAACCTGTCGCCGTCTTTATGACAGACGATATGAATGGTACATAAGTTTTGAAAAAAACCCATTGGTACGATCCACCACCTGGGATTCGACCTCCACCAAATATACCCAAGCACTCGACTATTGTGAAAACATATTTATCAGCAATTTTCTTTAATTAAACTGTCGGTGAGATTTTCAATATTTTGTGAAAAAAATAAATTTTTGTTCCTTCTCATAATTTTCGACTGGACATCAAAATCTGGTCCGCTATGATAACTACTCAGTAAAACTGTAAAACAACGGACAGCAGAAATTTCCAAAGATCGATTCGTTCGCGATAATTTAGCGAAACAAACCAACTAATTGACAGTTGCGAAAATTTATTTTATTTGTAAATTTACAAATGAAATTAATCGAATCATCCGCGGACAGCGACGGTTGTCAACATGGGATGTTACAAAACATCTACGGGTAGAAGTGGTAGGATATAAACCCGCCACGGGGAGACCCACGCACCAGTCGCGTGCGGTCGCTATGGCGCTCCGACGGTTCTCGACGCGTGCAAAGTTCAAAGACTCCTAGACGTTCCAAATTCGAATTCTGACATTTCTTGCGACTTGACCATAGAGACGTATGACTGTTTTTCGACTATTGTGTGACAGTGACTATAACTGAGACAGTGACTCGACCTGACCATGACTTGGATTTACTGTGGACTATATTTACAGACAGAATCTTATTTTTGGCAGCTGAAAAATCAAGTTCGTATTCTTTAATTTTTCTCTTTAGATATTTTAAGTACAAGTTTTAAAATTATACAATCCTAAAAGATAAATACCTCTTAAATGTACCTCGTAGACACCGGTTTTCGAGGTGTCGACATCGCTGAGATCTCGGGTTCGAATCCCGGACGGTTCAATGTAAAAAAAAAAAACATTTTTTCTACATTTTATCGGGTCTGAGTGTTTGTGGTACATTCGATGTTGGCGATTCCATAAGACAACCGCTTTAGTAACTGTTGCGTACTTTGGCATCAGTGCAATGTATGTGATGTTTTCTTCATCCATGGGGATATTTATTATTGTTAAATAAATGTTTCCTACCTTTATTTAATATAATACTAGTTCTATAATATATAATTGTACTGGTAAGCTCTTTGATAGGGTTTTAATTAATCTCTTATAAAATAATTAATTAATCCAGAATATTTTAACAGTAGCTTTAAGTTTTTCTCAATATAATAAAAAATATTTAATTATACTTTAATAACTGTCATAGAAATCTATCAAACTTATCCATCTCTGACAGTTATAAATTATTCAATTAATTAGTAACAGTATTTATTTATAAAACTTCATTAAATGATAAAAATGGACCAAACGGAGGACACAATATTTCCGTCAACCTTAGGGAGATAAAACAAGTTACGGAAAACTAAAATAGTAATTGTCATAATAAAAAATACCACCAACATAATTACAACAATGAAAAAAAATATTCAAATAAATATAATACTCTTTAAACAAACACAGAATATGCATTCATCTCATATTATAATTTTTATGATATTTCCATTAGAAGGAATTGTGATTAATATTTTTAAAAACCATAACTGGCCACTAAAAATCGAATTTACAAAATTAAAAACTTAAACATTCATTATAATTCAAATAAATCTATTCTTATGTATTTTCTTATGTCTTTTCTTAATGTACGTTACATTATAATAGCCAGTAACTCATAGCTTAGCAAAGGCCTTCATGTAATTTTTGGGCGAGGTCACATTTGGTTCCCAACCCCACCCCAAGTTAAACAAGACAAAGCTCTATTAAAAAGATTCCTATTAATAATTTAATTATAATATGAATAAAAAAATTCGATGATCATTAAATCAGCAAAATCCATTATCGTGGTAAAGAGTTATATACTTTACCGTACCGTACCGTGCCTTTCTAACTTTAAGATATTAATATATCTTCACGCAATTCCCAAAACATCCATAACTCGTATAAAAACATTCATGTTTGTCACATTTGCACCTAGCGGGAATCGATGCCGCAACCTTTAGCTTCGAAGGCAGGATAATTACCAACTAAGGCTATGGGATCGTCGAGGCTTAACCAAAGTGATATTTATTAAAACATAGATCAAATTTGACAACGTTTCAAAGTATCATTAAATACATAATCAAAATATTTAGAACTCTAACACACGTCATCCAATCTCTAAAAAGCTTCTTGATAACTTAATGTATAATATTCAAACTTTAAGCCCTAGCTAGATTTGAATCCAGAGCGTAGGAAGGCAGCGTCATTAACAATATGGCTATCACTTAAAAACTATGAATTAAAAATGATCCCCTTTTCGAAGTCAGTAAGATTTGTCTGTAGTAAATGAGATTATATATTGAATGCTCTATCGTCTATTTCATAATTCGGGTACAAATAATAACAATTAAATTTCACCATAACCATTCCAATCGAATAACTTTCATCGTAAACAAACATTTTTCCCTAAATTATCGGGTAATTTAATCAGACATTTCCTGCATACAATGTTGACACAAGGCATGCACTATTCGATTCACACTCGGAGAGAGCAAGCCGGTTTCAACGAAAGTGACGTTTCACTTTCCCCGTAGGTCATGGGTGTGGTTAACACATCTGTCGGTAATTTCTTGCGCCGTTTTATTAACGTGTCCATTATTGTTCATTTAATTTAGTAATATATAAAGTAAACACGAATAATTAGTCTGGTAAATTTCAATTGAACAATTGTTTTAATTTAATTTGACAATTTTATTTTATTTTTAATGCGTGAAGTGGATTAATGTTTTTATTGTCATATTTATGGTGTCATTGTTATACATTTAATGAAGTCATAGCTGTGATTGAAAATTTAATTACATACATTTTTAATTATTCAACATTAAATCATCTATAAATGATTTAAATTTTCAACGTTAAGTTACATATATTATTTGCACAACTAAAGGTGTCATATTTATTTATAAAGACAAAATAATTAGTAAACCAGATGTGTACATAAACATTTTTATAATTCATTTACATAATCCATTTTTGTTAGAATATCGGAAACAGTTGAACGCGAAAATGTAGGAAATGCATAAATGTATAATTACACATCTCCTATTTTTGCGTTCGTTAGCGGTATGGTTTTGTAGGATTTGAAATGAACATTTACTGCCTATTGATACTATTAACGCGGATTTTTAACTGTCTAATATTTGCAGTATTAGTTCCTGACATTTGTGTATTTTTAAAATATAATCTAACATGATTAAAATACAGTTTTTACAAGACTATTTTTAACACAAATAACTAATAATGATTTCTTGTATTTACGCGAATACTCCACATTTAAAATAAAACGATTTTCGGATTTTATCGCGTTTTTAATTAGTTTTTACAACACATAGCTGATGTTAAACATAGACGCTCTACGAAGTCTGCAGTCTGTGATCACATACTAGATGGGCCCAACCATTATATCAGATTTGACAAGCCACATATCCTCGCGAAAGAACACCAATTCCTACCCAGGATGATCCGTGAGGCTATTGAAATTAAAAAACATCCTAATTTTAATAGAGAAGATGGTTGGGTTAGCCACCTGCTTGGGATCCAGTCATTAATAAAATTAAATCCAGGAGCAAGCATACCACTGCAAGACCTCAAGATACAGTGAGCACATTCTGCGTAAATCGGATCCAAAATTAATAAATAAAGTTGACGGTAGCCGAAGGTAGCTGAGACAGCGGGATGTTCAAGACCTCAGTCCCCCCGTGACCACGGTTGCTGTAAAGCGTCCGAAACGTCGGGAAATAAAAAAAATAGTAAAAACTACTTAAATACGCTATAAAATCCGAAAATCGTTTTATTTTAAACAAATAACTAATTATAGTTTAAAATTTAAATGGGAATTATTTTTTTAGTGGCGGCGACGATGAAGACAGTTTGGAGAGTAGAACTGAAGAAACGCACTTTCCGAACGCAAGTGCGCTGCGCCAATCGCCATTGCTGGAGCAGTGTCCGCTGCGGACCTCTCCGAAATGCCCGCCGGCTTCCAAACGGTACAGTATATTATATTTTTCTTAATCTAAAGTTTTTCTACATATTCTCGGGTCTGGGTATTTGTGGTGCTTTCTTTGTTTCCGATTACATAACACAAGTGCTTTTGCTTACTTTGGGATCAGAGCAATGATTTTGATGTTGTACCTATCTATGTATTTATTTATTATTTATTAAAACTAAATTCACAGGGTTTGTCCTTTATTTAGTAAAAACTAATATAAAAAAAAACTTTTTCTCGAGAAAATGAATTTATTATTATAAACATTGTATAGCTATAATGTACAGTAATTCTTTATAAACCTCTTGATAGGTACGCGTCACACCCATTTCTGCCGCCAAACATTGGTGCAAAGTTGTATATTTAAACCACAAAACCTTTCTAATCATCTTTTAAAAACCATGTAAATTAGACTTAAGAATATACCACTCTTTTTATCTCGTGGGTGTCAAACAATAAAGCTTAAAAAATTCAATTGCGTACTGCGATCACCAATCCTTTTATTGTGTTAAAGTCTGTTCTACAGTGGACTTTGACAAACCGTTTTATACATATGTATATATATATATTCCAGGTATCGCACTCATGATGGGACCTGCAATAACCTAAACCGTCCTCGATGGGGCTCCACCATGACACCAGTCCAACGCTTCCTTCAGCCATCCTACTCCGACGGTATCCAAGCACCACGCCGCTCCATCTTTGGCAGCTTATTACCATCAGCACGTGAGATAAGCTCCCTCGTACACGAAGATCACAACGTGGAGAACCACGGCATAACCCATCTGCTGATGCAATGGGGTCAGTTTCTAGACCACGACGTGACGTCATCTTCGCAGTCCAGAGGTTTTAATGGGTCAGTGCCGAGGTGCTGCAAGGATGGCGGGAGAGATTTCGTGCCAAAGGAGTTTATGGTGAGTTATTATGAAGTAAATACTTCTTCGAAGACATCCTGATAGTCTTTTTGATCGTGACCCGGCCTTCGCAGCTAAGTTGCGGAATCGATTTCTCCTTGGCCCAACTTTTATGTATGAGTAAAATATTATTGTTTTTATTCGAAACATGTTTTTTATGTGAATATTTTTCAATGTAAATATATCTATGTATACTGCACTGATAGCATGGCAACAAACTCACGTAGTCCCAAAAGAGCTTCGGTGTAAGTTAGGTCGAAGGGACTTAATTGTCTAGACCTCTGTCTACTCCAGTATTGAGAAAATTCGTGAAGATATCTTCACGAACTTTTTTAATAAAAAATACTTTTTACCTCCGTTATGATTTGAAACTCGATGAAACGATAGCACTAAAAAGAGACAAAATGAGTGAAGCTGTAATGAGAGAAAGGGACTTTCTAAAAGAGACATCAGAGTGATAAGGTTTTGTTTTCTTTAGATCTTTCATGTTTCACATTTAGCTCGAAAAACAAACGTATCAAATCAAATGATTTATTTATCGACATAAGAATGTACATCCGTAGGTATGCTCTTTTTTGGACAATATTTTTCTTTACAATATAACGTATTATACAACATAAAGTGATATTTTCTAGAAATAGCTTGGGAGCGATCACCCAGGGGTTAGTCATTAATATATTCATTTATATTATTATAACCCTTCTTATAAAGTTTTTCTTTAATAAATTTTTTAAACCTGTTAATAGACAGGCTTTGCACATTTACCGGGATTTTGTTGTAGAAGCGTATACACCGCCCTATGAACGAGTTACTTTATGGAGTCTATAATATTACAAGCTTGTGTTTGTTCCTCGTATATCATACATACCTTTTACGTACATATACTTTTCTTAGTAATTATGACAACGGCCACATTTTTAAGGGCAAGTAAACAAGATTGGCTCACCACCTGTCACGTTAACCCAAATAAACTTTGGTGAAAATTGGGGAAAAGGGACATAAAACGTGTATTTCTGCAGTGTCCCTTACACTGCAGAACTAAGCGAAGTCTCTATTTTCATCTGATTCTGTCAGAGGAGATAAAAAGTAAAGATAAATAAATAATAAAAATAAATATCTTCACGCAATTCCCAATACAGGGGTAGACAGAGGTCTGTTTTAGACAATTAAGTCCCTTCGACCCACCTTCCACCGATATTTTCGGGACTACGTGACAGGTGGTGAGTCCGTCGCCGTCTTTATGTCCAAGCCAACGATATAATTCGTACATAAGTTTTTGAAAAACCCTTTGGTACGAGCCTGCCACCTGGGGATCGAACTCGGGTCTCTTGACTCGAACCATTCGGCTATCGTGACAATTGATAATATGAAAAGTAAAGATAAATGTATGTTAAGGAGTAGTAATAGAGTAGAGTATTTTGGTTTTCAATGTTTTTTTTTTTCTTGGTATTATAATAAATTATATTTTATCTTTAAGACCAGTTTATGTTCGTGGTGTGTTGAGTGCCCTAGCACTCACCACGAACACACACCTCTTTCTTCTGTCTGCGTTAAGTATAAAAAAATACCTAGAATGAGACAATGTCCCCTTGTCTCATTCTAGGTATTTTTAACACTATTTTCGATACTAGGATAGACAGAAGTACAGACCACTAAGCACTGTCGACCCACTTTTCACTGAAGACATTTTCGGGGCAACGTGACAGTTGGTAAGCCTGTCGACGTTTTAATGTCCATGCCAAGGATATAAATCATAAGAAAGTTTGATACCATAATATAACGATAATATGATAAAAAAAAACGCTTGGTACGAGCCTACACTTGGGAATTGAAGTCAAGTCTATTGACTCAAATTCCAATCACCCAACCACTCGGCTATCGGGAGTTTCAGAAAAGTCGATATCGAAAAAGCAATATGAAAAAAATATGAAATTTTGACTGATTCTTCCGAAGATTTCAAATTAAACTCGCGTGAATACCACATGTTTTTTTTAAAAAATCGTTCCAACATAAATAATGCTTATAGCATCCCGAGTGCCTGCCCATCGCGGTACCACCTTCCGATCCATTCTACGGTCCTCGGGGCGTGAGGTGTCTGGACTTCGTTCGCTCCTCGCCCGCCCCCCGGGATGACTGCGCGCTGGGCTGGCGCGAGCAGATCAACCAGGTATCCGTCTTCATCGACGGCTCGCCGCTCTACTCCAGCTCTGCGAGACAGTCGGACAAGCTCAGGCTGTTCAGGAATGGTGAGTCTCCACTTTCTCCCATAAAAGGTTGTTTAAAAAGAAAAAATGTCCTCATGCCACTCCCAATACAGGCGTAGACAGGACGTCAAGACAATCAAGTATTATCAATTCATCGAAGGCATTTTTCAGGATAACGTAACAGGTGGTGAGCCCGTCGCCGTCTTTATTTCCAAACCAACGATTTAAATCGTATATAAATTTTAGAAAAAAACTTATTGGTACAAGCCTTCTACATCGGATCTTCATGCGGATCGTACTGGGGTCTCTTAACTCGAATTCTGAGCATCCAACCACTTGGCTATCGTGACCTTAAAAGTAATATAAACGTAGTCATATGTTTTATTTTTACCGTTAGGTATCGAGATGAGAATTTACAACGCGCTATTTTTCCATGGAGGAGATAGATTAAGTATTGAAAATCGCATATACATGTGTGTGTATGTTGTATTTTTAATATTAACATATTTATTTTCTGCCTATATCTAAAAGATTTAAATGTGTTTCGGTTATTTTGTTTAAAAAATGTCTGTTTAAAAAAATGGGTTCGGTTGCCGGACGGGTAATGTCGAAAATGTAGAAAACCACTTTGTCTACGTAGTCTGGTCTAGGGGTTTGTGACACGTTCGTTGTTTCTGATTCCATACCACGCGTGCTTTAGCCAATTACTTTGTGATAAGAACAATGTATGTGATTTTGTCCCTATCTATGTATTTATTTACTTATAAACAGTTGTCTATCTATCTATGATGAAGATATGAACGGATGATAGAGATGGTGGCGGTGTGCAGGCATGCTTCAGTACGGGCGGGTGATGCAGCGGCGGCCGGTCTTACCGCCGGCTCGTCGCGACGAGCTCTGCCGCGGCGGCGCACTGTCCTCCGAGTGCTTCCGGTCGGGCGACGCGCGTGTCAACGAGCACCCGGGGCTAGTCGCCGCACATATAGTCTGGCTACGGCAACACAACAGGTACCCACTGCTAATATCATTCTCAAGGGTTAACTCTTCATCACGTTATGACACACCCCCGTACTGTGGGTTATTTGTGGTTGTATATTACTATTTATGGGATTTATTTTGAAATCGCAATCGAACTACTTTCCAATGCAAAAAGAAGGTACAGTAACTAGAAAGCGCATCGCAGAGAATATAACAAGCAAATTAAAAAATATATATATTTAGATTAATAAAAAAATGCTATCTCAGATGGTAGAGACTGTCCGTCAACGGTCCGAGAAAAGCCTTAAAAATCGAAATGTCATCCGATAGATGGCTGAAATTTAGCAACAAAAGTAAGAAAACTCGAGATCGCCAATTTGCTTGTCTAGTATGGAAATTATGACAATCCAAACGATAAAAAAATAAAACGTAATATCTTCTTGAGGTAATTAAATTATGCGTGTCGTATGAAACGACCACTCTAACTCTTCGCATAACTACTGGAAATGAAGTAACTTTAATTTTGTACTATTATACAGAATGGCGCAAGAGCTGGCACACTTAAACCCGCACTGGAGCGACGAGAAAATCTACCAGGAGACGAGGAAGATCGTAGGAGCCATGATCCAACACATCACTTACAGAGAATTTCTGCCGATTGTGCTAGGTAACGTGTACCGTGATAATCATGATGTTATGAGATCAGACTTCTTGCATCGTAGGCACTGCTGCCCGTTGTCTTTTAATTTCTCGGAGACAAAATGCCCTATTATCCACAAAACAAATGAAAATCCGCCGAGCGAAATCATTTTTCACTTCTCCGTTACAGAAATCGAGTAATTTTCGGGTATTTTATAAATCCTATGACCTCCTCGGTCGAGTTACATACACACCAGTTTTTACGATGTAGCAAAAACAGTTTTCTCTTCGTACATATTGTCTCCGTAATGCCACAAAGATCGGTCCTCGGCCACCTGCATCCATCGACTCTCCCCGCAACATTTCTATGAAGTTATGTTTTTTTTATAGAAAAGGGAGGTAAACGAGCAGGTGGCTCACGTGATGGTAAGTGATTACCGCTGCCCATGAACACCCGCAATACCAGAGGCATAGCAGATGCGTTGTCTTAGAGTGAAGAATTGAGGGAGGTGGGGTGTGTGGGTCTCCGGTTACCTGCACTTACCAGACGAAACGCAGAAATTTGTTAGACTTCTACTTCACGCCGGTATTCTGTGAGGTTGTGGTACTTCTCCGTTCGAGCCGGCCCATTCATGCAACAACAAAAGCTGATGCGTGGCTCTACCACTGTTAATTACGATATAATACAAATTATATCGTCTATTACACAATATTTACACATAAAAATTTGTATTATTAAGATATTTCTCCTCTAGGAGCGGAAGTGATGCGTCTGTTTGAACTCGATCTGATGACTAAGGGCTACTACAAAGGTTACAATCCGAAAATCAATCCGAACCCCGCGAGCTCGTTCGGTTCCGCAGCGTTCCGTTTCGGCCACAGCCTGGTCCAGTCCTCCATGGTCCGGTTTGATCGCTTCCATAGGCCTATGGCTGACAGTAAGTAGATAAAATAAATAAATAAATATCTTCACGCAATTCCCAATACAGGGGTAGACAGAGGTCTAGTCTAGACAATTAAGTCCCTTCGACCCACCTTCCACCGAAGATATTTTCGGGACAACGTGACAGGTGGTTGAGCCCGTCGCCATCTTTATGTCCAAGCCAACGATATGATTCGTACATAAGTTTTTGAAAAAGCCATTGGTACGAGCCTGCCACCTGGGGATCGAACTCGGGTCTCTTGACTCGACATTCCGTCCACCCAACCACACTGCTATCGTGACTTTTTACAGTAAGTAGATGTGACTTCAAATTGTGTAAATTCAAACCGTACACGAGTGTCACAACAGGTTTTCAAGGTGTCGCCGTCTCTGAGTCAATGTAGAAAACCCACTTTTTCTATATTTACACGGGTCTGGTTGTAAGTGGTGCTTTCGTTGTATCCGATTTCGTAACACAAGAGCTTTGAGATTGGAGTCAATGTATGTGATGTTATCCAAAACAAAAAAGACCCGAAAGCCTAGTTGGTAGTACTTCGGCATTGGAGGCTAAAGGTGGCGGTTCGAATTCCTCTAGCGGAAATATTAGTTTGATGGATATAAATACTTCAACCCGAGTAATCGATGTTTATTTGTTTATATAAATATTTGTCTATCTTAAAATTTGTGTAATTATATTGAACCGTTAACTTGGACATTAAGACAGGCAGACAGACATTTTCTAGTCAATGCCTTTTTATTGATTTTATAATATAAATAAATAAATATCTTCACGCAATTATCAATACACAGACACGGGTAGACAGAGGTCTAGTCTAGACAATTAAGTCCCTTCGACCCACCTTCCACCGAAGATATTTTCGGGACAACGTGATAGGTGGTGAGCCCGTCGCCGTCTTTATGTCCAAGCCAACGGTATAATCCGTACAGAAGTTTTCGAAAAACCTGCCTGCCACCTGGGGATCGAACTCTGGTCTCTTAACTCAAAATTCCGACCGCCCAGACACTCCACTATCGTGACACTAAAATATAAGTAGTTGTTTTTTTTTACCTTTCGTTAATTAACTTTTCTGGTTTATTCTAGACGTTTCCCTCCACAACGAAATAACAAACCCGTCCAACATCTGGAGCTTGGGCGCTGTAGACCGGCTACTGATTGGAATGCTGAACCAGCCGATACAGAAACGCGACGAGTTCATCACCGAGGAATTGACCAACCATTTATTCCAAACCCCCCATTTCGACTTCGGAATGGACCTGGCCGCGATTAACATACAAAGGGGGAGGGATCACGGGGTTCCTCCGTATACGTCGTGGAGGGAGCCATGCGGTCTGTCAGCTTTGGAGGATTTCGATGATTTAGTAAGAGTGATGCCAATGAGGGTTGTAAGGAAACTAAAGAAATTATACAGGTGACTATTTGCTCCTGCATTAAGTAGCATTTGAAAATTGCATTAAATATTTCAAACCGTAAATGCGACAGGCTATCCACCTGTCACGTTGTCCCGAAAATTCGGTGGAAATTGGGTCGAAGGGACTTCATTGTCTAGACTAACCTCCGTCTACCCTTGTATTGAAAATTGCGTGAAGATATTTATTTATTTATTATTTATTTTAAATGCTTTCTTTCAATGCGTTCAATATATATTTAGAAATTTTAATAATATCTATATTTAACAATTTAGTCTTTTGGCATTCTAATTCTAAAATCTAATAATATTCCTATGAAATTGGAATTATTGGACTCAATTATTTAGACTTTTGACCACGCCTGTAATGGGTATTATAAGAGTTGTTTTATTTTATAATATTATTAATTGTAAAAAAATTCCAAACAGACAAACAATTTTTCGCATCGTACTCTATCATAGTCTAAAGTAGTTATTGAACTACAAACTACAATTCTACAAAATAGAGTATACCTATATAATCTTTAAAACATTATTACAGGCATATTGACGATATAGATCTCTTCACTGGAGGCATGGCTGAAAGACCTGTCGTTGGAGGCTTAGTGGGACCAACATTTGCTTGTATTATTGCGCAACAGTTCTCTAATTTACGGAAGGGAGATCGATTTTGGTAAGCGACAAATATAAACTATACATTTATGTAGGTGTATATGAATATTCTCCCAGACTTTTCCCGGAGGTATCGTAAGAGGCAACTAAAAGAAAAGCCTTGAAAATGCAATTGGCTACCGACAGATGGCGGGATAACCATCTCAAAAAATGCAAGAACCAATTTTTCGGCAGTCCGGTGACGGGCAACAAGCTAAGATGCAAGTTGTCTGGTGCTGCGATCGCCAATTAGCTTGCCTAGCTTAGCGATTATGACAAATCCTCTCGCACGGTAGAGACCAATGTCCTGCAGTGGACTTTACTGACAGTTATTAAAGAAAATCACATATTTTTTCTTATTTTGCAGGTACGAAAATGGAGGATTCGATTCATCGTTCACTCCGGCACAATTACAACAAATACGTCGCGTATCATTAGCTCAAGTACTATGCCACACTCTCGACACTATAGACAGCGTACAGCCCTTTGTCTTCCTATCCCCAGACAACCCTGACAATGAGAGAATGTCCTGTAACAACGGACTCCTTAACAACTTTGACTTATCCCCTTGGACTGAAATTAATTCCGACTCAAACAATGACACCAAGTTCGACAATGACGAAAATACCACTGACAAAGCAAAAACAGAAAGACCTAACTCTACAAATAAACCAATGTCGACGACTAAAAAAGGCTCCAAATTCCCTGCCGCAATTAACAAACCGCATCAGACATCTTCAGTTAATAACTCAAATAAACCTCACAAAGTTAGCCATAAACTTAATAATACAGACTTGACAAATAACGACAATGACACAACTACCGACAAAACGACAACTACTGTCAAACCGACAACTATTGTACAGGCCATAGACGACAAACTTGACTTTAAAAACAAAAGTAGACGATACAGCGACTTTGAAAGTATTATAACCAGACACCGGGCCCCGACCAAACATTACAATAACTACAAAGATTACGACGACAATATACAAAGCGTACAATCATTAGTTGTGACCAATTTACAACAGCAACGACCATTCAACAGGCCCGTTATAACTGTGACTGAGAACGTTGACAAATACACTTACCTAATCAACTATGTTCCGCGACCGACTCAATCCTGGAGACAAACTACAAGAAAGACACACGACAAAAACGTAGTTAAAGTGACCTACCAGACCTACGACGACACTTACGACAGACGGCCAAACAGACCGTATTACTATAACAATAGACGCCCAAACAATCCTTACTATAACAGACATGACACTGACGACGATAGTGATTCGTATCGACGCGAGAGACCAAATACAAAACTGACAAGTAATGCTAATTCTTCCGCTAGGTCTAATGACCACAATATAAAGACGACTAAACTCAAAACAGACACGGACATAGATGACAAAACTGATGTTACGACTGAAAATGTTTACAAACTGACAACTTTCAGCTACGTCGGTACATACAAAGGCGACGATACAGACAAACAAACTAAACTTGACGAAACTGACATTACAAATAACAAACACGACATCATTAGCAAAGACTTTGCGACTTCTGACACAAAAAAATCCGAATCCACACTTAAAAATGACTATGACAACTTTGACAGAATATCAACATTTTTCCTTCACGAAACAGCGACAAAACCGTACAGCTTACACAGACCGACAAGACGTTACGACGAAGAACAGATCGAAATGAATAATAAAAACAAATATTATTACGTAAGAAACGTTTTGCACAAATATCCTGATACTGACTTGACTATTACAAAACGAAACACGGCGACCGTCGTTGATCCTAAAAATTATAACAATCCTTTCAACCTTGGCATAGAAGAAAGATCGGCAGCGAAAAAAATACCTACATTGGGAGAAGTAAAATCAAACAACGCTAATAGGTTACAAATAAAAACGCAGAAGCCGACAAGTTCAGCTAAAACACCTTCAGTTGCATTCCAGATAATACCCAGTGAAAATAGGTAAGTTTGGGTACATATATAGCAATACGTAACTGAACGAAGTACAACAAAGGGGAGGGATCACGGGGTTCCTCCGTATACGTCGTGGAGGGAGCCATGCGGTCTGTCAGCTTTGGAGGATTTCGATGATTTAGTAAGAGTGATGCCAATGAGGGTTGTAAGGAAACTAAAGAAATTATACAGGTGACTATTTGCTCCTGCATTAAGTAGCATTTGAAAATTGCGTGAAGATATTTATTATTTATTATTTATTTTAAATGCTTTCTTTCAATGCGTTCAATATATATTTAGAAATTTTAATAATATCTATATTTAACAATTTAGTCTTTTGGCATTCTAATTCTAAAATCTAATAATATTCCTATGAAATTGGAATTATTGGACTCAATTATTTAGACTTTTGACCACGCCTGTAATGGGTATTATAAGAGTTGTTTTATTTTATAATATTATTAATTGTAAAAAAATTCCAAACAGACAAACAATTTTTCGCATCGTACTCTATCATAGTCTAAAGTAGTTATTGAACTACAAACTACAATTCTACAAAATAGAGTATACCTATATAATCTTTAAAACATTATTACAGGCATATTGACGATATAGATCTCTTCACTGGAGGCATGGCTGAAAGACCTGTCGTTGGAGGCTTAGTGGGACCAACATTTGCTTGTATTATTGCGCAACAGTTCTCTAATTTACGGAAGGGAGATCGATTTTGGTAAGCGACAAATATAAACTATACATTTATGTAGGTGTATATGAATATTCTCCCAGACTTTTCCCGGAGGTATCGTAAGAGGCAACTAAAAGAAAAGCCTTGAAAATGCAATTGGCTACCGACAGATGGCGGGATAACCATCTCAAAAAATGCAAGAACCAATTTTTCGGCAGTCCGGTGACGGGCAACAAGCTAAGATGCAAGTTGTCTGGTGCTGCGATCGCCAATTAGCTTGCCTAGCTTAGCGATTATGACAAATCCTTTCAACCTTGGCATAGAAGAAAGATCGGCAGCGAAAAAATACCTACATTGGGAGAAGTAAAATCAAACAACGCTAATAGGTTACAAATAAAAACGCAGAAGCCGACAAGTTCAGCTAAAACACCTTCAGTTGCATTCCAGATAATACCCAGTGAAAATAGGTAAGTTTGCATATATAAGTAAGAATAAGACGTTTGCCTACCCAGACCTATTCTATTTTTGTTAAATTGGTATTGTTTAGTTATTTTTGGGTCCTTTTTTTAAATGAGTCAAGAGACCCTGGTATTTGAAAGGGACGAAGAGAACGAAGTGTGAAATCTGGGTAAATCAGGAATTCGATGGTTTGGGCACGTTGAGCGAATGAGTGAAGACCGAATGGTGAAGAAAATATATAGTGCGAAAGTTAAGTAAGAAAGTCAGTAAGAGACCCAAGTTCGATCCCCCGGCGATGTTACCAAAACTTATGTTCGATTTATATCGTTGGCTTAGACATAAAGACGGCGAGGCTCATAACCTCTCACGTTGTCCTAAAATATGTCTTCGGTGAAAGATGGATCGAAAGGACTTAGAGCTGGGCTCTACCCCAGTATTAGAATAGCGTGAAGAAGGGTTTATGGATAATAATAGTGATTAGTTAACTAGAGATGTACTAAACTCCTATACGCAATTTGCACAAAAAGACACGTAGAATAACGCTTCTGTTGCCTCTGGATGTTTAAAAAGAAAGTGTTATCTGGGATCACGAATTCTTTGAAAACATTCATGCTACAGTCCTATTTCTAATAGCATATTGTTTTTCTTTACAGTCCTTCACAGTGGGCTGTGTATGAAGAAAATGCTGATCTACCCAGTTTTACCGCACCGCATGCCCTCTCTCAAAGCGGATCCTCACGCTCTTGAAATACCAAGGCCTATAGATCTAACACGTCCTATAAGGCGTCGACCGGGAAAATTCTAAAATTATTTAATAAGCGGTATTATTTGCTTTAATTTTAACGAAGTGTCTTCAATTTGATGTAATTAAAGAAAAATGGGTAACCGCACGATAGCTTTGAAGATACCTCGTTGAATATCTTATTCTAGAAATATGTATATATAGAGCGGTATATTAAGAAATTACAAGTTTATTTTCTACTGACTAGTTGCTGAAAATATGACAAAACATCTCTAAACTATTCGTTTAAATTATCTCATATAATGAGGTGTAGAATAACAATAAAAAGACAGACAAGTTAACAGACCGACAAAAATATTGAAAGACAAATAAACATATAAAACAGACAAACGAGATATATGACATAGACACACAGTCAGGCATAATAAGGACAAGAATAAACAATACTGATAGGCAGAAACGGACAGGACAGGCTGAACGACCAGACAAACAAGACTAACAGACAATAACGACAGAATAGTAGGACAGACTAAATAAAATATCCAGGACTTATGACATACAGACAGACAAACAGAGCAAATGGACTTGACTTAGATACAGAAAACGTAACATACACACAAATACAGACCTAGATAATTCAGATAGACATACAGACAGACATGACTTTCAGACAGGACAAAGGACATGGACAGACAGACAAACAGAGCAAATGGACTTGACTTAGATACAGAAAACGTAACATACACACAAATACAGACCTAGATAATTCAGATAGACATACGAACAGAGAAAGGACGTGAAGACAGAGCATTAACGAAGGTAAAACATACATCATTTAAGTGTCGACATGCGTCATTTAAGTGTCGACATGCGTCATTTAAGTGTCGACATGCGTCATTTAAGTGTCGACATGCGTCATTTAAGTGTCGACATGCGTCATTTAAGTGTCGACATGCGTCATTTAAGTGTCGACATGCGTCATTTAAGTGTCGACATGCGTCATTTAAGTGTCGACATGCGTCATTTAAGTGTCGACATGCGTCATTTAAGTGTCGACATGCGTCATTTAAGTGTCGACATGCGTCATTTAAGTGTCGACATGCGTCATTTAAGTGTCGACATGCGTCATTTAAGTGTCGACATGCGTCATTTAAGTGTCGACATGCGTCATTTAAGTGTCGACATGCGTCATTTAAGTGTCGACATGCGTCATTTAAGTGTCGACATGCGTCATTTAAGTGTCGACATGCGTCATTTAAGTGTCGACATGCGTCATTTAAGTGTCGACATGCGTCATTTAAGTGTCGACATGCGTCATTTAAGTGTCGACATGCGTCATTTAAGTGTCGACATGCGTCATTTAAGTGTCGACATGCGTCATTTAAGTGTCGACATGCGTCATTTAAGTGTCGACATGCGTCATTTAAGTGTCGACATGCGTCATTTAAGTGTCGACATGCGTCATTTAAGTGTCGACATGCGTCATTTAAGTGTCGACATGCGTCATTTAAGTGTCGACATGCGTCATTTAAGTGTCGACATGCGTCATTTAAGTGTCGACATGCGTCATTTAAGTGTCGACATGCGTCATTTAAGTGTCGACATGCGTCATTTAAGTGTCGACATGCGTATACCTATATAATCTTTAAAACATTATTACAGGCATATTGACGATATAGATCTCTTCACTGGAGGTATGGCTGAAAGACCTGTCGTTGGAGGCTTAGTGGGACCAACATTTGCTTGTATTATTGCGCAACAGTTCTCTAATTTACGGAAGGGAGATCGATTTTGGTAAGCGACAAATATAAACTATACATTTATGTAGGTGTATATGAATATTCTCCCAGACTTTTCCCGGAGGTATCGTAAGAGGCAACTAAAAGAAAAGCCTTGAAAATGCAATTGGCTACCGACAGATGGCGGGATAACCATCTCAAAAAATGCAAGAACCAATTTTTCGGCAGTCCGGTGACGGGCAACAAGCTAAGATGCAAGTTGTCTGGTGCTGCGATCGCCAATTAGCTTGCCTAGCTTAGCGATTATGACAAATCCTCTCGCACGGTAGAGACCAATGTCCTGCAGTGGACTTTACTGACAGTTATTAAAGAAAATCACATATTTTTTCTTATTTTGCAGGTACGAAAATGGAGGATTCGATTCATCGTTCACTCCAGCACAATTACAACAAACCCGTCCAACATCTGGAGCTTGGGCGCTGTAGACCAGCTACTGATTGGAATGCTGAACCAGCCGATACAGAAACGCGACGAGTTCATCACCGAGGAATTGACCAACCATTTATTCCAAACCCCCATTTCGACTTCGGAATGGACCTGGCCGCGATTAACATACAAAGGGGAGGGATCACGGGGTTCCTCCGTATGCGTCGTGGAGGAGCCATGCGGTCTGTCAGCTTTGGAGGATTTCGATGATTTAGTAAGAGTGATGCCAATGAGGGTTGTAAGGAAACTAAAGAAATTATACAGGTGACTATTTGCTCCTGCATTAAGTAGCATTTGAAAATTGCATTAAATATTTCAAACCGTAAATGCGACAGGCTATCCACCTGTCACGTTGTCCCGAAAATTCGGTGGAAATTGGGTCGAAGGGACTTCATTGTCTAGACTAACCTCCGTCTACCCTTGTATTGAAAATTGCGTGAAGATATTTATTTATTTATTATTTATTTTAAATGCTTTCTTCAATGCGTTCAATATATATTTAGAAATTTTAATAATATCTATATTTAACAATTTAGTCTTTTGGCATTCTAATTCTAAAATCTAATAATATTCCTATGAAATTGGAATTATTGGACTCAATTATTTAGACTTTTGACCACGCCTGTAATGGGTATTATAAGAGTTGTTTTATTTTATAATATTATTAATTGTAAAAAAATTCCAAACAGACAAACAATTTTTCGCATCGTACTCTATCATAGTCTAAAGTAGTTATTGAACTACAAACTACAATTCTACAAAATAGAGTATACCTATATAATCTTTAAAACATTATTACAGGCATATTGACGATATAGATCTCTTCACTGGAGGTATGGCTGAAAGACCTGTCGTTGGAGGCTTAGTGGGACCAACATTTGCTTGTATTATTGCGCAACAGTTCTCTAATTTACGGAAGGGAGATCGATTTTGGTAAGCGACAAATATAAACTATACATTTATGTAGGTGTATATGAATATTCTCCCAGACTTTTCCCGGAGGTATCGTAAGAGGCAACTAAAAGAAAAGCCTTGAAAATGCAATTGGCTACCGACAGATGGCGGGATAACCATCTCAAAAAATGCAAGAACCAATTTTTCGGCAGTCCGGTGACGGGCAACAAGCTAAGATGCAAGTTGTCTGGTGCTGCGATCGCCAATTAGCTTGCCTAGCTTAGCGATTATGACAAATCCTCTCGCACGGTAGAGACCAATGTCCTGCAGTGGACTTTACTGACAGTTATTAAAGAAAATCACATATTTTTTCTTATTTTGCAGGTACGAAAATGGAGGATTCGATTCATCGTTCACTCCGGCACAATTACAACAAATACGTCGCGTATCATTAGCTCAAGTACTATGCCACACTCTCGACACTATAGACAGCGTACAGCCCTTTGTCTTCCTATCCCCAGACAACCCTGACAATGAGAGAATGTCCTGTAACAACGGACTCCTTAACAACTTTGACTTATCCCCTTGGACTGAAATTAATTCCGACTCAAACAATGACATCAAGTTCGACAATGACGAAAATACCACTGACAAAGCAAAAACAGAAAGACCTAACTCTACAAATAAACCAATGTCGACGACTAAAAAAGGCTCCAAATTCCCTGCCGCAATTAACAAACCGCATCAGACATCTTCAGTTAATAACTCAAATAAACCTCACAAAGTTAGCCATAAACTTAATAATACAGACTTGACAAATAACGACAATGACACAACTACCGACAAAACGACAACTACTGTCAAACCGACAACTATTGTACAGGCCATAGACGACAAACTTGACTTTAAAAACAAAAGTAGACGATACAGCGACTTTGAAAGTATTATAACCAGACACCGGGCCCCGACCAAACATTACAATAACTACAAAGATTACGACGACAATATACAAAGCGTACAATCATTAGTTGTGACCAATTTACAACAGCAACGACCATTCAACAGGCCCGTTATAACTGTGACTGAGAACGTTGACAAATACACTTACCTAATCAACTATGTTCCGCGACCGACTCAATCCTGGAGACAAACTACAAGAAAGACACACGACAAAAACGTAGTTAAAGTGACCTACCAGACCTACGACGACACTTACGACAGACGGCCAAACAGACCGTATTACTATAACAATAGACGCCCAAACAATCCTTACTATAACAGACATGACACTGACGACGATAGTGATTCGTATCGACGCGAGAGACCAAATACAAAACTGACAAGTAATGCTAATTCTTCCGCTAGGTCTAATGACCACAATATAAAGACGACTAAACTCAAAACAGACACGGACATAGATGACAAAACTGATGTTACGACTGAAAATGTTTACAAACTGACAACTTTCAGCTACGTCGGTACATACAAAGGCGACGATACAGACAAACAAACTAAACTTGACGAAACTGACATTACAATTAACAAACACGACATCATTAGCAAAGACTTTGCGACTTCTGACACAAAAATCCGAATCCACACTTAAAATGACTATGACAACTTTGACAGAATATCAACATTTTCCTTCACGAAACAGCGACAAAACCGTACAGCTTACACAGACCGACAAGACGTTACGACGAAGAACAGATCGAAATGAATAATAAAAACAAATATTATTACGTAAGAAACGTTTTGCACAAATATCCTGATACTGACTTGACTATTACAAAACGAAACACGGCGACCGTCGTTGATCCTAAAAATTATAACAATCCTTTCAACCTTGGCATAGAAGAAAGATCGGCAGCGAAAAAAATACCTACATTGGGAGAAGTAAAATCAAACAACGCTAATAGGTTACAAATAAAAACGCAGAAGCCGACAAGTTCAGCTAAAACACCTTCAGTTGCATTCCAGATAATACCCAGTGAAAATAGGTAAGTTTGCATATATAAGTAAGAATAAGACGTTTGCCTACCCAGACCTATTCTATTTTTGTTAAATTGGTATTGTTTAGTTATTTTTGGGTCCTTTTTTTAAATGAGTCAAGAGACCCTGGTATTTGAAAGGGACGAAGAGAGAACGAAGTGTGAAATCTGGGTAAATCAGGAATTCGATGGTTTGGGCACGTTGAGCGAATGAGTGAAGACCGAATGGTGAAGAAAATATATAGTGCGAAAGTTAAGTAAGAAAGTCAGTAAGAGACCCAAGTTCGATCCCCCGGCGATGTTACCAAAACTTATGTTCGATTTATATCGTTGGCTTAGACATAAAGACGGCGAGAGGCTCATAACCTCTCACGTTGTCCTAAAATATGTCTTCGGTGAAAGATGGATCGAAAGGACTTAGAGCTGGGCTCTACCCCAGTATTGGGAATAGCGTGAAGAAGGGTTTATGGATAATAATAGTGATTAGTTAACTAGAGATGTACTAAACTCCTATACGCAATTTGCACAAAAAAGACACGTAGAATAACGCTTCTGTTGCCTCTGGATGTTTAAAAAGAAAGTGTTATCTGGGATCACGAATTCTTTGAAAACATTCATGCTACAGTCCTATTTCTAATAGCATATTGTTTTTCTTTACAGTCCTTCACAGTGGGCTGTGTATGAAGAAAATGCTGATCTACCCGAAGTTTTACCGCACCGCATGCCCTCTCTCAAAGCGGATCCTCACGCTCTTAGAGAAATACCAAGGCCTATAGATCTAACACGTCCTATAAGGCGTCGACCGGGAAAATTCTAAAAATTATTTAATAAGCGGTATTATTTGCTTTAATTTTAACGAAGTGTCTTCAATTTGATGTAATTAAAGAAAAATGGGTAACCGCACGATAGCTTTGAAGATACCTCGTTGAATATCTTATTCTAGAAATATGTATATATAGAGCGGTATATTAAGAAATTACAAGTTTATTTTCTACTGACTAGTTGCTGAAAATATGACAAAACGACTGAGAATATTTATGACATTTTGACTTTTTTCTTAAATATTGAATGACTTACAAACACACAATTATTTGAAACTATTGACAAAACATCTCTAAACTATTCGTTTAAATTATCTCATATAATGAGGTGTAGAATAACAATAAAAAGACAGACAAGTTAACAGACCGACAAAAATATTGAAAGACAAATAAACATATAAAACAGACAAACGAGATATATGACATAGACACACAGTCAGGCATAATAAGGACAAGAATAAACAATACTGATAGGCAGAAACGGACAGGACAGGCTGAACGACCAGACAAACAAGACTAACAGACAATAACGACAGAATAGTAGGACAGACTAAATAAAATATCCAGGACTTATGACATACAGACAGACATGACTTTCAGACAGGACAAAGGACATGGACAGACAGACAAACAGAGCAAATGGACTTGACTTAGATACAGAAAACGTAACATACACACAAATACAGACCTAGATAATTCAGATAGACATACGAACAGAGAAAGGACGTGAAGACAGAGCATTAACGAAGGTAAAACATACATCATTTAAGTGTCGACATGCGTCATTTAAGTGTCAAAAGCTTAACAGTTTAGAGTCTGGAATTAGTAACACATCAAAGGTTCGAACCTTGGTGAATCACTCCATGACACAGCTTTACATATTAGTTAAGTAAGTAAGTTAAGTGGTTAACATGCATACTATTACAGTTACATTATTGATAGTATTATTAAAAAAAAAAACTTAAAAGGCAGACTGGAAATATATCGAAACACAAGCATGACATAAGACAGAAACAGAGAGTTTAGAGAGACAAAACAAACAGACAGACATCTAGTAAATACAGACAGGACAGATAAAATAAGACAACATTTAGATAGACAAGCATACAAACGATAATACATTCAGAAAAGTTTGTCTATATATAGCCATAGGAAGTGGATAGAAGACAGACAAACGGTATGACACATAGGTAGTATTCATATATACATATACCTACAGGCCACAGATAAGATCTACTGACTAATGTCACATATACGATACAATAGACAGAGACAACAGACGCTAGTCTTGCCATAGACATATATTTTACTAGGCATAAAATATAGACATGTATTTTTTAATAAGAACCAAAATTCATTTCTTGTTTATTATTAACAAACAACTCATTAGTATAATTACAATGTGATATGAATATAATCACAATGTGATACTATCTAATATTGAGTATCCTAAATTTAACTAGTAATGAGACTTTTTTACTATATCCATTATGCTTAATTTTTACAACATTGACGTCCTGTCTTACATATGTTATAGTCTACACTATTGTGCAGCAAAATTTTAACACAAAAAATTTGAATCTACTGGAAAATAAACAAAAGTTATATTGTAGTAAATAAAACAAGTTATGTGGACATAAATATTTTATTAACATTTAATATATATTTAAAATAATTTGATATACTTGTCTTAAAATAGTTACACACTACATTTTTATAGATGTCATTGTAGATATAATTACAATAAATAGACAACATCAATAAATTGACTTAATTGTTAAATAAAATTGATGGACCAGAGAAGTCTAGATGATTACATTATGTGAAAGGTGAAGCTGAATAAATACTCAAAATCTAATTAATTTATTTTATTTGTTAATCATATTTTTTCAATAAAACTAATTAATTTAAATAAATAAATATAAATATTTTCACACTTACCCCAATATCAGGTCTCGACAATTAAGTCATTTTGACCCACCTTCCATTGAAGACATTTTTTGTTTATTTAAATAAGTACTTTTTTATGTTTGCATAAGAAAGCAAATAGCATTGGTCAGCAATGGACTTGGTCCCAACTGACCTATGGAATAACAACATGGAAATAAAACAAAGCACTAACCTGCCTTGGTACTACTTCAATGAAATCACAAACATAAGTAAAGCAACCCATTTCACGATTGTAAAATGGAAAACTCATTAGATTTTACTATGATCACCAGAGACTACTTAGTGATTGAAAGATAATATTTTTTATATCAAGAATAGATTAAGATACCTTGACTGCAATAAAATAATTTATTATGTAACAAATATACTTAAGCTAATTTTCCAGCAAACTTAGTCATCAATTCACATAGCCATACAATTCAATATGGTGACAAAAATTATCACTATAAGCTTTGTCTATTACAAAGTTCTTAATCACCTAATATATATAAATTCAGTCAAACTAAATAACAATAATGAGATTTTTAATGGTCACCAACAACTGAACTTTATGAATAAAGTATGAATAAATAAATAAATACCACTTAATCCATATAAATATATTTTATGGAATCATATTTTTACAGAATTAATCTAATCCCTTTCTGGATAATATTGGCATAGTACTTTAGATATTTCCTGGGCCAACTCGGGAGTACTAGCACACAGGACTCTCCGTGACAGTATGTCAAATGGTCCTCCAGCAGGATCTATGCAGACACCACCAGCCTCCCGAACAATGATGTCTCCAGCAGCTACATCCCAAGCATGAATACCAAATTCAAAGTTGGCATCAGCACCACCTAGTGCTACCATGGCCATATTTAGGGCTGCAGAGCCTAATGCTCTGACCCCATGACCTTTACTGACAATCTGCTTATAGTTTTCGAAAACCACTTTAGCCTTTTCTTCATCCCGACTTGTTCCTGCTTCAAATGCAACCAATGCATTACGAAGCTCTTTCACCTGTGAAACGTGTATCTGATGCCCATTCAAAAAAGCACCCTGGCCTTTCTTTGCTGTAAACAATTGCTCCAATATTGGATTATAGATTATCCCTACCACTGAAACTTTATTTATAACTAAACCAAGGGAAATACAACTGTGAGGAAAGCCGTGTATAAAATTCATGGTACCATCAACAGGATCGATAATCCAAGTTGGATCATCGGTAAGGATGCATTTTGCACCATCTGCAACTGATTCCTCTCCAATAAACTTATGCGTAGGGAACTTCTTCGAAAGGCCCCCTATTAAAGTTTGTTCAACCTTTTTATCAATTTCAGTCACAAAATCTATATCGCACGATTTCAGTTCGAACACCTTGCAACCGGTTACGTGCTCTTTGATAAGGTTTCCTGCTGACTTTACAAGATCCAAGGCAAAGTCGGCGTATTCGTCAATCATGTCGGCCATTTTTATATACACAATAATATAATAATACAGTTATATTAGACTAGACGGCGTAAAACAAATTTAAAAATAAAATAAAACAGTGCATCAACAGTTTCAATGTCGGAAAATCACGGGCAGACTCACCAGAGGTGATAGATGTCACTTGGATGTCACTGTCTGACAGTAAAAGATAGCTGCACAGAGTACTACTATGTATTATAGAGTGTAAATAGCAATATATAGCAATATTGTCTATCGGAATAAATAGGTATAAGACAAGCTGACATCTTATCCCGAAACTCTTCACTCAAAAGACATGAAAAGATCTATGCTCGGTGTTTCTCTAAGTAATAAAATCTCATCCAAGACATCCGCAGCGGAACTAAGGTACTGCGGCTGACATGGCCGTAAGGATCAGCACGCTGAAGTGGACATTGACTGGCCATATTGCTATACGAACTTGTAACCGTTGGAGAAAAAGGTTCGTGACTGTCAACCTTGTTTAGGCAAACGTAATACAATTCGTCCTCCTCGACACGGAGTTGGAAAATGTTGCCGGAAGTCGATGGATGTAGGTGGCTGAAATTTTGGGTGAGGCCTATGTTAAAAAGTGGACTCTTGATAGGTTGTAAAGGAGAAGAAGCAATGCTTTAAAATCAATAAAATTGCGTTATAAAATTAGTTGGCATTATCTTATTGATAATTCCTAACTAAAGTCAGGAATGTCTAATTGTCACTTGCAAAGGGATAATAGATGGCGCCGATGCCAAAACAAGGCATACGTAAAGATAAGCGAATACAGATTTCAAAATTTCAACTGATGCATATAAGACACGGTGGCTCGGAGGTAGGCGTAGCCACGGATCGGCGGAGGTCGTGGGTTCGAATCCCGCACATGTCAGTTGAAATTTTAAAAACATTTTTTCTCTTTAATTTAATCACGTAAATAATTTTTTTTAAATATTTTCAATTGCAGATAATAACAAAATTACCATGGGAGTTTTTGTTATAATCTGCAATTCAAAAATTACACATTCATCCCCATTTAAAACCCGCAGGATGTACTCCAGTAATGTTGTTAAACATGAGATAACAAATGTGATAAATTTAAAACATACCAATTTTCATAATTTTAAGCCCTGAAATAAAAGTTCTACGTGAACTTTCACCCATATTTAGGGCTGCAGAGCCTAATGCTCTGACCCCATGACCTTTACTGACAATCTGCTTATAGTTTTCGAAAACCACTTTAGCCTTTTCTTCATCCCGACTTGTTCCTGCTTCAAATGCAACCAATGCATTACGAAGCTCTTTCACCTGTGAAACGTGTATCTGATGCCCATTCAAAAAAGCACCCTGGCCTTTCTTTGCTGTAAACAATTGCTCCAATATTGGATTATAGATTATCCCTACCACTGAAACTTTATTTATAACTAAACCAAGGGAAATACAACTGTGAGGAAAGCCGTGTATAAAATTCATGGTACCATCAACAGGATCGATAATCCAAGTTGGATCATCGGTAAGGATGCATTTTGCACCATCTGCAACTGATTCCTCTCCAATAAACTTATGCGTAGGGAACTTCTTCGAAAGGCCCCCTATTAAAGTTTGTTCAACCTTTTTATCAATTTCAGTCACAAAATCTATATCGCACGATTTCAGTTCGAACACCTTGCAACCGGTTACGTGCTCTTTGATAAGGTTTCCTGCTGACTTTACAAGATCCAAGGCAAAGTCGGCGTATTCGTCAATCATGTCGGCCATTTTTATATACACAATAATATAATAATACAGTTATATTAGACTAGACGGCGTAAAACAAATTTAAAAATAAAATAAAACAGTGCATCAACAGTTTCAATGTCGGAAAATCACGGGCAGACTCACCAGAGGTGATAGATGTCACTTGGATGTCACTGTCTGACAGTAAAAGATAGCTGCACAGAGTACTACTATGTATTATAGAGTGTAAATAGCAATATATAGCAATATTGTCTATCGGAATAAATAGGTATAAGACAAGCTGACGTCTTATCCCCGAAACTCTTCACTCAAAGACATGAAAAGATCTATGCTCGGTGTTTCTCTAAGTAATAAAATCTCATCCAAGACATCCGCAGCGGAACTAAGGTACTGCGGCTGACATTGCCGTAAGGATCAGCACGCTGAAGTGGACATTGACTGGCCATATTGCTATACGAACTTGTAACCGTTGGAGAAAAAAGGTTCGTGACTGTCAACCTTGTTTAGGCAAACGTAATACAATTCGTCCTCCCTCGACACGGAGTTGGAAAATGTTGCCGGAAGTCGATGGATGTAGGTGGCTGAAATTTTGGGTGAGGCCTATGTTAAAAAAGTGGACTCTTGATAGGTTGTAAAGGAGAAGAAGCAATGCTTTAAAAATCAATAAAATTGCGTTATAAAAATTAGTTGGCATTATCTTATTGATAATTCCTAACTAAAAAGTCAGGAATGTCTAATTGTCACTTGCAAAAGGGATAATAGATGGCGCCGATGCCAAAACAAGGCATACGTAAAGATAAGCGAATACAGATTTCAAAATTTCAACTGATGCATGTAAGACACGGTGGCTCGGAGGTAAGAGCGTAGCCACGGATCGGCGGAGGTCGTGGGTTCGAATCCCGCACATGTCAGTTGAAATTTTAAAAACATTTTTTCTCTTTAATTTAATCACGTAAATAATTTTTTTTAAATATTTTCAATTGCAGATAATAACAAAATTACCATGGGAGTTTTTGTTATAATCTGCAATTCAAAAATTACACATTCATCCCCATTTAAAACCCGCAGGATGTACTCCAGTAATGTTGTTAAACATGAGATAACAAATGTGATAAATTTAAAACATACCAATTTTCATAATTTTAAGCCCTGAAATAAAAGTTCTACGTGAACTTTCACCCATATTTAAAGAGCGTAGCCCTCAGGGGTGAAATTTCCTAAAATCCTTGCTCAATTGATTTCTTACTCATAAACCATCTTCGTGACAAATCACAAGTTCATAATAAATAAGTTTTAGAGATATCGTGGTTACTCAGTGGGAACAAGTGACCTCTCGCTTATAGTTATCCAATTATATCTACATTAATATCTATACGCTGTATTCCTGATAGGGAATCTGCCAGATCTGGTCGCAAACTCCTGACAGCCAGATAGAACACTCACTACGTTTCACGGTGATTACATACCTCTTGCACTTTATCAAATTTATACTTTTCCATGCATGTTTACTGCTATAAATACTAGACAAGTAATGTTCTTCTTACTTATCTTACGCACAATCCCTGACGGGGTAGCCAGAGAGAATAGATCGCCTAGTGCCACGATCCCTACATACTTCTTTCGCTTCTTTCAGATTCATCGTCTTCTTCATACATGCACGTCTAGGTATCCGAGTACTCTTGACCCTCCTCTCTTCGAGCAATTTGCTCACATGGTCTTCGAAAGTTAGTCTCGGTCTACCTCGACACCTTTTAATATTAACTTTCACGCTATATATTTTCTTCACCATTCGGTCTTCACTCATTCGCTCAACGTGCCCAAACCATCGAAGCACGCCCTTATCCATTTTTGTGACAAGGTCATCTTTCAAACCTGCCATATTGCGAATCTCTTCGTTTCGCTTTCGGTCGGCCATGTAAGGCCGCACATTTTACGTAGAGATCGCATTTCCACTGCATTCAACTTGCTTTTATGCTTCTTCTTCTTCTTATCCAGGTTTCGCTGCCATATAACAAAGTCGGTACCAACACTGCGTTATGTATTGCAAGGCGTGCACTTTTCACAACGCCTTGCCTTTTGATTAACAAAGTCAGGGCACCATTGACTTTGTTTCCGGCAGCGACACGCCTGTCCACATCTAAATCACATCTTCCATCCCGACTAAACGCACTCCCCAAGTATACAATTTCATGCACCTGTTCTAGACATTCCTGATTTACCCAAATTTTGCAGCTATTTTTCAGCTTCTGTGAACAGCTGTCGAGATACAGTATGAACAGCCAGGCAGACATGACACAACCCTGTTTTACGCCCGTTTTGACGCTAAACATGGGTGACAGGTCATGCCCTACCCGCACACAGGCTTTACAGTCACAGTAAAGTGACTGCACAGTCCTTAGCAATCGACCACCCACACCATACCCCGGCAACAGTTCCCACATTTTCTTCCTTACAACCTTAGACATAAATATATATAAAAATAAAAAAAAATATCTTCACGCAATTCCCAATACAGGGGTAGACAGAGGTCAAGTCTAGACAATTAAGTCCCTTTGACCCAACTTCCACCGAAGATATTTTCGGGACAACGTGACAGGTGGTGAGCCCGTCGCCGCCTTTAGACATAAATATTATTAGAAATAGACATAAATGTTACGCCCACTAATAAGTCGGACCTGAGCCAGCTCTTAATAGAGATGCGTGGTCTACGAGATGAAATAACGGCATTAAGGGTCGAGCATGGGGAGTGCAGGGCGGAGATCGCCAGTTTCCGTAATTCTATAGAGAGCCTCACTTCACGTGTTGATACCATTGACGAGTGTGTCACGTCTTTAGAGAAAAAAATTGATGAGGTAACCCCAAGCCATTCCTGTGAGGCTATCATCAGCGAGCTCAGATCCCAAATTAATGAGCGAGACCAGGAATTGCTATTGAATGATATCGAGATATCGGGCGTTCCCGAGGTCAAGGGCGAAAACGTTATTGACCTCGTTACAGTTGCCGCAAAGAAACTGTCAGTCTCCTTGGACGAGCGGGACATTATGTCTGCGGAAAGAGTTCGAGCGGTTCGCAGAGATCTATTGAATGATGAGGGCATACCCCCGAGGTGTATCTTCGTCCGGTTCGCGCGCCGCTCTGTGCGTGATGAGCTGCTGCGCGCGGCACGAGTACACCGGCGTGCTACTACTGAAGGCTTTGGCTTACCGGGTCAGACCTGCCGTTTTTATATAAACGAGCGCCTAACTCGACTAAATCGGCAACTCTTCGCAAAGTCACGGGATATATGCCGCCGCCTGAAATGAATATTCTTATGGACAAAAGCTGGCAAAACATTTGTACGTAAAGATAAGAATGATAATATTGAACGCATTAAAAAGGAATCGGACTTTGTCCGCGTTTTTGGATCTGGCATTGTTTGACCATTGTGGACAATTTAAAAGTTTTTTTTTACTGTTAATGATATTCTAAGAATGTAGTTAAAACTGTACTATTACATCGGTCGAAAGTATATAAACATTATTATACTAACTGTTTTTTTACTATCATGAACTTTTTTAATGTTATTTTATGTTTTAGTGAGGTTCCTTTGTTTTGTTATTTTTACCTTGTGTAATATTTACATTATATAAAAACCCTGTTTAATATGTTATAAAAAATGTTAAAAAAATATATGAGAAGTAACAGTAGTAGTTTTTACTATAAACTATTCATACACACATATTTCTTCATATATACTTGTTACATTGTATTATAGGTACATGTATTATTATAAAAAAATGGTTACACTATATGAGACTTCAAACACGATATTAATATATATAAAAACAAACAATTTATATTACACCAACATTATTAATAGTATTATTTTCACAAAGCAATCTAGAACACAAAATAAAAAACTTTTAATTAATTAATGTTATTTTTACTTTACACGAATGTTTACGCCTCCAATACTTGATATTAGAATAATAAATAATATTTATAAATTCTGTCTTCCTTCATTCTGTGATAGGTGGTTCCATTTGTATTGATATCCCTAATTACCTATTGTACAACATCAGTTTTTCATGTTCGTTTCATTATTTTTCAATTTTATGTTAATTTTAATTACGTAATTTCACTGTTGTTAAATAAAATTATATTTTAAGTAAAACTCAACTACCATTTGTACATATATATTTTTTTAAATTTCTTTTGTACTAGTTAATAAGTATTATGTCGGAGACCGCGCATGGATTCTTCAAGCGGCACCGACCGAATATCAGCGCTGCAGTAGCAATGCTGCAGCATATTGCTGAGTCGGATGCCTTTTCGTTGCTACTATCTAACCATTTATTTAAATTGTTCTTTTTAATTGTTTATATGTATACAATTGTGGCAATGAATAAACTTTCTTTCTTTCTTATCAAATCTCAACAAAATCTTCTGGTTAGCGGGCAGAAGCTCATGCGGAGAGAAAACATTTGATCCGTGCATCCACTTCCAGGTCTAAATCCGCATTGTGCCTCCCATAGAAATATTTCCGATTTCTCTTGCATCTTACGTGTCAAAACCTTCCAAAACCAAACCTTTACTTGCTAAACTGGTCAAGCTGATCGCCCGATAGCACCTGCAATCATAATGTGAACCTTTATATAAAGGCACACCCGCGGATCGCCAATCATCCGGAATAGCCCCCGTTCGCCAGCTAATGCTTATGTTCTTCTTAATTTCAAAAGTCTGATCAGTGCTAATTAACAAGTTGATGCCGCCTTCGAAAACGGCAAATCTATTTTCAACATGAAGTTTTGACAGTTCTGTTGTAAAACCCCAGAGTTTAGGATCCCAAAATGCACTCAAAACTAATCTAATTTCAACCATTAGTATTCAGAATCTTCGTAGTGTGCGTATTCATTATTATTCGAAGGATTAGTAATGAAATAAAACCAATGATTAAAAATCATGAAAAATTGTTTAATTGGCATACCAACTGATAACTTGTTACAACCTATGGCCAATTTTACAATTATCAATATTGTTAATAATTAAATATAATATTTATGTAAAATATGTTTATGCTTCAATGGTTTACTTACATTTAATTTTTTATATTATTATTCAGAAAACACTATATTATAATAAAAAAGACGAGGTCATTACAATAATTAAGACTTCGGTAAATAGTTGTATAAAATGCTCGCAAAGATACGTTTAGGCAACCGTCGGTGACCACGTTTCCATTTCGTTTCCGCAGTGAAAACCTAAGGCCACAATTTATTACTAAATGTCTCACTTAATCCTACAGAAGCAAGCCGTGTTCTAGCGCGTACCTTCGCAATAATACCAGTTGAATGAAGAAAATTTACATTTTCAAAGTCGTCAACGCGTATTTACATCGCCCGCTGACGACCGTTTGAATTTAAAAAAATGAAAAAAAGCAACAATTGAAGAATGTTATAACACCTACACGGAACACACATCGATGTTTCTATTCGTTTTTTTTTTTAATTTGTATGTTGAAACTATGGACTTCACAAAATCCGCTCTCCATGAGAATGGCGTGGCTATAATGTATTCCGTTACACCCAAAGCTTATGTCCTTACTTAACTATGAATAAAATTTGTATGGCAACTAAGCGCTCAGTGGTTTACACTGATATTATTTACATAATGCTATTAATGTGTTCATTTAATTGGGCATGTTCACACATACGACTAAAGTTGGATTTTTTTTTTCAAAGCGAAAAAAGGAAAACATTTTTGTATGTATCTAAACATGCTCAATTAAAAACAATTTAACAAAAATCAGAAGGAAAATTCATTCGGCTCATTTTAGAGGGAGATATTTATATGGTTCAAAGAACAGTCTTTATTAGAATATCTGGGATTGAAGCAGGGTTTGGAATACATTCGTCTGTTAACAAAAGTATATTTTGTTTTTTCGCAAAACTAAAGTTTTCACGGTATTTAAAACTTTTTTTTTCTTATTACACCCTCTCCACTCCCAGCTATATCCGTATTAGTCGCGATATAAAATTCAGGTTCTAAATATCTTTTGCCACAATTTTTAATACTTTTTTTCATTATTTTGTTTGTTACAATATCACCCAATAAGTAATTAAGATTATACCTATCTTTGCGTAGGTAAAATTTAAAACACGTTTTATTAGGAATGTCTTGTTATTAATACTGATTCCGGGGAAGATGATCAAATTCATAAATTTTAAGGTAGATTATCACTAAGAGACAGTACGTGCGAGTAAAAACTTTGTTCGAAAGATCGCCAAAGAGAAATTTAAAAAATATAGACTAATTTAATTCATCTATTTGATTTTTGTCTCAATTCGTGTATATTCCTTAGGAATGTGACTTAAATGACAAAAATTAGTTGGTGTTACTAATAATTAATTTTGATTTCTGCCCACTAACACCATACTGCCGCCATAGAATCGTTAAAAAATAAAAAACAAAATGGCGTCCGATTACGACACGCGCATTTATTAATGTCACCATATTTAAATGCATTCGTTTGTTCAGAGCACCGACAATTGTTCACGGTTAAAGTGTAAAACGTATCAAAAAAAAATCTTCATTGCCAGACGTCGGTCGACGCCAATATTATTCCATATAATATTAACACAATCACAATAGGTACAAAGCCGATGGGGATTTTAAAAACAAAAACTTAACATTAGTGACATGTCGATTAAATAACTTTAAAATTAATATCTTTACCTACTTTCCGACAACAACGTTTGAACAGTAAAAAAAAACAATGGAAACACACCCTTATTTTCATCGATTAAATGCAGCAAAACATTTTTGTGTATTTAAATATAACTTGAAATTTAGAACCGAAACAAAAGCGACTATTTTACTTAATTTGTATCAAATTATAAATCTTCTAAATTTATATTTTATTACATAATATCAGCAAATTTTAAGACATATTTAAAAGAAACCCATAAGTACACATTAATTCACAATGAATATATATACATTACTCAAAGATAAATTTTATGATGACGCCTTGTGGCCGGGTTTTATTAAAATTTTGATATAACAAAGTTTAATAAACCGTTTATTTATTTACAAAACTATATATACTTTTTGAAGAAATTTTAAATTAACAGAAAATAAAAACAGTAGAACAGAAAAATTTTAAGTTTTTTTTTCATCGCTTTTTATAAAAGGACTGAAACAGCAAATTAAATTAGAAATAAATTTTGTTCAATTTGTTGGGAGTAGAAATTATTAATTCATACACAGTCACGAAAAAGTTTGAGGCAAAAATCGAGTCGATTTTTCGGAACAACTGAATGGAAAATTAAATGTTTAGACACAGTTTGACAGAAACTGTTATGTTCAAATTTGATTAGTACATGGAAATTTCTCCTCAGACTATTGTTATGTATAATTTAGCACATCCACAAACGCAGGCCTGGTCTTAAATAACGAAATGCGTAACGGAATCGAACGTAAACGGTGTATGCGTGCAAAATGAAATCGATGTAATTTCGTCGTGTCTTGTTCGGGCAACATCCAAGCCGTAGTTGTCGTTGGCGGTCGGCGAGCGGTCGGCGAGCGGTCACTCGACGCTGTTGGTGGTGTCGTTGACGTCGTCGAACGACTCGTCGCCCGAGCCGCCGCCCGGCGCGAGCGACGTGCGCTTGATCCGCGACGAGGACGACGCGCCCGACAGGCCGATGCCGCCGCCCTGCCTTCTGTAAAAAAAAAATAAACAATTAGTACTGGCCAGTGAATAATTGATTTGCATCTTATGTCACACGGAGGAATGTTTATATAGAGAATATCAATAAGAACTAATTTTCTGTGTTCGTGCTCACGTTTACTGAGATGAATGTATAAATGTCTTCACGCATAATCTCTAGCGAGGTAAACGGAGCGAACAGATCGCCAAGTACTACGATCCTTACAAAAAATATTAAAATCATAAGATTTAAAAAAAAAGTTTTCTGTAATATAATTAAATTATTGTCTGATGATTATTAATATTAATTGAAATTTTACTTCGATCAGTTAGTATTCTAAAACAATTGCAGTTAATTAATTTGATACATTAACATGAATTGTCATTAAAGTTTAAATCTTTAAATAATTTAATTGAGGACCCAATAGCCTAGACAACAATAGACCCTGATTTTAAAGCTAAGGGTTTCAGATACCAATCCTGCTAAGATATTCAAAGAAAAATTATGCTTTATCAGAGAAATATAAGTAGCATCTTACTATACCTATCCCATAGAATCATTTCAGAAAATTCCATATGATGACAAACATTCCACAAAACAATAATATTATTTTTTACACATACAAGACATGGTTGCCATATTTTGAATAACCGAAAGCATGTCAAAAATAATTAACTTATGACATTAAATATTAAAGGCCTACCCAATTACGTCATAGATAATTTATTTTGGGAGCCATTAATTATTAGAAAAAATAATGATAGATGGGCATGAAACATGCTTCTAAGCAATGACATCTTGAATTTTGATCTGCTTATAACCTTTAAGTAAGCAAAAAATGAACAGACAAACATTTCAAACAGTCCCCTAAGCAAGTTTAAGTCCGCTAAGAAATTCTACATTTAAAGATATTTAAGATTACATAGTAAACTTTTATCTTAAGATCAAAAATTGTTAAGAAATTAATAAATATTTCAAAGCTAAATATGAAGATACTTAAGATTAAAAATTTATTAGCGGAATTGACTCGAAAACACTGATGCTTCACACCATAGTTACCTCTCACACGTCTCCACTGCTCAGCTAGTCACTATTGTCTGAGATGGATGGCCTACAGAAGTATAAGATATCAGACCGACACATATTATTTAAAGACAACACCGGGATTGGTGGAATTGTTTGGAATGCTGTTATGGGAATGTTCCAAGGGAATGAAACCCGAAGGGTCCCCTTTAGGCATATCCAACAAATCATTACAATACGCAATTACATAATCACAAATTTTGTATATTTGGTATCCTTTAAAAACACTTATTTAAAAATATTCCAAAATAAAAAAAACGCATGATATTTAATAACAAGTATTAGTGATATTGCGTAAAGTTTTAAAATATCATAAACCTTAATGTAATTACGTGTCGCCTGTAGTCCTATAGAAAAAAAGAATTCTAATGATGCCAAATAAAATTTCTTGTATTACTGATAACCATTTCAACTAAGCTGCAATGCCTGTGTATTGTTATATATATTTACGAAAATAGTCGAATGACGGGCCTAAACTTGCGATCTTATGTTCCGCAGTCTTGCACCCTAAACCATTAGGCTATTGACGATTTAAATAAAATAATTTATGTCATAATGCGAGAGAGATCAATAATATACAAATAATATACAAAATGTTTCTCACATGTCACATTAAGTTTCTTCTGTTTGTGTTAAGTTTTGTCTGCAAGAAAAGTGTTTTTTTTTCAAACCACAATTTTAATTTAAATAATTATACAAAGAAAACGAAAACCCTACAGGAATAAGAGACACGTTGAAATCGATTTTGGTTTTGATTTAACAATCTTCAACGCTAAACATGTGTGAGAATTGGCTCGAATTCAAGGGAGCATGTCCAGCTCCATATTGGCATGTTTGTTTGAATACAGTCACAGGTAACAGGCACATCAGTGCGTCTAAATGCGCGCTCATTCAAGTATGCGCACGCGTATTTGTGACTGCACATGATTTCGTGCGTGTCACGATCGTGTTCATACGCAAGTGTGCGGCTGGTTCACTGTGAGTGTTTATGTGTGTGTCACGATCTGTTTGTTTGTGTGCATTTCAGTGTTTATGCTTGATTGTGTGCGAACTAAAATGTCTGTGTGCGTGTGCGTGCGTGCGTGCGTGCGTGCGTGCGTACCGCAGCTTGTTGCGCAGGTTGGAGCACTCGCGCGCGAGCGTCTCGTGCGTCTCGAGCAGGTCCTCCAGCTCGCGCTGCGCCTTGCGCTTGCCCACCTTCTCGCGCTGCACCTCCTCCTCCGCCTCGTCCAGCTGCCGCTTCAGCGTCTTCACGCGCGTGTTCATCTGCAATGACACGGCGCAAGATATCACTACGATATCGCAAACACGCAACAGTATGGCTATGATATAGTTTAAACTAATCAGTATTCGATTACACTAATAACGTTTTTTTTTTTCATAAATTTAGGTAACATTCCAGAGTGAATGAATACTTGTGCCCGGTAAGAACTATACAATTATAATTAATGATTACGTGTATTTACGACAACGTTACACATTAAAATTAAATGATTTTTTATAGATTTTATCGCGTTTCATTTAGTTTTTAAAGTTGCCCACTTTTCAAGTCTTTACAGCACTCGTGTCGTCACCAACACACTTGGTGGTGAATATTCATTTTATAAATAACAATTGTTAATCTAAGCTTTATATGCCGCTTTTGCCATTCAGCGTTAGGGAAATATGACAAAACATATGCATCAAAAAGCAAAAAAAAATATTTCTAGTCTGTCAACTTAGACATGTCAACGTATAACTGTTACTTTAAACTTAGTAGTATGCAGCAATTGGTAGTTTTATGAAATATTCTAGGAAATATATTACATCTTATTTCAAATGCCAATCTCACTAGGATGCACTTAGCAAAACATTCAAACCGAATCCGAAACCCCACTTATACAGTAATATTATAGCCTAATAATATTATAGTATAGTAGGTATAAAAATTTCTACATTATCTCGGGTCTGGGTGTTTATGACACCTGCGTTGTTTCCGATTGGAAGTGCTTTGGCTACTAACCTTCTCGATCTGCTCTTTGTACTGGTCCGCGTGGCGGCGTTCCTCGTCCAGCTGCAAGGCGAGCTCCTTCATCTTCTTGTCGAGCTTGCGCGACGCCTTCTGCTGCGCGAGCCGCTCGCGCGACTCCGCCTCCAGCTGCTCCTCCAGGTTGGACACCTTCAGCTCCAGCGAGGTTATGATGCCCTGGTACAAACAGTTGCTTTACAATGCTTTTGTATTATTTAGATTGTCTTATATAGATAAAAAAATATATACAAAAATATCTTCACGCAATTCCCAATACAGGGGTAGACAGTGGTCTAATCTAGACAATTAAGTCCCTTCGACCCACCTTCCACCAAAGATATTTTTGGGACAACGTGACAGGTGGTGAGCCCGTCGCCGTATTATATAGATTGTATTAGATTATTTAGATTGTATTATATAGATAAGTATGTATAAAATAGCCGAGGCAATATTGGCTTAAGAACCACCTTTCTTTCTCGTTGGTGTCGTAATAGGCGACTTAGAGAAAAGCCTCGACAGTATCACTGGCGGTCTTCGAACGTAAGGGAAATGCCAGTAGGAAAAAAAGAATGTTTGTATACGATGTCTATACGAATATTTGTCTATGTAAATATATATTCATGCAAGTATTTTGTACCAATGGATTTGACACTTTGCAATCATAAAATAAAAATAAAATTCTTTACGCCATTCCCAAAACAGACCAACACCTTCCTCAAAAGATATTTTTGGGACAACAATAAGTGATGCCTGTCGCCGTCTCAATGTATATAAGCCAATATAAGTTACTGATACTGATGACATACCTCAGTTTTTGAAAAAACCCAGTGGTACAAGCCTGCCACCTGGGGAGCGAACTCATGTCACTTGACTCGATATCCGACTGACTCGTGACTTCTCTACTCGGCTAACGTGAATTCAATCATAAAATTGGGTCAAAATTACTTCTAAACACTTCAAAATTGGGCAATCGTGCGAAGATATAACAAAAAGTAATGGACAAAAATACTCTATCGCAGAGACTCTACAGACGGAATCGTTCTTCCGTCCCACCAACATCCAGCATCATACCTTGGTCTTAGCGCGGCCCGCGGTCTCGAGCTCCGCGAGCTTCGCCTTCAGCTCCTTGTTCTGTCTCTCCAGCACCAGCTTGCCGCTCTCCATCTTCTGCGTGGCCGCCTTCTCCGTGCCCAGTTCCATTGTGAGCTGATCGATTTGGTTCTACAAAACACATTAATATATTCGTTAATTTCTGTTACATATTATCTTATATATAAAATTCCCGTGTCACAATGTTAGTTACCTTACTCCTCCGAAACGGCTCAACCGATTCTCATGAAATTTTGTGTGCATATTGGGTAGGCCTGAGAATCGGACAACATCTATTTTTCATCCTCCTAAATGTTAAGGGTAGTCCACCCCTAATTTTTTTTTAATTTCGTTCAACCCCTATTTTTATATGGCTAAACAACATTTGCTGGGTCAGCTAGTAATCTATATATTTACATTTAGTGTCTATATTACTTTTATGTTTACATTCTACAATCATTCCTATTACGTTAATTTCCATACAGCTTACATATATTTGTGGCCCCCTAAGATGAAACGTTGTGGATGGATTGGCTTGGATTTTTAACAGGTTGTTGCTTTTCACCAATAAGTGTTTGTGCAAACTTAGCATCCCATAGTTCAAATTGGAAAGAGAATTATTAAAAAAAAATTATGATGTTTATTGTGTGTGTTTAATGTGACTTATTGTTGTCTTACAAATGATATTTTTTAAGTTCCTACCTTCAAAGATAAAATTTTTATTATTAAATATAAATAATAAAATTAGTAAAAATATTAATCGAGGTTTAATAGTTATATATAGTATCCCGACCGATTTCGGCCACAGCGACTTGGACTATTGCGAGCGTCGTTCGTGTGCTCGCAGGTGATTGACGTAACTGATTTTTGCGGTGAACGTGCGAGCACATTGAGCGCAAGTCAAATATATAATTAATTATGGAGTAATGTTTGAAAAACAATTAGACCAATGACGGTACGTCACTTGTCCGCGGAGGTACCGTGCCGTACTCACCGGTTTTCACGGTGTCATTGAGAGGTCCTCGGGTTTGATTTCTGGACAGGTATATATAAAACCGCTTTTCAACATTATCTCGGGTCTGTGTATTTGTGGTACCTACGTTGACGAGTAAACGAAATATTCATCATCATTTGACCGTGGTCCTATGTAATTTGTTGAAACATTGGAACGTGACTGACCTGTGACTTTCGCAACCGATCGTTAAGTATCTCGTTATTGGACTGCTCCTCGTCGATGTCTTCCTCCAGCGCTGATATCCTGGCTTCGAGTCGCTTCTTCTCGTCCACTAGGCACGTGTTCTGTAAAATTATACCAATAAACAATATATAGCCACGATAGCCGAGTTGTCGGGTGGTCGGAATTTCGAGTCGAGAGACCTGAGTTCGATCCCCAGGTGGCAGTACCAATGAGTTTTTCAAAAAAAACTTATGTACTAATTTCATCGTTGGCTTGGACATAAAGGCGGCGACGGGCTCACCACCTGTCACGTTGTCCCGAAAATATCTTCGGTGGAAGGTGGGTCAAAGGGACTTAATTGTCTAGACTTGACCTCTGTCTACCCCTGTATTGGGAATTGCGTGAAGATATTTATTTATTTATTTATAACAATATATATACGTGTTTAGTATGCAATTTTATGGATTTTAAAGCACATTTATGCTGAACTTTTATGTTATTAAATTAAAGACCTCCGTGGACGAGTGGCGTAAACACCGGTTTTCAAGGTGTCGTCATCTCGAGGTCCCGGGTTCGATTCCCGGTCGGGTCAATGTAGAAAAACCACTTTTTCTACTTTTCTCGGGTCTGGGTGTTTTAGGTGCCTTCATTGATTCAGATTCCCATACCTCAAGTGCATTAAAGTGCATCTTACATTGGGATCGGAGCAATGCATGTGATGTCCCTATCTATATATCTATTTATTATTTATTATTAATAAATTTAATAAGATTTACGTGTTTAGATTAAAATCCATATTGAATCTCATTAATTCAATCAAGCTAAAATTTGAAGCTCCAAAAAAATCTCGTCAGTATGTCTGACAGTATTTGGCTACAATTTTATAAATAATTTATATCATACTAACGGAAAAGGACTTTTAAAAAAAATTGATGTATATCTATAATAAAAGCTTCGGCTTTTATGATACTTGGGTGGTCATGGGTTCCGAAAATTATGTTCATTCGACCCTTGTTTCACTAGTGCTTGTTTCACTAGAGCTTGTTTCACTAGAGCTTCGAGCTTATTTGGGATTACGTAACATGATGTAGGCTTATCACCGTTTTATTGGAGTATTACATACAGAGTCACAATAGCCAAGTGGTTCAGTTGTTGGAATTTTGATTCAAAAGACCCGAGTTCAATCCCCAGGTGGCAGGCTCACACCAATGGGTTTTTCAAAAAATTATATCGTTGGCTTGGACATAAAGACGGCGACGGGCTCACCACTTGTCTCGTAGTCTCGAAAATTCTTCGGTGAAAGGTGGGTCGAAGGGACTTAATTGTCTAGGCTAGATCTCTGTCTACCCCTGAATTGGGAATTGCGTGAAGATACTTATTTATTTATTTGAAATTGGAAATGGTTACAGATAGGTGGTGGGGACAACACATCGAATTTCATGGTATCGTCAGCTCCGAGATTCCGAATATGACTCCCGCTCGGGTTAATGTAGGAAACCACTTTTTCTACACTGTCCGGAGTCTAGGTGCTTGTGGAACCTAGTCGCTGTCACCGATTTAGCGGCTGTAGCGGTTTCGCGTTTAAAACACACACGTGTTTTAGCCGCCTACATTGGGATCACAGCAACGAATGCCGTGTTGTTGTCCCTACGCGGGTGTGTGTGCGTGTGTGTGTGCGTGTGTGTGTGCGCGTGTGCACGTGACGCGCACCTTGGCGGCGGCGGCGGCCAGCTCGTCGAGCAGGTCGTCGCGCTCGGCCTCGGCGTGGCGGCGCGCGCGCTCGGCGGCGGCCAGCTCCTCGGCGTGCTGCGCGGCGGCCGCCTCCAGCGCCTTGCCGCGCCGCTCCGCCTCGCGCGCCGCGCCCGCCGCCTCCTCGCGCCCCGCGCGCGCCTCCTCCGCCTCGCGCGCCGCCTCCTTCAGCTGCTGCTGCAGCTTCTTCACCTGCTTCGCCGCGTCCTCCTTCACCTGCAAGCGCCCTCCGTCTACATATCTGCGCCAAAGGACCGGTCGCGTCCGGCTCGAAGGACCAATCGTTTACATCAGCAGGAAGAATATATTGCATGCATTACGAACGCGGCGCCCGTATACACACACACCTCTATTCTGTCCGGTTCGAAGGATCGATTGCTATTGTCAATAGAAATATTCTATTCAAATTATTGTTTACGAGGCCAAATATTTACTGAACAGAATTTCTTCAGTGAAATTTTTTGACAAGCGAAAGATCGCCAAACGTTAAAGAACATTGTCAAAAAATTTACTATATTACACTATATTATTATTATTCTGATTTTGACAGCATTCTTAAATTCAAATAAAAACAAATATACAATATACGGCACAGTTAATATTCGAAAATGTATATTATGAAAAAGGTATATTTAAAAACGTTTTTACATTTGTCTCATACTTTCATTTAAAAACTCCTAATACTTCACGTTATTCAGAACTCCTTCAGTTCTAAAATAAGCTTTAATTATCATTACCACATCATAATTCCAAAAACAAAAATTGTCAACTTACATAACTTACAATAAAACGACCAGATACCATACGAAACATAAACATGTATCTTATATTGATACGAAGACATTGATTGCGAATCAAATCACTATTAGCAGTAATCATCCGCACCTTGTTGGCGAGGTGCAGCGCCTGCTCGGCGTCCTTGAGGTCTGCCTCCAGCTTCTTGCGCTGCGCGGCGGCGGCGGCGCGCTGCTTGCGCTCCTCCTCCAGCTCCGCCTCCGCGTCGCGCAGCTGCTTCACCAGCCCGCGCCGCTTCTCCTCGCCCGCCTCCTCCTTGGCCTGCGCACAGGACACACAGTTACAGGCGCCATTGAACTCAGATATGTTGGTATGGCGCATTATTCCACACCATGAAGGATATCTTCGCGCAATTCCCAATACAGGAGTGGGCTGAGGTCTAGTCTAGACAATTAAGCCCCTTCGACCCACCTTCCAGTTCCCATTTTCGGGACAACGTGACAGCGTGGTGAGCCCGTCGCCGTTTTAATGTCCAAGCCAACGATGTAATTCGTACATAAGTTGTTTGAAAAACCCCATTGGTACGTACCTGCCACCTGGGCATGGAACTCGGGTCTCTTGACTCGATATTCCGACCACCCAACCACTCGGCTATCGTGACTTTGAACCATGAAGCAAATGCTTTCAATTCTACGGGAGTGTTTGCAGCATATATGAAAAGGTTACGTTTGCCAGTAATTTGCCGGACTTGCATCAACAAAATGGTAGGAACTCACAACTTAATAACGGGAAACAAGTTATCACCATAATCACTACGCTCGTCAAGCAGATTGACGATCGCAGTGTCAGACACCTTGCACCTTAGATGCTGCTGCAAGTCACCAGTTTGTTGAATAATTTTTTAATTTTTGATCTAGTATTTTCAAGATGGTTAACCGACCATCTATCAATAGCTAAAAGAATTTTTGGGGCATTTCTCTTCTTTCTTTCTGGTTACGGTGTAGTAATATTATCATATCACATCTTTCTTTCTTGTGGGTATTAGGCGATTACCCACAAGAAAAAAAGGGGATAGTTATTATATTCCTAAACCGTAACCATCCGGCATGACCAAGCACCACATTACAGTGGGAGACAATTAATCCTAGAGAGAGAGAGAGACAGAGAGAGAAGAGAACTCAATGCAGCGCAATCACCTGCAGCTCGCGCTCGAACTGCGCGCGCATGGCCTGCATGTTGACCTCGAGGCGCAGCTTGGCGTCCTCGGTGAGCTGCAGGTCGTCCTCGATCTCCTCGTTCTGCGCGCGCAGCTCCGCCAGCTGCGACTCCAGCGCGCGCTTGGCGCGCTCCAGCTCGTGCACGTTCTTGTCGGCCGTGCCCTGCGTGTTGGCCAGCTCGTCCAGCTCCGCCTGCAGCGCGCGCTTCGACCGCTCCAGCTCCTCGACCTGCACACAGGCGGCAACTTAGATGCGCACAACCAAACTGAGCATACTATGAGATAACATGAGAGACGGCGGGATGTGTTGCGGTTATGATGTAGGAATGACGATAATTTATACGAATTAGACAAAAATATAGTATCTTATTTATAAAATTCTCGTGTCACCTTACTCGTCCGAAACGGCTCAACCGATTCTCATGAAATTTTGTGTGCATATTGGGTAGATCTGAGAATCGGACAACATCTATTTTTCATCCCCCTAAATGTTAAGGGTAGTCACCCCTACGATCAACATCAATTTTTTTATATGGCAAAACAACGTTTGCGGGGTCAGCTAGTATATATATAACATTCTGATTACAGTTATTAAATTTTTTTAAATATTGCTGTTTACATATGTGTAGAGAACGGTATGAAAATTTTTATTACCTTCCTACATCCGGATTATGAAATGTGGGAAGGTAAAAAATGTACATTGATAGTTCAGAGGTCTCAATCGATCGAATGGCCTATTATTTAAGTTTAGTCCCTTCAACCCCCTTTTCACCGCGGCTATTTTAGGACAACATGACAGGTGGTGAACTTATCGCCTGTCGGTGAGTGTGATACACGCAACTTTCTCAACAATAAAAATTCTAATAATATAACAGAAAATTCTACATCAGTAACAACTACTTGCATACATCTGCCAAAAAAATTTTTTTGCCTACAAAACAGCAAGCAGCCAACGCCACATTCAATAAATAACAACAGATCACCTTCTCGGCGGCCTCGTCCAGCTCCCGCGTGAGGCTGAGCACGCGGGTCTCCTTGTCGCGCGCGTCGCGCTCCGCCGCGTCCCGCTCGGCCGCGTTACGCTCGGCCACCGCCCGCTCTTCTGCTACCACCTGGAAAAATAAAAAAAAAATAACATTATCCAATGAAGCTGTATCGTGCGATTCGGAAAAGAAATTTACAAAAAAAAAATATGGTCTTTTTTTAAACTTAACAGGATACAACTTTTTAAACCAACTTTGTATACTTGTAGAAGTTGCTTATATATTTATGGCTTTATTGACTAGCCAAGAGTTTCGATCTTCGAAGGAAAAAACTTTTTTTTATACGTAACTAAGAACACGCTCTTTCAAATTAGCATTAAAAACAATATGTACCTTTTTTTTTTTTGAAAGCATCATCCATTTTTTTTTTTGTTTGGAATACAAATTTTCCCTCTGTTATTTTCTGGGTTTAATAATTGTGTGATTTGATAGTTGGTATAAATTACATTAACTAAAAATAGTTTGGTATATGACAAAAACAGACCTTGTCGAAGCTCTTCTGCTTCTTCTCAAGCTCCAACACCTTGGCGCGTTGGGCTTCCAACTCGATGTTGGTGTCTTCCAGTTCGGCTTGAATTTTCTTCTTGCCTGATGATGGAAAACAGCGCATAGTGAATACAACTTCATCAATATAACAACGGCCTGTAAAGTCCATTACAGGACATGCCATGCCAACGGAAAAGTTGGCTATAATCGCCACGCGGGGCGAATTGACGATTGCACCTTAGACCCGGTTACCCGTGAGCAGACTTCCAAATTTTAGTCTGGTATTTTTCGAAACGGTTACCGCCATCTGTCGGCAGCCAATTGCATTTTCACAGCTTTTCCCTCAGTCGCCTCTTACGACACCTCCGGGAGAGTGGGTGGTAGTATTTACATAGATACGACAGGGTGTGACGTCACAATCCCACACTCTACGTTTCAATCGGCACTCACTCTTGTCCAATTTGTCGTTGGCCTGCTGCAGCTCGTCGATCTGCCGGTGCAGCGCCTCCACGTCCTTGCTGAGCTTCTTGCGCTGCTCCTCCAGCGCCGCGGCGATTTCCGCCTCCTCCTCTGCCTTCTTCTTCGCATCCGCAACTTGCTGCGTCAATGCTACCACCTGTCAGACACATAAATAGTTAATACACTTTAATCTAATGCAAAGAGTTGTCATTTACAACAGGGCAGACTCGACGCTAATGGTCTTTTACAAATTCATGTATCACATGAATGTTAAGATGGAGGTTCGCTCCTGACCGGTATTCACTAGTGTTGTTCGGTTCACTGTTGTGTGAGTATTAAATACGGAATAGTCGATATTTTTTTCGCATTTTGGCGTGAGATATTTTTTTTAAACTGCGCAAAGTCCACAAATAATTTCCATAATGTGAAGTTAATTCACATTATGGAAACACAGTTTTGGGGAAACCGGCAATTCGATTGACCATACTGATTTTTTACCATTTAATAAATAGTTGAAACTAAAAATACATAAAAAACTACTGGAATTTATAGAACTAACCTGTTTCTCCAAGTTCTTCTTGGCTTCTTCCTCTTCCTCCAGCTGGTCGCGCGCTTGCTCCAATTGTTGTTCCACATTCCGTAGTCGCGTCTGCAGCGATAGTTTCTGTTTCGTCTCTTCTTCCAAAAGTGCCTGGAAATGAACACAATAGAAAGTGTAAATAGAATTTATTTTTTTTTAATGTGAAAAATACTTGTATATTTAAAAATAAAAGATTTCCTAAAGTTGCCATGGTAATAGAAAGGAAACTCTGTCTCTTGGCAAGGTGGCGGCCTGCTTGAGCGCGTCGGACGCCTCCAGCTCCAACTGCTGCAACTGCTGCAGCCGCTGCAGCCGCTGCAGCCGCTGCGGCGTACAGTACCTGTGCCTCCGCGTGCTGCGCCCCCACGGTGGCGGCCTGCTTGAGCGCGGCGGACGCCTCCAGCTCCAACTGCTGCAACTGCTGCAGCCGCTGCAGCCGCTGCAGCCGCTGCGGCGTACAGAACCTGTGCCTCCGCGTGCTGCGCCCCCACGGTGGCGGCCTGCTTGAGCGCGGCGGACGCCTCCAGCTCCAACTGCTGCAACTGCTGCAGCCGCTGCAGCCGCTGCAGCCGCTGCGGCGTACAGAACCTGTGCCTCCGCGTGCTGCGCCCCCACGGTGGCGGCCTGCTTGAGCGCGGCGGACGCCTCCAGCTCAACTGCTGCAACTGCTGCAGGCTGCTGCAGCCGCTGCAGCCGCTGCGGCGTACAGAACCTGTGCCTCCGCGTGCTGCGCCCCACGGTGGCAGCCTGCTTGAGCGCGGCGGACGCCTCCAGCTCCAACTGCTGCAACTGCTGCAGCCGCTGCAGCCGCTGCGGCGTACAGAACCTGTGCCTCCGCGTGCTGCGCCCCACGGTGGCGGCCTGGCAGGCGCGGCGGACGCCCAGCTCCAACTGCTGCAGCTGCTGCAGCTGCTGCAGCCGCTGCAGCCGCCGCAGCCGCTGCGGCCGCTGCGGCGTACAGAACCTGTGCCTCCGCGTGCTGCGCCCCCACGGTGGCGGCCTGCTTGAGCGCGGCGGACGCCTCCAGCTCCAACTGCTGCAACTGCTGCAGCCGCTGCAGCCGCTGCAGCCGCTGCGGCGTACAGTACCTGTGCCTCCGTGCTGCGCCCCACGGTGGCGGCCTGGCAGGCGCGGCGGACGCCTCCAGCTCCAACTGCTGCAACTGCTGCAACTGCTGCAGCCGCTGCAGCCGCTGCAGCCGCTGCGGCGTACAGTACCTGTGCCTCCGCGTGCTGCGCCCCCACGGTGGCGGCCTGCTTGAGCGCGGCGGACGCCTTCAGCTCGGCCTGCTCCAGCTGCTGCAGCGCCTGTTCCGCCTCGCTCTGCAGCCGCACGCACTTCTCCATCACTTCCGTCCTAACAACGATCGCGTCAGTTTATTATAAATTTCTTCCAATACATCCTAGGCTTAGGTAATGATAAGTGAAGATTAAGATGGAATGGTTTCGATTTTCCGCTTTTATTCATACTCCCTCCCTGTAGTATTCAGGGGCAGAACGGATAAGACTGTATATATATGTGTGTGCGTGTGCGTGTGTGCGTGTACGTGTGCGTGTGCGTGTGTGTGTGTGTGTGTGTGTGTGTGTGTGTGTGTGTGTGTGTGTGTGCGTGTGTGTGTGTGTGTGTGTGTGTGTGTGTGTGTGTGTGTGTGTGTGCGTGTGTGTGTGTGCGCTGACCTGGCGCGGTCCACCTCCTGCAGCTTGGCGGCCAGCTCGGCGAGCTGCGCCTCGGCCTGCTTGCGGCGCCGCTCGCCGTCCGCGCGCGCCGCGCTCGCGCTCCTCAGCTCCGTGGCCAGGTCCGCGTTCTCCGCCTCCAGCGCCTGCTTCGCCTTCTCCAGCGCTGCGGGCGCGGGACCAGCGTCAGTGCGAGACAACGGTAGCCGAAGCAAAGGAAACGAAGCGAGACAACGGCGGGTCGAATCAAAGGAAACGAAATGAGACAACGGTAGGCCGAATCAAAGGAAACGAAGCGAGACAACTACTCTTATTCAAGGTCAGAATACTGTTTAGCGTTTCGAATGGATACTATACCTGCTCTATACTTTAGGAAATTACACAAAATTATACAAGACACAGTTGGCACAGTGCTGCGGGCGGTTGATATAAATTGCCTCAGGACAATACATGTTATAATACAACAGTTGATTGGTTTTATGATTGATTAGGCATCTAAGGTTAACGTCATTCACTACTAACCACAGAATTTAAATGCCAAACAATTTACTACACCTGATTAATTTATAATGATGTTCCTAAACTGTGCACATTTCAACACATTAATAACAGTGATAATTTCCATGATTTGCCAATTAATTACATTTGTAATCAAATAATAATTGATATATGTGCGCAACTTCATATTCCAATAAAATTTGAATTATAGAATAATTCACATTTTAGTTTCATATAACAAACCTTCTAAAAACTGAATTTTATTTATATATTTATCTATGCAATTCTAAATCAATACCTGAGGTTACTCTCTACCAGGACGGTGTAGAGACAATACAAAGTACTTCTAATACAACTATAATTATAAATAAATAATATAATTCTAAAATACATGTATGATACACAGAAGTTTATGTTAACAGCAATAAGAAGATTATGTTAATTCATTGAAGATGAGTTCTTTAACTTTCAACTCGTAACGTTCAGCTAGACTTCAGGTTTGATGATCAATTTTATAAGTGAATAGCACTGAGTTTACTAACAGGCACATCTGTCTTCATCATCTCTATTATCTGGCAAAGGTCCACCTTTACATATATGCTGCCAATACTCTCTGGTAGAATTGAAAGCATTTCCTTCATCGTGAGGGACCCCGGCGGACGCCACTTCGAAATTATCGTCTTTGGACAACCCGAACTTTACATTCTTCTGCCTACGCTCTTTCACGTTTGCCATTTTGGTAACAACGTTGACAATATATTATACAAAAAAAAAAAACTGTGTTATAAAAAAATCCCGCAAAAATATCTCCTAAAAATTTTACCATGTACTTGACACTCGAAAAGTTTGACATAGACTGACAATTGTCTGTTATTATAAGGTACATTCTTTTGAAAAACGAATTCTTGACAATTTAAAAATAAGGTTCCAATAATAATACAAATAAAACTTTTATAAATTTTGTTGCTATAGTTTTCTTATTTTTACCTATAAATTTTCCGTTTCATTTAGTTTTTATTTTCAACTTCCCGAGATTTTAAAAGCTTTACAGTACTATTGGTTCTGGAAATATTCTTTATTTAAATTAGATTTAGGAATCGATGGGCATCAAACAGTAGGCAAGTAAATAAATAAATAAATAAATTCCCAATACAGGGGTAGACAGAGGTCTAGTCTAGACAATTAAGTCCCTTTGACCCACTCTCCACCGAAGATATTTTCGGGACAACGTGACAGGTGGTGAGCCCGTCGCCGCCTGCATGTCCAAGCCAACTATATAATTCGTACATAAGTTTTTGAAAAACCCATTTGTACGAGGCTGCCACTTTTTGTTATTGAACTCGGTTCTTTTGACTCGAAATTCCGACTTGACTTTTTACTGTTATCAAAATAAATAAAATAAATAATAAATAAATATCTTCAGGCAATTCCCAATGCAGGGGTAGACAGAGGTCAAGTCTAGACAATTAAGTCCCTTTGACCCACCTTCCACCGAAGATATTTTCGGGACAACGTGACAGGTGGTGAGCCAGTCGCCGCCTTTATGTCCAAGCCAACGATGAAATTCGTACATAAGTTTTTGAAAAACTCATTGGTACTGCCACCTGGGGATCGAACTCAGGTCTCTCGACTCGAAATTCCGACCATAACGACTCGGCTATCGTGGCTTTATATCAAAATAAATAAAATAAATAATAAATAAATATCTTCAGGCAATTCCCAATGCAGGGGGAGAGAGATATTTTCGGGACAACGTGACAGGTGGTGAGCCAGTCGCCGTCTTTATGTCCAAGCCAACGATGAAATTCGTACATAAGTTTTTGAAAAACTCATTGGTACTGCCACCTGGGGATCGAACTCGGGTCTCTCGACTCGAAATTCCGACCACCCAACGACTCGGCTATCGTGGCTTTATATCAAAATAAATAAAATAAATAATAAATAAATATCTTCAGGCAATTCCCAATGCAGGGGGAGAGAGATATTTTCGGGACAACGTGACAGGTGGTGAGCCAGTCGCCGTCTTTATGTCCAAGCAAACGATATAATTTATACCTAAGTTATTGAAAAACCCATTGCTTCAAGCCTGCTACCTGGGGATAAAACTTGAGTCTCTCGACTCGAAATTCCGGTCTCCCAACCACTTGGCTGTCCTGACTACTAATCAAAATATATGAAATGAAAATGGAATGATAAATTTTAATAAAATATTATAAGTAAATTATAAGTGCGTAAAATTTAATAGAATCCAAATTTATAAAAATTTCTTAATTTTAAAATAAATTTTTCAAAAAATTTACAGTTTTATTTATTGATTATTAATTCTCTAGATAATTTTATAATTCTCTTGTCATATCAACTACGTGACACGATAATTATAAAATTATTATGAATTTTAAAATGATCACGATGAACTGCGAAGCTATCTAACCAATTTAAAAGTTTTTTTTGTTAAATGTTTGTTTTGCTGTCGTGCCAAGATAGGCAAGTTTTTCTCACATATTTTCCTTTTTAGTTCTAAGGCAGGGTTATGTCTGCAGGCTCGCTAGTTATTCTATAAATTAACTATATAAACATATAAAATTTAAATAATTTAACAAAATAAATGATAATACTACTTATAAATAGATATTTCATATATTACATAGCATATATATCGGGAATACCACATATGTATCATACACAAAGAGGTTGACAATAAATTATAAAAAGTAGTAAAAACAAAATATTAGCTTAAAAAATGATTCAAATGGTTTCCAAAGTGTTTCATGTTGGTAAAAAATTACTAGTATGTGTGGTTGTTTGATAGGAACTCACGGAAAATGGTCACAATTACACAACTTAATGCAAAGTGTGTTAGCATACTATGCAGAGGATTCGAAATTATTTTTAACTCACCTATTAAATTCATATCTGTACGCGTAAACATAAAAATAAGCTATGCTTTGATAAGAAAAATAGTAATTTTTGTTGTCCTATATGTTTGAATATATAGTTTCTTAAAACTTAATAAAATAGTTTAGAATATTTTTAATCGTTAAAACTCTGAATTCAAATATTCATTAGATTCCAGGTAGGGATACAATATGGATTATCTTATATATAAAATTCTTGTGTCACAATGTTAGTTACCTTACGAGGAGTAAACGAGGACAAAACGGTTTTTTTATTCACATATTCTGAGAATCGACTACTATCTATTTTTCATACCCCTAAGTGATAAGATTTGTACACCCTTAAAATTTTTTTTGTTTTTATTTTTTTATAATGAAGCATTAAATATTCATACAACCCTAAATTTTTACCCCTCTATGATCAACCCTTGTTTTTTTTTATATGGAAAAAGAAAGTCAGCTTTCAAATTCAAGTTTCTTAGAAAATTCTGTTGACATAAAAATGAAAGCTTCATTATATCTTGATACTGGCAAAAGGTTAACTACTGCAAACAAAACTTTTTTCTCAAGCCATATTAAAAAACAAAATCAGAATTCTAGTAAATGAGGGACGCTTACCGGCTTTGGCCTTCTTGATCTGCTCGTGCTGCTCGTTGAGCTGCTGCAGCTCCTGCGAGTGCTTGTGGCGCTGCTCCGACAGCGACGCCTCGTGCGCCGCCGCCTCCTCCTCCAGGCTGCGCTTCAGCACCGCCACCTCCTGCTCGCGCTTCGAGCGCAGCTCCTGCTGGGCTGCGGGGGGGAGGGGGGGGGGCGCGGTTCGTAGCACCGGTTCCGATACATTATGAAAACACACACAATCACTTGGCGAAGTTGACTGTGTGTTAACGGTGTATGCATTGCCACCTTCCTTCTTTCAGTGTGAATACTAGCAATGCCGAATAACATTACTAGTATTCCTGTTAACCACTCCAATTAAGCTGCAATGCTCGTGTTGGAGTTGGTTCACGTCAATAGTCGAACGGCGGGGGCCCGAACCGACGACTAGTTTCGCAGTCCGCACCCTAAACCGTTAGGCTATTGCCGCTCTATATGTTCGAATATAGGTGTACAGGGATCAACTTTTGTTGTTGCATGAATGGACCGGCTCGACCGGGGAAGTACCACGACCTCACAGAATACCGGCGTAAAGTAGAAGTCTAATAAACTTCTGCGTTTCGTCTGGTGAGTGCAGGTAACCAGAGGCCCACACACCGCACCTCCCTCAATTCTTCACGCTAAGGCCGGCAACGCATCTGCTAAGCCTCTGGTATTGCGGGTGTTCATGTGCGTCGGTAATCACTTACCATCACGTGAGCCACCTGCTCGTTTGCCTCCCTTTTCCGTTATAAAAAAAAAAACGGGAGCGACGCGAGCGTGCTGCGTACCGGCGGTGGTGTCGAGCGAGTCGAGCAGCTCGCTCTTGAGCGCCTCGAGCTCCTCGTTGAGGTCGCGGCGCAGCTTCTCGGCCTTGGTGCGCGCGGCGCGCTCGGCCTCCAGGTCCTCGTGCGCGTCGGCCAGCGCGGACTCGGCCTCGCGCGCCGCCTTCTGCGCCGCCGCCCGCAGCGCGCCCTCCTCGTCCGCGCGCCCCATGGCCGCCGCCAGCTCCTCCTCGCGCTTCGCTGCAACACACGAGCGATCATTCAATACACAGTTGTAACGCGTCTCCATAAATCAACGTCAGTCACCCTGCGATCGGTTATATACGAAGGGTACTTGGTAGCGGTCCACTCGCTCGTCAGAGCTCGAGCACAGGGTAGACAGAGATCTAGTCTAGACAATTAAGTCCCTTCGACCCACCGTGAGAGGTGGTGAGCCCATCGCCGTCATTTATATTTTAATAATTTAAATTTTAAATGACGGCGATTTTTATTTTATATTTTAATATTAAATATAATTTCAATTGAAATGAAAATAAAGAAAAATAAATAATTTCTAATTATTCACTACTTGTACTAATTACAAATTATTAATTTTGATTAATTTCATTTAAAGTAACTTCACTTGAAATATATTTTATACGTAATTTAAATAAAAAAATATAAAATAAAAAAAAAACACTTAGAACGTTTTTATAAGCCAATGTTCTTGTACCATACTCTTTGGGGTTACTACAGAAAAAGGAAACGGGAGGAATATCTTGATCAACTCCCACAGACATCCCTTCCCCTCTCTTTCTCTTTATTATTATCTATTTTCTATATAAATCTCGCCTCTATGTGGATCTGAATGAAATTATTTATGAGGAGAAAAAAGTTTCGTGTGATAAAACTCACTAAGTACAATCTGCAACTCTTCAACCTGTGCCTTCCTCTCTGCCAGCTGTTCCTTGACATCCTGCAATTCAGTCTCGAGCTTCCGCTTCGCTCTGTCAACTTCTTGACGCAGTTGATGATCCTTTAACAGAATAAAACAAAACATTGTAATATCATAGTATATCTTTCAAATATCAGTCTAATTTAATGCTTACTGATCTTACTGGTGCTTACATAGATTTTACACAATATCCAACACAGGGTAATTTAAACTATATATGAAATTATGACTAAACAACGGTTTACCTTGAGCAACTTCTCCTCAAGTTCAGCTATGGCGGACTCCTGCTTGGTCTTAAGCTTGCTGAGGTGCTTGGCCTTCTCCTCCTCTTCAGCCAGGGCTTGCGACAGGTCGGTGGCGCGTTCTTCCAAGATCTATTAATTTATATTTAAATTAAAGTTGTGAATATTCTTCAGTTGCCTCAAAATTTATTTTTTTCCTTATTGCATGACCTTAAAACTAAGTGATAGACATAATAAAAAATGCTTCAATGATTTTTGAAGTGAAAAATTTAGGTTTGATAACTTGATGAAACGAAAGTGTCGCTAAAAAGAGTCAAACATATATTTATGTGATGTAGCATGCAAGTGAATCAGATAGGAGACATTCACAGACTACATTCAAAAGTAATCTCAAATTGAATATGACGTTTTACTTCATTCTATGAACTTATACACTAAATATTTAAATCAAATCATTTAATTATCGACTTAAGATTGTACATTCGCTTATCGATTGTCGTTTTTAATCTATTACCGTTTCGTAACGAGGTTCTTCTAACGGAGAAGAAACAGGCAAAAGAAACTCCATAGGTATTATACAAATCTGATGTGATATTTTCTAGAAAGTACTTGGGAGCCATCACCTCATTCCCAGGGGTTACTGTCATTAACATATTCATTTACATCATAATAAAAGGGTTATTATATATATAGTGTGTGTTATACATATAATGTTTTTTTAAATACATTTCTTAACCCTGTTAATAGATAGATTAATTAATAGATAGATTAGAATCATTAAATGACACTGCTTCATAACACATCATTTATTTATTCTACATTGATACCTTCTTCTCCTTGAGGAGCTTTTGGTTGGTGTCGTCGCTGAGCGCGAGATCCTCCTCCAGCTTCTTGAGCTTGGCGTCGCACTGCACGCGCTCCAACTGAAGCTTCTGACGCGCGGCCTCCTCTTCCTCCAACTGCTCTTCCAGGTCCTGGCGGGGAAAACAATTTAAGCCATTTTTATGGGGAAGGGGGTGTCAGACTGTGTGTGTGTGTGTTGATGATGATTCCTACAATTCACATGTAATTCGTTTTTTTTTATGTTTGAATTATTAAACATTTTAAACATTTTACAAAAATTTAAGAAAAAACCTAGGTTTATGTAATGTATATATAAATATATATCGTGAGGCTAAATCGGTGTCTTCGTTTAAGAAGCTGGTTAAAGAGCACCATTTGTTAACACAATAGTATTATGTTTAAATTAATGTTTATGTATATATATTGTGTATGTATATTGATATGTAATTATATATTTTTTTGTTTGAATAATGTAAATTAATATACTGTTTTTTGTGCACACTAGGTTGCACCTATTATAAGTTTTCCAGTAACAGGCCTGGTGGAAGAAATTTCAATTTGAAATAAGCTGTGCCTTTGTACTCATATTTGGTTTTTTTTTTTGTTGATTCTCTGTTTTTTATATTGTGTGTGTCCTTGGATAGTAAAATAAATGAATAAATTTTCGATTTAATGGCATAGGAAATAATTTTATATTATTCTGATAATACAAAATTCTTTTATTTATTAAAAGCTTCATTAGCAGGAATGCAACAGATAAAATATAAAAATGTGATTTGTAATAGAATTTTTGAATGTATCGAGAACTACGATATTGTCGTTTACAAATGCAACTTTTAGTTTAATTATGTATTTTGTAGTCAGACAGTTATGTTGGCCACTCTTCCATAGTTTTGCTGTTACCTACAGAGTCCACATTGTAACTTACTAGACCATGTAATAATATATTGATATGCGTGTGTACGCACGCACGCACACGCAGTACGTGCGTGCGTGCGTGTGTGCGTACGTGCGTGCGTGTGTGTGCGTGCGTGCGCGCGTGCGCACCTGTATGTTGAGCTGCAGACGCTTCTTCTCCTGCTGCAGCGCGCCGCAGCGCTCCTCCTCCTCCTCGATGCGTCCCTCCAGGTCGTGCAGCAGCTCCTCCAGCTCCTGCTTGCGCGCCGCGGCGCGCGCGCGGCTCTCCTCCGCCTCCGCGCACAGCTCCAGCTCCGCCTGCGGCCGAAAGTTACTACGCTATAGCTTCGTGCTACTTCTCCGGGGTAGGCAGTGGTCTACACAATGAAGTCCTTTGGACTCACTTTTCACTGAAGCTTATTTGGGACAACGTGACAGATTGTGAGTCTATCGCCGTTTTACTGTCTAAACTCGCAGTACAATATTATTACGTACATATATATTTTTACATAGATAAATATCTATCAACATGTATTAAAATTGTTTTTATGTTGTATCTATTAACATATATTAATATTTAAATTATTTTTTTATTGTTTATATGTATAGAATTGTGGCAATGTATAAACTTTCTTTCGTTATGACTATCATTGACTCAAGTATAAACATTCATATTCATCATACAAATGTTTGCCCCTGGCCGGAGTCGAACCCAAAACTCTCTGCTTCGAAGACAGGGTCATCATTAACTCGGCTATCGAGTCATTAAAATGCAAAATTTTAATTGTATAAAATATAAACTTTTTTTGTTACCTTTAAAACTTAAATATATAGAAGTTTACCAAATTGAATGGTCACCTGCAATTGTTCGGCGAGCTGAGTCTTCTCCTGCGTGGCCTGTTGGTACTTCTGCTCGTACTCCTGGCAGCGCTTCATCTGCGTCTCCAGCTTGTCCCTGATCTGACGAAGCTCATCCTCCTTCTGTGTCAGTTTCTCCTCTTGCTTCGTTACTTCTAGCAGAGGTTTCACCTGAAGTAAAACATTTGCAATTAACATAATTTTTTTTAACTCAGTATTAGATTTCAAGCTGGTCAAATTAAGCAATATTTTATGGGATATATATATAATATTGCTTCATTTGACCAGCTTGAAATCTAATAATACTGTAGTAATTATACTTATTATACTTTAGTAGTAGTTACTCATCATCTGAAGTAATCTGGTATAAATTTTGCAAATTACAATCAAGAAAGGAATTCCAATTGGTTTAATATGTGAATTGCTATAATAACAATAGCCACTTGGCGTGAATGAACGAAAACATGCTAACCCATCTGTCCATACCTTGCATAATCCGAAACGTTCAATAATTAACAATTGAAATATTTCACACGGGGAAACACAAAGACTAAATGACGAGGGTATTTTGAAAACATGAATCTATTCCGATATTAATATAAACATCTTCATGTTACATAACACGGTTCGGTATAGTAATAGTATATACATTAATAGTACATACATACATATTTTTTTTATATTCAAACATCCCCAATAGGGTATTCCGAGGTTTTGACCGTTCGGTTCTCATTTCACCGAAGCTTATTATATAGGACAACGTGACAGGTGGTGAGTCTGTTATCGTCTTAGTATCTATGCTAACGATACAAATTGTACATAACTTTCGAAAAAAATAAATAATTAGAACAAGCCTCGCTACTGAGGATCGTAGATTGTGGTGACAGTAATTTTACATTATCCCATGAATAATGGTTTTACTGTTTACGTATCAAACCTAACGGGGTACACAGAGGACAGCATGATCCTACCAAATATCTTCTGCTTCTAACATATCTGTTATATTATTCACGTACACAAGTCGAGGATACCAAGTGCTCTCGACCAGTCCACATTGCATATTGTATTTACATTTTCCTACATTGAAACCTTGATTCAGGTTTCGACGTTTTATATGATTATTCGGTACATTTCAAAAGGCCAAATATCTGGTATATGACCTTAGCCAAAATTTTTGGAACCCACAGTAATCCGCTATTGTCTTTCAATCTATTAATGAAATCACAATATATTAATGAAATTCTCTAAAATTTAGATCTTTTGTAGAATATATCTGTACCAAAGAGTTGCTCGGAGATGTATCAATAAATTAGCTTGGTATATTAAGATAATCTGTCAAATTTAATACCTTTATGTAAAGCCTCCACCACTGCCAATTTCTGAGCTTGAGATACGCGGCACAGTTTCTCTGGATGATCCTTATAGCGTTCAACTGCTGCAGGCGTTTCTGATAGTTCCTCCTGGCGAGGTAGCCCCGGCAGAACGCCTGGAAGTTCACGATCAGGTCCGTGATCTTGTAATCGCGCTCCTCCTCCAAATGCGCCAGCACCCCCGCCCTGAAGAAGATCTTCGACTGACCAACGCGGTACAGGTTATGGTCTAGTTCGAGAGCTTCAATCATCTGCTCGCAGGCCTTCTTCCCGTCCATGAAGCCTTTGGGTATGATGTTCGGAGTGAGCAGCTCATAGCGCTGCCTGAACTCCTGGAACGGAATCCTGTTGGGGAAGCCCTGTCTGCATATCCTGATGCCCTCGAGCACACCATTGCACCTCAACTGGTCCAGCACCAGAGCGGCCTCGATTTTGCCAGCTTTCTTTTCGTGATTGGGGATGATACACCTGACGAAGTTCGGATTGGTGTTTCTCAGTGTCGCCATAAGCTTTGTCAGCTGTTCCTTGTAAAGCTGAGAGACGGTTCGGAACATGCCCTTTCTCGTTCTGGCACCAAATTGTGTGTCCGTCATCGCCTGCTGCGCCATGCCAACTATCTCAGCGTCCTTCCATATATGGCACACGAAGGGATCCTGAGAGGATTGCAGCAGGGAAACGACGTTCTCGTTAAGGGGGTCCATGTTCTTCATCAGCCACTGCGATGCTGAATAATCCACTTTGCCGGCGTAGTGGATGATGGCGAAGTCGGCGACGCCCCTGAAGTCCGTCTTCATGAACTTCGGATGAACGGAGTGCGCCGAGACGAGCTTCTCCACGAAGCTCTTGTCTGTGGCCTTGGGGAACCAGCACTCCTCGTCCAACAGGGCCATGATACCCATGGGCTTGTCGATCAAATCTATCGTTGGCTGCAGATCGAGTCCGAAATCGATGAACTTCCATTCGATTCCCTCGCGCTGGTACTCCTCCTGTTCCAGAATGAACATCGTGTGATTGAAGAGTTGCTGCAGCTTTTCGTTCGTGTAGTTGATGCACAGCTGCTCGAAGGAGTTCAGCTCGAATATTTCGAAACCGGCCATATCGAGTATACCGATGAACGAGGCGCCTTGCCTCTTCGTTCTATCGAGAGACCGGTTGATCCTGTTCACCAGCCATCTGAACAGGCGCTCGTAGCACGCCTTGCCGATCGCCTCCACTGAAAACTCGACCTGCTCTTTAGTTTGGGCTTTCGTAACGAAATCGCGGCCCACCTTTATCCGGGGCTTGAGGAATGCTTTTGTCATTTCTGTCACTGAAAGACCTGGAATAATAGGAGACTCGTTAGCAGTATACAAGCTAAATAAGTAATAATGAAATGAAAAAACTCCAAAAGTGTAAAAAATTTATTTGAAATTACATACATAGAGGCACATAGATAGGAACAACGTCACATACATTGCTCTGATCCCAAAGTAAGCAGCTGAAGCATTAGTACTATGGAATTCGAAATAACGAAAGTATCTTCGTTGTTTCTTTCCATATAACACCTTTTTATATATAACACTAGTTATATAATCCATAACACTAATGCTCTTGGATCGGACCAATCTATTTATTTAATTATATATATATTATTTAATGTGGCATTCTGATTACTGTCATGTCTTTATTTGGAGTGTTTAACGCGAATACTGCTTGTATACTTAAAAAACTTTCCGTAAAACACTATAGCCCTCTATATAGGTTCTCTTTAGCACAAAGGTTGTCTGGAAGAGATCGCTCTTTAGCGATAAGACCTCCTTATTGTGCATACGTATCTATTAAGTTTTCTCTGTTATGTATTTATTCCTTGCATATGTGTGGTGTACAATAAAGTATATACTACTACTACTACTATAAGTTATGGACAACAACGACTGAACAAAACTTACCAAGCAAGTGCGCGATCTTTTGCGCGACAGTATTATCGGGCAGCGTCGCCTGATCCGAATTCCTCTCCTGCTTGAACTGCATCGAGCCGAACAGGAGGACCGCGGAGACTATCCTAAAGATCGAATTGAAGTCCTCCATGTTCATGCCCATGATGTTCATCGACTTGATCGTCGCCTGGAATTCCGCCGCGTCGTCGATACCGGGCACTGGCAACGAGCCATTCGTCAGGAACGGATAGTTCTTCGGATCTTCCAGGATGTACTCTGCCTTCTGCTGCGGCGTCGCACCGACTAGGAGCTGATAGAAGATGTGGAATGTTCGCTCGTCCTTCGCCTGTCTGATCGCTCTGGACTTCTCCAGTAAGTACGTCTCGATGTTGGCACCGGCTATGTAACCGGATGCGTCGAAATTTATCCTAATGAATTTACCCTGGAATGTGACAAAGAGGCATATGTTTAGCGCAATATACATACATATATAGGTACACATACACTCAGACCCGTGAAAACATAGAAAGTGTTTTTTTCTACATTGACCCCCGACCGGGAATCGAACCCGGGAATTCAGAGGTGGCGACGCCATGAAAGCCGGTGCACTCCACTCGTCCACGGAGTTCAGCAATATATCTAATCCTTCAACATAACATAGTTTAGGTTAAGATACATGAACAAATGTTTTAGTTTTAGTTTAGGTTAAGATGTGTAAGAATAATACCACCCTCTTTTCCCGTGAGTGTTGTAAGAGGCGACTCAGAGAAAAGCTTCGAATGCAATTGGCAATCGACAGACGGCGGGATAAACATCTCGATAAATACCAGACCAAAATTCACACAGTAGTCAGGTCAGTATCATCTTTGGTACAGTGTCAGTTTCTCCAATCGCCAACCCGCTTGCGTTTCTTGAAGGTAACGATTATGGCATACCCTCTCGTACGGGAGAGAGCCCATGTCCTGAAGTAAACTTTATATTCCGTTATGATAATGATTATGAGAAGAAATGTTTAATTTATCACCTACAACATAACTTTCTAATTATTGAGCTCTTAATTAAAACAGGCTTTGCCTTTAATAAACATTAAGTGTTATTTAATTTGAAAAGTCGTATAAGCAATATTTCTTCTCGGTGACTCGAGTTTTTGGCGACGTTCCAAAGCAATCGCACATCTAATACAATATGTGCATTCAATTATGAGGTGGGAGGTCGTTAGCAAGAGGGTCGCGGTTATTGTCGCCGCCGAGGGACTGAATAACCAAGTAATTATAGTGGGTTCAAAAAACTAGAAATATTTCGCCATATTAATTAATTTATAATTAAAAACTTTTACGGTAAAGAAAACAAACGCTACGATCTCTTTGCCGTTAAAGTATTTTACTATATTGACTATATTAATTATAATAAATAAGTCACTTATGACAAATGATTTGTAATCGTTACCTTTTTTTTTTAGAGTAGATCACTAAAGATGTTAAATTCATAAACAAAATAAAAAAATAATTGGTTTTAAAATTTAACGATCGCGACTTTTGAAAATGAGAAAATTAGTTGATATTGAATTCAATTTACGTATATGTACAATTTAAATTCAAAATTCAATTTAATGACTCTCTGCCGAACCAGATGAGACACAAACCTCTCTCCTTACACGTGATAAAACATTCACGTTTTCTAACTAATAAAACATAACAGGAAAAAGAAAGTAGGATACTTACAAATCTCGAAGAGTTGTCGTTCTTGACGGTTTTCGCGTTACCAAACGCCTCCAAGATTGGATTGGCTTGAAGCAGCTGCTGTTCGAGCTCGCCCTGTGATGCGATGTAACATTAATTATCCAACAACAGACTTAATCTTTGACACATTTAAATCTTTCAAATAACATACACGCACAACAGACTATCTTTGATACAATTCCTTCAAATAACACACATGCACACAAATAAATATGTATATATATTTTAGTTTGCAGGAACACACAGAAAAGCAAAAACCAAACCACATCATACGTTAACCAAAATCCTTTTTTAACGACAAGCCGATTAAAAATTGGGTTATGAATAACATTTAACTATAATTTTCATGTGAATATTAACGCATGTTTTGTTACAGTTATTGTGAAAAACAAATCTCTCGTAAGTGCCAATTTGTATTAGTTTCTGAAGCATATAGATCCAGGAGGACTGTTTCGTGACTAAATTAATGAGAAATTTAAATTGCATCATACAGATGTAGATAGCGTTATCATATTAATGACTTCATAGTCGTAGACTTGTGGACATATATTTAGAAGCTAGTTAGTTAGTTACAGTTATAATTTCTGACAGTAAAAAAGGGAGGTTTAAAAATTTCAAGAGATGCATGTGAAACACGATGGTTCGGAAGCAACAGCGTTGTCACGGTAAGGCCGAGGCAGGCCACATAATATCCTGCCTATGTCAATATATTTTTTTAATTTCTCATTAATTTAATATATCTCTCATAGTTTTACACTGCCAGGATTATTTCAGAGTGTTTTTAAAAACCACAGTTACCTCAAATGTGGGTCCATTGCTCTGTGATAAAAAGCAGCGTGAAAATTGGAAATTAATGTTAATGAAAATGAGTTAATGCAATGAAAATAATTAATGTTGTCTTGGCTTCATCTGGACGAATTCTAAATTTATAAGCGGTTAAACTATTCACATAGTTCTACTTAAACTAAGTTAGTTAATGGGAATCTTATAGCCTAGAAGAAAGTACAATAACTACCATCTATGATTTTAATTAAAGGCATTTATATAAGACGAAATGGATTACAATCAAAATATATCTCTTATTTCAAATAGATAAGATAATTTATACGTCTTATAATATCCCACATAATGATATCTTTCATAACTGACTTTAATTTTCTCAAAACAAAAATTCTCCACTTCATCTAGCTTCACAAAGGACGTCTGTTTATCTCTGACACACAGTGTATATCGCTAGAGTAACAGAAGGCGGGTATTTATGTAAATTATTACGCACGTTAGAACTATGTCGGTTCTGATAACAGTTATCTGCTGCCTGAGGGACAGAGAAATGTATAAATTTAATCTTATATATCTAAAAAGCGGTTAAACCTGTCCAATGTTTGACAACGACACCTTTGTTAATTATAAAATACTTAAAAGAAGATGTAAGCTGCTTGATCTTCTTCGTCCCATTAACATATTGTGTTATAAATGATTTTAAAATTTAGAAGACATTTAAAAATGAAACTAATACGGGACGAGATTCGAATGCGCCTTCATCGCTGTGCCGTGGCGACTCTCTTACCAACCGTGTGTCATACATATCATTTGACTTCAATTATCATCCATGAACACACACAACTAGAGTTGACGAGTTTGGTTAGTGAAAAACGCTTCAGTTAGTGACAAAGTGAAGTTAACTTTTAGTTCCAAAAACAATATAAAAAAATTCTTTTATCATGCAAAGTTTCACGCTTAACCATTAACATAGCTAAAATTAGTACAAAGCTACAGAGTATATCATCCAACACACACACACACACACAAATTGATCAAATGTTTGGCAAACACCAATCGATCCATCATTATTACGTAAGTCAGCAAGTTAACTACACACATGGATGATACACAAAACAAATACTGCCATGTTTGAAGCTATTTTTAGGTTTTTTTTTCTTCAGACTTACTATAATCAACTGCGGCGAGGGTCCCTGTAGTCGTCGACAGCCGGGTGCGAAGAGAGGGAAAAAATAAAAAAATATATTACAATAGCATATCTCAGATGAATATAAAGTTTATTTTGCTAGAAGGAAATGTGATTAAAGACAAATTATTCTCTTGCACGGACAGTGCTGAAGAAACAGTGCTCGAAATTACCTTTATTGCATGCAAGATATAAAATTCACATCGATATAAATTAGTTAGTTGGAATTAGATTTGCTTATAAACAGTCTAAGATTTCATGCTCCTGAGATCTTAAGTTTCGTGCCAAAAGGACTCAGAAATGTGGTATAGACTAAAGACCGTTCTGTGCGTGTGCTACCGAAACGAATTAATTTTTTTTTTTGTTTATCTTCACGTGATTTCCCAATACGAGTTGGCAGAACTGTAGACAATTCAGTCCTTTCGATCCACTTTTCACCGAAGCTCATTTGTGATGACGTGACAGGTGGTGAACCTGTAGCCGAAGCATCGTATATGGAAAAAATTATTTGAAAAAAAAAAACAAAGTTTTCATACTTTATAATGATTTTTTACAGAAATCAAAGACTAAGCTTCTGTCAAAAACATATAAAGGCGTGGTGTGTTTATAGGAACGAGAACGAGAATAGATAAAAATGTAACGTTTTATTTTTTCAAATATAGCCATTACTCATATGTTTAACGCTTAATGTTAAATAAGACCACACCCAGAGCTCGCTCATCATTCTGTTTATAGTTAACGCTTAGGGTGGTAACACACTAGCGTTGGCGCAGCGTTCTATAGTATTCTATGTCGCTCACTAATAAATGATTATTGTTTACTACTACATATAGCGGTTCTAATTGAAACTACAACTTCGGTGGCTCATAAAGTTACACAACATTATCTAGTGAGACTAAATATTAAAAATTTAGGTGTGTAATATGAGACCATTTTTTCTTTCATTTAAAATATCTTATTACGAACGACTTTATTAGCATATGTCTATTTCTAAAGCCAATTTGTTCATAGACACCACACACACATATACGCACACACGCGCGCACACCGAGCATCCAGTCACACAAATAGAGAAATCACTTTGTATGTAATTTTTTTTACAAGTATTTAAGTAATATTGTAGTTACACACCACGATAGCCGAGTGGTTGGGTGGTCTGAATTTCGTCGGAATTTCGAGAGACCCGAGTTCGATCCCCAGGTGGCAGGCTCGTACCAATGGGCTTTTCGAAAACTTATGTACGAATTACATCGTTGGCTTGGACATAAAGACGGCGACTGGCTCACCACCTGTCACGTTGTGCTGTCTAGACTAGACCTCTGTCTATCCCTGTATTGGGAACTGCGTGAAGATATTTATTTTTTTATAGAAACAATGTGTTTGGAATATTTTACTAAATATTTAGAATTATTTTAGTTAACAAACAAATTTAATACTAATATCGCTCGCGTCTCGCTTATGTAACCGCATCCTCATTCCCAAGTAGCAACAGCGATCGTGTTCATTGGAAGCGTTAGAATGCAAATGTAACGCCTAATAAGGTTATTATGGAAGACCGTAAAAGTGAAGAATACTCGTAAATAAAAACATTCATATTGAGAACTGTACGAGATGTTAAATAAATCCATTTTAATTTTAAGCCTCTCGTAAGGTCGGATAGAGACCAAATGTCTTCGATGGAAGGACTTAATTTTCTAGCCCTCAGTCTACCCCAGAATTGGGAATGGCATGTAGATAGTATATTATTTTTACCAATAGGCATATAACCTATGGGTAAAAACTGTCCACAACTGTATTTACTTAGTTTACGCTACAAATGTATGACATAAATATTTATATCAACTCAAAAACTTACGTACGAATTGTATCGTTGGCTTGGACATAAAGACCACGACGGGCTCACCACCTGTCACGTTGTCCCGAAAATATCGGTGGAATGTGGGTTGAAGGGACTTAACTGTTTAGACTATACTAGACTAGACCTCTGTCAGGGGTAGACAGAGGTCTAGTCTAGTATTGGGAATTGCGTGAAGATATTTGTTTTATTTATTTTACTAATAAAATACGTGTAACAAATTAACTACCTAAAAAAATAAAAGTGCATTGCGTCATCGTTTGATTCGTAAATAATGTGAATAAACATTAAAACCGTCATTAGATAAGCTCTTACGACCGTATAACCAAGATGGTGGTGTTTAGAGGCTGAAGTATAGAAGGTTTTAGAGTTCTTTTCTTTATGTAAATCATTAAATTTCAATTTGTAGGAAATCATCTACGATAGAAATAATAAAATAAATATCTTCACGCCATTCCCAATACATGGGTACACAGAGGTCTAGTCTAGACAATTATGTCCCCTCGACCCACCTTCCAACGAAGATATTTTGGGACAACGTGTCCGGTGGTGAACCCGTCGCAGTCTTTATGTCCAAGCCAACGATATGAATCGTACATAGGTTTTGCCACCACGAGCAAGTACGAGCCTGCCACCTGGGGATCGTACTCCGGTCTCTTGTCTCCAAATTCCGACCACCCAACAACTCGGTTATCGTGACTTCTATTTAGAAATAAATCGAACATAAAAAATAAAAAAACGAACTTAGGCCTTTCTCGAGAGGACTCTACTAGAGTTTCATGATTCGTATTCACTTTTCCCAAGACAGTAGTCTAGAAAATTAAGTTCTTCCGATCCACCTTTTTATGCCTATTTCGGACATGTCAGGGGGTAAGCCTATCGCCGTTTTAGTGTTCAAGCTAACGGCATAATATACTTACATACATACTTATTCAGACAGATAAATATTCATATATCCATGACTCGAGTACAATTCATTCAATATTAATTTTCATCAAAGAAATTTTTGCTCCTAGCGGGACTCGAACCCACAACCCTTTGCATCGAAGGCAGGGTCACTACTATCTAAGCTATCGGGTCGTCAATACATTTTAAATAAAATATATCAATAACCCTTCCAATATCAGACACGATAGTTCATATTACGTATGAATTAATAATGTAGTATAAAACGCGTCCTACTTCGATAAAGGCATCTAGCGTTCAATAAAGGGTTCACAGGGGTCACAAAACATACTGGCTTTACGGGGCAGAAATATCCTTACCCGATTTCGGTAGTCGAACCAATAAAGAAGGCGCTTTAAAATAAAATAAAATAATAAAACATGTATTATAACAATATGCACAGACAGTATTTAAATAGATAAACTAGATAAACACTGCCATTAAACAGAAATTAAAGACTTACGAGAACGTGGCAACATGGATCAAATAAACCATTTGTAATTAAAAAAAACATAAGACCATGAAATTAAAACAATAAAATTAAAATTTTAGTTAAAATCATAGTGCGTACACTGCTATAAAAAATCTTACCGCTCCAGATCCCTTGGGCTTGGAGGCGGCAACGTACGCCAAATACTGGATGACCTTCTTGGTGTTCTCGGTCTTACCCGCGCCAGACTCACCGGTGCAGAGGATCGACTGGTCCTCGCGGTCTGAAACAATTCATAACTAATGTTAGAAATCAGTTCTTTTTAGTCGTGGTAGTTAGGAAGGAAAGAACGTCCCACCATTTTCTCCATCTTACAAGAAATATTGAGTAGATGTGCAAAACATGACTTTCAGAAGGTTCTGATGGCAACCCCCGACAACACAATACAAACAAAAAATCTAGTTACGTTATGTTAATAAGACTTACATTACCATAAAGGGGTTTAACTGACTTACTTAGACCGTAAAACCTTCCACCGAAGATATTTTCGGGACAAGTGGCAGGTGGTGAGCCCGTCGCCGTCTTTATGTCCAAGCCAACGATATTCGTACATAAGTTTTTGAAAAACCCATTGGTACGAGCCTGCCACCTGGGGATCGAACTCGGGTCTATTGACTCGAAATTCCGACCACCCAACCACTCGGCTATCGTGACCTTTTTATGATGTTTATTTTTATTTTAAGATGTTTATTATTTATTTTAAGATGTTTATTATTTATTTATTTACTGATGCTAAGATCAGCACAGCCTCGAGAGTTTCCAGCACTCATTACCCGGGTCTAGCGCCATCCGCAGTTTACCTTAACGCATTAACAATTCCTAATAAGCGATGAATATGGCTATTTGTGTCGCCACACACACGGACGTACTTACAACAACGACGGACCTTTGTGCCGCACCGAAGGGTGTACGCTAAACGAATGATAATGAGCGGATAATAGGATTCTCTATGGTTATTTGTCTCAGTATTCTGATGTGTCTAAGCCAATAAGTACATCAATGTACTTACATATAAATATCCATAACTCAAGTACATTCATACACATGACACAAATGTTCTTAACCTTAGCATTGACTGAACTTATGTAGGCAAAGTTGAAAGAAAAAGCAAAAAGCATTTATTCAGTACTAAACTATGCAGCTTAATATTATATTATTTTTATTTTCACGTTATTCCCAATACTGGGGTAGACATCTTTATGGTCAAGCCAACGATATAAATCGTACATGAGTTTTAAAAAACTCATTGTGTACGAGCCTACCACCTGGGCATTGAACTTGGGTCTCTCCACTCTAATACCGATCACCGAGTGGTTACTCGGCTATCGTGATTTAAATATATTACAATAATGTATTATATTCACACGATATACATGTATACGAATTTTTGTTGATTTTTGGTTGTCTCTTTTAATATCTGTTTTAACAAGATTCTCTGTATCATTTAATCGGAGTTATATAATAAGATTGTACATCACTATAGACATTGATACAGATAGATATAGATAATAGATATATCACCAGATAACAGATACACAATCATAACAGATATACGATCGTAACAGATCTACTACTAATGTGCATTTCTTTCGTATAAACGTCGAGCTAGTTGCCGCAGCACTGCGCCGGCTAGACGAGTTAAGTGACGAGTTTCTAAAACGGCCATTTGTCTAATTGTTCACTAATGGCCGGTCGCGACAGGGGCGCGCCGCGAAGACTGTGTTTATGGTGATACCAGGGAGCGGTGACCCACGATCGACAAGTTGAATAGATTCAAACAATCTGCTAAATTGTTATTAATCACAAAATCCCATATACGTTCGTAATAATATAGGTATTTTTAGGGAGTTTGTGGCGAACGCTATAGCGGTGATGGGCTCACCACCAGTCACGTGTTCTTAAATAAGTTCAGGTGAAAATTGGACCGAAAGGATTTAATAGTCTAGACCTGAGTACCCCAGTTATAAGGAAATGAAAATGCATGAAGTGTAAAAATAAGGTGGCAACGGAGAAATAACTTAACTTTCTGGTAAGAGGTTACCAATCGTAATGCCAGAGGGGCTATGTGTGTAATTGCAAAATATAACTAAAAATTACAAAAAGACGTTACCTACCGGAGTTTCTCTCACCGATTACTTCTCCGTCAGAGGAACTTCATTTCAAAACGATTGCGAACTTAAAAATAATGACTTCCACAATGGTAAATTTATGTTACTACGTCGGAAAATAGATATTTTGATTTTACGTACAATATTTTTAACTAACAACCAGAAAGTTTGTTTCACTCGTAGCTTCCATAACTCATACATTGGCTATGTATGAGCTACAGAAGCGCCAATAGTTACGCTGAGTCACATGGAAATTTGTATCTTCTGCCTATTTGACACACTCAAGATACGATGTACTACATTTAAAATGCGCAAACACGAAGCCAAATTATTAATGTAGCTAACCAGCACAAACTTCAAATGGAAGGTAGATTACCTTGCAGCATAGAACGGTATGCAGTGTCGGTGATGGCGAAGACGTGCGGCGGCACCTCGTGCCGTTTGATGCCTTTGTAGCGCTCCATGATCTTCTCCGTGTAGATCGGCAGCTTCTTGTACGGGTTCACCACCACGCAGAAGAGCCCCGAATATGTCTGCGAAGAAATATGACACATCAGTAAATTATACGAACATATCTTTTGCGTAGATCGGGTTAACATCACATACATTACTCTGAAAGCTATCAGGACTAGCCTAAAAATGCTAACGAGAGATGGCGAGATAAGAGATACGAGAGCATCTTTAAAAAGGCTGCGATCGTCAATCCGCTGGTCAAACATGGCGATTGTGCTACCTCCTGTGAAATCCTCTCTTAATAGAGTACCACAGTGGACTAAAAAAGGCCGTTACACATATACATAAGTAGATGTGTAATTGTTTTTCCTAGCGATTCCCTAATTTTTAGCCCAAAAACAAAGATTACATCGTAACATATGAAAGAATTGCAGCATTTGTCTATCACAAACACCATCAAGTTCGCTATTCTATCAATGGCCATTGTTATTTATACATAGTCATCGAAACAAACATATATATTGATGACATCATCAATATATATGTTTGTTATTAATTTTATTAACATATGTTTCACGTAAAAACGCACGATACGTGTTACAAAACATTCCTAAAGTACAATAGTGTCAAAAACAAAGTAAAACTATAAGTAAAAAAAATTAAATAAATATCTTCACGCAATTCCCAATACAGGGGTAGACAAAGGTTAAAGGTTAAGGCTAGACATTTAAGTCCCTTCGACCCACCTTCCACCGAAGATATTTTCGGGACAACGTGACAGGTGGTGAGCCCGTCGTCGTCTTTATGTCCAAGCCAACGATATAATTTGTACATAGGTTTTTAGAAAAACCCATTGGTACGGCCACTTGAGGATGGAACTCGGGTCTCTTGACTCGAAATTCCGACCACCCAACCACTCGGCTATCGTGACTCAATACATTATATTAAGTAGGTTACTATAAGTTTGTGGTGCCTTGGTTGTTTACGATTCCCATACCTCAAGTGCTTTAGCATCTTACATTGGGATCAGAGTAATGTATGTGATGTTGACCCTATCTATATATGTAAGTACTCCAAAACCCATTGATTGAGCACCACGCTTCATTACCGTCACCGCCCGTGGTTCAGTGCCGACCCCACTCATTGACAACAAGCTGATTGAAATTCGACACGGCATGAGTGAAGCAAGTAACTAAAGGGCGACATGTCGCCGGTGGTAAGATCGCTTTCACTTCAACGGGATAATTGAACGGGGAAATTGATTGTTTTGGGGCATCGTTATGAAGTATTGTTTAATTTAACAGAACTATTTAACATTTATTTTAGTCATCCCTTGGGTGGTCGGAATTGCGAGTCAAGAGAGCCGAGTTCGATCCTCAGGTGGCAGGATTGTACCAATGGGTTTTTCAAAAAATTTTGTACGAATTATATCGTTGGCTTGGACATTAATACGGCGACGGACTCACCATCTGTCACGTTGTCCGGAAAATGTCTACGACAGAAGGTGGGTCGAAGAGACTTAATTGTGTAGACTAGACCTCTGTCTACCCCTGTATTGGGAATTGCGTGAAGATATTTATTTATTTATATAGTAGTTAATTTAGTCCTTTCGGTACACTTTCTATAGAAGCTAATTTGGGACAAATTCAACAATGGGACAATTCCTGTCAGGAAGTGAGCTAAACACCGTCTTAGTATTCAAGCAAGCGGTACAATATTATCTTTTTAAGTACCTATCCAGAGTTGGAGTTGCCATACGAAAATATTTTTTTTTCCGCAATGTTTTTTATTTCATACATATTTTTTTTACAAATATAAATATTCATACAAGCATAAAATATTATTGTTTGTACTTCGAATCATGTACGAACAATCACATTCTTCATACGAATGCTTGGCCCTAAAAAGACTCGAACGCGCTACTCTACGCTTCGGAACCAGGATCACTACCAACTCCACTATCGGGACCGTTACTTATCAACTTCCATAGGCGTAATTGAAAACGCTCGAAAATAACGACAAATATAAATCAGATACTGAATTGACTTCACTATCTATGCACCAGCGCCGCCGAGGCAAAGATCCAGGTCAAGAATATACTAATAAATCGTCCATAGAATCATAAGCAAACAACCAATTAACCGACGAAACATTAAATCTACTCGTTTAAGTAATTGATAATTGCTGATATCGTGATTACTACGACCTGAGATAGGGGTAATGGTCAAGATGGCTGATGGTTGAGCGCCTTTGTACCTGATTAAATCTATATATCTGTCTTCCTAAGCGCAGTTATTTAATAAATTTCCATACATAATACAAAAACAAAGTTTATCTAGTCGGTGACTTCAAACGCTTGCCGCGGGTCATCGGTATCTTATCACATTCACTGATAAAGGGAGCAGAGATATTCTGAATCAATTTGCGTTTGACCGTTCACCCGACTTATGCGCATTTAGCATAGAAGACGTACATGTGTGTTCTAGTACTGACAATAGCAATAAATAAATACATAAATAGATAAAGACAACATCATGTACATTGATCTGATCCAAAAGTAAGCGGCTTAAGCACTTGTATTATGGAAGCAGAAACAACGAAGGTGCCACAAACACCCAGACCCGAGAAGATCCTTAATAATATCTTCATTCCTTTTGTAGCTTTTTGTATCGTAAAAATTTTAATCTATTGCTGGCCTCTGTAGAGGAGTGATGTACAAACCAGTTTTAATGATGTCCCCAGCATTGAGGTCCCGGGGCAGATTCCCGGTCGGGTCAATGTAGAAAACACTTGCAACATTTTCTAAGGTCTGAGTGTTTGTGTTACCTTCGTTGTTTCTGATTGATATAAGTGCTTAAGCTACTTTAAGATCAGAGCTATGCATGTGATCAGATCATTTAAGATCAGAGCTATGCATGTGATCAGATCATTTAAGATCAGAGCTATGCATGTGATCAGATCATTTAAGATCAGAGCTATGCATGTGATCAGATCATTTAAGATCAGAGCTATGCATGTGATCAGATCATTTAAGATCAGAGCTATGCATGTGATGCCTATCTATATATGTATTTATTATTTTGATATAGATCATGTGCTAAGACCTAATTCAAGTTCAAGAGTTCAAGTCTAGTACCACTCGATCTTACGTCAACAGTTCCAAGAGATGCGGGCGATCAATTATTCCTTACGTACGTAATGACGCAACCCACTAAAGTGAAAGAACTAATAGGTCGGCATTCTTCGTTGGACGCGCTCCTAATTTGGTCGCACTCCATTTGAACTACCCTAATGGGTGAGATGCTTAATGTTTTTGCGCAGTTTGATAGAATTTCTTTTTTTTTTTAAATTGGTGAGGAAAATTCAACAGTACAAATCTACAAATATAAATAAAATTGGAGTGTCTGTTTGTTTGTCATATTGAAATAATCATTTTTTACATGTATACATAGGGTAAATACACCAAAATATTTTTTTTATTTTTGTCAATCTGTCTGTCTATCTGTTTGTTCCGGCTAATCTCTGAAATGGCTGGACCGATTTTAACAGGACTTTCACTGACCGATAGCTAATGTTATAAGGAGTACCATGGGCTACTTTTATTTTAGAAACATATTCGTAATTATGGTTCCGCGTTAAGTGTTCGTTAAGCGAGTTAGTGGGAGCAGTTAGTCAAAAATATAAAAGGCATCTCCGTGACATCGGTGTGCAACCAATGTAAATGAAAATAAATGAAAATTTTGTTGGGGAAACACTATGACCCAAAGTCAAACCTTTTTTATTGAATAAGGGACAAACGAGCAGGTGATTCACGTGATCACCGCCCATGAACACCTATAATCCCAGAGGAATAGCAGATGCGTTAGATGCTTTATATTTGTACACCATAAACTAAAAATTGCAATGAAAGGACAGGATTTTCTTTCTATGTGATGCTGTTTGATGGGCATCTCACCGTCGACCTACCACAACTACCCCATCAGTTGACAGTTTTTTAACGAACTAAGTTGCCCAGGTTGCACAAGGTGATGCCATTTGCCAATTAAGATTCCTTGGAATTTGTAATCGATATATTAAAAAGCCTCTCCGTCATCGATCTGGCACCGCCAACCGCAATCAGCAATGCCAAATTCCTCACTAATATTCATAGAAATATATCCTTTAACGAATTACAATACAGCCGACATTCGTGTGGCGTTCGTTGATATGTAATCAGCTGCAGTAATACAAAAAGGCTCAACGGCCGCACCGATACTTGGACCGTGACTCACAAGTATAGCACGCGGAATTTAGCTAAGAAAAACAAAAAATGATGGAATGCAGTTTTAAACGAACTTAAAATAATTTTCAATATTGACTACCTCCTTGGAGGAATGGTAGGTACACCGGTTTTCAAGATGTCACCAACTCTGAGGTCCTGTGTTCGATTCCCGGACAGGTTGGTGAAAAAAAAATCGCTTTTTCAACTTTGTCTCGGGTCTGGGTGTATGCTTTCGGTTGTTTACTTTGGAATCTGAGCCATGTATGTGACGGGATTAGAACCCGCGCCTTTTGCCGTACCGTAGCAACGCTACGTCGTGACCTCTGAGCTACTGTGTTCTACACGCATCAGTTGATATTTTAAATCTCTTTTCTTGGCATCGGCGCCATGTACCGGAATTTTTCTTCGGAACCATCCACCTTCCAGCTTAATATTCATGACTTTACAGCCAGGAAATATTAATTCTATAACGCCAACTAATTTTTATGCAATTTTTATTGATTTTAATTTATATAAGTTATGTTAAAATTGTTGTTATTAAATTAAAGATTAAGAAAGCTTAATTTAATAAAATATTAATAACTTTAAAATATTATTAAATGTTGATAAGTATAGTAGTGACAGTTTTTTTTATAAAAAAAGAATAGGATGACAAGATGAGTGAGCGCTATGCGGCGTCGAGTGAGCGGCGACGAGCGTGTCGCCCTCGCATCTGAACAAACCTAGGACAAGGCCGCGCGAGGACGCCACATAACGGCAGCACAATTACCTCTTACACAGCCATACGTACGAGTATATAGCTAAAGAGAAGTACAACAGCTGTTGTGTTCTAGTTTAAAGGTATAGAGATTGAAATTTTACATACGTTTTCAATGACAAGATATACCGATATTCTTGTTGGTAGTGACCCTTAGTTGGTAGCGGCTTTAGAAGTTAAAGGTTGCGGGTTCGAATACCGCTACGGGTGTGTTCTGATGTGATAAGTATGAATGTTTGTACTAGAGTCATGAAAGTTTATATTTATATATGAATATTTATCTATGTAAATATATATGATATATATGATCACGATAGCCGAGTTGTTGGGTGGTCGGAATTTCGAGTCGAGAGACCCGAGTTCGATCCCCAGGTGGCAGTACCAATGAGTTTTTCAAAAACTTATGTACGAATTTAATCGTTGGCTTGGAAATAAAAGACGGCGACAGGCTCACCACCTGTCACGTTGTCCCGAAAATATCTCCGGTGGAAGGTGGGTCAAAGGGACTTAATTGTCTAGACTTGACCTCTGTCTACCCCTGTATTGGGAATAGCGTGAAGATATTTTATTTTTTAAATATATATGATATAGGTATATTGTACCGTTTGTTTGGGCGTTAAGACGAGAACAGGCTCATCACATGTCACGTACTCCCAAATAAGCTCCGGTGGAAAGTACCTCATTTTCTAGACTTATGTCTACGACCTCGTGAACCTATCATATTCCACCTTACCAATACGTATATTGCCAAAACCGACCATTAGAATTCTAATAGCGTTACTAATTAATACAAGACCTAGGGCCAGGGCTGTTTCTCTATAAAAACATGAGGAGCGGGCGAGGCTATCCATATCCATCACAAACTAAAGCAAACGACCAAACCCCTATGACAATAGCACAGAGCTCAAACTCGCTCGGAGCTAATCATTCAAGAACGAATGAGTCACAGACACGTTTATGGCTACCAACGTTCACAGGGCTCTCGACGTCGTTAGCCATATTTGGTCATTTAAATACTCGACCGTGATAGAGCTATAATGCTCGACGTAATGGCACATTGCAGACCGTACACGGAGTGTGTTCGTTTGGTTTCTTTTTTAAATAATTTTTGAGTCATGTGCTATATGTACACGCAGCCTTATCCAAATGATACTAGCGCAACTGGAACAGTGTTCAGCGCTATATGAAATATTGTAGTGTGTACATTTTTATGCACTACGATATTCAAAAAGTCGCGATAGCCGAGTGGTTCGGTGGTCGGTATTTCGAGTCGAGAGACCCGAGTTTGATCCCTAGGTGGCAGGCTTGTACCAATGGGTTTGTGTAAATTTATATACGAATTATATAGTTGGCTTGAACGTTGTCCCGAAATTATCTCCGGTGGAATGTGGGTCGAAGGGACTTAATTATCTGTATTTGGAATTTCGTGAAAAAAAATATTTTAAAAAGACACGAATCCTTATCCATATGATACTAGCGCAACTATAACGGTGTTCAGGCTATATGAAATATTGTTTACATTTTTATGGACATACTTCTAATGAAAAGGGGCGACGAATTCTCATATAATCGACTGGTAGGTTCCATTGTAACCAAATAATGAACGGAATAGTCGACCATTTAGTAGATTCTAATAAGGAGACGCTAGATCAGTCTCTCAGGTCCATACATACAAACGACCTTTTCAAGTAAATTGTTGGACTTAGTCCTCTCTGTTAAGGGGAAGTTTGCCATAATCGCCATGCTTGGCAAGCAGATCAACGATCGCAGTCCCAGATATCTAATACTTCTGACGCTGCTGCTGCTCGTCATCGCTCGGTATGATTTTGCCTGATATTTATTTTTTATTTTTTGACAGGTTCATGATGTCGGAATAGTTGGGTGATCGGAATTCGAGTCATGAGACCCGAGTACGATTCCCATGTGATAGGCTCGTTCCGGGTTTTTTTTAAAGCTAATCTACAATTTATCACGACGACAAGCTCTCCACTTGTAACGTTGTCTCAAAAATTATCCTCGGTGAAAGAGGGGCCGAAATTACTTAATTTTCTAGACACCTGTCTACCGCAGTTTTGGGATTGGTGTAAAGATATATTTTTTATTCATCGACGTAAAAAAAATACATTTCATATATATAGATGATAGTAAAATCCTTAATTCTACTACCGTTACATAATGAGGTACCGAGAGATATTTTTGGAAAAGGTTTCGGAATTTCTAGGTGATGAAGTATAAAATGATAAATAAATATCTTCACGCAATTCCCAATACAGGGGTAGACAGAGGTCTAGTCTAGACAATTAAGTCCCTTTGACCCACCTTCCACCGAAGATATTTTCGGGACAGCGTGACAGGTGGTGAGCCCGTCGCCGCCTTTATGTCCAAGCCAACGATATAATTCGTACATAAGTTTTTTTTTTTTTTGAAAAACTCATTGTACGAGCCTGCCACTTGGGGATCGAACTCGGGTCTCACGACTCGAAATTCCGACCACCGAACTACTCGGCTATCATGACTTATATTATAAAATGATGATGAAGTATAAAATCACTGACGTCATGAAGCGATAACGGGACACAGCAGCGTCCCGTACCTTATGTGTTTTTTTTTAATTCAGAACTCATTGCTAAACAGTCATTATTCCGTACATGTTAGATATGCCTTATTCCACACCAAAAGCTTCTACAATTTCAACACTCAAGAATTTGTATGCTCCGAGCATGTTCCATCCGAAATCGTTAATAAATATAATTATCTTCACGCAATTCCCAATACAGGGGCAGACAGAGATCTAGTCTAGACAATTAAGTCCCATCGACCCTCCTTCCGCCGAAGATATTTTCGGGACAACGTGACAGATGGTGAGCCCGTCGCCGTCTTTATGTCAAGCCGATATTCTATTTATTTATTTATTTGTATAATGAGTATACAGGTTGACATAAGATCTCATCACATTAACCATTTCTGGCGTGCACATTTTATAATTAAATTTTGATATATATATTCCAAAATTAAATTGTTATTGGATTCAGGCAAACAATAAAAAAGTCAAGCAATTAAAATAAACATTGTACAATAATCATATAAAAAAATTTGTTATGTTCTGAATTTAGATTGAATTAATCCATTATACAAATTTAAAGAACACTTTTAGTAATTTTAGTATTCAGTAATTGTCAAATAGTAGTCTTATTGTCAACGTTCATCATATAATTCTTTTATTGAGTAAAACATCTTATCAATTAACGATTTTTTAGAACATTTTTAAATCTTTTCTTACTATGCGACTTAATTTCATTAGGCAATGCATTATATATCTTTATGCACACTGCGTAGCAATTGTTGAGAAACAATTTTGTTTTGCGTTTTATGTTAAGAATCAGTTTATTTTGGTTTCTAAAATATTTCGAATGGTTAACACATGCTAAAGTTAGAAAAATATCAGAATTATACCTTACATAACTATTAGTACATAAGTTTTTAAAAACCCATTGGTACGTGCCTGCCACCTGGAGATCGAACTCGGACCTCTCGACTCGAAATTCCGTTCGTGGCTTATAAACCGAACCGAACCGAAAATTATTTCGAACCGAAAACGTTTGAAATAATTTTCTCTGGCATCTAAATACATTATTTGAATACCATTATTTTTATGATTTACAGAAGTTAACAGATATAAAGCATAAGTTGTCATTAGTATGTTTGAATAACAAGAAACCTACGCAATGTAAATGGATTCATAAACCAGAGCTTCCCAACTTTTTTGCTGGATACTATTCATATTGGATATAAAATTACATGTATATATAACAAGCACAAGTTATTTCGGTCCATATTTCACCAGGGCGTTTTATAAATATTGCGACAAATAAGTGGATTTTCAAAGCCTATAAGTGGATTGTAAAACCCCTATTGGTACATAGCAACGACGATCGATGCTGATTTTTCTTATCTGGAGTCAGAACACCTAAGGAAACTCGGTTTAATGTATTCATATTGATGTGAAACATCCATAGCCGCACGTAAAACCGACTTCTGGCGTGGCGACGCATGCCGTGGCTATACAAAGGTATACTAATTTACACCCTATTACCTGAGAATTAAGGTTTATAATTAAACACTGAAATGCCCTTTTTATATTTAATTAATTATATTCATATTATTCATATTAGTGACTATGTAAATTATATTAAGATTTCGTTTTTACATGAAAGGTCATTTCCTTTTAGTCAAAAAGGTTCAATCATTTTTATAACGAATAAATATAAACTACCATTAAAATTAGCTGGAGATTTTAATGTAAATTTGCAAGAGCTGAATCAATGCCATTAATGACATTTCTTCAAAAAGAATTTCAATTGCAAATCAACAACAATCCAAAAGAATCTACTACCAAATATGGAACAACTATAGATGCTGTAATTGTGAGTTATCTTGATAATGTTTCATCCAATACTTTTGTAACGTAATAAATAAATATATAAATATCTTCACGCAATTCCCAATACAGGGGTAGACAGAGGTCAAGTCTAGACAATTAAGTCCCTATGACCCACCTTCCACCGAAGATATTTTCGGGACAACGGGACTTTACTACTACGGGACTTTTGTAACGTAGTTTAGTTATCATCGACCAATCGTCACAGTAATACCGGCAGAGGAAACATCGAATATAACTATAACTGAAGTCACACAGAGAGAGAGAAAATATTTAAATTGTGGCCACTTGATATTAATATCGAATTTTTATATCAAATGTAAATAAATGCTTATTAAATAAAGTTACCATTTTCTGTAAGAAATTCGTAATACTTCATTTTTTCATTAGTATTTTCTTAGTACTTCATTTTTTCATTCCTGTAATAATATTATCTTTTATGCATATTACTTGTACACACACGATATTTCACATCTGCCAGGCGTCCCATGACGGCTCACATTTTTTTTTATCTCTATAGACGTGTAAAAAATCCACGAACGAATGTACACCCAATGTAAACAATTAATCCTTTTTAGGCTTTTTAGGAGACAACGTGACAGCTGGTGAGCTGGGCGCCGTTTTAGAGTCCAAGTCAACGATACTAACGATCCATAAGTTCCGGAAAAACTCGATAGTACAAGCCTTCTTATGTTTAATGACTTCGAACTCCGATCATTAAATAGTAACATTAAATAGTAAGTTACTTTTAATTAATAAAGGTGGCAGAATGCAAATACCTATTACCGAATCCTCGCAGTGTTTCGGATTCCTAAAAGAATGTTTTCTGTACAGCCGATCTCGTCTACGTGAGAGGCACTGTCCTAGACAATACCCACTTAGACAGTACACACCATCACCCACGCACCAACTAAATTAGCAAAACAAACGGAAGATTTATTTTTATGACCACCGTTCACGTTCTTATGAGATTTTAAAGCTCAACGGTCGAGATATATACCTACATTTGCTGTCGACAGTGTATGTACAGTATACGGACGAATGTAAAGTATAAATAATACTTTGCTAATGTAATACAATTAAAATATATATATAATAACACCATTCCCATACAGAGATAGACAATTAAGTCAATTATGTGGTGAGCCAACAATATAAATCGTACATAAGTGTTTTGAAAAAAAAAAAACTCATAAAAAAACTCGGGTCTTTTACTCGAATATCGCCCATCCAAGCACTCCGCTATTGAACACAATAGACGGCGACAGGGTCTCCGCCTGATACTTTATCCAGAAAAATCTCTTCGGTGGAAAGTGGGTCGCAAGGACTTAATTGGTTTAGACATCTGTCTACCCCTGTATCGGGAATGGCGTGAAGATTTTTCTATATTAAGGAAAAGAGCAGATGAGAGGAGGGATATCGCAGCGGAAGCCGCGATACGCCGCGCACTTGCGTCCTTCGGTGCGGTTGAACGACCCGCGCACGATACGGCAATCACTAATTGTCGTACCCTACTGCGATAGGGATGGACTATGCGGCACGGAACAGAAACAAATTGAATGGAGATAAACAAAATATCTTCACGCAATTCCCCATACTGGGGTAGACAGAGGTCTACCCCAGTATGGGGAACAATTGAGTCCTTTCGACCCACTTTCCACCGAAGAAATTCTTGGGAAAGAACCTACATGAGAATAGAGACTTAAAAAAAATATTTCAGGATTTTACAAAAAAGGTGACTGCAGGAATTCATACGCCCAACGCCCATTGGCGTGCGAGAGTTTAAACAGATATATAGATAGGGACCAACATCACATACATTGCTCCGATCCCAAAGCTTGTGTAATAGAATCAGTTATAAAGATGGTACCACAAAAACTTCGACCTGAGACAATAAAGAAAGATTGTTTTCCTACATTGACGTTCGGAAATCGAACTTGGCACAAGTTGGAACACGAACCAGTGTCGTCCACACCTTAAACCCAGTGTGTTCGCTTCGATGCAATGCTGACTGTATTATCTATTGACTATTATTCGTAAACATAACCACATTTTTATTTCAATCATAATATTACAATTTAAAACTATTAAAAAACAAATTCATAGCCGAGTGGTTGGTTGGTCGGAATTTCGAGTCAAGAGACCCGAGATCGATCCCCAGGTGGCTCGTACCAATGGGTTTTTCAAAATGTTATGTACGAACCATATCGTTGGCATGGACATAAAGACGGCGACGGGCTCACCATCTGTCACGTTGTCCCGAAAATATCTTCGGTGGAAGGTGGGTCGAAGGGGTTTAATGGTCTAGACTAGACCTCAGTATACCCCTGTATTGGGAATTGGGTGAAGATATTTATTTATTTATTTTATTTATTTTTAATTGAATACTGTTTATAATAATAATTCTTTATATAATGCTAATAATTACAGAAAAGAATCGTTATTATGAAAAACTACCCTCCTTAGCTACGTATCGCTCATGTACTTTGGTATGCTGGTACGTACTTTGGTATACTGAGTAGTGTGCTTACTTATGTCACACGACAAGCCGATGCCAGTGACGTCATAACCGGGACACACAAACATCTCAGCTGAGTTTTCTGACATTTCGTATAATGTCTTAATCTCTCCGGGTATTTATGCAATAATGACACATCTCAATTTCGATACTTAATTACTTGGATGACCAATCATTGCGTTGCGTTGCATCAAGCGCTTTAATATTTTTTTAATAAATGGATATAATACGCAATGAAACAAAATATACACACTGGTTCAGTATACGATAGTCGAGTCTGTTATCACGGTGGCAGGCTCGTACCAACGCTTTTTTTTTCTTCAAAAAACTTACGTAAAATTGACATAGTCACCTTGTCCTAAAAATGTCTCCAGTGGAAAGTGAGTCGAAAGGACTTAATTGTCTAGATCCCTGTCTACCCCAATATTTGTAATAGCGTGAAGAAATTTTATTTGCACTTTTTGTGCAAATATCTTTTTGTAAAAATATCTCCATCAAGACAGGTATTCCTAAAAATATTAAAGACCAATGTTCATACAAAGAAAGAGTATACATAACATATGATGCTGTATACATAACATATGATGCTGTTATAGATAAGATCGAGACCGTATGGGACCTTAAGAACCGATTCCGATTCTCGACTAAATATAACCAGTCAAATAAATCATTACGCGTAAACCCCTAACACAGTTCCGTCTGTACACAACACAGTAATCTCTCCAGTGAGGGGCCGGTCTCATTGGAAGGGCGACGCACCTGCTCCCGGGAGGGGGAGGGCCACCGGGGCCATCCACCTGTCGCCGAGACCATACCACCGCTTTCATTTAACATCCAAATAGAGATATTTTCTTTTATAAATAATAACATAAACGATTGGTAAGCATTGGATATACAAAACGTCATTGGATATTTAAAAACTAACATTTTTACGTCAAGTGCAGTTAGGAAGGTTATTGAGTCCCATAAAGTTAAGTTTATAAACACTAAATATATTTTTTTTATAAAATAAAAATACGGCATTCTGACACAAACTATAAGTCTCATAATATCCACTGAGCGATGAAATTTTGAAAAGTTCATAAATGGAAAAGAAGAGAGGCCAAATCCGTTGTTTATATTTTATTTTATTTAAAAGATAGAAGAAAGAAAAATAATTTTGTACGTTATCACACACACTAGTAAAGTTAAAATTTTACATAGGAATATTAGTTGAAAAAGAATGTCGCAGTGGTTTGGCATCCGACTAAGCATTATTACCGCACTAACGCTGCTACTGCGCCGTAGTCAATGACACAGCAGGCAGACCAATTGCAGGCTGTTATCGGCAGAATCAGTGGAGGTTATTAAATTATCTAATAAAAAAAAATATCTTCACGCCAATACAGGGGTAGTCAGAGGCGTAGTCTAGACAATTAAGTACCCCCCGAGCCACCCTCCACCGAAGACATTTTCGGAACAATGTGACAAGTGGTGAGTCCGTCGCCGTCTTTATGTCTAAGCCAACGATATAATTCGTCCCTAAGTTTTTTTAAAAACCCATTGGTACGAGCCTACCACCTGGGGATCGTACTCGGATGCCTCGATTCTAAATTTCAACCACGAAACCACTCGGCCATTGTGACTTTCATTTCATAAAAGCTAAATAAGAAATTACATTTATAGTTTTGGTAGTGATGATGACTCACAAAGCCATTCGACTGTCTCTTATAAATTTTAATTAAGGTAAGGTCACGGTTATGGTTAGAATTGTATTCCTTGGTCAGCTAGACCTCAATTATGAATATTTTATTTATAAGTTGAAAAACTGTTGCCAAAGAAACATAATTAGTAATTACATAAATCGTTTATTAACTTAGCAGTGTTTTGTCTTACTGTACACCGAGGTTAGCATATAACAATTAACGGAATCGTGTCGAGGATGTTACTCGAAACACTTACGGCGCATAATTTTCCTGTTTCGAATATAAATACTTATATATACAGATAAATAAAGGCATATAATAACAAAAGATATGTTCCTTGTTTTCCTTAACGAATTCTATATATTCGGTATTCTATCGTCAAAGTTTTATATAATGCTAGCCGGGCTGGACAGATGCTGAATCATTCCGAGATGTCCGGTACTGCGATCGAAATACCGCTGGGTAAAGCGTGACGTTTGTAGTAAAGTACTTTATGCCCGCGACTTCATTTGCGTATTGTCTCGAAATTCCCGCGAGGTTCTTTCATTTCTCAGAGTAAAATGAACCCAATTTCCTTCTCTAGACTTCACAACACTACAAATAATAATAGGTTAGGCGAAATAATATTTCAGATATTTCCCATAGGAACCGGACATACTTACAGGATAAAAAATTAATGCAGATACGTTGAATAAGTAACAAACATCCGTCCAAGAAAAGAAGCGAAAGAGGTATGAAAAGATCGTGACACTTAGAGATCTCTGGCTACCCCGTCAGCGACTGTGAAATACAATATTAGGCCGTTATATAAATACGTAACAAAACGGTCAATAGCCCTTTAGTAACATGATGTCGCAGGTTCGAGCCCGGCATTCGACAACTGCCGTTAAGCACTCCGGACACAAGCATTGTAGCTTAGTCGGAGTGGTTAATAGACATTAAAAAAAAACAGAGTAGTAGAGTTCGGACAGCAAGAGCGAATGCCATAGCTAAATTAAATCACAAGCACAGGGGACAAACTGTCGCCGGACGATTTTCCGGTCTACTGCGAGACCGGCACGCCGGACCCGGACCCGGGACCTTCACCCTTGACGTATCGTAATTATGTATTAGTCACGGTCTACGACCTGCGTCGAGGCGAGACTTGACTAAATGCGTGAAAATTATCTTTTATTATTTTTTTCACTTTCCACTCGTAATGATTCTTATCTTTAACAGCCTATGAAGTCAGATTCGATAAGTTGTAGATAATAAAGAGTACCCTCCCCTTCGAAATACATTTCGTTTTTCAGGGATCGAGAGAATCACGACGTTGATATTCTTTTCTTATTTTCTATTTGCGGGCTTACGCTCCCGGCAGTTTCAATCGACGAAGCTGTAATTGGATTTCGTGAGAGAGACGGGATTTCATCTCATTCGTCTCCTGCCAGACGATTTAGCGGTCAAAGAACAAGACAGACTTCCCGTTAACGTTACCGAAAGATATCGATCTCATTTCTTCTGGATTTAGAGTTCGAGAGCTGTTAGAAGAACGGTAAAGCTACTGTTTTAAATCGACGTTACTATACTACCAGCCATGTACTTAATGTCACGCAAGGACACATCCAGCAAAAGAGTAGTACGACCAAGAGAGAGAAGTATTGAAAGTAGCAGTGGCTACCGACTGATGGCGGAAAAATCTCGAGAATATAATACCAAAATTAATCAGACCTATGACGAGCAGCATTGTTCAGAGACGTGGCATTAAGATCGTTGCGAATTAGCACCAAACTAATTTAATATTAATCGTATTATATAAAAGGCGTATATAAATCAAACAATATATTTCTTACTCATCGCCACAGAGAATTTATAGCGAGGCGTGCATTTTCCTATAAAAACTATCGCATGGTAAAAGCACGACTGATGCGTCACGCCCCCGCCCGACTGCTAAGCTGTTGTAAACTTAAAGACAAATGCATCAAGGTTAAAAATTGCTCGTCAAATATACGTATTTTACTAGCGATATAAATTCGCAAACATATGACTCACTGACTACACGAAAGTCCGGACATCCAACGCCTAGCTCTAGACGTTCCTTTTCAAATAAAAACGGCGCCGGCCGGTCGTCTGTCTGTAAATGCCCTAACTAATACATTGTACAACAGTAGATACAACAAGGGAATAATTCGACGATTACTTATCGAATAATATTTTGAAGCTTCACCCTATTCTCAATACTCGGGAGACAGGACTGAGGTCAAAGACATCTTTGTGACCACGTGACGGATGGTAAGCATGTCGCCGTCTTATTGTCCAAGCCAACGATATACATCGTACGTAAGTTTTTAGTCAATCATCAACTCAACTCATTGGTGCAAGCTGCAATAATCTGGGGAAGAAACTCAGGTCTTTTGACGCGAATTCCGATCACCCAACCACTCGGTTATATCGGCAATATATATACAATATTAATGACTTTACAATATTAATCTAACATGTTTATTCTGCTATCGTGAAGTTCGGTTTTGAATTATTAAGATGTGTGGATTTTTGACCTTCTAGGTTAACAATCCTTAGACTAACCGAGGCCTACTTTACAAACTATTTTTTTCTCGAAGATTGTACTTGTAACTTTTAAAGATGTCATACAAAATAAAGGCTATATAAACACAATTCGACAAGCCGACTTCCGTGGTCGAGTAGCGTGCACACCGGTTTTCCACATGTCGCCACCTCTAGCCCAAAGTTCGATTCCCGAACAGATCAATGTTAAAAACCACTTTTTCTACATTGTCTCGGGTCTGGGTGTTTGTATTAATACATTCATAACACATGGTAGCCACTTACTTTGGCATCAAAGCAATGTATGCGATGGTTTCCGTATTAATTTAGTATAAAGAACTGGTTTTGAACTATGAGCCATGTGTTTGAACCCCGGCCGAAACAAATATTTGTGCAAAGACATATGTTCATTTCCCTTTCGTCGAGTCCGTTATTCCGCCAACTGTCGGTAGCCATTTCGAATTTAACATATTTCAAAGATGCGTTAAACTGTATACGTAACAAAACTCCAGTAAGTTTTATGAGGCAAATAAATTAGTAGGAAGCACTTCAGCATTTCCCATGAACTATCGCTAACAATCAAATCAAATCATGTATTTATCGATATAAGTAACATACATTACATACATCGACCGTCATTTTTTAATCTACCGCCGTTTCGAAATGAGGTTTCTTTAACGGAGAAGAAACAGAATCAAATATGCATACAAAATGTTAATAAATGAAGAACGGAAATCAGTTTTTCGACAGTGAAACCTACTGCCTAATCCTTTCAAAAACAATTTTTAATTTATTTATTTAAACATATTTGCAAACACCTAGATGCAAGTGTTACAAAGGGCGAACTTAATGCCTTGTTTATACTACACATTGTTACTTCTGACTTTTTTATCATACATACTTATCAATAGAGTCACGTTACACAAGATTAGTGTGTCGTAAGAAAACTTTATTAAAAGACTGAGCATAACTCCATTCATTGCGCCGCTAAACATACAATACGCCATCTATCAGCGCATTATAGCCGAGAGCCAACGTCTAACGGCTCCGACTGATTACGTCTTATAAATAAATATAAATTACTATTTTTGCTGATCTATTGTCAGAGTGTGAAGGTAAAAGCACGCTTGTGTTTAGTTTATCTCACGACTGACCCTTGTGTGAAGTGGCCCTTATGAGAACTTAGTTCGAATGCCTCGATAATTATATTGTTAGACTGGTATTCAGTGACACAAATGGGTTCTACCACCCATGTCTATGGTGATGTCGTAAACGAGCGAATGACTATTTTCTTCGTAAATTATCTTTTTGCCGTTAAGGTAAAACTTACTTTCCCGTAGGTGCCTGGGCTGGATAACGACAGATGCCGGGATAAAAAAAAATATTCCACTCCTCCTTTAACGTGTGGTAACGGTGTAAGAATATTGCTACTCCCCATTTCTTCCCGAGGAAGTCTTAAGAGGCGACTAAGGGAAACAATTATTGCCTTGAATATCGTTATGGCAACCGATAGATGGCGGAATAACCATCTCTATAAATATATGACCAAATAATCAGACCGTAGATCTACTGTATCTACTAAAGTCACGATAGCCGAGTCGGTCACCCACCCAACCGGACGGAATTTCGAGACAATAGACCAGAGTTCGATCCCCAGTTGGTAGGCTGGGTTTTTCAAAAACTTATGTACAAATATCGTTGGCTTGGACATAAAGACGGCGACGGGCTCACCACCTGTCTCGTTGTCCCGAAAATATCTTCGGTGGAAGGTGGGTCGAAGGGACTTAATTGTCTAGACTCGACCTCTGTCTACCCCTGTATTGGGAAGTGCGTAGATCTACTGCGATCGTCAATTCGCCTGCCAAGCGTGGCGATTACGGCAAACCATTCCTTAGGAGACCGGCCTATGTATTAATTTATACAGGCCGTTACGTATATGTATATATGTAAAACATCTTTATATATTACCGCGACGATAGTGCTAATCTTTTTATGGAAAAACATTCACCATAAAGCAATCTGAAATAAAATCCCCATGGCCGCATAAGATACGGTAACATTGGCGAATGTGAGTCAGTTATCAGTTATCTCTACGGCAGCATCATTTGGGTCAACGCTCCGGCAGGCCATGACTCACCGTCTCAGCCTTTCTCCGGAGCCTCCTTCCGCGTATTTGTCACCTAACGTACATCGTTGAGGGTACTCTCATGCTTGAGGAATTCTCTTAGATGTTAAGACAAAGCATGTATTCCTTATGCTCTTGACAGTACATCGCATACATTAAACTGATTTTAAATAAAACATAGTGAATAAAAAACTTATAATACTTTATTATTGTGTGGTTATAGTACAATTAATGTTATTTTTTTATAAAACAGTGGGTGGGAAAAACATTGAAATGTTTTGACAATAAAACTTGAGCATACTGTGCTACTGAAAAGATAGTGAGAGGACCATTACTTCCTTCGATACAATGTTGCCAGAATTAAATGTTAATGTTACGTCCTGAATAAAATCACAAACTTTACATTTATAATAAAAAATAATCATGTTCAAGTACTGAGCAATGTTTGAATGTTTACTTCACCTTTTCTCATACCGATACTAAACGTAAATCGTAAAGTATTTAATTATTTTTGAAGCAATTCTCAGTCATAGCTGGACCTCGAAAAGAAAATAAATAGTCAAAGTGAAACCCAACTATAAATAATTCTTAAAATAAACAATACCGCAATCAATGATTCATATTTGGAATACCACAATTACGCACATTTCGCCTTAAACGGTATCATATTGATTCACTCGTTTAGGTACGGCGTACGAATATTTTCGTGTAGCACCTTATTCATCGACCTAAATACATAATTCCGCTTACGATGCGGTATTAATCGGCGACGGTTTGTCGATGCCAGCACTAAAGTGGGGTAACGATTAATTAATAATAATATTTGGGTGTTAATACAATGTACAACCTATACCCTACACGTTGCAATTACAAAGTATTACATCACTATTTGTTAATAATTGCGTGTGCGACAGTAACAGTTAACGTGTATGCTTCTTCTCTGGGTCAATCATAACCTCATACATACATTGACGACCTCCGGGACGAGTGACGTACACACCGGTTGGTTTTCATGGTGTCGCCAGCTCTGAGGGCCTGGGTTTGAAGAAAACCCTTTTTTTACATTTGCTCGGGTCTGGGTATTGTAGGTTCTTCGTTGTTTCTTATTTCATAACACAAGTTTAGGATCAGAGCAATTTCTTGTGAAGGCCTATGCCCTGCAGTGGACTTAAACATGTATACATGTTTAAGTCCACTGCAGGGCATAGGCCTCTTCCGTAAAGAAGGTTCTGACATAATCTCCATGCTTGGCAAGCGGATTGACAATCGCAGTACCAGACGCTTTGCACCTTTGAGGCTGCTGCCAGTCAGCGTCATGATAGATTGTGGTCTGGGTTTTTTCGAGATGGTTATCCCGCCATCTAATTAATCAACTTTAAACTTTACCCTTTCTCCCAAAGGTGTGCCAAAACAAGGAATTTAGGGGAAAATTTTTGTGGAAGTAGAAACGTACGAAAGCGATGATTCACGTAATGGTATCCTAACTAAATACTTACTTTAAAATTAAAAATGTAAAATTAGCATTCATTTTGCCTTTTCAATAGTTCTAATTGCTTTAACGCTGTCAATCCTTCAAAATACAAAACTTTGCAATATTTTAGTCTCAATTCGTGAAGTATAAAAGGAAAGCATGAAATAAGCATATTTTAATTTAAAGCATTTAATACAAATCATGTGATAGGAAAGTTTAATATGAAATCAAATAATTTATTCTTTGTATATAAGTCACATACATTACATCTATCGATCGTCATTTTCTAATCTATCATGGTTTCGTAATGAAGTTCATCTATCGGCGAAGAAACAGGCAAAAGAAAATCCGTAGGTATACTCTTTTTGTTTTTTTTAACATAGGAAAAAAATAGAACATTAATTTAATTATAAATAGCATGACAACGATCAACTCATCCTCAGGAATTATTATCATTCATATATTCATTTATATTGTAATCGGTCTTTTCGTACAGATTTTCTTTTATAAAAGATTTGATTGAATAAGAGTAGGAGAAAATAAAAAACACAGGCCGGATGGCAAATATTATAAGTAAAGCTTAATACAACATAGCAACATAGCAAAGAATACGCATTATTTCGACACCTAATTACGTCATGCGTACGAAGTTTCGGTTCTAAAATATTGGAGAGCTGGCGACACATGTTAAACACCAGTACACCGGGGCCACGGAGTCCAATGTGACGCACGGCAAGCGATGAGTCATAGCAACCGTCGCGGTTATCTATCCGGTTGGACGCGCGCTGATAAAGGCTCAGCTTTACAACGATCAACTTAAGTAGTTTGTAAATACTGTTGTTATCATCAAGATTACAGCCTATTAGAAGTCCACTGCTGAACTTAGGCCTCACCCAAGGATTGCTATATAGAGCGGTCCTGTGCCATCTGCATTAATTAACTCCCTGCAACATCGTGGTTGTCCTACACTGCGTTTGCCTGTACGAGGTTGCCACTCGAAAACTTTGTTGTTACGCCGTAAGGTAGTAGAGAAGAATGAATGTAGCTCTTACTCTACCAACTAAACTACATTACTGTGTAGAAACGGACTGCCCTGTGAAACTTTACTGTTGTTAGCTTGGTCGACCTTGTGCTCTCTACGGACAATGTCTCCCAATTCTCTATAACTAATGTGAAGAAGTGAAGTCTATTTAAAAAAGGCTAGATATCAGACATTGACGACCTCAGTGGACGAGGTGAAGACGAAGAAGAAATAGAAATTATAAATATATTTTGTATATCTGATACCAGTTACCAAAAATTCGAATCTAATAAACAATATACCACTTTTATAAAAGTTACTTAAACTTAAATGTCATGTTTTAACGACATTAAAAGAGGCGAGGCGAGGCCAGGGACAGGATGTACAGCAAATTTTAAATGCTTTTAAATGAGATATATACAACAGTACCTATGTTTGAAATTCATATGCTGACCATACGTTTCATCTTACCAGCAATATTATTTAAATTTAAATACAATACACGAACAAATGACTACCTTCTTAATGTTAAGGAATTACCATTATACATTTCCGAATATAGCCAGTTAGCGAATAGACAGAATTGAATCAAAAACTCTCGGCACCCAAAGCACAACATAGCCGACACGTCTGTTATAACATGTAACACAACGTGACGGGCAGGTGACTATTCCAGTCACGTAACAATAAACCGCCGTGAGAATACCAATCCAATGTCGTTACTTCACGTTACGCAAACAATTGCAGGGAAACGTAGATTCTTATCGGTGTTCCGGTATCGAAAAAGAGAGCTTCCATTGACAAGACTAGGTATGACATGGTAGAAGGAAACTATGTCACAACATTTCATGTCATGTGTCAACATGGCAGAAGGAACATACACTCATGACCAAGAATGCATTTATCACATTTCAAGATATATTTCATACTAACTTTCCTACGGCTTCGTGCGCATGGGCTATAAATACCAGAATCCTAATTACCAACTCCCAAAGGCTACAACGATCAGCACGTTGATGTGGCAATGGGCCGGCCAAATAGCTCGTTGTACTGACAACCGTTGGGGAAGATAGGTTCTCTAGTGGCAACCTCGTACTGGTAAACGCAGTGTAGGACGACCCCCCACAAGGTGGAGCGACGATCTGCATAATGTTTCGGGGAGTCGATGGATGCTAATGGCACAGGACCGTTCTTTGTGGCAATCTTTGGAGCAGACCCATGTTCAGCAGTGGACTTGTGATAGGCCGTTATAATAATGACGATGAAGCTACTGAAGTCTATGGGAAACATTGGCTGATGATTCTTGCAAGTAAGGATGGTACTCGTTTAGATGATTGCTAAACCAAAGAGGAGTCTAACAACCGAATATTTGCCATCAGTACCCACATATAGAACAATATCCTAGTAGAGAAGATATGCAATCTTATTTGATAACACTGGCAGTGTTTCCGGGAAACGATAGACAAGAGCAATCGTCATAGGAGATATCACATTGTCATCATCAAACAATAATAATATTCATTTCTTAATCTTCACGGAACTTCAAATGCTGGGGTAGGCAGAGGTCGAGAAAATGTAGTCCTTTCGACCCACTTTCCACCGAACCTATAATATTTATTTCAGCAATTTTAGATTTAGAAACTATTTATTCTGTATTCTTTACAGAATACGATTTACAGAACCTAGGACCGCTGTATACGATTTACAAACTGAATGCAAACCAAGATGTGTTTCAATCTGAAATTCACCTTTATATATATGGTACATACGTCAAAATAACATTCTTTTACAATTTTTGCCTGTCTGTCTATCAAAACGGCTTGACCGATTGTAACAGGACTTTCACTGACAGATAGCTAATGTTATAAGAAGTAACATATGCTACTTTTTTTTTAGAAAAATAGGGTTCAGCGTTAAGTCACAAACTGCGAGCAAAGCCGCGGGAGCATCAGTATCAAATAAACACGAAGTTAAAAACGTAGTTCAAATTAGTAACAATGAAATCATCAGCAAGTGTTTATAGTACTCATACCTCTCCGCTGTCACTAATTAATCCCCGGACTAGTTATTTAATTGTTTCGTGATAAGAACCAGGGCCGTTAGCGGTCGACGACCACTTCATAATGAAGGCAATTTAACCTGAAATCGGTCGATAGGGACAAATTACTAAGTGATAATGTTCGGAAAAACGATATATTGAGGTTACAATTATGTTTTCGGGCATAAAATTAAAAACAAGTTTTACTCGTAGCGGCGTGCGTTGGAGTTTGACCCTGAGTACGCTGGAGGTATAAAAAAAACTAAATGAGGTTACCAAAAATGTTGTAACCCTTTGTTATTAAATTAACTTGTTTACTATCTGGAAAATCTGGAGTATTCCGGTTACTTTCGGATCATAGCATCTTAGTTAATATAGAGTAAGACTACAAATTATGTTTTTCGATGTTGTCAGATTTCTAATTTTATTTCGGATTTGAAGAAATATATTAAATTTTATTTTTGGACGTGGATAATTATATCTCCATTTCTGAATAATATTTGTGAGGCTTCACCTTCGTATCACCTTCGAGTTCTGGCAATAACATTCCGTATCCTGTGCGACGCAAACAGACGGCTAACTAATCAGACGTAACGTCTATGGCCAACCATAATATTGTGAATCAAAATACAATTTTAATTTTCGAACGCCTGCGGTGAGCTTTAGTCAAGGACGCGTCGAGAGCGGCACGGGGAAAGTCTGAACTGGAAATAGTCTTACAAAGAAAACGCATTAAAGAAATATTACTATTTGTATTAATACGTGGCTTCTTTAATAGAAATAGGACTAATAGATAGGGAATACGGACCTAACAGTTCCTCTACAAATCGCTTCCATTGAACTACAGACTTGTCACTTCCGAGGGTTTTTGGTGGTGTGTTATGCATGGTATTGTAAAACCAGTCGATTCCGAAGTAAAACAAATCTAACACAAATATTGTACACAGTATATTATTGCACAAGTAGGTATCGTTTTCCCGCGACTTCTCCCGAATTACTTACCCCATTTTTGTAACTATTTCACATTTTAATCTGACCCACATGCTCGACACTGGCTGATTATCGATCTATAACATGCCTTATAAAGACAACGCGTCATTTTAAGCCATCATAAATAAAAAATAAATATCATCCCAACATTCCAGGGGAAGACAGAGGGCTAGGCAATTAAGTCGTTTCGACTCACCTTGCACCGAAGATATTTTTGGGACAGGTGATGAGCCCGTCGGCGTCTCATAGTCCAAGCCAACGATATAATTCGTACATAAGTATTAAAAAAAATCATTATCCTCATTACAGCCTATCTAAAGTACACTGCTGAATATAGGCCTGCCCCATAGATTGCCACATAGGACGGTGGTGTGCCATCTGCACCCATAGACTCCCCGCAACATTGTGCAGTTTGTCGCTTCATCTTGTGGTGGGTCGTTCTACACTGCGTTTTCCTGTACGAGGCTGCCACTCGAGTAGCTTTCTTCGCCAACAATGGTTAGTTCTACGGGCTATGTAGACTGTTGATTTGTGTCTTTGTCAATTACCGAGGTTCTACTACGGATGTCTTTGTTACCAACTCTATTACGCAGCGAAATACCGAGCAAAGCCGTTTCCATATCTCGCTGAGCAATTCAGAACTTCCTCGGCCTGCAGTGAAAGACAACGTCTCAGACGCTTATGTCATCACTGGCTGTATACTTTCTTCATGAGGTTATGAAGTATACTATGTCACTTTACTTATGGGTTGAGATTATATTGTTCTTTATATCTTCCAAACTTATATCCAACTGGTGTTATGCATGGTGTTGTATTATTCCATAAGTAGCTATCGTTTTCTCGCGACTTCTCCCCCATAACTTACTCTATTATTGTAACTATTTCACATTTTAATGTGACCCACATGCTCGAGACCGGCTGATACGACACTACGACATTAAAGTAAAAATAAGTGTTCTTTTCTACACGTATTAAAAAGCCGGAGTGGGTCGCCAGTAAGGTGAATAAAACAAATTTTGAAGCAATTCAACGCATTCCTATAATTTACTTAAGGTATTATCATGGTTCCGAGTTCCGATTCAGATTGTTACAAACGCGTGTTTTAGCTACTCTTGGAATGAGAGCAATGTATGTAATGTTGTCCCTATCCATTATGATTTTTTTTTTATGAAAAGAGGCAGACCACATAAAAGGTGGGATGATGACATTAGGCAAGTAGCAGGAGTAACGTGGAATAGAGTGGCCCAAGATAGACAGGAATGGAAAAGGTTGGAGAAGGCCTTTGCCGATTGGCAAACAGACCTACAAAAAATAATAAAGTATTAAAAAAGAATAGATTAAAATTAGTTACAAAAATATATTCATGAGTTAATAAATTTTCATAATTTGTAGTTCTTAATGTTTTGTAATAGATGGTAAGTTGGTCTGAATAAAGGGCTTATTATTATTATTATTATATATTAGAAACTAAAAACTATATAATTATAGAAAGTAACGGGAAAAGCTAGTAATGATTAGAACGGCATTAGGCAGATATCTATTATTACGTTTCGTCTATATTCCGCGATTTTTTTACGCAAGAACTAAAGAACCAAACCCATGTCTGGAATCCGAACACGCCAAACTAGTTACATAACTTAGCTGTATTTAAATTTGCAACATTAGACTTTACAACTTAGTTTTTAAAGTTGTTAATGCTAGTAATAGTGGCTGTGGAGGTTGTATCGAGTCGCGCCAAGGACGTCACTCGGCTTACTTAGGATTATGTTTTTTTTTAGAAAATTTCACGTAATTCATGTTGCTTGAATATACCGCCCCCTGTCTCTCCATTGGTTTCATATGACACGACTGAGAAAAGCCGGGAAATACCTTCGCTACCGACGGATGACGAGATAATCGACTCGAAAAATACCACACAAAATTTAGCAGACCGAGTGGTAGCAGTACAAGATATCTGTGATAAACCCTCCCTTATGGGAGAGGCCTACATCCTGCAGGACATGTTACGCTGATAAACAATTTGCTTTTATATGGCAAGAAGCTACATTCACACTCATGGTATCGTCTCGCTGTCTATTGGGCGAGATGGCCTTGCCATATTTGACTACCTTCGAGGCCGAGTGGCGCACGAACCGGATTTCATGGTGTTGCCAGCTCTGGGTTCGATTTCTAAATTTTCTCGGGTCTGGGTGTTTGTGATACCTTCATTGTGTGCTTAAGCAGCTTATTTTGGGACCAGAGCAATGTATGTGATGTTGTCCTTATCTACGTATGTATTTATTATTACGTATTTTATTCTCTGACATATTTTTTTTATTTCTTAACGTTATTAAACGTCACGTGAACTGCCAATGCTTTCTCTAATTATTCTAACAATCTATGTGAGTTACGCTTGTAGTACATTATTAATTCCAACACTGTGAAAACATTTGATAACCGGTGTTTAACATTAAACAGTCGTTTATAGTCGCATAGGAAAGTGGGTTACGACTGAGACATCCTAATTGTTTTACGGAGATAGTACGTCGCCGAGCAATTTGTTCTTAGGCTTTTAATGTTAATCTCAAAGACTAACGCTTTCAACTTATTTTTAAAAAATATATGTTAACGCGTATTCGCAATACTGAGATAGGCAAGTCCTTAGAGGCCTTTCGATCCACCTTTCAAAGAAGAAATTTTTTGAGACAACTTGACAGCTCGTGAGCTTGTCGCCGTCTTTATATCTAAGCCAACGATATATCAAGATAACTTTAAATATCTTTATGCAAATTAATTTAAATTTTATACAAATGTGACAAACATGTTACGTAACGTACGTAACTATAGCAAAAGTGTTATATTTATCTACTATACACATGAAAGACAGCACAAAATAATTATTCACACAAATATAATTTTATTAGTTCAAAATTTGGCGTAGCTTTTAGAACAATTGCGCTCACAAACAGACCGTACCCATCCATGTGTGGTATTATTCACACCGAAATATAATATCGTACGCTTGACTTATTTTCAATTTGCGTTTCGGCTGATATCAACGAATACAGGCGCAATTTTACGGACAGGCCGAATCCTCCGCAATGCGTGTGGACAGAGCGCCCGGCGGTCGGTCGGACGAAGCGGACGAATCTTCGTGAAATGTGTGTCGAATGTACAAAATTATCAAGACTGACTAACAAAGTGTCAAAGTAAATGAAAGAATACCAAAAAAACCGAAATATTTAAAATAATTGTCTCCACTTAAGTCACGGGTGATTGAAAAATGAGTAAAGACTCGGGAGACAGGACTCGGGACGAGTTCGATCGCCATGAGATAGGCCCGCATCAATTAGTTTTTTAAAAACTTATGTGCGATTTACATCGTTGGCGTTGGCGTGACAAAAGACGTTGTCTCGTTATCACAAAATAAGCTTCGGGGAAATGGCAGTCGTAAGTACTAAATTCTCTTTGCCTCTAGCTACTATTGACATCGTATTGAAACGCGTAAAGATAAAAAAATATACAGAAACTTGCATTAAACATTATCAATAAATAAGATTAATACATCTCATATAATTGGAGCCGGGCAGAGCTACTTGATTAACGTTCATACATTTCCTAGCTCATACTCGTTGTAACGCCATATGTTAACATACACACAAACATACATAAAGGCCTATTAAAGTCCGCTGCAGGACATTGGCCTCTCCCATAGGAAGTATTTGCCATAATCACCACGCTTGACAAGCGGATTGGCGATCGCAGTAATAGACCACTCGCACCTTAGACGCTGCTGCCCATCTTCGGTCTAATTATTTTTGTCTGATATTTTTAGAGATGGTTATCCCGCCATCTGTAGATTGCCATAACGATATTCAAGGCTGTTTCCCTTAGTCACATCTTACGACACCCACGGGAAAGAGGGGAGTAGCAATAATCTTACTCCGTTATCACACGGTACGTTTAATTCGCGACATAAATCACGACGCAACTGGTTAATCTAAGAGCGGGAACGCAACCGCGAGCCGGGAGCCGGCGACCCATAACCCAAATGCCATGGGTGACGGCCCTCGTGGACCGGTTCTCGCGCGGGACTCGAAACTGGGGCTGGCGACGTCGAGGCCTCCGTGAAAACAGTTTGCAAACAGGATTTTAAATTTTTACTTAAAAAAAACATTGCTCTGATCCCAAAGTAAGCAGCTTAAGCACTTGTATCTTGGAACCCGAAGCAACGAAGCTACCACAAACAGAGTGATGATTCTAGGACGTTGTGTGATTTTTATAGTATATTTTATTGTTTTTAACCCTCGTTATGTTCAGTTAAGGACTAAACATTTGGAATGAGAACGGACATTTAACTGTAGCCACATAGCATGATGTTCACATAGCAAGAAAAAACTTAATAAAGATATTAATACAATATAAAAAAAAAGATTTTCACCGCCTTCCCAATACTGGAGTAGACAGAGGTCTAGACAATTAAGATTTTTTCAACCCATCTTTTACCGAAGACTTTTTTTGGGATAATTCTATTACAGACTATAATTATAACTAGTACTTACTTAGATATAATTAAAATTTTGCAACTACGCAATATTTTATAATCAGTCACGTATCTTTTGCATCTTGCGTTTACATCTAAGCAGTTATTACCCTTGAGAAAAATATAGGTCATATATATAGTTAAGTCATTAGTGTAAAATACTGTCGGTGAACCTGAATAAATAGATAAATATCATAGCTACTTAGCCAATAGAACTTAACTGGTAAGCCAAAATCGATTGCCCTCTCGCATGGCTAAACGCCAAGTAGTCGTAGACAAAAATGTGATACTTCCATCGACAAATACATGAGCAGCCAGCAACTTACCTGAAACAAAAGACGAAACATCAGTACGGAATAAATTTAATTTAACAGTGCTTAGAATAAACTGTAGTTATTTTTATTCAGATTTTATATGACTTTATGTATAAAAAATCAGCTTCTGGAATTTCGTGGCAAATTCGAAAAGTAGCCGATGAAAAATTTCACTCAATGTTACACTTTTATATTTTATAAAAAACATTTATCTATGTAATTTAAAGTCTTAGTAAGTACATTGTACAGTTGGCTTAAAATACTAAACGGCGACATTACCCATTACCCTCATTTCGTCACAAATAAGCCGCCCCGGTGAGTCGAAAGGACTAAATTTTCTAGACCCCAATAAAAAAAAACATCTGTTTTATTGAAAGGTCGAAAGTTTAAAACCAAAATAAAACTACATTTGAGCTTAGTGAAGTGGATTTAACGCCATTTACGTGTATAATGCAACGAAGAAATTCCAGAAGGTTCGTAACCGTATATCTAACGAAAAATTAAATAAAGCTCCCATAATTATGTGAACGAGTGAATAATAATAAAACAAACAAACAACCGAACACAATACGTATTTAAAGTCGCGATGACAGAGGGAAAAGTTTGAATGGCGATGGTATTATTATGAATGCGTATGACGCACGCGCAGCACAGTAGTTGGGGATTGGGAATTCATTGACACGTTGGCGTGAAATGCACAGAAAGTACCATCATCATCACCATACGGTCCGTTCACTGCAGAACATAGGGCTCTTTCATACGGGAGGCTTTGTCTTATCGCTACGCATGGCAAGCGGATTGGTGATCGCAGTATTAGACTCCTTTTACCTTAGACGAGGTGGTGAATGGTGAGTCTGCTAAATTTTAGTCTGGTATTTTTTGAGGCGATTATCCCGACATCAAGCTTAGTCGCCTCTTACGACAACCACGGCACCACCCTTGTATAATCTTACGGAATATATTGGATGGATATATATTGGAGGACATAGGCCTGTCCCCTAAGGAGAATTTGCCATAATCGCCATTCTTGACAAGCAGAACGACATTATAAGTACCACAGAATACTTTCACTGCACTAACTCATATGCTTAGTCTATGTACATATACATAGGCATACGTACATATTTACAATGTGACTTCAAAGTAGGGGTCATTGTATCGCTTCGCGGGCGTACGAAAATGTAGAGGTTGTTTATGGTTTCAGTCATGCGTGTTAATCGTTTACACTGCCGATCCTAAGAAATCCTCTATTATCGCTATAAAGGTGACATCACCTAATTAGATTGCTTTTTGGAGGACGTGGTAGGTCGGACGGACACATGAACAGTACACGGTAGGCTATGTATACGATGTATAGTTTTAAAATATCTTTAAGTGGTTATCTTAATAACAACTTTCTTCTTGATTGATTGGAAGATAATCATTCGTATCGACTTAACAGGTAAAATATTCAATAGACCCATAAATAAGTTTTGTGTTAAAAGACGTTAATATAAGTTAGTGGAGACATCATGCTACACTTTTAACGCAGTATCACATAATATAAAAATAATTAAGAGAAGACTTGAAATAGTCAGACGGAAAATATATTACAATGTCTGAACAGAAATTTCGGGTTCGATTCGGGAGCTATTTAATTTAGGATCAGAGCAAAGTATGTGATGTGGTCCCTATGTATGTATATCTGTCTCACCATTATCATCATAATCTTCATCATCGTCATAATAGCCTTTCAGAAGTCCACTGCTAAACGTAGGCCTCCCCCAAAGATTGCCACATAGAGCGGTCCTGTGCCATCTGCATCCATCGACTCCCCGCAATATTATGCAGGTCGTCGTTCCACCTTGTGGGGGGTCGTCCTACACTGCGTTTACCAGTACGAGGTTGCCACTTGAGAACCTATCTTCCCCAACGGTTGTCAGTACAACGAGCTATTTGGCCGGTCCATTGCCACTTCAACGTGCTGATCCATAAGTCTACGTCGGTTACCCTGGTTCTACTGCGGATGTCTGTCTATGTCTATGATAATACAAGATACATACCAAATTTACAATTTATATCGTTGGCTTGAACATAACGACGGCGACGGGCTCACCACCTGTCACGTTGTCCCGAAAATATCTTCGGTGGAAGGCGATTCGAAGGAATTCATTTGTCTAGACTATGCCTCTCTCTACCCCTGCTCTCTCCCCCCTATTGGGAATTGCGTGAAGCTATATTTATATTAAATTTCCCATTTTTGTAAATGAGATGCATTGGAAATAATGATAACATGATTTATGAGTCGTTGAACTAAATATTAATTACATAGTTAATATTTAATACTATGTAGTTATTAAAGTCACAGTAGCCATGTGGTTGGGTGGTCGGAATTTCGAGTCGAGAGACCCGAGTTTGATCCCCAGGCAGGTTCGTACCAATGGGTTTTACAAAAAAAAAAAACTTATGTACAAATTATATCTTTGGCTTGGACATTACGGCGGCGACGGGCTCACCACCTGGCACGTTGTCCCGAAAATATCCCTGTTTTGACCTCTGTCTACCCCTGTTTTGGGAATTGCGTGTAGTTAATATGGCAATAACGCCAGTTGTGTAAGTATTAAAGGACACTTTAAAATATTTATTTAAACGATCAATTTTTATTTCGACCCGGCCCTACATAACTTCACAAGAACTGCAGTTAAGATTAAGTGGATTTCGGCCAGGGCCGCTGTGTAAATTGCGTACGTATAAGGCAAAACCTTTATAGCAAGGTGTTGCGTGTTGTAAACTTGTAATCCAAATAACTATAATTATATTTTAAACAATTTTTATTTTGTTGTAAAGTATAGCCCAGTATATTGTTTATTAGGAAACATTTAATGACTTGCACAAGAAAAAAATCCACATTCCTATATTTAATTCAAAATAATATTGTTTATTGTTCTTTTTTGATTCTAGTCTTAAGTTTGTTTTAATTTGTTGTTTTATTTAACTTAATTATTACTGTTACTTTCTTGAATATGGCACCATTAATATAAATACTTTTAAATGTTTATCATTTCCTAATACAGGTGTATATATATATAGGTCTAGACAATTTACGTCCTTTCGACCCACCTTCAACCGAAGACATTTTATGGGACAAAGTGACATGACGTGAGCCTGTGGCCGACTCCTAAAATAATAAATAAATAAATATCTTCACGCAATTCCCAATACAGGGGTAGACAAAGGTCTAGTCTAGACAGTTAAGTCCCTTCGAACCACCTTCCACCGAAGATATTTTCGAGACAACGTGACAGGTGGTGAGCCCGTCGCCGTAACCTTTCTACTCCAAGCCAACGATAATCGTGCTTAAATTTTTGAAAAAACTTATTGAGACGAAACTGCCTCCTGGGAATCGAACTCGGGCCCCATGACTCGAATTTGATCACCCAACCGGCTGCCTTGGATTACAATATCATTAAATAAGTAATTAATAAATAACTAAGTAAAAAATAATGTAATATTGCCTGAATAATGTGGGATCTCAATAGTATAATCCAGATATCTGTCGAGACTCTGTTATTATTATATATTAATAATTTTTAGTATAGAATGCTTAGAACCGATATACAAACAAATTTACGCTCCATCGTAAACAGTTCCCACGAACAAAATCGTCGCAGCACGTTTACGGTTAAGTCGCAACACCATAAGTTATCATAACGATAAAAATCGAATAGCGCGCCGCTGGTTTCGAACCCGTTGTACCGTTACGTCATTCGCGTAACGCGGCGTCCTGCGTGCGCGTCCTAAAGACCATATGGCATGATGTCGACCCACTTCGCGAAGGTCCGGACCGGCCCTCGCCATGTAAGGCGGCGCAGGGTTGCGCAAGACGGCATGACACCGCTACAGGGCTTACGTAGACGTAGTAGCGTTAGTTATTATTATTGGACTATGCGGAGATCGTAAACCGGGATAGCAGTGTGGTTGGGTGAACGGAGTTGCAATAGAAGACCTGAGTTCGGTCTCCAGGGCGAAGAGATATCAATACATAAATTCATAAATAGTTACATCACACACAGGCCTCTGGCACCAAAGTAGCTAAAGCGTTTGTTTTATAGAATCGGAAACGACGAAGGTACCACAAACACCCTGACGCGAAACACCGTAGAAAAAGTGGGTTTTCTACATTGACCCGTCGGGGCATCGAACCCGGGACCATAGAGCTGACGACTCCTTGCAAACCGGCGTGTACGCCACTCGTCGACGGAGGTCGTCAATCAAGTTATAACAATGAGTTTCTACGATACTTTGTATTGTCGACTTGGACACTTATACCGCGACAGGCTGTCCACCTCCAAAATAAGCTCCGGTGAAACATCCATCAGAAAAACTTCATGTTCTGAACCTCTTACATCTCTATTGGGAAATGCGTCAAAATAAAAAAAACTACTACAAGCAATTTCAGCGAATTTATTAACGTTATTTAATGAAATGGGGGTTATATCTGAAAGAATACTATGATTTGCAACCATAACGAGGGTAAGAAATGTCTAGTGCTTCATGCGGTAGAAGCCTTTAGTGGATTTAACAGGTCGTTTAATAAGTAGTAGTAACAAAAAAAAAAAAGGTAATGTGCTCATTCATTAATATCATTGTTCACGAGCCGCACATTTCTAAATCAGGATGCTTGTATCTCTCAATTTATACAATTTGAGATCTTAGTTACTTATTATATATCTCTTAAAGTCACGATAGCCGAATGGTTGGGTGATCGGATTTCAAGTCGAGAGACCCGAGTTCGATCCCCAGATGACAGGCTCGTGGCACTGGATTTTTTTTTGCAAAACCGATTTCATTCATATCGTTGGCTTCTCAAATAGAACGATTTTCGGATTTTATGAAGTTTTTATTAGTTTTTAACAAACTATTTTTACTTTCCGACGTTTCAGGTGCTTTACAGCATATACAGTTTTATTTAAGGTGTGTAGTATTCGCGTAAATACAAAGTCATTACTTCGACCACCAAATTACTTTCCGTAATACTAATGGCTGTGTGATTACGGCGAAAGAATAAACCATTCCCTTTCTTCCCATGGGTGTGGTAAGAGGCGCCTAAGCCAAAGCCTTGAACATGTTTTTGGCTGTCGACAGATGGCGGGATAATCATCTCAAAAAATACCATACCAAAATTCAGTGGACCGGTGACAGGTAGTAGGGACTAAGGTGCGAGGTGTCTGGTACTGCGATCGCCAATCCGCTAGTTAAGCGTGGCGATTATGGCAAACCCTCTTGAAAGGGAGAGGTGTGCAGTGGACTTTAACAGGCCGTATGTATTCTATTTAAGTGTTAGTCTCAATCTCAATTTATTTACTAACACTTAGACTCATACTAAGTGTTAGTGTTCGTCGCTGCTGCCCATCACACGCCATTTAAATTTCGGTTTGATATTTTTACGCCGCAACCTCACCCACAATAGATATATATACCACTGACGATATTTTGGGACAACGTGACAGGTGGTGAACCATTCGCCGTCTCAATGTCCAAGCCAGCGATATAATTCGTAAAAAAGTTTTTGATAATAATCCATTGGTACGAGCCTGCCACCTGGGGATCGAACTCGGGTCTCTCGTCTCGAAAGTCCGACCATTCTACCACTGGGCCATCGTGAATACATTTTCTTGGGTGGGTGATTGTGGTACTTTGGCTGTTTTTGATTCCATAATATACGTTAATATACGTTATAATATACGTGTAGTACGCAAACTGGTCAATTTGGGTTCAGAGCAATGTTTATATACATGTGATGTATGTGAGTGAGAACCCCTATCAGTGTATGTATTTATTTATTATTATTATTTATTAATTACTATTAATAAGAAAAAATAGAATAGAAATATTTAAAAAAATTATGTAATGTACGCCTTAAAATAAAAAAAAACAATTTCTAAATTTAATGTGAAAGCTCCGAACTTGTGATAGCCCTAACTACATATACATTGCATAAGGAGCGTATGCAGTTTATCGATTTCAAAAAAAAAGAAAAAGAAACTTCAATCCGAGAAGGTCATGTGACTTAATTAAACACAATATTCACTCACAATACTGCAGTCGAATCGGACATTTTAATGATTCCGATTTAATTGCAAGTTATGCACGACGGGAATGCGGTCAAGTGCGTTACTTTTTTTTTAAATAAGTTACGAAACGACAAACTCTATGGTATGTTTAACATTACCTAAGATCAAATAATGTACGGATTAAAAAAAACTTAAAACGCTGCTTTATAGTTCTATGATCAAACTACAATCAAGTTTCATGTATTTTTTTTTATCTTCATGCATTTTTTAAGGGTCGCCAGCACCGACTGCATCCGATCCATATTTCATCGGAGCCTATTTTGTGACAACGTGACAAGTGACGTGCCTGTCGCCGTATAATTCGTAGATATGTTCTGAAAGAACTTATCGGTATGAGCCTACCTCCTATGGATCGAATCCGGATATCGTGGTTTAGATGTATTCGACTCTTTTAAACATATCAATTAGAACCAAACTTGTGGGGTTACATGTATTTACCCACCCACTTTGAGGCTTGCACCATCAAACCAACCACAATAAGTGTACTTACTGATTAGATAAAATCTCGCGGGAATTGAAACCGCAGCCCAAAGATTCAAATGCTGTGTCACTACAAATGAGGCTTTTGGATCATCAAATTAATGTATTATGTATAATTATGTGACATCAATATGACATATTATGTACATTTCCAGTTTCCAATCGATACGAAAATTGCAAGTTGGTTAATATTCATTTCAAGATTAATACATCTCGTGTTATCCAGAATCTAATAACAGCCTGTGTTACACTGGTATACGTTTTATAAAACACTATTATTTTTTTTTATCACATCACACATAGATCGTGTCGCGTGTCATGTCATTCGTGTCTATTGTTAGTTTGTTTGAATCACAAAGGGGAGGGCAGTTAGCGAAAAAAGTGGGTCACGCCCATTATCTATCTTCTTTACATAACGTTATGCGATACGGAAAGAGCGATGGCAAGATAGACACGATGGCCGAATGATTGGGTGATCGGAATTCGAGTCAAGAGCTCCGAGTTCGATCCTCAGGTGGTACGCTCGTAGCAATGGGTTTTTTTCTTATGTAAACTTATGTAAAAAAATGTCGTCGGTGAAACAAACACTCAGACCCCAGAAAATGTAGAAAAAGTGTTCTCTACATTGACCCGACCGGAAATCAAACCCGAGAACTCACTCCCGGCGACACCGGGAAAATCAGTGTGTACACCACTCATCGTCGTAGTCCGTCTAATAAAATCAATTTCAATTCATCAAATAACTGGCCACACATGACACGGTGAGAACGGTTCCCGCCGAAAAAAAAAATTCACTCAATATAAAAGGTCGTAATGCAACATTGATTGGCAACTGTCGCCGTTTAGAGCTAATCGATGCAACATCTGTACGCAGCACGAGGCCCATATGGCGGCTAAAGCCTCTCCTTATATAGCCTGGACGTGGATATAGCGAATAGATTCGGCCCGTACTTAGAGCTACGGCTCTCGAGATGAAGGACAATGCTTTTGAAACGGTGCGACTGCGTTGCCGCCATTTTTGGACAGAGCTCCGTATAACGGAGTACGTTGCTGTCACACGCGCGATGACTATTTTTCTTTTCTTTTTTTTTTCGCTCCAAATTATTCTTAATAGTGTCGGTGGTTGCCAGGTCAATGAAATCTTCTACTACCAAAACAGTACTGGCTGACTAATCAGTATTTAGTCTTTGTATAGTAATATTGTGTTGTAATTTATATAGCCTTTTGTTATCCAATATTTGACATATAAATATTTTGTATTTTACCTTCTTTGGTGTAGAATAAAGTATATTATTATTAGGTACAAGAGCTAAAATTTCCATTTTTACAACACATGGGAAGGTTTTTATCATTTGTTATTTTCAAACAATTGCCCAATTTTGGTTTAGGCAGAGGCCTAGACAATGAATTTTTTCCGACCCACTTTTCAACGGAGCGATCACATCTTCTGCCATAGTGCCATTACAGCAAAATAATTATGCTCTGTCCCGTTACGGGTGCAAATACAAAGAAAATCTAGGAAACTGTGCCACAAAATGTCATCGTTACCTGCATGCACTAGGGGGGTCCAAATAAGAAAGAAATATAAAAGTATAGTAAAGTCTCGATTACCGAAGGGTTGGGTAGTCGGAATTTCGAGTTAAGTGAACCGAGTTGTCAGGCTCGTACCAATGAGATTTTCAAAAACTTATGTACGAATAATATCGTTGACTTGAACATAAAGACGGCGAAGGGCTCACCACATGTCACGTTGTCGCAAAAATATCTTCGGTGGAACGTGGCACAAAGGGACTTAATTATCCAGACTAGACCTCTGTCTACCCCTATATTAGGAATTGCGTATAGGATATTTATCTTTATTAATCTTTTTAATATAAAATTATAAGTGATGATCATATGCCCAATGTTTTAATGCTTTAGTAGCGTCAAAACACTAAAGTCCATGTTACGCGAGCGATCTAGATTCTGTCCTTGGGCCTGCACCACCAAATATTGTTAATACCAATTGCCATCATGTGCTGAATTCACCAAGAACTTGACAATGGAGCTACACGTCGTGAAACATGGATCTATATCAAGTAGTAACAAAGAGATATTTCGAAGATGTGTAAACCAGCCAATCCGTTATAGGCTCTAATCCTCGTCTCTAAATAAACTATTTTTTTTAATTAGCTACATATCCCCAGTCTTCTCTTATACCATAGCAATATATTTATATGGGTGGTACTTGATAAATTATGTGTAAATATTTCGCCAACTCATATCGAGGTACAACAGGAAAACATTATGTATTTATAGCTATGTAATACCTATCGTGTATTCGACTTCAGAAATTTTGATTTTATTATATTTGGCCTAAGAAATCTAAATATTAAAATATTTTTAACGTAAACCTGTTTACGTGATACCTACTTCAAGTCTCCAACGCATTTTAATTTGCACATCCCAATATCAATGTAATTAAGTAATTTTACTTTTTAACATGGATGTACACGGATCACAAAAAAAAGAAAAACGAGCAAAATTTCCCGCCAAAGAAGCGAAGCCCTGATAACCTTTGACATCGGGCCACATTAAAGACAAACCGTCGTGTCATTCCTTTAAACAGATCATAAAGAACCTCTTGTCTCGTATTACAAAGCAATAAAACGTTTAATTAACTATGAAAAATATCGCCGGACAAAACACAAGTGATGATTATGCCAAGTACACTTTAAAAAACCTCAGCAAAGGAAGCTCGGGGGATATTCAACCTTCGTTAAGAAGAAATAGGAACTAAATTATCATGCACCAAGTTAAAAATTAACAATGACGTTATAGAACAATGATACTTTAAGTACTGCTTATAAGGACTAAAGTCGCTACTAAGTCAAGATGCCGAAGTATTGTGACGCGAGCCCCCCGCGTCGATGCATCGCTTGCATTATGGAAAAACATTCTTAATATACGTGAGGTCAACGACACCGAGGTATATAAATTTGCAACTCGAAAATTGAATTGCGACCAGGCGAGCTCTTTGTAAAATTCAAGTATCAGTTTTAAATAAATAACAAAAATCGAGAAGTAATAAAGGTTGAAGACATAGCTTATGGGTCAGCGCACCTGAAGTTTAAATCGTGGATTTGAATCAAAATAAACGTCAAAGTATGCTATATAATAAATTACAAAAATTATATGTTTGAAATATTTAAAGTTTGATCATTTGTATGAAATGTTTGGTTCTGTGATCGCTAATCCCCTCACCGAACCCTTGGAAGAGAGTCTATTACAGGTCATTATGTATGTATGTACACAATTAGTGTACAAGTGTATGAACCGATAGCCGAGCGATTGGGTGATCAGATTTCAAGTCAGAGACCCTAGTTCGATCCCCAAGGCTTGTACCAATGATTTTTTTTAAAACTTAAGTGTCGCTGACTTGGACATAAAGACGGCGATAGCCTAACTAAATGTTACGATTTCCCCAAAAAATATGTCTTCGGTAAAAGGAAGGTCGAAAGTAATTAATTTTCTAGACCACCGTCTACCCCAGTTTTTCGAAAGGCGTGAAGATATTTCTGTATACGTAGATTTTTGCACCGACCAGGGAAACATAAAATAGCAAGCGACGCGACGCAATGTCGCAACCGCTTCACGTCGCCACCGATTTATCGAGGATAAGCCAGCACTGACACAGATATGAACCCGATATGGTGCCTGACAATCAAGTGAATGTTAATCCGATCTCTGCGTGTTAAGAGACCCACAATTGTCACGACCTCAGGGCGCCAGTAATGTCACAACTTTTGCCTCGAATTTTGTAATAAAAAACAAATAAAAGGCAAATAAAAAAACATAAATAATGCAATGCGTTACAAAGTGATAAAAGTAATGTTTGAATATAACAATCGTAATCATGTTTGTAAACCTTTAACATTTCTTTGAGTTTAAAAATCAACTTTATATTAACATATATACATAAACATGTAGCATCTGTATGTTGGTGACCGCTAAACTCGAAACATTGTCAATTGATTGACTTTAAATTTCTACCCAAGAATATTTAACATAGTTTAACTGCAAAGGTTCCCTTGGGAACGTGAAATATTAATTATGTGTTATTGTTATTGTTTTGACTGAACACGGTTAAAGTTTGGTTACCATGGTAACTAGTATTATTGCCTAACAAATGGTATAATAATGATATTGTTGCATTTGCTATCTTTTATGATTACATTATCAAAAATAAAAAGTGATACAGTGGTAAGAAGATTTTTAACAAGTACTAAAGTAAGTAATTTATTTTCCGGTGAATTTACGTTCCACATAATGTATTTATTTGATCCGCTCATAAAGGCGATAGACTCATCGCCTGTCACGTCGTCCCAAATAAGCTTTAACGAAATTTGGGTCGAAAGATAGTGACTATAAACACGGCTTGGTTTTGAAGGATCTGATAAATAAAAGATTACAACACATAGAGAAGCCAGGATAGAAAAGTCGCGCGAGATCGATTTGATTTCAGATACTGCAACTAAAATCAAATAAAGAGACTTGAGGTACATTTTTAATAGGGCATTATTTTGGGACGCGACATGCCATGTCTCAAAAAAATCCAGGTAAATTAGGTTAAAAGGACTTTTGTTTTCTAGGACCTCTAACTACTCCGGTATCGAGATTTATCAAAAAACAATACAATGGAATATGTAAGGTAACTAATTGAAATAAAAAATAAATAAAAATCAATGTCTTCACTCAATTCCCAATACAGGGGTACACAGAGGTCTAGTCTAGTCTAGACAATTAAGTCCCTTCGACCCACCTTCCACCGAAGATATTTTCGGGACAACGTGACCGGTGGTGAGCCCGTCGCCGACTGTATACCAACGATATAACGACAACGATGTGTATTCGTACATAAGTTTTTGAAAACCACCGGTGAAAACCAACAAGGTGGCAGGCTCGTACCCACTGGTACGAGCCTGCCCCCTTTTGATCGAACTCGGGTCTTTTGACTCGAAATTCCGACCACCCAACCACTCGGCTATCGTGACTCTCCATATTTTTTTTATAACTCAAGGATAGGATTACAGACCAAATGGTGAGTACATGCTTATAGCTATGCCCAAAGACTTCACCCGCGTTAAATTTGTATTATTCGTACAGTTTCATACGCATGATGATTACGTGTACCCAAGGTTTATGGTTTTTGCCGAACTCCTGTAGGTCGTAGCGTGATATAAATAGCAAATTACCTTGCTCAATATCAATAAACGATCGTCTTAACAACAAACAATTTTCAGCCGACTACAAAAAAAGGAGATTATAAATTCGATAGTATGTTTTTTTTTTCACAACCTCACATACATTGCTCCGAACCCAAAGTAAGCACCAAAAGCACTTGTGGTATTGAATCGGAAACGACGAAGGCGGAACCACAAACACAGAGACCCGAGAAAACGTAAAAAAGTTTTTTTCCGCGTGGTCCCGTCCGGCGATCGAACCCGGGACCTCAGAGTTGACGACACCTTGAAAACCGGTGTTTACGACTTTCGCCCACGGAGGTCGTCAAACTATAAAAAATAAAAAGTCATCAGCTACTAGTACAATTTGCTGTAAGTAAATGGCGTTGTACGAGCAAATCCTGAGCCATCAACATCTATCGAGACTTATTAATGGATGTTATAATTGTTGACTCGCCTGACAAGACTGTGCAAGACCGTACTTAGTAATATCCTTGAGAATCATAGGCCATGTACAGGAAATCATTTTTAACGGACTGTGCAGAAGAAAAAGAAGGAGACATCACTTCCTTTATAATATTCGACAAAAATTATTTAACAGATATTGAAACCGAATAACCGTCGTTATAAGGAACCTTTTGAACGGGAATTTAAAAAAATCTCACTAAAGGAGTATGTCACCTGCTGTTAAAGAGGAAAGATCATCTTCTTAAAATATGCCATTTTATTGTTTTCGAATGCGGAATTCGAGCAACCGAGTCCCGAGCCCCGAGTTCGATCCCCAGGTGGTAGGGTTAGGTACTAATGGACTTTTTTTTTTCAAATGTTATATATGATTCATATCGTTGGATTGGTCGTAACGACGGCGACAGAGTAACCACCAGTCACGAGGTCACACAAAAAATGTCTTCGTTGGAAGGTGATCTCAAAGGACTTGGGGCTATCTACACATCTGTCAATCCCAGTATTTTGAATTACATGAACACATTTTGTCACTACTTTTAGTCCGGTGTTTGAGATATATCTCTATATGCGCGCGGACAAAACCGCGGGTACATGCAACTAATTCGAACCTATAATCCCGCTGAACAAGTACACCAAGACAACAATGAACAGAACAGAGATTAGCCTGTGGATACATGTAGCATTACATCACCGCTGCAACTGATTACAATCACCGGTCTGTTCCACACGGACGGGTAATAGAACGCGCTAGCGCAAAATCCGACGTCTAATTATTCATAAATGATAATTTTGGATATAGCTTGTGTGATTGATACGTTGCGCTTGTTAGTTAGACTTCATGTATTCCTAGTAGATTTTTAAAAAGGCAAAGAGACCTTTCAATAAATTTTGAGATCTAGTTTAAGTTCTGTTCAATGTAAGTTACCTGGTGGTATTATTTTTACGCCAGTAACGACGGCATACGCTCCCCTGTCAAGTTTTCCCAAATGGGCTGCTACACTGAAAGGTGGGTCGAGAGGACTTGCTTATCTAGACTTCTACCAACCCAGGATTGGAAAAAGCGTAAAGAGTAAAGAGAGATATATAGGGATACATTCTGTGTGGTACATATTTACGCACAACATAGCAAATTTTTCTTTTATTATATGAGGCTAAAACACATTTTTGAAGGCTAAGGCAAACATATGTTATCCCTATTCCTATAAATATATCTTTGTTGTCGATAAAGTACTAAATTGTGGCGAATAAATAAAACTTTTAAGGCATTATAAAATTTTTACCGTATCGCGATATCGAGGATCCCTTCCCTTTCGTATCGACTATTTTGAAGCATCTGCAGTGCGGAAGAATAGCTGGACTATCCTGATGCAGGCTGCATTACTAATGCAACGACGATCCTATACTATACCTATAGAATTATACGCACAATAACCTCAGAGCATCCTTTAAGTTATAATAAGACTTAATAAAACTAAGTGAATAAAATAAAATTAATAAACCTATAAATAAAAATAAAATAAAATAAAATAGTCTCGATAGTCGAGTGGTAGGGCGGACGGAACTTCGAGTCAAGAGACCCGAGTTCGATCACCATGTAGCAGACTCGTACCAATGAATTTTTCAATAACTTATGTACGAATTATATCGTTGGCTTGGACATAAAGACGGCGACGGGGTCACCACCTGTCATGTTGTCCCGAAAATATCTTCGGTGGAAGGTGGGTCAAAGAGACTTCATTGTTTAGACTAGACCTCTGTCTACCCCTGTATTGGGAATTGCGTGAAAAAAGTAAATAAAATCAAAAATCTGTGTAAGCTCAGTTATCGATTTTTATTCATTTTCAAAAAATTAACAATCGTTATTAATGAAGGTGACTTGATCAAATTTATTTCTGAATTTATATAAGAGTCAAATATTTATAACTTTAAAAAATATTGAGGATGATCCGAAAGCCTAGTTGGACCTGCCTTCGAAGCTAAGGGTTAGCGTTTCGAGTCCCGTTCGGGACAAAAACTTATATGATGAATATTAATGTTTCTACTTTTTTTTTACTTGCGTCATAATGTGTATAAGCCTAAACTATAAGTCTTTAAATTTATCGACATAAATAAATATCTATGTAAGTATATTGTACCGTTTTAAAAGCCTGTAGCCAGTCATTCCAATCTTTTCCATTCCCTTAATTTCCCAAGAATTGGGATAGATATCGCATCTTAACGACAACGCCACGGTATTCACAGTAATTATATTACTTGTACAAATAATTTTATCGTATCGAGTTCAACACTCCCAGCCCTACATATTTTCACGCTCCTATTATAACAACACCTTAAAATTTCAGCATATTCAGCATCCAGTAACAAACGAAATGCAGGTACCACTCCAACCCTACATATACTATGCATACGCAATGCTTTGAAGTGCGCCCAGTATTTTATGTTTGCCTAGTATTTACACGTTATTTTTCAGTCTAGATTTTTGAGGTACTATTCAATGCTTTACTGCTTTTTTCAGAATATGGTAAATGTGTTGCAAGGTTTTGGTATATTTTGTATTAATACGGCTACGAAGTCTCGATAGCAGTGGTTGGGTGGTCGGAATTTCGAGTCATGGGACCCGAGCTCGATCGCCAGGTGGCAGACTCGTACCAATGGGTTTTTTAAAAACATATATGTGTCGTTGGCTTGGACATACATACGGCGACGGGTTCATCACCTGTCACGTTGTTCCGAAAATATCTTCGGTGGAAGGTGGGTCAAAGAGACTTAATTGTCTAGAAGAGACTTCGGCCTACCCCAATATTGGGAATTGTATCTACATTACCGTCATCGCGATTCCAAAAAAAAGGACATTCGATAGACTATAAAGACCACTTATGACTTTACTGGTGTTGCTAAATTTCAGCAATACTTGTCCCTCCATTTATAATATTCTATTGGGAATTCTTAATAATAAATAACTAATACTTATATGTGTATACATAAAATTTACCCAACAATATATGCAACATAGATGTAGTACATCAGGGGATTAATTTGTAATCGGCGATGGATACATAAGCGTAGCTTAGCGAAATACCTATATAGCTAAACTTAGACCTCGGGGTTTAGGCTGAAAACACATCTTTAACATTCCTCTTTTTGTTTGTAGGTGTTATGGGCTACAACAGTCACTGATCGTAAGATTGCCTGTTAGGCTGTTGCTCCTCCTAATCACATTATCCATAGTCTCGCTCAGGTTGGCTATACCCTAACCACCGTTCATCAGATGCATTCGGTAATAGGAACAATCTATTCGCTTCGTCTGAAAGTTTCATTTGACCCATGACCCCCCACCCTCCCCTGTCTGTCTCCCTTACCCCCCTACACTGAGAGCTCGCCGTCTGCGTGGGGTGCGGTTATCGCTCGTTGAAAGGTAATGCAGCCTTCATAACAACTTTGCATGCAACTTTGGTGTTTATTCTCATGGGGCCGACGTTCTAAATGGGAAAAACATGATGACACTTAATTCTGACTTCATACAGAATGCACTTCATGGGATGTTTCAGAATTACATTCCGTTAAAAGTGGATACTGAGAACGTCTTAACTTGAATCAGCATGATTTGAAATGTTTATTTTGGTTTAGGAATTGTTTGGTTATTGAAATTGTTTAATGTATAATAGACGAGGATGAATGAAGAAAATGATGAATTAGGAAGAAGCGAAAGAGGTATGTAAAGAGGCCGTGAGATTTGACGATCTATTGTCTCTGGCTACCACGTCAAGAACTGTGCGTGAAAATAAGTTATAATATGTGTATGAGCCTCGTGGTGACAAAGTAACATTATTATGTTCCTTTTTTGCCGCGGATGTCGTAAGAGGACACTACGGGCAACCTTGACTACTGCAATAACGACCGGCAGATGGCGGTATAACCAACTAACACAACTCTGTGTTTTAGCCGATCTACCAAAGTTTTAATTTAATTATTAAAAATATGCACAAATATGATATGCAAGACCTCTAAAAGTCTACTGCAGGACATCCAGTAAGAAGAATCTTCTATAATCACCACGCCTGGCAAGCGGATTAGCGAACACGGTACCATAACGTGTACTTTAGACGCAGCTGCCCTTCACTGGTCTGATTAATTTTGGTCTGGTATTTTCGTGATGATTATCCCGTCATCAATCGGTACCCATTTTCAAGGTTTCATCCTCATTCGACTCGTAACACCCACGGAAAGAGGTGGCCGCAAAATATCCGAAAGGATAATATTATCCCTGGTAAAAGTCATGATTGCCGAGTGATTAGGTGGTCGGATTTCGAGTCTAGAGACCCGAGTTCTATCCCAGGTGCCTCGTGCCAATGGGTTTTTCAAAGAGTTATGTACGAATACGAATCATATCGTTGGTTTGGACATTAATACGGCGACGGGCTCACCTGCTGTCCGCACCATCTGTGCTGCACCACCTAGGTCACGTTGTCCCAAAAATATCTTCGGTGGAAGGAGTCGAAACTTCTTAATTGTCTAGACCTCTGTCTACCCATGTATTGGGAATGGCGTGAATTTATTTGAATATCAATTAATGTATTTTCTTTCTTCATAAAAATTCATCTAAATAGAACAATTTTATCAACACATAAAACTCAAGGTACATAATTGCGTAGTTATTCTCCCGTAACGTTATTAATAGCTTTATTAAATTCCTCGAGCAACCGACGGCTAGCGCGGCTTCAATTTTATAATCCTGCCTTATCCTAAACGGTCGACTGAGTCCCATATCAATTTCGTAAGACCATACCGCCGGCATATGTAGATAGAGACGTGCTTTTAAAGGCGAATGTTTAAAAAAATATCTTTAGGCTTGAATATCGAAACAGACTTGAATATCGTTATGGCAACCGATAGATGGCGGGATAACCATCTCTAAAAATATCAGACTAAAATTATCAGACCGAAGCAGGTCTGAGGTGTGAATGGTCTGTTACTGCGATCGCCAATCCGCAACCAAGCGTGGCGATTATGGCATATCCCCCCTAAGGAAAAGGCTTATGTCCTGCAGTGGACTTTAACAGGTCAATATGTATATATGTAAGACAATTAACCCACCTTTCACTGGGGCCTATTTGGGACAACGTGATACACCATAACGCCGTAAATAAATAAATATTAAAGAAAGAAATAACTATCGCTGCGATGTTTTATTACCAAAGTTTTGGCATTCAGTAAACTTAGAAAAAATGAAAGAAGAATTTGTGTACACAAAGTTCGGTCATAATCAATAGAATCTGCGCCATAAATCATAGTACACATAGTTAAGGGTGTGTTTATCGAAGATGTATATATTTTTCGCTACTTTATCGATTCGATTAATCGATTATGCAAATGTATACATCTGCTTTAAATCTGTTTATGTGCAGTGGCAAAAGCAATCCGTCCCATCAATCCACGGTTTAAAATTAACAACAAACACAAGTAACTAATAAACAATGGAGTTACACTAATGTACTATAATGTTGTTACAGCAATAAATATTATTTTTTTAATTTTCATTATTACATTTTCTTAATAACCTTTTTTCTATATCCTGCAGTTTCTATAAATCAAGTGAACATGTGTCATTATACTAGTGAACATGTCTAAGTAGTTGTCAGTTTGTATGTTACATATACCCATGTTCAATCGCCGGGCACCACTAAAATTGTTCAAAAGTCACAAGTGCAAACATTCATACAAACAAACATTCGGAAATCAAAACCGCAACTTCGAACAAACTTTGAAGAAACAGTCGCTACCAACTAGGTTGCTGGGTCGTCAATTTGAGTGCTGAATTTACTACAAAACATCGTGAGGAAACGCGTAGGAAAGATATAATTTCGAATGACGTGTGAAGTCCGCTAACACGCTCTAGAGCGCAGCGGACGTTAACCTTAATCCTTAATCTCACTTTAATAAATATTTATTTATATTATAATTAAATTAATATAAATATTATATTGATTGAAAAAGTCACGATAGCCGAGTAGTTAGGTGGTCGGAATTTCGAGTCAATAGACCCGAGTTCGATCCCCAGTTGGTAGGCTCGTACCAATGGGTTTTTCAAAAACTTATGTACGAATATCGTTGGCTTGGACATAAAGACGGCGACGGGCTCACCACCTGTCACGTTGTCCCAAAAATATCTTCGGTGGAAGGTGGGTCGAAGGGACTAGACTTGTCTAGACTCGACCTCTGTCTACCCCTGTATTGGGAATTGCGTGAAGATATTTTTTAAGGTCTTTTTTTTATATTTTTTAAGGTCTGCGACTGTAGTGAGCATCCAATTACAGATTGCTACTCCACAAACTCAAACACAGTATTCATTTCGCCACTCGACGATTTTGGCCTATTTACCACGCTGCTAAAAGTCATATATTAATCGTTTAGCGCTGGGAACCGTTTATTAATTCACCAATACACATCTGCGTCCGCGTTAGTTCGCGTAGTTATCGGCTTTAAACTTTGATTTACGTTACGCCGTCACGTCTCGGGCGGATACGTGTAATTTTAACCCTACATTGTAAACAACGCTCGTTGAACTTCCCATGCAGTCACTGCTATATATTACACCAACATCTTGGTTAAAAGATATCTTCAAGCCATTCCCAATACCGGGGGTAGACGGGCGGTCTAGACAATTAAGTCCTTACGACACCCCTGTTTATCGCGCACATTTTTTGAGACAACACAGTTGGTTAGATTATCGGTGTCTCTTTTTCTTGTATATAAATATTATATTCGTTCTTATAGTTTTTTGTATAAATATTTTGGGTAGACAATTGCTACTTAAAAAAGACTTCCCCAAAACACCTATGGCAAGGACAACATAATAAATAAGACATGTATATTAAAACTTTAAATTCTAAATTCACAATACAGAGTACAGAAGCCAAAGTTTAACGATTTTAAAATTGAACTATAAGATTGACTTTAACCGAATAACAGCAATTTCCTTAGCCTCAACATCGTTTTATATTTCTTACAAGTTGACAGTAAAGGCAACAGCTCGCTTTTCAACAGTAAAATCGCATCAGAATCGATTTTAACTGTCAGTAATTGATTATGACGGAGAAAATCACGGTCGCATAAATGTCACTTTAAAAAGCGATTATAAAACGATATTTTCTAACGACAAATAGATGTTTAGAAACACTAATCGGTGTGAAAATGATATAAATGAATAATTAAGTGAGGAAAAAAATTAAAACATCAACAGCCGCAGAACACACGAAGATGTTTGGTGAGCGGACCTAATGGTATACTCAGGCGCAGGTTCGATTCAGAAAGTAGACGAGCATAAAGCTTGTGCTAAGTTCGAATGTAATATGGTATTATCGTATCCTGTACGCATATCCATCTGGCTATGTGTAAGAATATCCCAACCATAATTGAATAGACCGTTGACGGGCAGAAGCATCTTAAGGGCTAGATGTATGGTAGGTATTGCGATCTCTGATCCGCTTGCCAATCATGGCTTTTATGGCAAAAGATACCTTAGAGGGGAGACCTATATTCTTCAGTGGACTTTTACAGACCCTTGCATATTTAAAACTGTCATAATGAACATGAATAGTTTAAATAAAGAAAGACTACGTCATTTGGATGTTTTTTCAAGTATGTACCGCGCTGTTAACATATAAACAAACTCCTTAAAAATCGAATAACGTTTTTTTTTCAGCAACTTGGCGACATCGAACCGGCCAAGTTCAGCTCGAGTATCAGGAGCGCAGAGTATCTAGAGGTTAAACGCGGCGCATATATTCGCGTGGGCCGCTTCCCCCCCCACTCTCCGCGCCGCCTCACCCCACGAGCCGCCCGGGGTCAACGACCGGCGCCGCCGATTCGGCCGACGGCGCGGCTCACCTTGACATTCATCTCGAGCACGCTTTGACCAGGCGTTTGACTGAACCAGTATAAATCCGAGAAAGTTCCAAGTTTAAATTAACAGGAACACGGAACCTTAAAGGGACAAGGAGACTTGATTTTGATTGTAAGATAAATAAATAAATATTTTCACGCAATTCCCAATACAGGGGTAGACAGAGGTCTAGTCTATTAATTAAGTCCCTTCGACCCACCTTCCACCAAAGATATTTTCGGGACAATGTGACAGGTGGTGAGCCCGTCGCTGTCTTTATGTCTAAGCCAAGGATATAATTTGTACATAAGTTTGGTACGAGCATTTGTAATATGATGATCATTATCGAATGACAAAGTATAAAAGGGGTTTCAAAATTTTTAAAGGTAGCAGACTTCTTCCCTGTCTAGGAATCATCTGGATCAGCACTCCTTACCTATTTCTGCTACCTAATAGTACCAGTATAATCACGGGCTATGAGGCATTACTCCTTAGTCCCCGGAGGTGAAACGAATCGGTAACCTACGTAATTTGAATGGATTACAGGTCTTATAGGCTGCAGAAGGCTCGAAAAATTAGGCTGTTAGCTCGTTTCACCATACTCTCATAAAAATCTGAGGAAAAAAAACTGGTAATATAACTAATAAATGTTTTTTTTTTCATTTTTATTTATTCTTTATTGACACCTAATAAAAGGTAACAATGGGCGGACTTAATGCCTAATAGCATTCTCTACCAGTCAAACCTGGGCGAAACGGCATAAACTATATGTGTATTATAAAGTTGATAAAAACCTTAGGCTCGTATTAAAGCTGTATAATTTAGTTTTTATGCAGCACATTGGCAAAGTTTTGCTTCATGATATCCTGGTATAAAACAAAAGGGAAAAATAATGTAAGCCTATGTAATTTTCTGTATTTTTTTTTACATTTTATAAATTATTTACGCGACGGAAAAGTTCAACATCCTTTTCTGGTCTTTGTTAATTTTTTTTTACGAAACAATGGAACGTAACCTTCCATTTACCGTTAAGTTGGTAGTACGTATTTTAATTTCGAAGACTGACTCGTTCTTTTATTAAATGATTTAATAAATTACGATAGCATTAGTAATGTCACCATACGATGTAAACTGGTAATTGGGGCTTCAGGATATTAGTCAAAGTATTCATTTGCACAGACGATAGATTGCGAGATTACTGAGCCGATAGATTGCGAAATAACCTTCTTGAAATATACCAGACATAAAATTTCAGCCAACTGACATGTTCAAAGTTAATTAATTCACAAATAATAAAAACAACATGATATTATGTTAATAAGAGAAAGTAAAGATATAGCATAAATTAAAACTTGTTTATTTAATATTTTTTTGCTTCGTGAAAAGGTTACATGGTTGGCCTCTTTTATGTTTTCCGCCGAGCGATGATGTAATAAATAGCACGCGGTTAGTTCAAACAACAACTTGTCAATGAAATGAAGGTCGCGGGTTCGAGTCGTGCGGTCACCGCTGTCAAACTCTTACCTCGACAGCCATGTCTCTATTCAGAATAAACTCAGGACTTTTATTGGATAGTGAAAAGAAATGAAAGAAAAAAGAAGAAAAGAACGATAGCCGAGTGGTTGGGTGATCGGAATTTGAGCCGAGAGAACCAAGTTCGATCCCCATTCCTAATACAGGAAGAAGCGAAGCGTGAAGATATTTTTTTAAAGAAATGAGATGAGATTATCGAAATTATTTAGGTATTTTAGAGAGAGGGGAAGAGATAGATGAAGAGCAAGAGAGAGAGAGAGAGAGATCTTTTTGAGCTACTGCAGGACACTTACAACGTTGCTAATTCTGCCACAACCAACAGTCACTCAATCACTACATTCTAGAAACAAACGTAAGTCTATAGAATACTGCATAATACCTCGTTACCTCGGAAGACGAAGAACGACCTGTTATACAAGATGCCAAAGCTACTATGAGTTCTCGCAAAGTTCAAAACCAGCGAATAATTATTATATAAATATCGCCAGTCAGCATTCGTTTCTTAATTTCGTAAGAGAAATAAAAGAAATCTATGCCGATTTAAAAAAAGGTGTATAAAAATTTATTTATTTTATTTTTGTATAAAATCAGACAATCATATGTCTCCGACACTAAAACGGCAATAGGCTCAACACCTGTCACATTATCCTGAAAAAGCTACGGTGAAAAGTGGGTCGAAGGGAAATCGTTGTCTAGATTTCTGCCCACCCCAGTGCGGGAAACTGCGAGGAGATAAAAAAAAATGTTTTTATGACAAATCGAGAAAGCATAGCATAAAGCAGGTGCTTTGGCAGTCTATAAGAAAGGAATTAGGTATGTAAAATGAATTGAAACTTAGAAACGTGACAAAATCGAACATAGATATAAACTCGCACTTGATGTGTCATCGTTCCTCGAGAAACGATGCCTTGACACTTTTTGTTATTGAGGTATTCGAAAATAAAGATGTGCCAGCACATGACAAGGTCAAATGTACATACAATAATGGTCGACTTTATGGTGCACATACTAAATACAAAATGTTCAAATTTAGATTTAGACGTGCAGTGTGGTATCGACGTAAGAGTGTCGTCTCTTGCCGAGGATGTAGTAAGAGGTGACTAAGGGTAAGAGGCGATGCTTCCGATGGGGGCTTAACCTTCTAGAACTGCATTAATACTGCAGACCAGTTAAGTGTAGTAGAGTTAAGGTGAAAGGTTTCTAGTATTGCGATTACCAATCTACCAGCATCCGAAGGTGGCAATTATGACAAGTCTTCTTTCTAGATTTGTATTTTCTCTCTTTACGCGAGAGGCTTATGGCCTATAGAAAAATGCTACTGGCTGGTACGTATGCAGGTATGTATGTGTCAAATATTCAATTTTTTTCTTGGAATTTTATGACTTTTGCCCGACATTGCTTTGTGAATTACTCATTAAATAATCCTCACAGAACACTTATAACTAATTAAATTTAATTAGCCTATAGCCTTTTTTGCTAATTAATAGAATCCGGTTTACATTTGAATTACTCTGTGATGACTCCTAGTTTGTTGAGGCATTGATGTTAAAATTGAAGACTACCAAAAAAATAAGTCACGATAGCCGAGTGGTTGGGTGGTCGGAATTTCGAGTCGAGATACCCGAGTTCGATTTCAGGTGACAAGCTCGTACCAATTCGTTTTCAAAAACTTATGTACGAATTTCATCGTAGGCTTGCACATAAAGGCGGCGACGGGCTCACCACCTGTCACGTTGTCCCGAAAATATCTTCGGTGGAAGGTGGGTCAAAGGGACTTAATTGTCTAGACTAGACCTCTGTCTACCCCTGTATTGGGAATTGCGTGAAGATATTTTTTTATCATTAATTTCTAAAAGAATGTTTGAAGGATGGGTGATGCCAGACTTCATAATTCTTCAAAACATCTATACCAAAAAAGTTTGTAGTATTCGTGTGGTAAATTTTCACAAATAGATTTTTCGTAGATTAGTCAGAACGAAAATCGTGACACGAAATTTTCAATTATTATAAAGATATAATTTATAAAACTAATAAAATTAAAATTATGTAAACAAAATAATAATAATTTACAAACATGTACAATAAATTTCAAACTAAGAATAAATCACCGCCTCAGCACATTACGTTAATTCAAAGCGCACGTAGAACGGCGGCCCAAAATGTAGGAACATAAAAAGTACGCGGCGCGCGTACGTGAAACGCCATTGTGTTTTCAACATGAGTCACTGAGGCGGTTATGGTGAACATAGCGTACAATGCTTACGAGGAAAACATACGCAAAACGATGTCAATACAGTCACAGTTTTGCTTTTAGGACATCCAAAATAAATTAATGCAACAATTAATATAATACATACAAACGCATAACATTTATAGTCACGATAGCCGAGTGGTTGGGTGGTCGGAATTTCGAGTCGAGAGACCTGAGTTCGATTTCAGGTGACAAGCTCGTACCAATTCGTTTTCAAAAACTTATGTACGAATTTCATCGTAGGCTTGCACATAAAGGCGGCGACGGGCTCACCACCTGTCACGTTGTCCCGAAAATATCTTCGGTGGAAGGTGGGTCAAAGGGACTTAATTGTCTAGACTAGACCTCTGTCTACCCCTGTATTGGGAATTGCGTGAAGATATTTTTTTATCATTAATTTCTAAAAGAATGTTTGAAGGATGGGTGATGCCAGACTTCATAATTCTTCAAAACATCTATACCAAAAAAGTTTGTAGTATTCGTGTGGTAAATTTTCACAAATAGATTTTTCGTAGATTAGTCAGAACGAAAATCGTGACACGAAATTTTCAATTATTATAAAGATATAATTTATAAAACTAATAAAATTAAAATTATGTAAACAAAATAATAATAATTTACAAACATGTACAATAAATTTCAAACTAAGAATAAATCACCGCCTCAGCACATTACGTTAATTCAAAGCGCACGTAGAACGGCGGCCCAAAATGTAGGAACATAAAAAGTACGCGGCGCGCGTACGTGAAACGCCATTGTGTTTTCAACATGAGTCACTGAGGCGGTTATGGTGAACATAGCGTACATTGCTTACGAGGAAACATACGCAAAACGATGTCAATACAGTCACAGTTTGCTTTTAGGACATCCAAAATAAATTAATGCAACAATTAATATAATATACAAACGCATAACATTTATAGTCACGATAGCCAGTGGTTGGGTGGTCGGAATTTCGAGTCGAGAGACCTGAGTTCGATTTCAGGTGACAAGCTCGTACCAATTCGTTTTCAAAAACCTATGTACGATTCAGATCGTTGGCTTGGACATAAAGACGGCGACAGGCTCACCACCTGTCACGTTGTCCCGAAAATATCTTCGGTGGAAGGTGGGTCGAAGGGGCTTAATTGTGTAGACTAGAGGGTCTACCCCTGTATTGGGAACTGCGTGAAGATATTTATTTATTTTACCAAAAAATAAGTCACGATAGTCGAGTATCTGGGTGGTCGGAATTTCGAGTCGAGAGACCTGAGTTCGATTTCCAGGTGACAAGCTCGTACCAATTCGTTTTTCAAAAACTTATGTACGAATTTCATCGTAGGCTTGCACATAAAGGCGGCGACGGGCTCACCACCTGTCACGTTGTCCCGAAAATATCTTCGGTGGAAGGTGGGTCAAAGGGACTTAATTGTCTAGACTAGACCTCTGTCTACCCCTGTATTGGGAATTGCGTGAAGATATTTTTTTATCATTAATTTCTAAAAGAATGTTTGAAGGATGGGTGATGCCAGACTTCATAATTCTTCAAAACATCTATACCAAAAAAGTTTGTAGTATTCGTGTGGTAAATTTTCACAAATAGATTTTTCGTAGATTAGTCAGAACGAAAATCGTGACACGAAATTTTCAATTATTATAAAGATATAATTTATAAAACTAATAAAATTAAAATTATGTAAACAAAATAATAATAATTTACAAACATGTACAATAAATTTCAAACTAAGAATAAATCACCGCCTCAGCACATTACGTTAATTCAAAGCGCACGTAGAACGGCGGCCCAAAATGTAGGAACATAAAAAGTACGCGGCGCGCGTACGTGAAACGCCATTGTGTTTTCAACATGAGTCACTGAGGCGGTTATGGTGAACATAGCGTACAATGCTTACGAGGAAAACATACGCAAAACGATGTCAATACAGTCACAGTTTTGCTTTTAGGACATCAAAATAAATTAATGCAACAACTAATATCCTACTAACATACAAACGCATAACATTTATAGTCACGATAGCCGAGAGGTTGGGTGGTCGGAATTTCGAGTCGAGAGACCTGAGTTCGATTTCAGGTGACAAGCTCGTACCAATTCGTTTTCAAAAACTTATGTACGAATTTCATCGTAGGCTTGCACATAAAGGCGGCGACGGGCTCACCACCTGTCACGTTGTCCCGAAAATATCTTCGGTGGAAGGTGGGTCAAAGGGACTTAATTGTCTAGACTAGACCTCTGTCTACCCCTGTATTGGGAATTGCGTGAAGATATTTTTTTATCATTAATTTCTAAAAGAATGTTTGAAGGATGGGTGATGCCAGACTTCATAATTCTTCAAAACATCTATACCAAAAAAGTTTGTAGTATTCGTGTGGTAAATTTTCACAAATAGATTTTTCGTAGATTAGTCAGAACGAAAATCGTGACACGAAATTTTCAATTATTATAAAGATATAATTTATAAAACTAATAAAATTAAAATTATGTAAACAAAATAATAATAATTTACAAACATGTACAATAAATTTCAAACTAAGAATAAATCACCGCCTCAGCACATTACGTTAATTCAAAGCGCACGTAGAACGGCGGCCCAAAATGTAGGAACATAAAAAGTACGCGGCGCGCGTACGTGAAACGCCATTGTGTTTTCAACATGAGTCACTGAGGCGGTTATGGTGAACATAGCGTACAATGCTTACGAGGAAAACATACGCAAAACGATGTCAATACAGTCACAGTTTTGCTTTTAGGACATCCAAAATAAATTAATGCAACAACTAATATCCTACTAACATACAAACGCATAACATTTATAGTCACGATAGCCGAGAGGTTGGGTGGTCGGAATTACGAGTCGAGAGACGCGAGTTCGATCCCCAGGTATTTATTTTATTTATTTATAGCTAATGAGATTGGATGGATGTTTGTTACTCTTTTACTCAAAAACTACCAAACGGATTTTGATGATACTTTACAGTAATATGGTATACATCAGAAAAATACACAGGCTATAATTTATAAGGATTTTGTCAAATATTACGACTACGCAGAAGAAAATGCACAGGTCAACTAGTTGATCATGCACTAATACTTATTTGAAATTGGACCTTTCTATTAACATTTGTAAGGACAGACTTCTATAGTTCTAGCAAGTTGACCAAATGAGGAAAGAATTAACACACCAAGTCACCGTCTTTATGTCCAAGCCAGCGATATAATTCATTCACAAGTTTTTGAAAAAGACCATTGGATTTGTGTATTAGCTTGCACAACTATATCGGGTTTCTTTATATAATAGGAGGACTATTACTATGTAGTCCAAGAAAAGAGGTGAAATATGTTGTAATAGTATTTACAAAGCTATCATGCTTTTCGGTCAATATACATGTCACTGAAATATGTACAGAGATACATTAATACTCCAACCATGATGAATGAAACCACCATGATTAAAAGGTGTGTTTCTAACACATATAGGTTAATATTTAAAATAACAGCCTAACATAAAGTCCTGACATGGGGATGACAGAGGAGGCAAAACTATCTGAATATATAAATCATCAAAAATTGGTTCTCTGTCCCGAAAATATCTTCGGTGGAAGGTGGGTCAAAGGGACTTAATTGTCTAAAGTAGACCTCTGTCTACCCCTGTATTGGGAATTGCGTGAAGATATTTTTTATCATTAATTTCTAAAGAATGTTTGAAGGATGGGTGATGCCAGACTTCATAATTCTTCAAAACATCTATACCAAAAAGTTTGTAGTATTCGTGTGGTAAATTTTCACAAATAGATTTTCGTAGATTAGTCAGAACGAAAATCGTGACACGAAATTTTCAATTATTATAAAGATATAATTTATAAAACTAATAAAATTAAAATTATGTAAACAAAATAATAATAATTTACAAACATGTACAATAAATTTCAAACTAAGAATAAATCACCGCCTCAGCACATTACGTTAATTCAAAGCGCACGTAGAACGGCGGCCCAAAATGTAGGAACATAAAAAGTACGCGGCGCGCGTACGTGAAACGCCATTGTGTTTTCAACATGAGTCACTGAGGCGGTTATGGTGAACATAGCGTACAATGCTTACGAGGAAAACATACGCAAAACGATGTCAATACAGTCACAGTTTTGCTTTTAGGACATCCAAAATAAATTAATGCAACAATTAATATAATACATACAAACGCATAACATTTATAGTCACGATAGCCGAGAGGTTGGGTGGTCGGAATTACGAGTCGAGAGACGCGAGTTCGATCCCCAGGTATTTATTTTATTTATTTATAGCTAATGAGATTGGATGGATGTTTGTTACTCTTTTACTCAAAAACTACCAAACGGATTTTGATGATACTTTACAGTAATATGGTATACATCAGAAAAATACACAGGCTATAATTTATAAGGATTTTGTCAAATATTACGACTACGCAGAAGAAAATGCACAGGTCAACTAGTTGATCATGCACTAATACTTATTTAAAATTGGACCTTTCTATTAACATTTGTAAGGACAGACTTCTATAGTTCTAGCAAGTTTACCAAATGAGGAAAGAATTAACACACCAAGTCACCGTCTTTATGTCCAAGCCAGCGATATAATTCATACACAAGTTTTTGAAAAAGACCATTGGATTTGTGTATTAGCTTGCACAACTATATCGGGTTTCTTTATATAATAGGAGGACTATTACTATGTAGTCCAAGAAAAGAGGTGAAATATGTTGTAATAGTATTTACAAAGCTATCATGCTTTTCGGTCAATATACATGTCACTGAAATATGTACAGAGATACATTAATACTCCAACCATGATGAATGAAACCACCATGATTAAAAGGTGTGTTTCTAACACATATAGGTTAATATTTAAAATAACAGCCTAACATAAAGTCCTGACATGGGGATGACAGAGGAGGCAAAACTATCTGAATATATAAATCATCAAAAATTGGTTCTCTGTCCCGAAAATATCTTCGGTGGAAGGTGGGTCAAAGGGACTTAATTGTCTAAAGTAGACCTCTGTCTACCCCTGTATTGGGAAGAAGGAAGAAACTATGGATTAAAGAACTATATTACTATGGAGAAAATAAGCTATAAGCATGACTTCTGAAGGTGGTGAACTCTTCTCCATAGAAATTAATTATATTAAAGATTTGTCTCAATTGTTTCAATATATAAAATGCATAATTTATGGTTGATTGATATAGACACAGTCTCTTATTGTTTATTGTCACTTTCTTGTAAGTTGACTGCTGAGTTATTTTTTGCCATTAATTTTAAGAAAATAAGGCTTCATCTAAAACTAACTTACACTCCTGATAGACTATAGAGATATAATAATAGATTTATAATAATAGATTTTTAGGATGTGTGATTTGTAAACTCTTCTCATAAATCCACATGTTCAGTACACTCAATTTTAATACACAATTTCTACAGGAATACCAATGTTTAGGTGAAGAAGTGAATTTCCACAACAATTAAATTAAATTGCTATACACAAATTATGTATGTATTTAGTAGCATATACAAATATTTAATAAAATTAGAACATATTTTCAAATTAAATTTTCAGAGAACTGATAGCAATGTGTCAAGTAAACATCATATGATTCACAATAAAAGGAAACTGAATACAAAAATATATAAGTCATAACAGCATTATTACCTCATTAGTATGCACCAATTATTATTTTTAATAATGACTTGCCACCACATCATCATCACCGCTGCTATTAATTTTTTATTTCCATGAAATAACTGTTTATTATTAAATAAACAGTTATTTACTGATTTTATCATGTATTATTTCGTTTTTAAAAATTTTAACAAACTTTGAGTGCAGTAAAACACTGGAAATGTCTGGAAGTTTAAAAAAAAACAATATGAAATGCAAGTCTGTAAATAATTGTTTTATTTTAATTCCTTTCCTTATATTCTTTCAGTACCATGTCAGAGGAAATGTTTGCTGTAATTGCTATCCTGAGTTATCACATTTATAATATTTTCAAAGCATATGCAGTGCTGCAACAAATACTATGAAATATTTAATATTTCTCAACATTGGGTTGAGAAATATCAAATAAGTGACAAATATTTCTGAAATTTCTGCTGGACCTGTTTTAGATTCTTTTTATAAAGAAATATTTGAAATTTTTTAGAGTAGCACAAATGTGGTCAATGGTTGAGTGACAGCTATAAGTCTAGTTGACTATGCCAAAACTAGTAATGATATTAATATGTAAAAAACTGACTGATTAACAACTACAAATCTAGTGGAAGTTAATCAGTTGCAATGGTCATACTGATTCAGGTAATAAGAATAAATTTCGAAATAATAATTTCCTTTTCGATAAAGTTTCATTTCAAATTGCAAGAGTTACATTGGTAGATTGCACAGGCTTTCATCAAGAAGCAGTAGATGTTAGATTAAGGTAGTTGGCCACCCCTGGTAGAGCAAATATAGACTACATAATTAAAAATTACAAGTACTAATATAAATAATAGCTACTTACATAAATGAGACCAGAATAGTATCTGTCCTTGATGTTGTGTAGCACGGAAGCCTCGTTGAGGCAGGTCAACTCCGCCATGTCCTCAACTTTGTCAAACTTTGGTGGATTCATTTTCTGAATGTCATCTATGGGCACCAACATCCGCTTGCCGGATTCGGCAATTTCCACCTCGACTTCATCTCCACGTTCCCCCTTTATTCCAGCGGCTACGAAACCCTGTGTCTCATGAGGCACCCACACTAAACGTTTCTGGGTCCATTCCGCCTGCGTGGCCGGATCATTGAAGCTGTTCCGGTCCACCGACAGGTACCGGAGCTCTGGGTCGTTCCTATCCATGTCCACCATCGCGCCCAATCACGCCGCGCGACCCGACTTGCGATAACCTAAAACCGACGCTGAATACCACATTAAACGCACGCCCCTAACGACACTGCACACAACACTCTGTTTTTAAAAAGACACTCCTAGGTTCTTATTGTGTCGTTAGCCCTGTACGACACGTACAAAATGACGATTGCGACTGACACGAACACGACTCTCACGACTGACACAATCGCAACGGTTATTACGGGTAGAAGGGATGAACCGGTCGACGCCCGAATTCACGTTAACTTTTGCCGAATATATTTCAAAACTTTCGATGTATTCCTGGACGGAACTGTATTAAGAACATTTACCGCGACTTATAACTTAAGCTAGACGTATTATATTTCCACAGTGGGTAGCAAAAACCACTTTTTGGAACTAAGAAAACAACAAAAAAGAGCGCACAAAACGCACCATCACCAATCTTTGCTATAAAAGTCACCTTGCATGTCATTCAGACAGATGACACGTTAGTGATGTGCGAGGCATGAACGATAAAGATCGATAACTTAAATAGTAACATCAAAGCCAATTACATAATCCAAATTATATTTATATTTCTGATACTTATCTCCTAAAAATCACAACAATTATTAAGCTTGACTACAGTAAGATGTGATCTCGAAACAACACTATACCAAAATTTTGACAGCTGACTGACAGCAGGGTTTAAGGTGTAAGGTGTCTGGTACTGCAGTTACCAACCCGCTCGCCAAGCGTAGTGATTATGGCAAATCCTTCTCTACCTAAGTGGCATATATACTTTGTGGTAACGGGCTTACGGCATCCTTTTCCATTAATTATTATATATATTTACTGAAATCCTTGTAAAAAATCAAGACTACTAACCATTAAATAACTTAGTACTGCTAAGGCAGCTATATAGAATAGTTATGGTAGTAGCAATAGACGTCTTATTAACAAGATCTTAACAAATCTGGAATAAGTTGTTAATTGGCAATTAATCAATTAATATCGATGTTATCATCTGTGATTTTACATCACTAAGGTGGTAATCATAGACAACTTTTTATTAAAATGAGAACTTCATAAGTGACTAATTAACTAAGACCTTTTATCCAACATAATTGAGAGATTATTCTACTGGTTTTATATCTAATTTAGAATTATCGTTTTCAAACCTTCAGTTAGGTTTATGTAAAATGGAATAGACTTTATTACTATTGGTTCACATCAAACTCACATTATATTCATATCTCACTATTCTATTCACTATTCAGTCACATTATAGTCGATAGATACCAAAAAATTAATTTTTCCAAAATTTTAGTAAGGAAGATGTATGAGTAATATTAATATGATTAGAATAACGCTTTTATTTTATTGTAATGTGTAACAAAAACTGACCGGTTTCGCCTAGATTAGATTAGACAGGCTGATTCCCGCAATTCCACGTCATTGGATTGGCTAAATTAATTCAAGCCAACCCAACTCCTTAAGGAATCCCAGCAGCCCCTTGAAGTTACCGGTAACCTCGTTTGTTAAATTGACCGTGACCAGTTAATGCACTAGTTACGTTCCGAATTTGGGGCTTATTCAGAAGTAGGAGCATTTTAACAACTTGACCATTGATTGCCGGTAGCGCTTCTTTAGCCTGCTTGCACTCTGGGTGGTTTACCCAGATCCATGCATGTTGTTGCCTTGTACGGTTACGTACCTGGGATCGAACGAAGCTAAAGGATGACGGGTTCAGGTTCCACCGGATGCGCACTAGATACACCCATAGCCAGTTCGTCTGCCGCATCGTTACTTCTAGAGCCACTGTGGCCCTTTCTCCAGTACCGCCATACAGTCGGAAAGTATTCTTGGAGTGTAAAAGGTTTCGCCTATAAAGGCATCATTGAACGTCTTAACGCATTACATCTAACAACATGTAGCTCGATCGAAGCCGCTACCCATTACCGGTCTGATTAATTTTGCCGTGCTATCTGACGAGCATCGATAATGGCCATTGCCATTATCGATGCTTATTCCTTGTCGCTTCTCCTGACACGAATGGGAAAGAATGGAGTGACATATTCTTAGACTAATGCCAACAGAGCATTAAAATCTTAATATTCATTGACAACAATAATATTATTATAATCTAGTTTTTGCCTGCAAATTTGTACACGTGGACTGATTCCTATATATACTTTCTTTATTTGCATGTGCAAAGAAGCTGATCATCGTAAATAAAACATACCTACGTTATTTTCTATTTTCCTACACACATTAACACACATGCGCACGCGCGCGTCTAGTAAAATATATTATATATAGTAGAATACATTTTTTGATAGTGATATTAATAAAACTTAGAATCCTTAGAACGGTACGATACGGATTGTTGTTGAACATATATTTGTCGCAGAATCAAGATAAGGCAACAATTTTGGTTACAACGCCATCTATTAAATGTCTTCGGAAACGTCAAGCAGTGCGCTTGAGTAAGGACGATACACGAGGTGACAGAGCGGATTTGACGACTGTGTGTTGTCAATGTCATTTGACTTATGATATATAGTGTCTTCAGAATATTCTCGAGACTTCACTTACGAAACGGACGTCAGGTCATCTTCCTGTATCGAACTTGCTGCGTTTCCGATATGGCTCAAGACGTATCCGCCAACGAGTTGCCTCATGTGCCCTACCCTCCGCCGACATATTTTTTAATTGTAGTAAATTTGTAGAATAGTAAAAGCTTGTTATTAAAAAAAAAAACTTGCTTAGAGACATTTTTGCGTCACGACAGCTCGCTTTCGATAGCAGTGCGTTTTATGGTAAGCAAAACTTGATTCTATATCCAGAATTTCTTTTAATACTCTAAGTAGTTTTTAAAGTTCACCAAAAGTTCACGGCGATGTGGCCGGTTCTTTGCCAGCGCGCTGGTCTTAGCAACTTCGTTAAGCTACTTTAGTTGAGCGTTGGATGTCTTTATAGCAAATTCTATGTCGCAGAGAATTACAGTGTATAACTTTTATTACTTAATTTAAATTGCTTTATTTGAGTGCCGTAGTGACTAGGTTTTACAAAAAAAATATTAAATTAAAATTAAATGAAATATCTTCACGCAATTCCCAATACAGGGGTAGTCAGAGGTCTAGACTAGACAATGAATTGGTGAGCCCGTCGCCGTCGTAATGTCCAAGCCAACGATGTAATTCATACATAAGTTTTTGAAAATCCATTGTTACGATCCTGCCACCTGGTGATCGAACTCAGGTCTCTTGATTCGAAATTCCGACCACCCAACCACTCGGTTATCGTGACTTTTTTTTTTTTTTACAAAAAAAAACTTTACATTATTCCTAAGCACGTTGAGAGAACAGAGTGGTCATTACGTTCCTAACAATATAATATAGTATTGTACTAGATGCACAGTAAATTTAGTAATCTGCAAAATTGAAGCTGTTATATTTGGCAATACTATCGCTATATGTCAAAATTTCAAATTGTCGTTGTCGTTGCCCTATGTGTATATGTATTGTATTATCGATGAAATTAGTGTTTAACAATTTTAAACCGTATTATGTAGATCTTGAAAATTTAATTTAAATTTCACGTGATACAAATAGACTGATAAATTACTATAGTGGTTATATTCTCTTTGTTACTATCATTTATCTGTAAGTAAATACTTGAGATTGAGTAGTTTTTTTTGTTTCTAGCTTGATAATTAATTATAGTAACTGTCACGCAGTTCAATGAAATAAATCTGTTTATGTAATGTTAAATGAAGGTTATTTTTTCCGAGCAATTAGGACAAAGCAGTTATACTTCAAGTTTTTGAAATTATCAACAACTTCCTCACTTTGTTTGTGGAATACCGTATTAACGTACGTTGGTGATTTTGATTGTAGTTGAATTCCGGGGAAACAAAGTTTAAATTATGGCCTACATAGTAGATCTACGATCAGATACTGTTACAAAGCCTACGAAGGCTATGAAACATGCAATGGTGAATTCAGCACTCGGGGACGATGTATATGGAGAAGATCCGACCGTGAATGCCCTGGAGAGTAAAGTAGCGACTCTGCTGGGCAAACAGGCTGCGTTATTTGTGCCATCTGGGACGATGGCTAATTTAATTGCAGGTAAGTTTATCTGTTATAACGAAAATGAGACATCTAATTACACATACTTAAAGGAACTCCACTATGTATATTTTTTTATCTTCACGCAATTTCTCTTATTGGAGTTGGCAGAGGTTTGAAAATGAAATCCATTCAACCCACTTTCCACAAGTGTGTAAGTTTAAAAAAATCTCATTGATGCAAATCATGGAGATTGAACTTGAGTCTCATGACTATTGTGGCTAATGTGAATTGATTATAATTTTTTGGAAAACCTCATTCTTTTTATGTTCTTGAAGTTATTATTATTGAGCTTTTCATTCACGTAACTATAGCTTAAAATATTGCAACATATTAAATACTAAATTTATTAGGTTTTGAATGAAATTATTAATAGTTATGCTATAATAGAAAGTAACCAAGAAAGGGATATTTTATTAGAGTTAAATATCTCATTCAAGCATATTGTTTCAGTAATGGTGCACTGTAACAAAGGGCTCGGAAGCATTCGCTGGGCATCTGTCTCATATCTACAAATATGAACAAGGTAAATGCCAATCATATATTTCTGGTA